>VDFB02058242.1:196955940-197053055 GCA_007258455.2 Sequoia sempervirens | reverse complement strand
ATTACTGAAATTTGACATGCTGATTACTGAAATTTGACTAAGTCTAAATTTTTTGAGATCTTCCAAAAACCAGAATTTGCATTATAACTCCTAGAGATCCGAAACCACTTTCAAACATCCTAAAACTATATACATTAAATATAACTTAAATTGTAAGAAAGTAAATGTCCATATGTAAATGTCAACTTATACTTAAATGTTTATTTCATGTATATAGTTTCCCTGAAGGATAATAAGAAGAAAGAGACAAGAAAAAGAGAAGAAAAAAATTTCAATGTAGACCAAAACGTGAGCATGTTCTAATGCATTTGCATTTCAGAAATGTTTTTTTGATTTCAAAAAATGAACATTTTTTTAACTCAAAATGTGCATTTTTTTTAAATTTAAACAATAACACAAGCTTGTTATAACACGCTCAGGTTATGGCTTGGTAATGATTGATCCTAGGCTTGGTCATTACCAAGCCATAACATGAGCGCTTTTTACTATAATGCGCTCATGTTTTCACTATTTCAGGATGAAAAAGTAAATTAGCCACAAATTAGCTACCCATCTTTATGCACCTACTCTCATACCATTTTGTCAAGAAGTATCAATAGTGTCAGATTCATGGAGACTTGATACATGCACTAGCTCAGTAATTGCAGTTGGTCACATCACCATGGCCCTTCACCTAATGGGGACTCAACCTCATAGGTAAAATCCACCCCACTTCATCCAATGGCCATAAGTTCATTATCACAGTGGCCAAGTACTTTACCAAATTGATTGAAATTATTCCCATGACATACATCACTCGTAAATAAATCTCAAAGTTTAACCTTAATTACATCATTTGTTGGTACTTAAAAAGAACCATTATCTTCATTTTCTTGTGATCTTGTACTTGTTTTGAAGTGTGTGATTCAGTATGGTGTCCCTTAGTCTATCATCCTCAATAAGGTTAGAGGGGGTGGAGGGTTGAGTGCTAACATTACCCAAGAACAATCAATCATCAAAACACCACCACTACTCTATGACCACCTTCTATGTCACATGCTCTAAGATCTACTCAAGGCCTCTGTAGCGCTCGATGCTCTCCTCTCAAGTAGTACCATAGCCTCATATAGATCCTTGTAATACTGATCCCTCCTGCTAGACCTCTAGATCTCTCTAGCCATGTTTGCAGTTGACCCACTAAGAGTAGCTATAAATTCCACAACCCACTAATTTGCCCACTACTAACCAACCACTACTGTATCTCTCTCCATCCTCGGTGCCCCCACCTCCACCTCCAATTCTTGTATCCTAGTTGCTGCTACATCCAACCATGCCTATAGGTCTGATAGCCTCTGATCCATGGAACCATTCCCCCTCTAATTGGAACCTCCTCCAGTCCCTCTCTAATATCCTTGACCATCATAATCCTCTATCAGAGGACTTTCTCTACCTCTCCCATCTCCTCCTCCTCCTATCTCTCCTCCTCCTATTGCTCCTCTTCCATCCCTACCTCCTCCATGGCTACATCATATTGACCAACATTTGGAAGTGGCCCCTCATCCTCCTCTCTGATTGGGGAAAGGTGCTCCACCACTCACTATCTCCTCACCCTCCTCTATCGGGATTAACCTCCTCTCCCTCCCCGTCCATCACCACCATCATCTCTCTCCCCTTATCTCCTTGTTGGTGCAGGAGCACCAAGGCTAAACTCCAGTTTGTTATATTGCAATTTTGGCTTGTACCTGACCTTAGCCAAGTCAGAGTATTAGATTGTTTAGGTTTGGACCTTAGAAGGTCCTGTTTGTGTGTGGTGAGTTAGTCATTAGGACTAATTTCATCTTAGTTAATCATTGTTGATTAATGTTGCTTTATTTAGCTTTGGACAGTTTATGTTAGAAGGTAAAGCATTTAATGTGTGCTAATCACAACTAATTTGTTAGAAGATGCCAAGAGGCAGTTGAGGAATTTGATGGTTTGAAATCAAGGTGTTAGAGGTCCTAAGATTTAGGATCATGACACAATGATGGAAGTTGCAAAGTTGTTGTAAAAGTTGCATGATAATAGTTGTGGAATTGCATGCAACTTAGGTGGATTGGAATCCCTTGAAATCAGGAGTAAGTGGTCGATCAACTTCCCTTGAAACATGGTAAAGGCATCAAAATAGGTGTGTTGGCTTGTACAAGTAGTTAGTATGCATTGTAAACAAGTTTTGGTTTGGAAGAAATAGAGTTTTGTTACAAATTTCTGTGTTTTTCCCGTGTGTCTTGAGAAACAAAGTTATCAAAGGCATTGGATATACTATTTTATCACTGTATTTGTGTTCATTGGATAGTGTAGAGTAACTTTCATCTTGTATACAGGTTGCTTAGTGTACATTTGTTGTTTCTAATTCATAGATTAGAGTGTAGAGTGTTAGTTTTCTTTGTTTTGAACAGCTAGACTTAGAATGGCTCCCCCATAAGATCTAACCATGGGATCTCCCTGCAATTAGATTGAAATGACAGGGGAGCCAGTTACTTGTAAATATTTAGCAGTAGGGTGTGTAGGGAATGGAGATACTATTTTTAAACTCAAACTCTAGGCGAGCTAGGACTGCTCGGTTAGGAGTTTAAGAGAAGGAAAAGTGAAGAACTTAGGCAGGGGGAGAAGGTACAATATGGAACCTATATGGTCTCATGAAGGTCTTGGTCACATTTTGACATGTTCAAAAGGATTGAGGTTTGAACAATCCACTGGTGTGAGGAATTAGTAAGAAACCTTTGAAACCCTAAGAATTAGACCCAATTAGCCTATTAGCCCTTGATTATAGGAATCCACTGTATGGATGAGATAGGGGTCTGAAACCCTATGAAACATTTAAAAGTCCAAAAAGGGTGTTCGGAAAAGAAGATTGTTTGATAGGTTGTTTGGCAAGTTTAAGCAAGAAAATCCAAAAAGGGACTGGTAAGGGCTACAAGAAGATAGGCCTCTCCAAGGCAAATTCTTGAAAATGGGTAATTTGAAGATTAAACACCAAGTAAGATGGACCTATTTGGATGCAAGAAGCATGAGGACAGTACCTTTAGCTCATGTACAAATAGTTCAAGCATGATGATGAAGTTGGCACTTAGATTCTTCTAAGTCCAAGGAAGAATAATCAGTTTCAGAGGAGGTGTTGGTCTTCCAAAGGTAAAGCACAAGGTAGAAAACTCTTTGAGAAGAGTTGGAGCAGGAGTAGGATAGTCTTTTAAGCTCAACAAGAACCCATTGGTAGCAGGTTCCAGGAAGGAGGCAGTGAGAAGGTCTTCTAGGAGATTGTGCAAGCAACCTTTGGTTACATCATACACCACTTGTCCTCCATCCCCTCTTCATCCTCATCCCTAGAATTGGGCTTGTGGGCCCCTACCTCGACGCTCCAGTAGTGTTGGATGATATAGATCAGTGAAGGATCGAGCCCATGAGTGGCCCACCATGCATCATATTCTATTGTGGTGCTTACATCTGTATCACTATATCTCCATTCCCATTGCATAGGTTGTAAGGAATCTATGCCCTGCTCTACCACTACCACTGGTATCATTTCTCCCCATGGCTAAACCTTGTGCAATGATCATGCAAGCTCTATTGTCCCCCTTAGCACATCCTGGGTCTCCCAAAACTACCTTTGTACCCTCTCTAGCAAGTAAATTTGAATAATGTGTTGTGATTGGACTGTCTGTCCAATCAAGAACCTGGCTTGTCTACACCATGGTAAATTCTCATCCTCATCTAGCCACTATTGAAAATATATAGAGGACCTCCATATGAAGCTCACAAGCAAGTCAATGGCATGTCGCCAATACCCCACATCTCTAAAATGGGTCTGGGTCACTACTCTGACATACAAATACACATACAACATCTCATCACCCAACTGCCTTCTCATTGGTTAATGGAACACAACGATGAGCTCCCACACACATATCATCAAAAGTGTCACCCCATAGCTGATAGACTAAGCATTGTGGTAGGAAATTTCATGCAACTAAAAGTATATAATGGAAAACAAGCAAGGCCCCCATGTATAGATGGTACCTCTAAACATCATCCCTATGAGAACCTCACCCCATCTGACTAGAAATCCATGTCCTTGCCAATCCAAAATGATGATCCCAAAAATAAGAGTACACAAAATGCAGTCCCATCTCTCATATCTATTTGCTAGGCACTTCCACCTAATCTCATACTCCTCAATGCCTAACTCTACGATGTCCTCATGCTCGTACATAGCCTCAATGGATCGATACCCCCACTTTGGATCATATCTAACCCACTCTCCATAGATGGGCAACCTTACAATCTGATAGACATCCTCCAGTGTCATTGTCACCTCCCCAGTTGAGAAATGGAAATAGCACATCTTTGAATGCCATCTCTTAGTGAGTGTAGTTAGTAATCCTATGTTTTCCATGATGGTGGGAATGTATGTCACAAAGTACAAACCTAGGTTCATAAGTTGACAATTCTCAATGTTATATAATTGATCTTGCAACCTAAATTTTGATGGTCGTGACTCTCGTGTGTAATTTAGGGCAAGTATAACCTATGGTCACAAGAAAAAGTCATTATGTCAATCCAAAACCCTAGTCAAACCCATTGGACCCACATTGCACAAGCAATTTCATCCTAAATTGGGGTAGATCTTTAATCAAGAAATTGCATTGTGCTGCTAAGAAAATGTATCACACAACAAATATGTCACTTTTTGCATATGCATTACATAAATACAATTGTGTCACACACCTCAGCGTATGCATCGCCAAGGTCACTAGTAGTTAACCCCCAAAAACTTGTGTTTCATTTTTCACACACGTCATTTCACTATGCACATGCGATTCAAATTTATGATTGCATCATTCTCAAACACATATGTGGTGCAGGAAGCTAATGCAACACACTTTACATTTGCACCGCACTGCATTCACCAAAACCCTATCTACACTTGCAGTGCAATGTACAGTTATGAAAATCTGCTCCCACATGTGGCACTCACGATAGAAGTTCCGATGAACTCCATTCACCACATTTTCTAGCTCAACTTCAAATCCCTAAATCTACACAAAAACAAAAAATTGATGAAGTGGGCAAGATGTACTTACCAAGTCCCTCGAGCCATCTTGTCATTTGAATGTATGAACTTGAAACTTGTGGTGAATATCGTGTGGAATCAGCAACATTTTGGCAACAAGTCTCTCCAGAGCTCTCTATTCACCAAAATTGAAAATGTACAAATGAGCCAAAATTACCACTCAATTTCTATTTCTACCCACTCAATTTTAGGGTTAGGGTTAGGGTTTTTTACTGGTTACACTTTGTGAGAGGTCCTAAACCTTAATTTGTCTACCCTGAAGGTACTGAAAGTCAATTCTTTTGTCACAAATGCATTTTTGGATGTCAAATTGACTTATCAGAATAATTTTCAAATTTTTTGAATCTTTTGGAAAATTTGGAAAAAAAAATTGAGGGGGCACAGGTCCATCCCATTTACACTGGGGCATATTTTGAACAAATTTGTTTGACACAACACAATAAAATGCATTATATCAAAGAGGGGAAAAATGTAGACAACAAAAATTGTCTTAGGCCTGTGAACTCTATTTTTCTTCATTGGTCCCCTTTCGTCCCTAATAATTAAATAATTTTAATTATTTAATTAATTAATTTCTATCCTTTTATTCTTGTTTTTGATTAATTAAATAAATTTTATTTTTTTAATTGTGTCACTAATGTACCCTTTCCTTTGTAATTAAATAGATTTTATTTATTTATTTTTCATTTTATACTATAATTAAATATTTAATATTAATTATTTAGTTAATCATTATCCTTTTCTTTCATAAATTAAATAAATTTTATTTATTTAATTGACTATTGATTTGTCCTTTTCTTCCCACTTTTGAATTAAATCATTATTTAATCAAAAGGTCACCTTGTTACATGTCTTCTATAATTAAATAATGTTTTCATTATAATTATTCACTTTCCCTTTTAAATTAAATAATTTATAATTAAGTTCCTCCAACAACCTCTTTTTTTGTGTCAACCTCTTTATCCATGCCACTATTATCTCTTCACATCTAATTTAATTTCCACCCTTGATTGAATTATTTTATAATTTAATCTCAACTGTCCATCCTTAACTTAATCTTATATTTTCCTTAATTTATCCCTAACCCTATTTCATACTACATCTTTCAATCTTAGCCATTGATTGTCATATATTATTGGCTTTTAATCTGAACCCTTCATTCACATTTAGCTTTCTATAAAAGAGACCTACCATTGTCATTTCAACCTACCTAGTTCATGCTACCTAGACTATTGCTATCAAAGGAGACAAGTACACACTTCAATATTTTTCTATCATTGCCCTTAGGCTATTGTTGCATACTCAAATTTGAGGAAAATAAAGCATATAAAGCGAAATGGAGAAGGACAATGGAGGTGAATCAACCATGGAATACATAATATTTCTTTATATGCTTTATGTTTTCTATGTTGTATTGTGCTTCATTGTTGGTTTAGGGCTTTAGGGTTTTATTTTTGATGATTTATTATCTTAACCTTGATTTTTCCATAATCTACAAATCCTTCACCTAGGTCTCCTACCTTTTACCAATCTCAAGTAACTCAAGGTCTTTGTTACCTTAAAAATTGCCCCCATTCTCTTGGTTTGAGAAAATGTGACTAGATGGGGTTTCATAAACCCCCCACCAAAAAGAAACAAGTTTCATTAAATTCAGTCTTGGTTGAGGAGAACATTGTTATTATTGTTAATGTTGACTACAAACTGAGGAGGTGGTTAGCGTCTCTCATCTGAGAAGATCCAACTGTCTGGTAGGTCACCCAAATACTTCAAGAAAGGGTTTGAGGATGTTATTAAATAGGTGAGCCTCTCAACTAATGAGGAGGAGGATGGTTTTGATTCAAAATTTCTACAAAAAACTATTGAGAGCTAGCCCAAGAACACAAGTAGCATGGAAAATGTGAGTATGGATCCTCATGGTGTGATTCACAGTTGTTCTCAATGTGTTGTTATGGTGGGAGAACTTGTTGAACTATAAAAGAAGGTGCTAGAAATTGAGAAAAAGTTGGTTAGTATTTCTGAATTCAAATCCAAGGTTATACACAGATCTACAACTACCCTATGCTTGCTGAAATAAAAATATTTGGAGAAGACTAGGGACAATGATAATAGTCACAAGGAGCTTTTCAAGTTCCTAATTGATGATTGGGTCAACTATTTACTAGTTAGGTTATTTTTCTGGTGTCATTTGTTAGCTATTTTTGTTTATTTTTTATGTTTAAAGTGTTGTTATTGTGTTTCTATGGTCTTTGGACTTGGTTTTCAACATTTGGTATTTTTGTAATTTGGCCAACACCCTAGTTGTGCTACTTTATCTATCAAAAACAAGTAAAGTGACTAAACAAAAATGGGAAAGAGAAATTTGAATCCTTTCATCTTATACTCTGATAACATCCTATTTAACAAATTATACAAAAAAATTGTTAGATTTACCAACTTCTAATGGCAAAGATGGCTAAGGAGCTTGAAATGCATAGTATGCAAGAATGACTATCTTCCATCGCAAGTCAAGTATCTAACAATATATGTAGTGATTGAGGTCCAGAGCCAAGGTAAACAAAGATGATTCATACCTATTAACAAAGAATCCAAATTCTCTCCTAGTAATGAAAATTCATTTTTAGCAGGAATTGCATATGCTCTGACTAGGAATTCTTCTCCTATCCTTAATAGACTTGATACCTCTACTATGGCTACCTCTAATGCATCAACCCTCAATCCCCTCACAATAGCCTCATCATTTTGCAAAGTACTAGAAAAATTTTGGGTCATGAGCTCATTACATTTTGTAAGTATAAGAAAATAATCTAGCCAACCTACCTACTAAAAGATGGGAAACATTGCCTATCTTCTATCAATAAATTATGAGTTGTGAGCTCTCCTCTTATAATATCACCTCCCATGCTACTACTTTCTTTGCTATGATCTGTGTTTTCTTGATCAACCAATTCAACTTTGGATACTTCTTCTCTACTCTGAGCTATTATTTTCTTAGTAATAGGTAAAAAATTGAAAACGGTGGAAATAATAATGACCTTTTGGCTACCCCTCACCCCAACTAAGGATGTTATTTGTACTCAAATAGCGGGTACAAAAAGGACATGGATAATAAATTTTAAGCATTGGAATGATGAAACAATAAGTTTAAATACGAGTATGAATAATAAATGTATACAAAGTTAGCAAGATTAAATATCAATTATGATAGTTAATGAGAAAAATACTTGTCGTGTTGTGAAGTGAAGGTTAGTGCATGTGACATTTAGTGAATGCTGCCATGTAGCATGGGAAAATATTTTGAAATAGTATGAGTTGATGATGAAGTACTTGACATAAGCATAGCACATGGAAAAGAAGTGTGAGTGGTGAGAAAAAGGTTGTTGAAAGTACTGAGAAGAAAGTAAATAGTGGAATTTATTGCATGGTATAGGTGAAATGAAAGGTGGGTGTGATTGCTACATGTTATGGAATGAATAAGCTATAATAGATGAAAGTAAATCATGCTTTATATGGGAATGGATGAACTAATGATGGTGCAACTACTACAGGCATATGAGGAAACAAGTCCCTTTTGAATGATATGCCTCAGGGGTGTGATGTTGCAAGCCCTGTGAACTCTACTACAGGTCTAGAAAATGAAGTTTGTTGTGTGTCACCTATGCATGTATGCATATGTGACAAGTTTTATAGAATTATACCTCAAAAATAGTAATAGGTGATCTGGGTGGCTCATTTTCTAATACTTCATTTGATGTAATGCTTTTGTTTGTTGATTGTGTTGGAAAATGTGCCTCAACTTGCTAGCTTAAACCTCTATTAAAGACAAGCCATTTTTTCCCTTCGTTTGGTCTTCATTGTTGGCCTATCACCCAAAACTCGAACCTTGAAACCTAAGTCATGGGATTCTAAAAGTTTGTAACTGGGTGACAGTGGGTTGGTCACATGATTATTGTTTTCTCTAACCTTGGAACCTTGTCACGAAGTTCAAAAGTTTCTTAACTTCCCGACTGGCCGATCTCCTTCATTGTCATAGCATCCAAGAAATCTCTAACAAATGGTGGAGGTTACAAAGTTCAGGTTTTTCCCGACTGGGTGACAATGGTATCGGCTTGTTGTGGGGATCAAGAAAATCCTAACCTCCATAAGGAGGTTGTGAAGTTAAAGTTTTTCCTGACATGGTGATCTTTTTTGTCGTGACAACTTGGAGTTTTCTAACCAACAGTGGAGGTTGTGAAGTTTGGGTTTCTCCCGACTGGGTGACATGCATGTTGAATGGTGGGACCGGTCTACATGGATGGTGACATCAGTTGTACGGTGGTGACATGGAGGCTACATGGATGGTGGGGACCAAAAGGAATGGCCGATAGTTTGGTGCAATAGTCAAAAGTGATGGATGAGTGATGTGTTGACATGTGGCACTATTTCATTTATTGATTTTACATTGTTATTGTAAATCAAAAATCATTGGCCGAAAGCTGTACTTTATGTTAGTGATATGTTTGCATTTATTGCATGATCTGAATCGAGGGTTGATAGACTGTGAATATAGTAATATTTGTTGTAACTAAAATTTAAAGTTGGGCAGCTCAATGCATGCTACTAGCTATATGCATGGCCTGAGATGGAGGAAGCTAGTTAGCGAAGGAACAAAAATTAAATGAAACCCTAATGGTTGTTGGTTAGTTAGTTAGAATTCATTATATGTCGAATCAGCATTGAAACAGTGAGTTAGTGAAGAACAGTAATCTATGATTCAAGGTTGACCAAGGGGATGTTGTCGTGAGTTAACATCTGAGAGTGAAGTCTGTAACTTTGTATGTAATTGATTTACTGTAATACAAAGTGACTTTACTTGGTGTGTGGATTTTTGTTCTCCCATAAGGGTTTTCCCACGTATATTTGGTGTTATCTCTGTGTGTGTGATTGATTGTGTCTCTCCTTTTGTTCTATGAATGTGCATCTCAAAGGTATGTAACTTGTTAAATGAGGTTTTTTGCACTTCTCTTCTGACAATTTTGCATTAGGAAGGCTATTTCTACACCACTACTTTCCTTACAAGTGGTATCAGAGCCTGGTGAGTTGTGTTATCCTTGTGAGTAGGGTTGGTTTTTTGTGCTAATCTTGTTTCAGTGGGAGTCTTTCAAAAGAAGCATTGGTTGTCTTGTTTATAGTTTAAAATGGTAAGTACATCAAGTAGAGTAGAAATTGAAAAGTTCAATGGCAACAATTTTGAGTCGTGAAAACTCAAGATGGAAGACTTGTTGGTGGATAGAGATGTTTGGATTGTTGTGTCTGGAACTATGCCACAAAGTATGAAGCAAGAAGATTGGGACCTCACAGATAGAAAAGATAGAGGGTTGATAAGACATTTTATGGCCGTTTTTGTACTCCTAAACTTCCATGAGGAGAAGAATGCAACTTCATTATGGAAGAAACTTGGTGACATTTATTAGGGAAAGTCTCTAGTGAATAAGTTATTCTTGAGGAAGAAGTTGTATTCCTTGAAGATGGAAGAAGGTGCATCTGTAGCAGACCATCTGAATTCATTTAATATGATTGTTGCTCAGTTGGTGTCTATGGGTGTGAAGATAGAGGAGGAGGATCATTGTATGCTTCTGTTATGCTCCTTACCTGACACTTGGGACCATTTGGTAATGACTATTGGAAGTACAACTACTACTTTCAAGATGGAAGATGTGGTTGCCTCGCTGCTATCAGAGGAAATGCAAAGGAAGTCTTTTGAGATGGACAAGGAGGCTCTTGCTATTCGGGGTAGATCAAAGGAGAGAGGCAAGAAGAAGGACAAGAAGTCTAAATCCAAATTTGAAGGGAGATCAAATTCTCCTAGTAAGAATTCCAAGGTGAAATGCTAGAACTGTGGGCAGTCTGGTCATATCCAAAAGGATTGTAAGGAGGAGAAAAAGAAGAAGAATAACTATTTGGAAAATGAATCTTCTTAGAGTGATGTTGATGTCTTCATTATAGCCTTAGTGACTCAGGAATCAGATGATGTCTAGCTGATTGACTCAGGTGCATCTTTTCACATGACATCTCACAGAGATTGGTTCACTAAGTATGAAAAATGTGATGGTGGAAAGGTGTTTCTGGCAAGTGATTCAACTCTAGAAATTGTTGGTCATGGAAGAGTCAATCCAATTCATGGATGGAAGAATCAAAGGGATTAATGGCGTACTGCACATACCAGGTTTTTCTCATAACCTAATTTTGGTCAGTAAGTTGAATGATATTGGCATGCAAGTTTCTTTCTCGAGTGGAGGTTGTAAGATGACTAAAGGCACAATGGTGTTGGCTAAGGGTGCACACATAGGCACTCTGTACAAGCTGGATGCATGACCTGTTTAATGTAATAACATCTCTATAAAGTCAAGCAAAGCTGCTCATGTAGAGAAGGAGAATGAAGCTCCTCTGGATGCAAATTCCTTGGAGGTGAAACTCCCAACAGAGAAGATCATGTTGTGGCATCATAGACTTGGTCACATAGGTGAGAAAGGCATAAAAAACTTGAAAAATAAAAATCTTGTTGAAGGGCTTGTTGACTGTAACCTTGAGTTTGATTTATGCGAACATTGTGTTTATGGAAAGCAACATCATGTTTCATTTTATTTGAGTCCTCATAAATCTTCCGGAATATTGGATTATTTTCATTCTGATGTATTTGGTCCAGTAAATGTTCCTTCATTATCAAAATCTAGATATTATGTTTCATTTATTGATGATTATTCGAGAGGGGAATTTGTGTTCTTTCTTAAGAGTAAATCAGAAGTGTTCTATCAATTTAAAGAGTTTAAAAACTTTGTAAAAAATCAGACTGGAAGGAAAATTAAATGCTTGAGGATGGATAATGGTGGTGAGTTCTATTATGAAGATTTCAAAAGGTACTGCAGAGACCATGGGACTAAAATCCATAACACTATGCCTTCTACTCCACAACAGAATGGAGTTGCTGAAAGGTTAAATAGGATGCTAATGGAAAGAGTGAGAAGTATGTTGAGCAGTGTTGTTCTGGAGCAGAAGTTATGGGTTGAGGCGGTGGCTATAACATGTTACTTGATAAATCGTTCAACTTATTCATCTCTTGTTAACAAAACACCTTTGGAAGCATGGTTTGGTAAGAAGCCCACTCTGAGACATATTCGTGTCTTTGGCTATGAGGCATATGCATATGTGCCGAATGAGAAAAGATAAAAGCTAGAGAACAAGGCTATCAAATGTATCTTCATTCGCTATGGCATTGGTGTGAAAGGATACAAGCTTTGGAATCCTATTACTAAGAAGGTTTTGTACAACAGAAGTGTAATATTTCATGAGCTGAAGCCTTCAATAGTTGATCTGTAGTTAGAGATAGATAAAAAGAAAAAGAAGAATGATGTAGTTGAAATTCCTCAAACTCCAAAAAAAGAGGAACTACAAAGTGTACCTGAAACTGAGGAGAGTTCTAGTAGCTTTGAGAGTTATAAAGAAGAAGAACCACAACCTCAGCCTGTGAGGAGGTCTACACATGAAAAGCGTCAACCTGATAGGTACGGATTTTCTATGTTGGATTCAAATTGTGCCGATGTTTTGATTACTAGCACTGAGGAGCCTAGGACTGTGAAAGAGGAAATTGATATGTTTGATTCAAATTCCTAGTTAGAATCCATGAATGAAGAAATGGAATCATTGAAGAAGAATGAAACCTGGGATTTGGTACCTTTGCCTAAAGGGGGAAAGCCTATTGGTTGTAAATGGGTATTTAAGAAGAAGACTGGTCTGGATGGCAGTGTTGAAAATTATAAATCTCGGTTGGTCACGAAAGGTTATTCCCAGGTGGAGGGAATTGATTATGGAGAAATGTTTTCTCCTGTAGCCAAGCTGACATCTATCAGATTTCTTTTGTCACTTGCAACTATGTATGAATTAGAGATCAAGTAGATGGATGTGAAGACAATGTTTCTCCATGGAGAGATGGAAGAAGAAATTTATATGTCCCACCCTGAGCACTTCATTGAAAAAGGTAAAGAAAGCTTGGTTTGCAAGTTGAAGGAATCCCTATATGGTTTGAAGTAATCGCCTAGAATGTGGTACCAAAAGTTTGACACATTTGTGTTGTCTTTGGGATTTGCAAGATCAAAATCTAGTCATTGTGTTTGTTACAAAGCTAAAAATGATCATGTGCTTATTATTACCCTATATGTGGATCATATTTTGTTCAAAGGAAATAGTAAGACTATGATTTCTGATCTAAAATTTTAGTTGTTTGCAAAGTTTGAAATGAAAGATCTTGGTGTAGCAAGGTATATTCCAGGGATGGAAATAAAAACAGGATGATATGTTGTTCAAAGGAAATAGTAAGACTATGATTTCTGATCTAAAATCTCAGTTGTTTGAAAAGTTTGAAATGAAAGATCTTGGTGTAGCAAGGTATATTCCAGGGATGGAAATAAAAACAGATAGAGGAAGTAGAAAGCTTTGGCTCAGCCAGAGTAAATATATCAACACTTTATGGAGAGATTTGTGATGACTGATTGCAAGTAGCTAGTTGTTCCAGTGTTGCAAGGAATGAAGCTAATTGTTGAAGATTGTCCAAAATCTCCTACTGAGATGAAGGACATGACCAAGGTGTCATATGCAAGTGTTGTTGGCAGTTTAATGTACACAATGGTCTGTACTAGGCTAAACATTGCATAAGCAATGGGAGTTCTTAGTCAGTTTATGGCTAATCCAGGAAGGCCGCATTGGGATATTGTGAAGAGAGTTTTCAGATAACTGAAAGGTACCTTGGAGTTTACTTTATGTTATCATGGCAACTCGACTAGATCACAAATATCTCTTAGCATTTGTGGTTATGCTGATTCTGATTGGGCAGGGGACATTGATAGTAGAAGGTCCACCAGTGGATACATTTTCATGTTATTTGGTGGAGTAATGAGTTGGATGAGAAAGCAGTAGGATGTAGTCACTTTATCTACTACTGAGGCGAAATACATGGCAGAAACACACACCTACAAAGAAGTTGTTTGGCTTAGGCATTTATGTTTAGATGTCGGGTTTAATGCAAGGCATATTACGATTTGTTGTGACAATGAGAGTGATATTTATTTCACAAAAAAATTCCACTTTCCATGCCAGGACAAAGCACATTGATGTACAGTATCATTTTGTTTGTGATATGGTGGAGGATGGAAAGGTTAATCTGGAAAAGGTGGATACTCTGGAGAATCTCACCGATGCATTGACAAAGCTCATGAGCACAAACAAGTATAGGTGGTGTGCAAGTTTGATGGGCCTTGGGGCCCATGACCTTCATTAATTTCAAGACTGGAGGAAGCTAGTAAGTCTTCGTCAAGTGGGAGCTTGTTGGAAAATGTGCCTCAACTTATTGGCTGGCTTCAACCTCTATTAAAGACTTGGCATTTTTCTCCTTTGTTTGGTCTTCATTGTCAGCCTATCACCCTAAACTCGAACCTTGAAACCTAAGTCATGTAGTTTTGAAGGTTTATAACTGGGTGACAGTGGGTTGGTCGTGGGATCGCTATTTTCTCTAACCTTGGAACCTTGTCGTGGAGTTTGAAAGTTTCTTAACTTCCCGACTAGCCGATCTCCTTCATTGTCATGGCATTTGGGAAATATCTAACCAATGGTGGAGGTTAGGAAGTTTGGGTTTTTCCCGACTGGGAAACAATGGTATTGGCTTGTTGCGGGGATTGTGAAAATCCTAACCTCTATAAGGAGGCTGTGAAGTTAAAGTTTTTCTCGACATGGCGATCTTTTTTGTCACAGAATCTTGGATTTTTCTAACCAACGGTGGAGGTTGTGAAGTTTGGGTTTCTCCTAACTGTGTGACATTCCTATTGAATGGTGGGACCAGTCTACATGGATGGTGACATCAGCTATACAGTGGTGACATGGAGGTTGCATGGATGGTGGGGACCACAAGGAATGACTGACAGTTTGGTGTGATAGTCAAAAGCGATGGACGAGTGATGTGTCGACACATGGCATGATTTCATTTGTTGATTTTACATCGTTGTTGTAAATCAACAATCATTGGCCAAAAAAATTATTTTTTGTTAGTGATATGTTTGCATTTATTGCATGATCTGACTCAAGGGTTGAAAAAGTGTGAATATAGTAATATTCATTGTAACTAAAATTTAATGTTGGGTGGCTCGATGCGTGCTGCTCGTGATATGCATGGCCCAAGATGGAGGAAGCTTATCGGTGAAGGAACAAAAATTAAATGAAACCCTAATGGTTGTTGGTTAGTTAGTTAGAATTCATTGTATGTCGAATGAGCATTGAAATAGTGAGTTAGTGAAGAACTACAATCTGCGATTGAAGGTCGACCAAGGGGATGCTGCTATGAGTTAACATCTAAGAGTGAAGTCTGTAACTTTGTATGTAATTGATTTACTATAATACAAAGTGACTTTACTTGGTGTGTGGGTTTTATCTCCCATAAGGGTTTTCCCAAGTATATCTGGTGTTATCTCTTTGTATGTGATTTATTCTGTGTCTCCTTTTTTTTCTGTGAATGTGCATCTCAAATGTAACTTTTTCAATGAGGTTTTTTGCACTTCTATCCTGAGGATTTTGCATTAGGAAGGTTGTTTCCATACCACTGCTTTCCTTATAGATTGTTCATGGACTTCAAGTTCAAATTGATGTTGAAGATTTTGTGAGAAATAATCCTTCTGTAGTGGCCTTTTATAAACCTTCAATCGATGTCCATTGACTAAGAGTGAAAACCTTACCACATCAATAGTTGTTAGCTGATGTAGATGCATAAAAATGTCCTCATAATCATCTTTATCCATTTGCATTAATCATTTAACCATTTGCATAATCATTAACTCATCCATTTCATTAATCATTCATCCATAATCATTTAAATACATCCATTATGCATTTTATACATAATCATTATATTCATACATAATCATATTTCCATAATTATAAATGGATTTCATAAATACATTTGCATGAGCATTTTTCCATTTCATAAACCAATTTGATTAAAAAATTTAAATAATCATTTATCCTTCTCCTATGCAAATCATTTAATAAATCCATTATCCTTAGTCTCCAACACATCACAAATTACATTTAATTAAAATGGGATAATTATCATTTCACCATCTCATTCTTTTATCCCACATTCTTCCTAAAATGTGGATTCACCAATGAGGACATCTATATAAGCTCGCTTCCTTCTCACTTTTCAAACACAACTCCAATCTCATTTTGATCAAATCCATTCTACATAGCCTCTTGTTCTTTTTGTTGCAAAAATCTAAGAGCAAAGACAAGATCTTGTAGGTAACATAACAATAGAGTTTGATTTCTTTTGAATGCTCATGTTTGTTTTTAGTTTTCATAGTTTAGTTTCATTTTACATGTGTTTTCATTTAAGAAATGATCCATTGATGTTATGCTGGAATTTATATTTGGGGTTCATAGTTTAAATCATTTAGCTTTTCAAATTTCAATATGATACAAATGGTGAACCCAACATGAAAGGATGCATGTTTATATCTTTTTTTATTCTCCAACTGCATGCTTAATTAGACAATTTCTACATGTAGAACTAGATGCAAGAGATTTGTCTTCAGAACCATGCAAATTACTGGATGATTCTTTTCGTGCAAGCTGAAGCTTTTCCAATTCTATCTAGAATTTTGCAATCTCCTGCTTATCCCACATAATTTGTAATTTTCTATAAAATTCTCAAAGATAATTTTCCAATATCCTGAAACGTTCTCCAGTTTCATTGTGATGTTCTGTGTCAGTCTGCATTTCTCCTATTGGTCATTCAAGCCTTTCATTGACAAATTCTAGCCATGATAACCTGGTACTCATACCATCCAGTACTTTCAACAAATTGTCTGCATAGTTTTTCATTGTTCATTCAACAGCTCAAATAACTTCATTATAGCAACAGTATTCCTCCTGCAACTATTCATGTGCATATGGATTTGCAGTTCTAGATTCTCAAAATCTGTCAAGTGCATGTTGTTCATGTAGCTATCTGTTGAAGGATTTCCCAATCAATATGGTGCAATATAATGGTTAGTGAAATTTTTCTTCTTGCTATATTCATAATTCAAGAGAAGATCATCTAAAGTGAAATCAAACATTTATTGATTGGTGAATGCAGCCCAGAATCTAAACCCCACCCAAGTTCCCCACATGCACGAGAAGCCTAAGATTCTTTTTCTAGTTTTTTTTTTTAATTGAGAAATTTATTTATTTTAGTTTGCTCACTCCAATTTATGTTCGAAAGCGTCAACACCAAAATATTATTTTTTATGGGGTTTTCACAGCTGACAGATGGTTGAGCACATGACTGCATTCATGGAATTTGTCTTGATCTTTTAGATTCAAATTTTTAAATTTTAGTTTTTGATTTGGATTAACTTTAGATTTTAAATTTTGATTATTACTAATTTAGTTTTAGATTTTTAGTTATTAATTTAGTTTAGATTTTAAGTTTCCTAATTTAGTTTAGTCTCAAATTTAGTTTCTAATTTAAGTTACTAATTTAGTTTAGTTTTTAATTTTCTAAATTAGTTTAGTCTTTAACTTTCTAAATTAGTTTAGTTTTTTAAATTTCTAACTTTAGTTTAGTTTTTAATTTTCTAAATTAGTTTAGTCTTTAACTTTCTAATTTAGTTTAGTCTTTAACTTTCTAAATTAGTTTAGTCTTTAACTTTCTAGTTTAGTTTAGTCTTTTTTTACCTCTTGAGCTAACTAGGGTTTTGCAGCTTTCTGTTGGTCCAATACATCTTTGAGAAACTACTAATTGGTGGTTTTGTAGGTTTTCGTGTTTCCAAGACTTTATTCCAAAACTACTGAATCTTCTTTGCTTTAGAGTAGATCACATTTCAATTGGTGCTTAAAAAGAACAACTTTCTTTTTTCACATAGATTATACTAGGGGGTTAATGAACCACTATTTTTCATGATTGTAATATGGTAGGTGTGTGCTCTCACCTTGTGAAAACTCGGTGATCAGAAGCCAAATACATCTATTTCTGTGTTTACCCCTTAGAGGGCCTACCACCCTGCATTGAAAGGTGGGAACAACCCAAGTGATAATGAGCTAAATCCAAGTTCTTTTGAACTGCTATATAAATGCGTGGTTGTGATGAAAATTGTGATCAACTAGAAGTGGTAAATGATAGCTCTCCCCTAGTATCTTTATGATGCAAAAATCCCTTTTTCTAAGGGTTGGGAGACCTCTCGAGGGAGTTTATCATAGTATACCCTAAATTGGATTCCCTTACTAGAAACCTTTGTGTAGAAAGCCAAAATCCTTCTATTTGTTCGAACAGGAGGTCAAACCTCTAAAGCCATCCCACACTTTCGCAGTTCAAAGTAGAGATATCAAATTCCTCTTTGGGGAATTCATAGTTTTGTGTGCCCAAGAAGTGAGTGTTGAGGAGGGGAGCCAGTGCCACCAAACTTCTAAGTTATCCACTCTAAATAGGCGTGACTGGAGAAATCCAAGTGGGAACCCAACAAATATTGTCCTAGCCAGCCATAGGTTGTACTTGTCTTAGAGTCAAGCCAAAACATTTAGATATTGTGCTTTCATGTTTGAACTATATTCTTGTCACAAAATTTTTCAATAACACTCAAACATCATCACCTATCATAACCTTTGGGTCTCATGCTTCATCCATCATAATAACCATCCCTAAACCATCCATAACCTTCCCAAAAATTCACTAATCATCTCTACCAATCCCTAAACATCTCAAAACATTCCCAAAACCATCAACCAAACATGTCTAACCATTATCTTTCATAAACATCTCATGTAAAGCCTTTATCACCACCAAAAACTACATCATCCAAGTTCAATGTTTTTGAATTTTTGCAAAAGTTAAATGAGAAACCCAAATCTAAGTCCTTAAACACAAATAATATTGTGCAATCCTACCATGTCATGCATCTATATTCATCCCCCATAATTCAAAATAAACCTCACGAGTCTTTCACTCAAGTTAACGAATCTATCCAACCATCCTCTCCCATCATACCATCTACATCTAATGATTCATGTCAATCTCTTAATCCAAAGCATGCTATCATAGACTCCCCTACACATCAAAATCAAAGTATTCTTTCCACTCCATCCAATGATACCAAAAATCTCCAATCCCCTCCAATATTTGACCAAAATCCCATCTCTCAAGAACCTCATCATGATCCCCTTATCTCTTTATGTTTCATCCAAGATGATCCCCTTCCATCTCAAGAGAAAAGTATCCTTCCAAGTCCTCCTTCCACCCCTAATGAATCTATACTATCTCATGATTCCATTGCATCCCAAGAGCATGATAGTTCTTCCATCATATCCAATTATGTCCTACCATCTGATGATCAAGATATGCTATCTACAAAATCTCAGGATTCCCTTCCTCATCAAAATCAAGATATACCTCTATTCAAGGACACCCTTTCATTCCATGATAATTTTTATCTTTCTCATGATCAAGATATTCCTTTCATACCACTTCATGATGGTTCCATACCTAATGAATATCAAGGTACTCCATCTCCTACACCTTGTGATCCTTTTCCAAGTCAAGATAAAAGTACCCCATCATCCCCATGTCAAGATCCTATCACCCATCCTAATTCCCTTGATGATCACAATCCTCCACAAGAGTCTAGCACCCCTATTCAAGCTATGCATGAGACCACTTACCTATAAAATGGGTTTCCTCACTTTTATCCAAGGTGGTTTACTCCAAGATCTTGTTATTCCTTCCATATCACATCCACCTCATGATGGACTTGCATCTTGTTTCATAAATAATACATATCACATTGGAAAATGAATGTGTCAAAGTATGAACTCTAAAGGAAAAGTATTAGGACTTCATGAATAAGGTATCCTAGAGCCCCTTTATATCCAAGAAAATCCATATTATCATGGCCTTGATTATACACTTCACGCTCAAGACATTGGTACCCATTGTAAGTCTAGATTCTATTAAAATAAACCTAATTGTCCTAATCCATCAAACCTTCCATCTGTCCTAGGTTCTTGTCCTAGTCTATCAAACCTTCCATATATCTTAGGTCCTTATCCTAGTCCATCAAGGCTTCCATCTATCCTTTCTCCTTATCATCCAAACCCTAGTTCATCAACCCTTCCATCCATATTGGGTCCCTACATCCTTCCATCTCCTATTAATCAAGAAAAATAAAGGCACACATCCTTGATGCCCTCTCAGAATTCTAACTACATTAACCCATCCATAATACCTCCATATCATTCATCTCCATCCACTTATCCCATTTCTCTTGGAATCAAGTTGGGTGCCAAATGTCAAAAGCTTCCATATCAAAATCCACATATATCAAAGGATCAACATGTCTCCTCAAAGAGACATGCAAAAATAAAAGAAAATATGATCCAAAGTCAAAAGAAAAAAAATCGAAGGCCACAAAGGCCCACAAAGCAAAAAGAAAAAAATCAAAGGACACAAAGGTCCATAAATCAAAAGAAAAATCTCAAAGGCCACAAAGGCCCACAAAGCAAAAATCAAAGTCAAAAGCTATGTGGATTCCTAAAAGGCTTATAGAAGCAATAAAATCTAAATTGGCATCCAAATTTACTAATCCAAAAGCTTCCTCCAATCGTCCATTTAAAAACCTATCACCTTCCAAATCCATTTTTCCTCCATCACTCCACCACCCTTCAAGGTGTGTGCCAATGTTGAGCTTTCCATCCTTTCCATCTATCCATCAACAAGCCTTCCAACCTTCTATCCATTATCCAACATCCATCCCCCATTATCCTCCTTGAATCCAAACCTTTGCATAAGTCCTTAGCTTCTTCCATCATGCCATTATTCTATCAACATTTATAAGTCTAATCCTCATTGCCATGGTTTATTAGAGCACATATTCATGGGATATTAGTCATGAAACTTGATTCTTGAGTCCTTCCTCCATCTCCCTATCATGCATATATTATATTCCATATTCATTTATCCCTATCCATATCCTATCTTCCATATTCCTTTTGCACTTTACACTTGGCAGCAAGTTTCGTCCATCTTATCATTCATAGTCATTATCCTCTTTATGTTCTTTCCTCACATCTCCACCTTTGATCTTGACAAGGCTAAGGATCTTCTTGAACATCATATATCTTATCCTATATACTTTATCCAAACCTTCCATACCATATCCTCCATCATACATATCTTATCCTATTCATTTTTATCCATATCTTTTGTACCACATCCTTCACCTTATCCATATCCCATCATTCTATTTAAATACATCCTTTCTTCCCTTGCTTGGTATTGATGAGGAATATGGGAAAAATACTTAGGCATTGTGTCCATATCTTATCTATTTTATCTTGATCATCCTATTTATTATCCTTATCCTTGCATTTTTCCATTCTATATCTCCCATCTTATCAAAATTCATGTCCCATTTCCTTCCTTTTTTCTTGATGAGATTAGTGGCAAAATTAAAAATGCATGCTTTGGATTTCCTTTCATATCCTTATGCATTACCATTCCATCATAGTTCACATACTTATCATTTTTCCATGACTACACTACCCCAGGGTGGTCCATCATGTCCCTTTTCAGCCTCAAACCTTATCATGCAAATCATACTTGAGCCTAGCTGTAAAACATTATCCAATCCTCATATCTTTTGTTAATCAATCATCAACAATCATCAATATTATCATACTTTGAGGAATCAATGATCCTAAGTACTTACCATCATCATGCCCTATGGAATCGATCAATCTTGGCATCCAATCAACCAACCATTATCATCTTTTGACAAGAGATATGTTGCTTATGTGTCATGTTTTGCAATCAATCTTTCATTTTGATCTATTATTTATACAAGGTTGCACTACCTCTAGTGTGGGGCATCTAGTTTCTTCAACCAAGCATATATCACATTTCATCTCATTCCCTCTTGAAAGCCCTAAAAAGAAATCTATTAAAATCATAAAATGTCCTAAAAAAATCCATTAAAAAATCATAAAATGTCCTAAAAAAAATCCATAAAAATCATAAAATGTCTTGAAAAAATCTATTAAAAAATCATAAAATGTCCTAAAAAAATCCAAAAACATCATAAAATATCCTTAAAAAAATCCATGAAAAATAATAAAACTTAAAAAAAAAACACCTAAAAATCATAAAATGTCTTGAACAAAAATCCAAAAAAATCAGATATTCCAAAAATCCAAAAACAAACAAAAAACATAAGAAAAAATATTCAAAAAATCCAAAAAAATAAATAAAATAACTTCAAAAAATCCCAAAACAGTGACACTCTAGTATCACCACACAACTTTGAACTTCAACAAAATAAAAACACATAAACTGCGACAAGGATCAGTTCTACATTGAAGCATGATGCATGTTTTTTTGTTGATCTTTGATTGATTTATGATTTTATCTTTGGTGGCATGTCTTTTAACTTCTCGAGGATGTCTTGGTCTAGAGAGGCGAGGATGGGGTATGTTCACTTGTTTGTTGCCTATGGATTGTTTCTCATTCACAGGATGACTTGTCTTAGGACATGGTCATCTAAAATCATCTAGGACCTATGAGTCTACTATGGATGAGAGTATTCCTTGTTTGATAGTGTCTTCCATGCAATAAGTATTCAAGTCATCTAAGGTCCTTATACCTAGATTCTTATACTTCACTACTAAATAAAAATGAAAACAATATTCAAGTCATCTAGACATTCATGTTATCTAGACGCTTATACTAATTTGTGACATAATAAGCTCTATGATGATAAAGCAAAAGAAGCTTCATCACCTTCATTTCCTACATATCTCTTTTTCATCTATCATTTCTTCCATCATCCATTTCCTTCATTATTTCATTTTCTTCATGCTCCTTATCTCAAAGGGTAATTAATTGGTTTATATAATTGATGCTTGTCTTTTAATCCAAATATCAAATCAATCAATATGCTCCCTGATCACTCTATTAATCAATCATTTTTTTGCACTAGCATCAATCTCAAATTAACTTAATCAGCTCATCAACCCAGCTATACTAATCATTTCCATCAATTGTTCAGTTACACCCATCAACTATGCATTTTCATCAAATGTACATCTCCGCTTAATCACTCGTGCAATATCAATTATCAAATCTTCTCCTTGTGATCTATCGAGAGATTAATCTTATCAAAGTTTGTTTGATCAATATCTCGAGGGGGAATATCATCATTATTATCATCCTTACCAAGATATCCCTAGGGCATGTATCAATTAATCAATCTTTTTCTTTGAAACAATGTGATAGGTTGCATTGTCTCAAAGAGGGGAAAAATGTAGATGCATAAAAATGTCCTTATAATCATCTTTATCAATTTTTATAAATCATTTAACCATTTTCATAATCGTTAACTCATCCATTTCATTAATCATTAATCCATAATCATTGAAATACATCCATTACACATTTTATACATAATCATTATATTCATACATAATCATATTTCCATAATCATAAATGCATTTCATAAATACATTTGCATGAGCATTTGTCCATTTCATAAACCAATTTCATTAAACAATTTAAATAATCATTTATCCTTCTCCTATGCATATCATTTAATAAATCCATTATCCTTAATCTTCAACATATCACAAATTACATTTAATTAAAATGGGATAATTATCATAAATCTCCATCTCATTCTTTTATCCCACATTCTTCCCAAAATGTGGATTCACCCATGAGGAGATCTATATAAGCTTGCTTCCTCCTCACTTTTCAAACACAATGCCAATCTCATTTTGATCAAATCCATTCTACATAGCCTCTTGTGCTTTTTACTGCAAAAATATCAGAGCAAAGACAAGATCTTGTAGATAGGATAACAATGGAGTTTGATTTCTTTTGAATGCTCGTGTTTTTTTTAGTTTTCATACTTTAGTTTCATTTTACATGTTTTTTCATTTAAGAAATTCTCCATTAATGTTATTCTCGAATTTGGATTTGGGGTTTATAGTTTAAATCATTTAGCTTTTCAAATTTAAGTATGATACAGCTGAATTGCTCCATTGGGAAAAAATTTCTAAATTTCATATGGAACTAACCAACATGTATGCAACTTCCCTTTATGGTATTTGTAGACACCTAAAAATGACCTAGGCCTGCAAGCTTCATTTTTACCACTTTCGTCCTAGCATAATTATGACATTTAATTATGTCCTTGGTCCACATTCGACTATTGATTAAATAATTCATAATTATTTAATTAATTCATGTTCTTTTATTCTTCATGATTATTAAATAAATAAATTTATTTATTTATTAAATACGTCATTAATTGTCTAAGTCTTCCCTTAATTAAATAAATTTCTTAATTTATTTAATCGCCCTTTTTCAGTCATTTCTTCTTGATTATTAAATAAATAAGTTTTATTTATTTATTTAATATGTCACTAACTGTCATAATTAATGAATTAATTAATTAATTTAATTATTAGTCTTATTTGCTAAATTAAATAATTAAATTTAATTATTTAATTGCCAAAATTGATATTCCTCTCATTTTAAATAAATGAAATTATTTAAAATTTCATCACAGTCTTAACTGTCAGTTCATTCTAGTAAATAATATGAAATTTGATTATTTATTATTTCACAAAATCCATATTTTGAATTAATTTAATTCAAAATGGTAACTTTCCTCCAAAAATCAAGTAATCGGGCAGATTCTTGATTTTTCTAAATCTGATCTTCAGTTCAATCTTCATCTTCTTCATTTTTGAAAATCTTTATTTTTGAATTAATTTCCTCATTTATTCTCCACTGCCAATTCGATCTTCTTAGATGGCATCTCGACCACTCGATTAATGACTTTTCCCTAACCCTGATTAGGGATCATCATATTTAATCTGGGCCTCTCATTTTAGGTCTCCATCAGAAGTCAATCTCATCCATCCATTCAAAATGGCATTTTCTATCAAATGGCATTTTCTATAAAATGCCATTTTCCTCTTGTTTTTCGATTTACACAGAGACATTACATGTTCATGAATTATATTATTATTTTGGCATATTTAGGCATAGGCATTTCACTCATATTGTCATAGGCATTAGGCATTTAGAATTTGATCAAATCCTTCAAAGCTTGGTGTAGGACTTAGACATTTATTTCCAAATTGCTCGTGTGTTCAATCTGAGGGCAATACATCAACCAACAATTTAGAAGGTGTTACAAAATGAATCATGGAGGTCTCGACGATTAGCTGGTATAATTCTTCTTTTGTTTACTTCCATTGTGTTTTGTAATTGCTTTGGGTTTTGTGATTTATATTGATTTGCTAACTTCTAATCTAACCTAAAATTAACCCTTAATTACATTGGTGAACCCGACTCTGTTTTCTTTTTCTTTTTTGTACGGTTTCGTGTGTTTTCTAACGATTTTGTAGGTACAGGTATAGAGCGACGTAGTTGTTTTTTTTTAAATCGTGATGCATCTGCTGCATCGTGATGCATTCAAAGAATAAAACACCGCAATCACTCTGTCGAGCTGCAATAGAAGTCTGGAAATCTACATTTGTGATCCTGAGCCACATTCGACATAGAGAGTGACGCATTTGCTCTGTTGTGATGCATTTGACTGGTAACGTTTTCTGCTCATTTGCATTTGGGTTTTTGTTGTTTTTTGTGTCCTTTTTATTCTGGTTATTTTCTGCATTCTGCCTAGCATAGGTTTTGTGTTACTAATCAGGATTTGCAACATTTGGCAGTTACTTTTTGAGGGTCAAAGGAAAACATTCAAATTACTAATGTGTGGTCTTGCAGGTTCGAACGTCGAAGACTAAACATCAAAACAATGTGCCTGTCTTTTTCTTAGTATAATACACATTTCCTTTTGGTGCAATTAAAATGAACTTGTGTTTCTACTATGTCTGAGTGTGTTTGCAAAATGGTAGGTGAGTATGCTCTCACCTTGTGAAAACTCGGTGATCAGAAAACCAGACCTGTTTTCATCTTTTTTTACACTCACGACTTAGTAATCGAAGTATCCTCTCCCCTTGCGCATTCATGCGACCCTGGGTGTAAGAGAAACGGTTACTAACTCTAGAAATTGGGCCTGCCTGGGGATTTCATCACCCCAACGTGACTCAAACTGGCAATGGAACTAAAGCCAAGCTACCCCCGACTGGTATATAAATGTGAATCTTAAGGGAAAACCTAAGATTACGAGTGCAAATGTGTCATATGGACAGAGTAGTACTCCCATAAACCCTGTTGAGCTTAACCTCTTCAAGCTAGAGTGCCACCTAATTGGTGATTAATCTCTTACCCCATGTATGGCCACTCGAATGGGGGTCTTGAATTAAACACCTTTATGTAGTAGCCAAAAACCTTCTATTTACTAGCACAACACCGGTCGATGTGAAGGTATCCACACTTTCGCAATCTGTAGTAGAGGTGATCAATCTGCCATGGGAGTTTCATGGGGGTTGGAAGCTTGGTTGGCCTGAGACGAGAGTGCACTATAAGGGGGAGCCCGTGCAGCCAAGCTTTTGAATTCACATGCTACTGATATGCAGTTGGGGAAACCCATGTGGAATCTAGCGAATATTGTCTTGGCCTAACCTAGGATTGTACTTGTTTTATGTGCACATGCTTACATTCAAAACATTGTGCTTGTCAAGTGCTTTATGGATTAATCACAATTACAATTCTGGACAAAACAATCACTAATAGATAGATCAAATGTTCCATCAAAATGACAAGAAACTCAATTTTCACAAACTGTGTCACATCTGTTAAAACACATTCAAGTTTCTGAGACGCAATCGCTCTGTTAAGCCACATTCGACATTTCAAACACCGCATTTGTATGCGTCGTAATGCACCTAAAACTTATAGAGTCACATCTACCAAACTGAGTCCCATGTGTTAGTCCCTGAGCCACATTAGTAAAACTGTGATGCATTCGCGGCCTCAAATGATGCATTCACCTATCACAAGTAAAACGTCACACAAAGTCAAATCTGAAGTTTACACCTTGTCAAACATTTTTCAAACATTGTTTCCAAAAGGATTCTATCACAAACCAATTTTGAAATTGCTCAAACTTTCGACCATTAGTTTGCATTCTTCACGATAGGTTTCATCCTCTATTCTTTTTAGTTGCATACATTAGGCATTAGTTTGTCCCTAGGTTTAATACTTGCATACTTGGATTAGGAAAATCTCAGCACAATTTGCAACATCATTGCTTTCAAAACTAGGTTCTCTTGGACTAAGTTATCAATCCCTTTGTCAATCATTGTCCCTTTTGTGAGATTTTCCAACTCAAACAGTCTAGTTAGGAAAACTCACTATTTATTTAGACCTTGTCATCTTGTCCTTTTCAACAAAGTCCTTTAGTAACTGAAATTGAAAACAAAGATTGAGCTTAGAAGTGCTTAGGTACCCTTGTCTTAAATTGCATTATAAGTCTAGACATTGCATATTCTATTCCCAAAAATCCAAAAATATTATTCATCCTAGTCATCATTTCAAACTTAGACTTTGCATAGTGTCATCCTTGCATTTAGTTGTCTTTTTCATTTCAGCAATCTCATTTTATGGTGGAAACTAGACTCCAAAAACAACAATGACAAATGGAAAACTTTCGACAAGACCCCACTTCTGCTATTAATAATCCCACATATGACCCAAATTGGACTTTCGATGATCCATTTGGCAATACAAACAATCAACCTCTCACGACAACACCATCCTCATCAAACAGTCCACTTGAACCATTCTTACGTAAGGATGAATATAGTCAAATACTTGAGGAAAACCTAGAGGTAGTGGCACAAGATCTAGATGCCTCTCAATTCATTGAACAAATGATCCTATACGACAAAGACAGATACTTAGCCATACTCTTGAGTCAAGGAGCTAAGTTACCACATGAATTCGACATCAACATGTTGAGCTCAACATCTCCTGACCCTAATAACAATAATGCACAAAACATGTCACATAGTGGTTAGCCTCCAAACACTACAAGCAATACTTTCTTTGACACTACAATGATAGTGCATGCTACCTCCAACATCCCAAACACCTCCAATACAATAAACGCTACATCCATTGGAGGATCACAATCTGCCACAATGCCCACAACATCCACAATACTATCACAATCGCCTAGAACCACCTATGGCTCCTCGGCAATGGGAGCAAGTTATTCAACACCTCTCTTTACCATGACAGTAAATGCCACAGGGGCATCATCAAGTCACAACAATCCCCCCTTGACAGCTACACCTATTACCATGAGCATACCTTTGACATATCCGCTCATTGGTATTTCACAAAATCTTCTGGGAGGAGGAAAAAGATGTATCTTTATCCAAGGAAAACAACAAAATGTTAACACGACAACACAGTCACATGTCATTGCCTCCCAAGGTACAAATACAAACATTCCCCTTGTGCAAACCCAAAAATTTGCACAAGGTGGCCAAATAACACAACCCATGACATCACTAATACACCACAATGTTCATAGTCACCATATTCCCCAGGTAAAGACACACATGGCTGGGGGACACATCCCAACCTACTCATCTCATGTTCATACTCACCAACATACACCTAATCCAATTTTTCAACACCAACAACACGCCAATTTGAACATATCATACATGTCACAACAATCCATACCACCACAATACACCAATATTCATGCACAACAAATGGGGACCTATGGTGTACCAAGAAATACAATGCACAGGACCACAAATGACCCTATTATGGATGCCTTCCAAACAAGATTGATTTGTTTAGAGAAAACTATCCAAAACATATACATTTCAAGCAAGAAATTAGAAATATCATATGATCTAAACATATACCCATTCAAAATGAACTTATACATGCCTCCATTTCCTTCGGAATATGTGTTGCCCAATTTCACAAAATACAAAGGCAAGACAAAACCCATTGAACATGTTCGCAAATTTGCAACCAATTGTATGGACGTCGCCTATGAACAAACATACTTGATGAGACTTTTTTCTAAAAGTCTGGCGGGTCCTGCCCTTGAATGGTTTTCCACTCAAAAGGATATCCAAACATGGGATGAGCTTAAAGAAAAATTCACAAAAAATTACGCGTACAACATTGACATGGACACCTCTATCACTAGTTTGTGCAATCTCACACAGGAGGATGCTGGTGAGACATTCATCCCATTCTTTCAAAAATGGAGAAGTCTAGCTAGTCGGTGTCACATTGACATACCCGAAAGGGAAAAGGTCGACATGTTTGTGCAAACACTTCTGGGGCCCCAAAAAATGCATTGCAAGTAATTGTTGCACAAACTTCATGGACTTAGTCAAAAAAGGGGTCCAGATTGAGAAAACCCTTATCACAAAGGGAGAACTAAGGTACGGTCCAAAAAACACAAATGCCAATCCACCCGCCGACAAAAATAAATATTGGGTTAAAAATAAACACGTTACAAATGACAGTGTTGTTGACGCCAAGACTACAAACATTGCGGGTCCTATACTAGCCCTAAAAGGGGTTCAACAGCAAAACAAACCAACAACGACATTGACACCCCTACCAATGCCCCTTCAAATAACCAGAGCAGTCAAAATAATCAGGGACAATACCGTCAGATGAGACAATTTCCTCGGGGTCACACATACATTTCTTTGGGTGAACCCATTGAAGAAGTCCTCAAGAAATGCCTCCAGAATGGGGTCATCACACTAGAAGAACCCAAACCATATGGTCGAGGACACTTCAAACCCACATGGTGGAATGATAATGCATTTTTTGAATACCATCGGGAAAAAGGATGTAAAACCTCTAGCTATCGACAACTGAAAAACATAGTACAAGATCTTATTGAAAGTTGCATCATTGAGGTAGGGCGATCACAATTTACCTCCAATTCAGATCATACTATCCATAAGAATCCACTGCAGGACCATGGTTCTAATAATGCTTCCACCTTAGGTCCATAGAAGAATAATAATCAAGCTAACTTCGCCTGAGCCAAGTACGACTATTCTGGTGGACCAATTATAAATAATGTCCAAACTGACAACAAATACATCAATACCATTATGGTCAAGAGAGCACCCCAATGTAATGCTACTACTCACTGTGGCAAGGTCACTATAGCTGGTCCACCTCCCGTTAGACAACCCAAAATCACCATACCTAAACCATTCGCTAAACAATCAAAACCTATCCCGACCACAAAACAGTGGCAACCCAAAAGTCAGTTCAACCTTATTGACCAGCTAAGCAAGACTCTCGTGCAAATCTCTACACTTGAGCTGTTTTGTATCTCTCCCACACATAAAGATATACTGGATAAAACCTTACAAGAGTCATCATTCCCCAAGGACATTGATGTCAATCAGTTTGAGACCATGGTGGGATACCTCACTACGCCTCACCACGTCACCTTCTCGGATCAAGACTACTCATCACCTAAAACCAACCACAATGATGCATTGCACATAGAAACTTTTTTCCACAAGCATAAAGTTAGATAGGTTTTAGTAGATGGTGGAGCGGGATTGAACATATGCTCCCTCAAACTAGTTAAGGCTCTAGGATTCTCTGATGCATGCGTAGACCTGACAAAGAGTATAGTGATCAAAGCATATGATGATGAAGAATGCTCTTCACGTGGCGTTATCTCTCTCCCTAACAGAGTGGGACCAGTCATTGTGGACACAAACTGTGAGGTCCTGGATTTGGAACTACCATATAACATCTTGCTCGGTCGTCCATGGATTCATGCCTTAAAATTTTTCCCGTCCACATATCACCAATGCCTAAAGTTTTCATTTGACGGCATGGAAATAACCATATATGGAGACCCTGAACCTTTCCAATATTGTACCAACCTGAGGGGTATTTCTAAAAATTGAGTGCCTACTAATCGAGAAGCACCTGGCTCCTCGTCATCCAAATACATTGACCCATCCACACTCACATCATCTTCCACATCTGCTTCATCCATCCACGTCTTCCACCACACCACCACCTTCTGCAAACCCTAAGGCTGAATCCACTGTCAAGATCCAGGACCTCAGCTGTGGAGAATTCAAATTGCACACAGCGTATAGCATAACAACAATACCAAAGTCTCCAAAGGTCTATGGTCGGCCATGTTTCAGAATGGAACCCAAAGTAATTTTTAAAGTTCCACCAAAAATAGTTTTCATCAAATGGGGAGACATGAGTAATGAGGACCTTACTGACATCACAGGATGGATCTATAAGGATACTGTCGCACTACCCCCATTACCAGTTCAAAAATATGGCAAGGGTTATGACATAATGAAGGCTAAGGGCTACAATGGTACTAGTGGCCTAGGCAGAAATAAAGCTAGACAAAGAGAGCCCATAGAACATTTCCAAATTCCAAAGTATCTTGGATTAGGGTTTGGATCGCCTGACAATGACGATCGACGTACCATTGGACTTTTGAGTGAGTGAGTACATGCTTCAGAAAGTGATGAGACCACTAAGGAAACCCTCACTGAAACTGACTCCCAAGAATGGGAATTTGGCTCAGAACGATCCTTAAGTGACTATTGCCTCGATGATTTGTTTGTTGAAACAAGGGAACTCACCTATGAACAAAGATTTTGGAAAACATTTAAAATTGATTAGGCACCAAATATTCAAAGTCCCATTACCACTCCCCTTGACATACAAGATCCACCATCCAAATCCCTTCAGTCCAATCCATCTGAAGTACCAGACGACATCGATAACCAAGATTATAAGGCCTTTAACCCTTATTTTGGCAACGAATATGACACTAGTGAAGGGGAATATTGGATAGAGTCCGATGTGGAGTTGGATGATGATAATCTCATCTACAATATCACTGAATCCATTTGCATGCTTTCTGCATCCTCACCTCAATTCACCAATACTAACGATGGCATTTCCTTAGTTTACCCTCAGCTAGTCAATTGGGACCAACAAGGCCCACCAGTCCTGGATACATTTCAGAATGATGAGTCAATTGCAGAGTTTATGGGATTATGTGAGGGTATACCCAGTGGTGATCACAAGTCAGGATTCACCATTGATTTAGATTGCACGGAATACTTCGGCAAGATTGCTTCGTCATCTAGTCACAAAAGTAAAAATAAAAACAAAATAAAAAATGAAACGTCTCTAGGTGAAAATCGAAAGGCACCTTTTGACGATAAAATAGTAAAAACAAAGGACATATCTACGGGTGAAAACCTCTCTGAGGTGCCCAAAGATGGAGGAATGGACTTTCTTCTCGTGCAGCAACAGAAATCAGCTATGCTTATCAAAGACACAATAGAAGACAACATAGCAATTGCAGAAGATCCCAAGATGGTCCTCTTTGCTGCATCATTGACTGAAGAAGAGAAACCAGAATTTCATAAATTCTTTGTAGAATGTAAAATAAACTTTGCATGGTCCTATGCTGACATGCCAGGATTGGACCCAGAACTGGTTCTGCACCATCTGCCACTATTTCCTAATGCCAAGCTAGTCAAACAGAAGTTATGCAAAATACACCCCCAAGTCGCTCTATTGGTCAAGGTTGAGCTGAAGAAACTTCTAGACACTAGATTCATATGGTCTATTGACTATGTTGAATGGATATCTAACCTAGTGCCAATAACAAATCCAAATGGGCTGATTTGTGTCTGTACAGATTTTAGAGACCTAAATAAATAATGCCCGAAAGATGACTTTGCTTTACCAAATATTGATATCATAGTCGACGTCACAGCAGGATATGAGATGTTTTCCCTCATGGATGGTTTCTTTGACTATAATCAGATTTGCATTGCACCTGAAGACCAGCAAAAAATGACATTTACTTGCACATGGGCTACATATTGTTGGAATGACATGCCATTCAGTCTCAAAAATGCAGGTGCCACATATCAAAGGGCTATGACCACAATCTTCCATGACATGATGCACAAAATCATGGAAGATTATGTAGATGACCTATTGGCCAAATTAGCAACTAGAAAAGATCATCTCAGGGTTTTAGACATAATTTTCAAGAGACTGGAAGAATACAAAGTCCAGCTAAATCCTAAGAAATGTGTCTCCGGGGTCACATCGGGTAAACTCTTGGGATACATAGTTTCCTAAAGAGGCATTGAGGTCGATCCAACAAAAGTCAAAGCCATCATAGACATGCCTCTGCCCAGAGGAATTAGTGAACTTAGAATGTTGCAAGGTAGGGTACAATCTATTAGGCGCTTCATAGCCCAATTGGCAGACAAGTGTCACCCATTCCAATATCTGTTGCGCAAGGGTATCCCCTTTGTGTGGATAGATAAATGTCAAGAAGCCTTTTAGCAAATCAAATATTACCTACTATCAATGCCAGCCCTCATTCCTCCCATTCACGGAAATCCATTGATCCTATACATCTCGGCAACTAATTCAACACTGGGGGCATTACTGGCACAGAATGACCAAGAAGAAAAAGAAAGAGCTATATATTACATTAATTGGATGTTGGTCAGGTATGAACTAAACTACACACCAATTGAATGAGCTTGTCTAACCGTGGTCTTTGCAGCATAGAAGTTAAGACATTATATGTTAAACCATCAGACGCAACTAGTAGCAAAGATCCACCCCCTGAAATATTTGCTAAGTCGGGCAGCATTAATAGGATAGCTAGCAAAATGGGTCATGATTCTGAGTGAATATTACATTCAATATGTAGAAATAAAGGCAATAAAATGACAAGTCATTGCAGACTAGCTGGCGGACGCACCTTTGCAAAGTGATCACCCGCTAGTGGCAGATTTTCTAGATGAGTCGATATTCCATACGGAACTTAAGGCACCTTGGCGACTCTACTTTGACGGATCAAACATAAATCATGGCTCGAGGGTAGGAATCCTATTCATCACCCCTCAAGGATACTCCATTCCTAAGTCTTTCCACATTGCATTCCTATGCACAAACAATGTGGCAGAATACGAGGCACTTGTTACAAGACTAAGAATGGCAATAAAGTGGAAAATCAAAGCACTACATGTCTATGGGGATTCTCAGCTCATCATCAACTAGGTTAATGATGACTATGACACAAAATATGAGAAGCTAATGCCCTACAAATGGATGGTTGACAGTTTCCAAATGTACTTTCATATGGTAACTTTTGAACAAGTTCCAAGAGCACAGAACAAAGCGGCGGATGCCATGGCTACAATAGGCTCTCTCCTTGACATTCCAAGCAATCTGCCTTAGTTGGAATTCCTAATAGAGCAATTGCTAGTCCCTGCCTATGACATTCTGGAGTCAGAGATGGTCTACAAACTTGTTGGTCCCGACTCTCCCTGGTACCAAGATATTTATGACTACCTTAAGTCTCAAACCCTTCCACCTAACCTATCCAATAACCAGAGCAAGTCCTTTATTCAAAAATCTACAAGGTATGCCATCGTCAGTGACACCCTTTACCACCATAGCTTTGACGACACCCTCCTTAAATGTCTCAACACCAACGAAGCACATACAACCTTACGCAAAGTACATGATGGTATATGTGGGTCTCATTTGAGTGGTGCTACCCTAGCCAAGAAAGTAACAAGACTTGGGTATTATTGGCCGACTGTTGAAAAAGATGCAATAGAATATGTCAAGGCTTGTCACAAATGCCAGATTCATAGTGATTTGATCCATGCTCTAGCACAAGAACTTCGGCCGATCACCTCGCCTTGGCCCTTCACTCAATGGGGACTCGACCTCATGGGTAAGATACATCTGACCTCATCCAGTGGCCATAAATTCATCATCACCGCCACTGAGTATTTTATGAAGTGGATCAAAGCCATCCCTTTGGCATACATAACCGGCAAGCAAATATCCAAGTTCATCATTAATTACATCATTTGTCAGTATGGCCATCCACAATCCATCATCACTGACAATGGATGTCTGTTTAAAAACCAAGATGTTCGTGAGTTATGTGAGTGATTTCATAGCCAACACCATTTTTCATCTCCATACTACCCACAAGGAAACAATCAAGCTGAGTCGTCAAATAAAACCATTGTTAAAATCCTCAAAAAGACTATCAATGACGTTGGTCGTGACTGGCATATACAACTCAACCCTACTCTATGGGCTTATCTCACTAGCATTCGTATGCCTAAAAGAGCCACTCCATTTTCCCTGGTCTTTGGCATTGACGCCATCTTGCCCATTGAGCTCAAAATTCCTTCATTACGAGTCTCCCTGAAGGGTTTAACTGATGACGAGGAGTATAGACAATTGCGCCTACACGAGCTGGAGATGCTAGAGGAAAGAAGACAAAATTCCTTGAACCATCTACAAGCATATCAGAATCGTCTCTGTCGTAGTTACAACAAGAAGGTTATGGTTAGGAAATTTTACATTGGTGACCTAGTTCTCATGCAAAACCCCAAGAACCAAGCTGACAGAGAACAGCTAGGAAAGTTTGAACCAAACTAGTTGGGTCCTTACATCATCATATCTTCTTTTGGTTCTAGAGCCTATCAGCTGGCAACTCCATATGGAGAACAATTGACAAAGCCTATCAATAGTTTACATCTCCGAAAGTTCTACGCATAGCATCAGGAGATCGAGCTGAAAACTATAAAATACCAAAAAAAAAAATTTGAAAAATGATAAAAAAATCATTGCCTTAATGAAAACCTGGAAAACATGCATTTGGGAAACACCAAAAAAATTAGAAAAATGATAAAAATAGTAAAGAAAAATGATTCATCCAATAGTGAAAACCTGGCAAACAGGGGCTTTGGATAAGTACCATGGTGAAAACCTGGAAAATAGGCTCCATGTGTAATCGATCATTGCTCTACCATCTACTGTCACTTTGTATGCCTTGGCCTAGGATGCAATACATTTTCTGTCACCACCACATTATACTTGTCCTTTCATGGTTGATAGACAGTTGACATCAAGTCTTGACAACTGTCCATCTGGTACACCAGAAGCATCCCCTTCATGTCTCTTAAATTGGCTAAAGTCTTGGACTTGACTGGGGGCAAAATTGTTATCATGTAACTGCAGTAGATGTCACAGATGGTTTCAGCAATTGGCAAAAATTCCTGAAAAAAGACAAAAACATGGCAAAAAGTCCTTAAAAAAAAGACAAAAACATGGAAAAACATTCTGAAAAAAGACAAAAACATCACAAAAAGTCCTGAAGAGAGACCAAAAACTTTATAAAATGACCTGAAGAAAAGACCTAAAAACCAAAAAATGTCCTAAAGAAAACCACAACAAAACATCAAACTGCTCGAAGAACACAAACACATAGTCATCCCTTGTCAAAGTCTATCATGTCAAATCAATCAATCTTTGTCATTTATCTGAACTACGTTGTCTCTATGCATTTGCTACATAGGCAAGACTCATTTTTGAGTCCCCGAGACATTAGGTTAGTCCTTTTAGGTTGTCAAAATAAAATCATGGCGCAATCTTTGGTCATCAATACAAAGTCATTGGTCGTGTCGAACTACGAGGTCTCTGAGTGCATGACATAGGCAAGGCCATCTGTCGATGAGCCCCCGAGGCTGCACTAGGTCAGTCCATTAGGGTTCATGGCACTACACTGGCACACACGTAAAAATGTCTTTAAGACAAAGTAAATCATTCCCAAATGGGTAAACTCATAAAGCAAATTATGGCAATCATTTATTCAACATGACAATTTCATCGGCACATATCATCATGACAATATCGACATATGGTCAACACAAGTCAAACTTAGTCAAAGCAAGTCAAATCATCATAACCTGTCAAACTATCAACTCTTGGTTAACTTTCAGATGTGTCCTTCTGAAAGATAACCTCTGTCATTTATGCCTTAGGATGTGTCCTTCCTAGGCATCATCACTATCATTCAACATTTTGAGGGATCCTCTTGACATCTAAGGATCACTCCCCTAGACATCAGTACTCTTTAGATTTGTCCTTCTAAAGAACCAACTCTATCATTTATGCCTTAGGATGTGTCCTTCCTAGGCATCATCATCGTCACTATCACATGGCATTTTGAGGGATCCCTTTTGACATTTAGGGATCAATCCTCTTGACATCAACATTACTAGGATGTGTCCTTGAATTCAGCAATTTTGGACATTTGTCATCCGAGCATCATCAAAGCTTTGACACTCTGGCATCTCATCATTATCAAACCTGACATCTTGACATTAGAACAATGGATATCCAGATGCACTTGGCAAACACTTGACACTTGTCTTTTGGCTTTTTATCATGTTATTAGTTTTTCAGTGAGATCCCACTAACAGGATTTAGAGAAGTTGTGATGTATCATGAACGGTGACACGCATGACTACTAGTTTCTCAATGAGGTCCTGATTCTAGGATTTAGAAAAATAGCGACATATCATGATAAGGGCGCTATTTTTGTATGAAAATCATGCTACTACTTTCTCAAGGATGTCCTGTTGATGGTGTTTTCTACATAGCAACAACTCAGACAGAATGTAATACCCTATCTCTCTTGAAAGGTAAATCTCTATCAGCAAGCCTCAAGAGATAACCGCAAGGTCTCTAATGTCAAGTCTTGACAATGCATAAACAACTTATCGATAAAATGTGAAAATTCTGGTAATCACAATGGGACCTTACTACAAGCAAAATACTGAATCGATTTTATCATATCTAACAATTTGATTATATTTTAATCCAAGATCTAACTCAATAATCAAAGAAATAGAAAAGGATAAGGGTTTCAAAGAGATTTCTAAAACTAATACTACTTCTAATATTAACAATGAAAATAACCAACACTCGAATGGACCAATCCCTCAAAACTGATCTCTACTTGACCTAGATAAATCTGCAATCTTACAGAAAATAGTGCAATCTTTTGAGGTGTTAAGATTTTCAAATCATGAACATTCATTCAACAACCCTATTGCAGTTGAAATGAACAAATCCTCACAATCAAACTAAGCACACTAAATATGAAGTCTAGGCTAACTTTGCAAAGCAACTAACAATCAGTTGGTTGCGAAAAGTATGGACTGAAGGATTGCTGCAACATTCAAGTATCAAATCAAAAACATTATTGAATCAAATCTAATCTAAATGTTAACCTCCTCAAAGCAATTTTAAAGATAGAATAACAAGAACCATACAATACAAAAGAACACAATTATGGCACCAAATCACAATGTCATTACTTGCATTCAAATTATCCATTGTAGCAATAATTCTGGTTTTTTGTTAATATATTTGCTTGAGCACAACTACTTGCTAACTTGCTCTACTCATGTCTAACTATTCTGCTCTATTCTACTTCTATCTTCTATATCTTTTCTCTATTTCAAACTATCTAACCCCCTTATAAATGAGGCGAAGTGCAAAATATATAGAATCCCCCCAGAAAACATGTCGACCAAGCAAGAGCTTGCAGCATTAACTGGGCACCACTGTTCAGCCAAGAGAAAGTCAAAATGGAATGAAGGAATGCATTAAATGTGCGAACAACACCTAGGTCAACCCGGGATTCCCAATGCGACTTAGACCAATGCAGGGCGTGATAATGGGGAAGCACAAATTCTGAAGTAGTTGGGCATTAACTGCCTTCCCCTTTGTCTCTATTCCGATCCGGCCCTTCATGAACTCTCAAGAACGTCCCATCCAAGTTAGCTACTGGTGGCAAAGGAAAAACCTTAAGTAGATTCTCAATGGACGCAATTTCTTCTCTTGACCGTTTGACCGACTTATCCCAATCCACCTTATATGTTAGGTATTTGTCAATAACTGCAAGGTAGGTGGCTGCATCATCCAATTGGTGCTCAGAGATAGAACCATCATCAAGTGGCGCGTAAACATCCTACCACCAATTTCTCAACTATTTCAAATTCAAATACTTGGGCATGATCTTCCTTCTTCCCATCATAATTTCAAAGAAGGCAATGGAGCCATTATATACACCACCCAGGGTATCATCAATCTGCCTTCTTTGCTTATAAATCTTCTGCAGCACCTTCTGCTTGATCTGCAGCACCTCATACCACTCCCATGGTTCAGCAGCTCTGGAGGAAGGATGAATTCCATCACTCACCAACCTATCCTGAGTGTACTCCATGATCGCTCTAGTTTTTTGTAGAAGGAGATCCGTGTCCTCCTTATCTTGTGCCAACATCGCCTTCAACCAATCAGTTGCCATGATAGCATCCTTCCCAGTTGACAGAATCTCTTTAATAGCTTCATCGCCCTTTATTTGCACCCCCTTCAACCAATTCGTGGTGGCAACAGCAGAAGCTTTCATCCTTTCAAGCTCGGTGATGGTCTCTTGAGGTAGAGGATTCACAGCAGAGATCGAAGGGTTAATGGTCTGTAGGGGCTTCACTAATTCCTCCAAGCATTTCCTAAGATTCTCATTCTCTTTCTTCAACTCATGCTGGGTCTTTATTTCCTTTCTCAATCTACCCACAATAACTGCACTATAACCCTCATAATCTTCAATGTCCTGCTCGACTAATGTAGGTCCTAGATTGAAAGTCTGAATATCGTAATCCTTTCCAACCACATCATCTTTGTTTTTATCTAGAGCAAGGGTGGCAATGTGAACAACTCTGTCATGAGCTTCATCTCTTTCAATCCTCGAGATCACCCTAGCCTTCTTCTTACCTTTATCTTTTCCAATTTTGGCTAGTAGTGCATCCTAATTCGGTGGACTATCTTCCACAACAATTTGTTTTCTCTTTATCTCTTTGTCCAGCCAACTAGGGATAGTGGATTCCAATTGCACCTCACTTTGTTTCTCCTCCTACTAATCTTTAGATGCTTCCTCACTCACATTCTACTTCTCAGGAGTTTTATCTATCTTACTTTCCTCTTCCTCAACATGTTCATCCTCTTGTTCAGGTGAGGGAACCTTCACTGTTTCCTCTTCTTGTGGAGGGACTTCCTCAGTTCTAACAGGGGAATCCGCATATGCAACTATAGGGGATTGCATTATCTTTTCAATTTCTGCCTTTGTACTATGGAGATCCCCTTCATGAAACTCTTCCCCTTCAGTATCCGGATGATACTCAACATCCCTTGACTCACTAGGCTTGCCTTGAGCTCCATGAGTGGAAGGAACATCATCATATTCGGTTAAGGTGTCCTTCAGTATATTTCGGTCATGAATACCAGCAAAAAAGTCATCATATTCGGTTAAGGGTCTCCAACAATTGATGAGCGGAAGGCACTTCAAATAACTTCCCAAACTCTTCCAAAAATGATTACAATTAGCAATCCAACTGAACATACTGAAGGATATTGGTTATTGATGAAGTTTATTTTGGATTTCTGGGTGCTTGTTAATTCTAACTTGCATTTGAAAATAGAAAAAAAATGGGGACATTCCAAGAGGTCATTACATAATGGTGTGCATAGCTCTGATACCACTGAAATATATCGAGCCAATTTTTTTTCGATTTTCAAATGCAAGTTACAATTAACAAGCACCCATTAAGGTTAGCACATAAACCAAAAAGATGCTAAAAGCAACTCTAACTAGAATGTACACCAGGATCCTGTTGTGGGCAAGGCGTGAGCATTGGTCATAGGATCTTAAAGGAAATGACGAAATAAGAACTCTAACCAAGAAATGCGTTGGCGAACAACGAGCATATGGTCAGAGGATCCCTATCTATTGCAATACTGAAAATTAACTCAACACCAAGTATGTGCTACTCAATCCATGATGGATAAGAGACGACCATATGGCGAAGACTTATGAAAATTACAATGCAAATTAAGTAAACAGGCGGCAAGCCAGCCTCTTCCACTTATTCAGTGAGCAGTTACAAACATTGAAATTGCAAAAATAATAAAGATGCTGACAGTACTACTGTTTAGCTTACAATATGTTGAAGAATGTCTGCAATATCAAGTAATTAGAGCTCTTTAATCATAGCAAGGATAATTGTGTCTTCCTCAATGTTTTCCAAAGCTTTCTAACACCAACTCAACTCAAAAAACCACCCTAAATGCAAACTAATATGACTGTAACAAGGTCTGAAACTGATAACCAGCAACACAGAATTCAATTGAATTGATCACAGCTCCCTCAATTCTCAACCAAATGACCCCAAACGAAATGCAATAACTTTCTATGACCAAGGTGCCCAAGTAAGAACCAAAAAATAGACCCAAACTACAATATTTAATTTATCACAAACCCTAATGCAAGTACAAAAAGTACGGCCCCTTGAGAAGGGCAATTTTCTTCTAAAAAAATCAGCACTTGCTTAAAAATTATGAAACTTGACTGAAGATGGTGCCCTACCTAGACAAGTTGGAATATGAAGTACCCAGAATGAAATCTTTTTGTATTTTTGAAAGATGAGTGAAAACTACAATCAGCTATGTACTCAGCAACTCCAGAAAAAGACATGAAAATGCAAATAACTGAACTACAAATGCATTAACCCACAACAAAGAAATCCTCACTACAAACTTCACTCAAACAAGCAAACCTCTCCACTAGGTGTTGTCTCTCAAGCACGAAGTTGAGCCTAGCTAGGAGGCATTCATTCCTCGAAGCAATCCTCTCACCATTTCGGCAACATAACTTTACTCAAGATGTTGGATCATACAAATGAAGGCCAAGACCTCCTTTTATAACTTTGTGAAGGCTCACTAGAAGCTTCTAGAAACCCTGCTTTTTGAATTTAAAGTAACTCCTTTTCCCTCCAAGGATGGCGTCCCTTTTGTCTTGAAGCAATTTTGACTTTTTAATTTAAAATAATCTTTCACCAAGGATGGGCGTACCTTTTCAAACATTGATTTTGGACTTAATAATATAATAAAATGTCTCCATGAAGCGACACCCCTCAAAGACCCTCTTTTAAAAACAACATAAGTTCAATCACTAGGCTAAGGGGGCGGTCAATAGCAAAATATAACATTAGAATGTGACTTTATTAAAATAATTCAACTTATCTCTCCAAACGTGCCCAAAAACCAAAGTTGAGCAATCCAACTGAACATACTGAAGTAGAAGGTCAATTGTGTTGAACCCAACAGGACCACTGCCAGAAATAGAATTTACTAAAAATAGTAAATTCGTGAAAGTGCTCAGAATGCCAAGAAGAACACACCACCAAAAAGCTCATGAAAAACCCAGAAGGAATCCACAGTTCAATCACCAATCTGTGAGCACAAGAAACCACCAACCGAGAAACCATAATTTCACCACTGAGAAGCCTATGAGTCTCCAGAATAGGCCAATGGTCAATCAGAAGAAGTCATGTTCGAGAAGGGGAAGGCACATCGTCATATTCGGTAATACTGAATGGTATTGATGAAGTTTATACTGAATGGTATACTGAATTTGATGAAGTTATTTGAAGGTCATGAATACCAGCAAAGAAGTCATGTTCAAGAAGCCAAAGTTGAGAAAATCCAAAATAAACAAGTGCCCAGAAATCTAAAATAAACTTCATCAATAACCAATATCCTTCACCAAATCGATATTATATCATCACAGACCAAAAAACTCAAAATACCACTTCTGGAAAAGACCAAAATCTTTATTCCCAAGTCAAAACCTGCAACATGAAACACATATGAAGCTCCTAAATGAAGCTCCCCCCAATCCTCTCTTGATGTGGTCTTTCACACACGAAGAAAGGCGATCTTGAAGAGGTTTTCATCTCAACAAGTCGAAATCCAACTTAGAGCCAAGCTCCAAAACCATAGTATCAAAATATTCAGACATCCATGTTGAAAGAGAGCTCCATAAATCTCTTTTATAACACTCTTGAAAGAGAGTTCATTCATTTACCTTGCCAATGTAGGATAAACCAAAGCACTTTTTTTTTCCTTTTTCCCATTTGCAATATTAAATATTTCAAAAGCACTTTAAAATGACTTTAAGTCATTGAACTAGGTGCCATGGTACATTTTATGTCCCCTCGGGACCCTCAATGATAAAATATAAAGTTACTTTATATGAGACCTTTTTTCGAATCATAAATCAAATATTAAATTGGTTTAGCCTTAGTAACTTTATATCAACTGAATTTTGTGTTATAGTGACTCGCCTGACTGGGACCCGTTGACCCAAATTGACTTACTATTTTTAGTAAGTCCTAAAAATAGTAAATAATGCCCAGAAGCTTGAGCGGGAGATAAGTTGAGGCGCTCGAGATGGCTCTCCGAAGAGCAAAAAGTCACACCTTAACTGAATATGATGATGTGCCTTCCCCTTCTCGAACATGACTTCTTCTGATTGACCGTTGGCCTATTCTGGAGACCCGTAGGCTTCTCGGTGGTCAAATTAGGGTTTCTCGGTTGGTGGTTTCTTGTGCTCACGGATTGGTGATTGAACTGTGGATTCCTTCTGGGTTTTTCGTGAGCTTTTCAGTGGTGTGTTCTTCTTGGCATTCTGAGCACTTTCACGAATTTACTATTTTTAGTAAATTCTATTTCTGGCAGTGGTCCTGTTGGGTTCGGCATGATTGACCTTCTACTTCAGTATGTTCAGTTGGATTGCTCAACTTTGGCTTTTGGGCACGTTTGGAGAGATAAGTTGAATTATTTTAATAAAGTCACATTCTAATGTTATATTTTGTTGTTGACCCCCCCCTTAGCCTAGTGATTGAACTTATGTTGTTTTTAAAAGAGGGTCTTTGAGGGGTGGCGCTTCATGGAGACATTTTATTATATTATTAAGTCCAAAATCAATGTTTGAAAAGGTACGCCCATCCTTGGTGAAAGATTATTTTAAATTAAAAAGTCAAAATTGCTTCAAGACAAAAGGGACGCCATCCTTGGAGGGAAAAGCAGTTACTTTAAATTTGAAAAGCAAGGTTTCTAGAAGCTTCTAGTGAGCCTTCACAAAGTTATAAAAGGAGGTCTTGGCCTTCATTTGTATGATCCAACATCTTGAGAAAAGTTATGCTGCCGAAATGGTGAGAGGATTGCTTCGAGGAATGAATGCCTCCTAGCTAGGCTCAACTTCGTGCTTGAGAGACAGCACCTAGTGGAGAGGTTTGCTTGTTTGAGTGAAGTTTGTAGTGAGGATTGCTTTGTTGTGAGTTAATGCATTTGTAGTTCAGTTATTTGCATTTTCATGTCTTTTTCTGGAGTTGCTGAGTACATAGCTGATTGTAGTTTTCACTCATATTTCAAAAATACATTCTGGGTACTTCATATTCCAACTTGTCTAGGTAGGGCGCCATCTTCAGTCAAGTTTCATAGTTTTTAAGCAAGTGCTGATTTTTCTAGAAGAAAATTGCCCTTCTCAAGGGCTCGTACTTTTTGTACTTGCATTGGGATTTGTGATAAATTAAATATTGTATTTTGGGTCTATTTTTTGGTTCTTACTTGGGTGCCTTGGTCATAGAAAGTTATTGCATTTCGTTTGGGGTCGTTTGGTTGAGAATTGAGGGAGTTGTGATCAATTCAATTGAATTATGTGTTGCTGGTTATCAGTTTCAGACCTTGTTATAGTCATATCAGTTTGCATTTAGGGTGGTTTTTTGAGTTGAGTTGGTGTTAGAAAGCTTTGGAAAACATTGAGGAAGACACAATTATCCTTGCTATGATTAAAGAGCTCTAATTACTTGATATTTCAGGCATTCTTCAACATATTGTAAGCTGAACAGTAGTACTATCAGCATCTTTATTATTCTTGCAATTTCAATGTTTGTAACTGCCCACTGAATAAGTGGAAGAGGCTGGCTTGCCGACTATTTACTTAATTTGCATTGTAATTTTCACAAGTCTCCGCCATATGGTCGCCTCTTATCCATCATGGATTGAGTAGCACATACTTGGTGTTGAGTTAATTTTCAGTATTGCAATAGATAGGGATCCTCTGACCATATGCTCGTTGTTCACCAACACATTTCTTGGTTAGAGTTCTTATTTCAGCATTTCCTTTAAGATCCTCTGACCAATGCTCACACCTTGCCCACAACAGGATCCTGGTGTACATTCTAGTTAGAGTTGCTTTCAGCATCGTTTTGGTTTATGTGCTAACCTTAACGGGTGCTTGTTAATTGTAACTTGCATTTGAAAATTGAAAAAAAATGGCTCGGTATATTTCACTACTCCTCATGAAAAACCACTGGAGGGAGATCTGCCTCAAGCACACTGCCCCTAGGAGAAGGAGTCCTAGAACTCCTTGCATACACCTTGGCCTTCTCCTCTGAACTTTCAATATTTACCACTGCTGGGGAAACTTCTTCCCCAACCTTGGAGCTTTCCTTCTCTGACAATTTTATGATTTTTCTCCTCTTGGGCACCAGCACATCAACCTCAGGACTCTAATGCTCAGTCCCTTTCTACTCAGATTTCCTGGTCCTTGTCCTCTGCTTAGCCTTTAGCTTTCTCTGTTTTTCTACCTCTCGGGCCTCTGTTTCTTGGACACCTTTAATTTTGATATTGAATGGAGAATCCAGCTTACCCTTTCCCTTAGGATTCTGCTCTATAGATTCCTCAGAGGTGGAGTGGGGATCCAAATCTCCCATTATCACATAGGTGCATTGTACACCATTATTTTCCAGCTCCCACAACTTATGCTTTAGCCACATCCTAGTGAATTTGAGAACTAGATCCACCAATTGTTTCAATTTTTTCTTTTCCTCCTCTGACCAATCCACATCACCAATTGGTCTATCTTTCATGTCCTCATAGGCATGATCCTGGATTAAGTTTCCATCATCTTCCAATTGATCGGGAACTTCCTTTACATTGTACAACTGAACTGACTCAACTGGAAGCTGAGAGAACTTCTTCTTTCTGACCTCAAATTCATCACTGCAGTTGGCCCAGTAGTCCTCAAAATTCACCTTATGGAAGTACTCTTTGCTGGCCTTCTTCTAAGCTTCTCCTATAATATCAAACCTGGACCTCTTGGAGTGGAAAGATAGATCAAGGGCACTCATTTCTTCCTCTGAAGCCTGGGCAGAAATAATAGAAGGACAAACCTCTCCAGTGCCAATCCTTAGGGGAAAATCTCCACCAAATCCTGTCTTGTGTTTGTCCTTCTTGATGATAGCATCAAAGTCACAAATCTGCCTAATTACTTCCAACAAGATAATGTGATCAGTGGGATACCTTGGAAGTCTGTATAGGGCCCTTTGGCAGCCATCAATCTGAATATAGGAGAAAGTTGGGAACTGGATAAACCATGCCCCATATTTCTTGATGAGTTCCTTGGCTTGATCAGAAATCCTAACATGCTCTGCTTCTTGAAGCATTCTGGTGATATACATGGTAAATGCATCATTTTCTCTCCTATAGTTTGAGCCTCCCAAGTGCAACTGAGGGAAAACTTCATAAATAACATCCTGTCCAAAAATTCCCTTTGTATCCAATCCTTTGTAGGGATGGAATCTTGCAAGTGCATAGACCAGATATGAAGTCATTATGAAAGTCTTGGTCTACAACACATTGGATAATTGTTCATGGAGTACTCCACTAATGACCCCTGCCCAATGGTAATTAATCTTCTCTTGCTCCATTCTCACAATCACATGGCACATCTAGTTTTCAAATGTACCAGCATTCTTCAATCCAACCACCCTGTTGAGAAGAGTGATGGCATCGTAGTACTCCTTTTTGAACTTTATCTTGAATAGTTGCTTGGGTAATTTAGAATAGTGAGATTTAGGCTTCTCCAACCAAGAATTGATAAGTTGTGACTTCACGATCTGCTCGTCATAGAACTCTTGAGCTGCCTCCATGTTGAATCCCACCACATGAGACCTATCTAGCATATCAAATATTTGGGAAATGGAGACAGGGTTGAGATTTGCTACAACCCTCCCCTAAGGACCAATTATTCTTTGTGTGTCCTAATCATAGTGCCTGGCGCACTCAAGGACCATCTCATAACACTGCACCGCAGAAGGGAAACCAGCAACATGTGACAATCCTAATTCCATCATCCTTCTGGCCACCAAAGGAGAATCCTTAGTTTCCATTCTTTCTTTGAATTCTTCATAATCCTATGATCTAACATTTGTATCAGTCACCTCTGACCAAACTGAAGTGATTTTTCTCTCATGGATCCTACTCTTAATGTCCATTTTAATCCTCTCAGCATCAAACATTTAGGACCCAGCTGCTACCTTGCTAGATTCAGCCTGCACTCAATATGGAAATCATAATAAGAACCACAGGAAAGAGGATATTAATTCATCAAAACATCGTTAGAATGAATCTCATACAACCAAGGTGTTATTAAATTTCATATAAAATGACCACAACAAATTTTGGGTTTCAAGACCATCCGTGGAATCTGAGCTAGAGAGGAATTTCAGGAAATTCCAAACTAATCAGATTCCAATGAAATAACCAGGAAACACCTACTTAACCATTAAACCTGATCATTTTTCATCAATAAACCACATGGGAGATCATAAGATAGCATGAATAAATCATAAAATGCATTAAAAATCACTAACATATCATGTTATTCCATATCCCTTTACATTTCATCAACTTTCGGGAAAATCCGCAAGAGACGGATTCCCGCGAAGAACGAGCCAAAGAGGAATTTTGGGAAATTAGAGAGACGCCGGATTTCAGAGAAATCCAGACACGACAAAAATCCGCGAATAAGTCAACACTATGAACCAATGCAGATTCCGAGAACGAAGGTTTCGGCAAGAATCAGTCATTTTGCCGAGAAGTCTTGGCGACTTCCAGGAGGTCACGCCGAAGGATGTCATCGGAAGAGGCTTCGCTAAGACTTAGTGGTTTTGGTGTAACATCTCGCCGACCGAGATATAGCAAATGTACCGATATGACCAAGGGGTAGTCAGGGTAAGGTCCTGGCGAATCTTTTGTGTCTCACCGACTTTCGAGGTCCAAGAAAACACTTCGGCCAAACTAAAGTTTTTCAGTATGAAGTCTCAGCGAAGATGCGATGTCTCGGCAATAGGTTTTTTTTGAATTCAGCCAGAGGTCTTGCCAACCCCGTAATGTCTCACCGATAGAAGATCTGAGCCCGCCAAGAAAGGAAGGCTTCGCCAGGAAGTCCTGGCGACTGTTGGTAGTCTCGCCAATGGTGTATTAGGAAATGCATGTCGATGAGAGACTTTCTTTTGGGGAGAGATCTCGGCGATCAAATATGAACTTAGGAAGGCTTCTTGGTGAAATACAGGGTAATTGATATGACATCTCCCCGACTTTTAAGGGTCATAGAAAAGAAAATTCAGAAGGGGTGGATAGTCACGATTTCACCCAAACACTAAATCAATCATGAATTTCAAAATGTTTAACTCAGGGCAAGTCAAGGATGGACCTTTCATAGATTTTCTTTACATTCTAGGTCAATCCTAAGATGAAATAACCTGACACGGCAGTGCCCTAGGTTTCAAACCCTATTCGTCTGCCATTAGTGCATAGGCAAGCTCAGAATTCAATTGTTTCAACTGCTAAGTCATCACTAGGATTTACTAATTACTCTCAGGCAAGATTCATCAAAATGTAGATAGGAAAACGAGCTCAAGACTCACCTAGGAGATGACAAATAACACAATACTGAATGACCCTAGCATGAAATTATCAAATACATAGGAACCCGAATCCCACAAGCTCTCATAACATCAAAGTGCCATTCATAATTCTCAATCAAAAGTAGGGCAATAAAAACATACCATTATAACACATAAATCGGTCTCAGAAGCAGCAAATGCGAAGCCGAATGGCGTCCATAAAGAACAGATGCATGAATGCACAAGAAATCATCACTAAATCAATCAATTCAAACCCAAACACCCCAAAACAAACTCAATCAATCGCAGGAAATCACTCCTCAACTCAAACGATGGAAAATAGTAAGCATAATGGCACAAAAGATCCCAGAAACCAAGTTAAATACATCCCTCAAGGCATGCACGAAGCCATTAATGCAATCGATAGAATAGTCAAAAAGACTCGAAAAGTTGATGATAGGGTGGAATCCGGGAAAATCCGTCCCACGTAGAAATCCGCGAAGACCAAGAATCCCCGAACCATGATGCACGGTCGGAATCCAAACAGGTTCCGAGAAAATCCACCCAGGGCGGAAAATCCCAAATCTGAGTAAAAACCTGAACTTCATCTAGAACTTTGGATTTTCAATAAATAACCAGGGGAAACACTTAGGCAATCAAAATAGACTTTTAAGCACATGTCTAAATAAGAAAAATCCTCAAAAATAAAGGGCCAAAAACCAAAAACCTAACCAAAATAGGGTCCCTGCTTTCAGCGAGGCGTGTGTACGAAAACTGCATAACAAATGGCGACTTCTGTTGGGAAAATGCTCTAGAGCATTTGATGACGAATAGGAATCAAGAACCCAGAATCTTTGGTTTCAATCTCACCATCAAACAAACAAGTCAGAATGCAAAGATTTAAAGGATCAGAACCAAAGGGTAGACCGAACCTTCCATAAACTGAAAATCCAAGTGTGTGCACATGAGTTCATTTCCCTCCTTAAGTTACGACAGAAACCTAGTTCAGTCAAGTCAGGCTACGTAAGGATTCTAACTTCAAAAGCAACCTAGATAGGGCCTTGCTACCAGTCAAGCATCCATAGCCCCGACCAGGTTATCACTGTGACTCTCCTGAACATAGCTCTACTACCAACCAGGTGTCCATAGCCCCAGTAGAGATATTTAGGTAACCCTAATAAGTTGAATTTATTCTTTTGATATTCAATATTTCATTTTTCTTTGTTTTGATATTCTTTATATGTCACTTTCATTTCAACCTGTGAACAATGAAGTTCACACTCAGGGCTGAGAACCACAGTGGCACTGAAGCAGAAATAAGATTTTTCACTTGAAAAAACTTCACAAGGATTCTTATAGTAACGTCAAGATTCTTAAGATATATGAGAGATATAAGATTTTAGAGTATTTCAAATTCAAATCAAAGTTGGTGATCAATCTTCTATAAATATGACATTAAGACTATTGGCAATAGTAAAGATTTCAACCATCCTTTCAAGATGCAAGACTGAAGTCCACCAAGGAAATACTTAGAACAATTCTAGATAATGATATTTTTCCATGCAGGTGCAACACATCCAGGCAAAAATAGAGAAACCCCCAAAGCAAGAGCAGAACAAAAATCAAAATAAAACAAAAGCAAAGTAGAAAGGGAAACCTACTCTAACTATATACAAGACAAGAGATGAAAACAGCTCAGGACTGGAAAGAATGCTTTAAATACTTCCCATTGACAAGTAGTGGGATATCCTCTCCAATGAGGGTTTTCAAATGGAAAGCATTATCTCCCAGAATTTCTGAGATCTGGTAAGGTCCAAGCCAAAGTTTATCAAAATTTCCATGCTCTCCCTTACAGTCATGGGCTTTATCCCAGTAAAGAACCAAGTCAGAAATCCTAAAAGCTTTAACCTTGGCTCTTTTATCAAACCATCTCTTGACAACCCCCTGATGTGTAGCAAAGTTTTTCAGGGCTTCGTCTCTCTTTTCTTCAAGGTGTAATAATTCAGCGAGTCTAGCCTCACGTTTATCTCCCTCATCATAATATTCATTAATGAATTGCAACATGGGGATCTTTAGCTGAATGGGAAACATAGGCTCTAATTCATAAACTAGGTGGTAAGGTGATATCCCTATGGAAGTCTTATGTCTGGTGTGATCTGCCCACAAAGAAAATCTAAGTTGGGTATGTCAATCCTTCGGGTTTCTTTCCAACAATTTGTGAATAATAGTCAGGAGATTTTTGTTGGATGACTCAGCTAACCCATTGCCCTGAGGGTAATAATTGGATGCAAATTTAATTATTATCCCATGGTCAAAAGCCCAGTTAGAGAACTTCAAAAACAAAAATGCAGGACCATTGTCACACACTAAAGACATGGGACATCCAAAACAGTTAAGAATACCTGATTCAATGAAGTTAATTACTATTTCTGAAGTACATTACTTGTAAGCAAGGGCCTCAGTCCATCTTGTAAAATAATTAGTAATGGTAAGGATATACCTATGTCTAGTAGAGGAGGGTTGATTGATTGGACCTATGAAGACTATTCCCCATTGTGCAAAAGGTTTTACCTCAAATACTGGTCGGAGTGGGAGTGCGGCATACTTCTCTCTAATGGCAGAAATCTGATAGACATGGCATGTTCTGACATGACTGTGTGTATCTTTAAACAATGTAGGCCAATAGTAACCATCTCTTAGAATCTAGTTCGCTGTAGAAGGTGTTGATCCATGGCTTGTACCATATCTATCATGAAACTCCAACATCACTCTTGCAGATTCTACCTATCCTAGGCACCTCAAACAAACACCCTCATGATTTTTCTTATACAGGACAACTCCTTTCAACATGAAATTGTCACTCTTTAAGTGCAATTCCCTTATTTTTACTGAATTGAGATGATCAGGGCACCTCTGGGTCAGGAGGTAATGAACAATATCATCGTACCACTCTCCGGGAGAAACATCCTCCAAATTATAACTCTGAGCTGTAAGGTCAGGGGCTATCTCTGCCATTTTTTGCGTAAGCCCTTGCCCTTTTACCAACTTCATGGGTTGAATTTCTATATCATACTCTTGTAACATAGTCACCCATTTGGCTAAGTGTTCCCCCAGCTCATTTTGCATCAATAATAGCTTAACTACAGGATCATGAACTATTGCAAAGATTTTGTTTCTAAGGATATAATGCTTGAATTTCTTTACAGCCCTAAACAAGGCATAGGCCTGCTTTTCTACACTTGGGTATCTCAACTCTGCATCCTTCAATGGTGCACTCATGAATGCTATAGGATGCTCGTTTCCCTTATTCAACTTTTGAGTTAACATAGCAGCACAGGAATGATCAGAGGCAAACAAATATATATAGAATGGTTTAGCATAGTCTGGACTTATCAAAATAGGAGCTTTAGCCCTCTTTATTTCTGCAAATGCTTCTTTTGCTTTTGCATTCCATTCAACTTTGGCCTCCTGCTTTAACATTGCATTCAGTGGTTTAACTATTTTTGTGAACCGAATGATGAACTTCCTCACAAAGTTGATCTTGCCAAAGAAGGATTTCATTTTTTTTTACTAGCAGGTGGTGGAATCTTAAGAATGGCCTCTATGCATTCTGGATCAATGGAAATTCCCCTTTCAGAGAGAACATGTCCTATAAATTTACCTTCTGCTACTCCAAAGATGCATTTCTTTGGATTGAGCGATATTCCAAACTCTCTACATTTCTGAAAAACTTTGCATAAATCTGAGATATGATCACCTCTCTTCTTGGAAAAGACTGTTAGATCATCCATATAAATGATGATGCATTTACCAATTATGTCTTTAAAGGCAATGTCCATCGCTCTTTGGAATGTGGCTCTAGCATTAATTAAGCCAAAAGGCATCCTTCTGTAGGAGAAAGTGCCCCACTTGGTGGTGAAGGCAGTCTTGTGCCTATCTTCATACTGCACCATAACTTGGTTATACCCTAAATAACCATCTAAAAAGGACATCATTTTAGATCCATTGACAATCTGCAGCACTTCATCTAGGGAGGGCACTGGATAATTATCCTTCTCTGATGCTCTGTTTAGGTTCCTGAAATCAACACACAGTCTGATTTCACCATTTTTCTTTTGTACTAGAACCAGATTTGCAACCCAAGTAGAGTGTCTGACTAGGAATATTATCCTTGCAGACAATAGTTTCTGCACTTCCTTTTGTATTATGGGTTCTAGTAAAGCATTGATGCGCCTTTGTCTCTGTCTGAAAGGCTTTACTCCTAGATTGAGAGGAATAGTATGGGTTATGATTGATGTATCATAAGTTTTTAAGTCTTCATAACTCTAGACTATCACATCTAGATATCTATGTAATGCATCAATAATTCCTTGTCTTTCTTCTGGAGTGCACACTTTTCCAATGAGAACATTTTTGACATCCTCCTGAGATCCTACATTATATTTGTCACACTGTCCACTAATAGACTCTTTTTGGGTATCCCGTTCCTAATCTCGGACCTTGTCCAGATCAAAGATCCTTTCTAGTTGCACCATTCCCCTGGGAATTATGTTGGTCTTCATATTAATCACTCCTTCTAAGTCCATCTCAGCTTCTTGAAGTTTAGTTTCATCAATGATTTGAGAAGCGAAGACATCAATACTAGTAATAAAATCTAAGATATGCTTGTCATCTTCAAATACCTGGAAGTTGGTGATATTATCAGGTACTGATGGTACTGGGGTCAGCTCCATAGTAAACTTCTTTAGTCCCGAAAGAGATAGGGGCTGCAAGGTACTTACCGCCTAAGCAAGGGAATCAATCGTTTGGTTCTTATTTCGTGGAATCAACTGAATGTTGAAGGCATCAAACCCTTCAATGAGGTCCCACACTCAGTGTCTATAGTTAGTCATTCTCCTGTCATGACAAGAGTATTGTCTCCTGACTTGCTTGACTATTAACTCAGAATCCCCAAAAACTTGCAAGATCTTGACCTTTTTCTTCAATGCCATTAACAGTCCATGCACCAAGGCTTCATATTCGACTACATTATTCGTATAGTGAAACTGAAGTCTATGAGCAGCAAAAAATGTCCTACCTCTTGGAATAATTAGCTCGAAACCTGCTCCAGCTCCATGCTTTGATTTGGACCCATCAAATCTCAAATTCCAACAACTAGCAACAGTAGAGTTCCCTACTTTTTCACTTGCATTGTCACGGCTAGATGGATCTTCAGAAGGCATCACTCTTTTCCCTTTGGGATCCTCTTGGACATTCAGGATATCACTTTTGACTGCAGGAGTGAGGTTGACACGTTTCTATATTTGTTCCACTACAACCTGGCATAAGGAACAGTCCAATTCTGAATGAGAAGCATTATGCACCCTGCACCAATTGGGCAAGAGTAGCTCTCCAAAGTTAATTCCCCTTCCCAACTGAACTTGATCTTCAATGCATTTCTGAATGAACTCTTAAAAATTATCCAGCAAACCAAGCTGGCTATCTTCCAGACCACTATCGTCTTCAGCTGGTTTCATCAGGACTTCAGTACCACCAGATTCAACTGTAAGGTCAACAGGTGCTATGTGGAACATAAGGAATTCCTTGATATCTGGCTCCTCAAGAGGAGCATCAAGCATATAGTTACCCATACTTACTTCTGATACCAGAATTTCAGCAGAGGTTTTCTGATATTCTGTAATCATATACTTCATTCTAGGCTCTCTTTCGATCCTAATCTGGTTTGGCACTCCCTTCTAGGGAAGCCACATATGGGAGTGATCAGTTGAGACATATCCATTCAAATCTCTAGTAAAATCCCTTCCCAAGATTAGACCATAAGCGTCAGGTATGTCGGCCACCTATATATTGATAACCTATGGAATCCTAGGATCAGAAGCAATCTACATATGAATCATATTTAACTCTCCTACAACATTGACTTCAGTCCTATCCAATTGTATGACTTTCTTTTGAGATTCAGCAGGAGTAATTCCCATAGCTCGACATACACCGAAAGGCATAACATTGGTTGAAGCACCAAAATCTAGCAGACAATTATGCAAATTCTTACCGAATATCCAAACATAAATCAGGAAGGGAGGTGTGTCTATCTTCCCTTGAAACAGAGTTAAGGGAGTATCTACTTGAACAACTTGAGATTTTTCCTTCTCTTTCCCAGTATCTCCAGGGGGCCTATGGACTTGGTCATGAGTCTAATTTTGTCTTCCTACTGACTGAGAACCAAGTACTCTATTGACATTCTGGCTAACTGATTTCTCTTATGACATGGAATTTGCATTATAAGATCCTAAGACTGCATTTCTAATAGATGAAACTCTTAATAACTTGAATGCAGATAGATTTACCTTCAATTTTTGGAGTTCTTCAGCAACATACGTGGCCAATTGTTCTTCATTTAAATCTGTAGGAGTCTCCCTTAGGTATTCCACCATCTTTTCCTTATTTGCATCAGCATGCCTTGGATCTTGAGATAAGTATTGCTTGGACACCGGAGGCAATGAGGGATTATTGCTAGCATTAGGGTCTGGAGGCATGTTGAAATTATTCAGTGGGATGGACGTAGTAAAGGGACCTCCAACCTGTGGGTGCCTGTGTGGCGATTCCCTCAAGTTGTACTCATAGGACATACATGATACATCATAAATCAACATCATACATCACATATATCATAATGCATAAATCAAAGAACATCACATAGCACACATGTAGGCCGCATCAAAACTACATTATCATAAAATATCATCTCAAAAATGTACAATGTCACAGGATAAAGTCAAGAGATATCCCAAAAATGGAGCTCACATTGTCAATAATATATACATAATGTGTCATAACATGGAAACAAATATAACAAGCATGCCCCTAGGGTAGACTCTCATCATCCCCTCATGGCGAAGAGTGTGGTGGCTGGAGCTCTATGACTGACACTGAAATCATGGGCAGACTGGTAGTAGCCTCTTCCTGTGCCACCAATGGAACTGACAATGATGGTGTCATCTCCATGGTAATGGACACCTATGACATCACTGCAACCTGGCTCTGAGAAGTAGATGGATCAACCACTGGCAGCTTCCTCTATACTGACCTCTGCACTGAACCAGTGGACCCATGACTGTGGCTCGAGTGATGACTCAAGGAATTCCTATGAGAGTGGTGGGACTTGTGCCCTGATGTGTTCCCTATCAAGGTAGACCCTCTTGCACTCATGTGGCTCCTGCTGCTGCTCCCACTCCCTGATTGGTGGCCACTGCATGTCCTCATCTGTGAGCGTGATAGTGTCGGATCTCATCACTCACGAGGCACCTCCTGCTCATATAAGATCCTATACTGACCCAACCTCGTGCTCACCCTGGCCAACTCATGAGCAATATCCCCAGAGGGCCTTGTTTATAACGCTGCAAACTCAACACACCACTGAGCTGAGTCCTGTTGGTGGATCACTACCTGATCCCGCTCTACCCAAGCCACCTCTAGCTCTGACTGCAGTGCTCTGACCTATGTTGTGCTCTCATCTAGTCTCCGCTGTAAATCGGCCACCCTTTGATCTGTCGTGGCATCCTGGGGCAATCTCGAGGAGGATGGTATCTCCTCCTCTCCCTCCACCATCCACCATATGAGGAGTCTCTTAGCCTCATCCATAGCATCATTGTCATCATCATCATCATCTCCCACATCCTCTCCGCTGACTCCCTCATCTTGAGGCACATCCACCACTGCATCCTCCTCCTTCCTCGGCTACTCCTCCTCGGCCACATCCTCCTCCTGTCTGGCCTCCACCACCTCCACATCCTCCTCTCATCTCTCCACCTCTACCTCTACCACCTCCACACCCTCCTCTCATCTCTCTGCCTCCACCTCTGCCACCTCCACATCCTCCTCTCTCTCTCTCCTTGACCACCTCAGGGATAGCATCTAGAGCTACCCTCGCCACATGTGGGTGCACCCTTTGGCCCTATCCCTGACCATCTCTCCTTTGCCTCCAACCATCTCCTCCATCATCTCCATCATCTTTGTCATCTCCACCCTGGCCTCCATCTCTGCCCCCATCCCTGCCTCTGTCCTAGCCTCCATCTCTCACCCTACCTCTGCCCCTACCTCCTTCCTTGCCTCCGTCTCTCCCCTAGCCTCTACCCCTGTCACCATCCCTGCCTCCTCACCTGGCTCTTAGCACATGAGGTATCACTAACCTTCTATCCACAGGTATTGACCCATTAGGATCTGTCAATGGCACTGGTCTATGTGTCTGCCACCATAGATCATAGTCTGTTGTGGTCCCGGGATCGGCTATCCCACCTCTCCATCCCCACGGATGGGCTCCTATCCCATCAATCTGCTACTCTGTGAAGGCTACTAGAATGGCCAACCCCCAAGCATACTCTCTAGAAGAGCACGCACACTCAGCTATCCCCACAGGTACACCCTGCTACTCTCTAAACTATCTGAGAACACGTTGTGGTAGATACATTTCTATAATCTGTGAGCTTTGCACTGTCCTCCCAATAAAATACTGATACTGTCTACACAGGCTAAGATGGTCCACCTCATCATCCCACTACTGATAATCTCTGTATGGCCTCCAGATAAAACACACCATCGTGTCAATCCGATGCTGCCACCAGCCTGTCTCGCCCATCCATGTCTGTTGTAGGGAACTCGCATAGTAGTAGGCATAGGGCATCCCCTCTGCCAACTATGGTCTCTGAATCGGTGGAAAAAATATAGCAATATGCTCCCAGGCCCAAATCATCATCAATGTGGTACCACACGAGATACTCTCTGCCCTCCTATAAGCAACCTTGTGCAATTGATGGTAGAGTGTCCCCAGTAAACAAGGACCCCAAGCATACACTGTCCTATCTCGTCTCATCCCAACCAAGACGTCTCCCCAACCAATAGGGAATCCATGTCCGCGACAGTCAAGAATCAGTATCCCGCCAATAAGAGTCGCTAGGAATGCATCAAAATGACCATAGTGCTCCGCCATGAACTCCCATCAAATCTCGTAGCCCTGGATGCTGAGTCCAATGCCCTCATCATGATAATACGCCCTGAAATTCTGCTCACCATGGCAAGGGTCATAGATGATCCGCTCTCCTCAAATCGACACCTATAAAATGCGGTAGACATCCTCAAGTGTAATAGTAGCCTCTCCCATCAATAGGTGAAAAGAAGAAGTCTCAGAATGCCAACGCTCGCATAATGCAGTAAGTAGTCCCCTATTTTCCCGAATAGCGGGCATATAGGCGACATAGAACAATCCCAGCCGCATCAGTCGTTGCCGCTCCCGCAGAGTCAGCTGATCCACAAATCGGAAGGTCGTCGGTCTTCTCTTGTGTGTATAAATTGGGGAAAGTTGTCTCTGCATAAAGCTAAATAACATGTCAGTACCTTCTAGACAACTACGTGTATAATCAAAAGCATTTCAAATTGGAAAAGTATCAAAATCAGCCCTAGTCACAGATAAAGTCAAATGCATCGTGATGGGACAATCGTGTCGCAGAACATCACATGCGTCATTTAGTACTTCAAATGAATTGCAACATGAAAATTGCGTCATTTGGATGCTCAAATGCATTGCATCAGAACACTTGCATCATGATATATGACAATTGTGTCATTCCATTCAAGTGTGTCACTTCAACATGCGATTGTGTCGCACAATGTTCTTTGTGGCAATCTAATTGGCGATTGTGACTCAAAAAGGTGAATGTGTCACAAATTTTAGAAAATGCGGTGCAAAACCTCGCCTGCCCCTAATTTACCATTGCATTTGCATCATGACGCATCAAATGCATCGAATGCGAAATTGAATGCGGCTTATGCGAACGCATATGTGTCGCAGCACATTTGTTGTTCCCCTAGAAACCTAGTTTTGGCACGCAAAACAAAAATTACAAAGGAGGATAGGGGTACATACCATTGGCTCTGAGCCCTCTGGCCGCCTGAAAGTCCACATGATCTTGCCACGATGCTCTGTCACTGAAATCACCATCCTTGCTGCTGTCCTTTTCGCTCTGAGCTCTCGAAATTCACAAAGTGAATAGTAAGAATGAATTGACTTTTACCCTTTTGTCAACCTTAAACATGTCAGAATCCAAAACTGACTGGGCCATTATTTTTCTAGTCATCAAATTGACTTATCGGGACCCTTTAAAAAAAATTCTACCATCGACCCAAAATTTAAAAAATTTCCCTAGGGGGCATTGATACTCTATACCTTCACTGGGGCATGGCTTTGACTTATTTTCTTTGTCACAATGCGACAAATGACATTATGACAAAGAGGGGCAAAATATAGACACCTAAAAATGACCTAGGCCTGCAAGCTTCATTTTTACCACTTTTCCTAGCATAATATGACATTTAATTATGTCTTTGGTCCACATTCGACTATTGATTAAATAATTCATAATTATTTAATTAATTCATGTTATTTTATTCTTCATGATTATTAAATAAATAAATTTATTTATTAAATACGTCATTAATTGTCTCCTTTAATTAAATAAATTTCTTAATTTATTTAATCACTTTTTCAGTCATTTCTTATTGATTATTAAATAAATAAGTTTTATTTATTTATTTAATATGTCACTAATCATAATTAATGAATTAATTAATTTATTTAATTATTAGTCTTATCTCGCTAAATTAAATAATTAAATTTAATTATTTAATTGCCAAAATTGATATTCCTCTCATTTTAAATAAATGAAATTATTTAAAATGTCATCACGCTTAAGCTGTCAATTCATTTTAGTAAATAATCTGAAAATTGATTATTTATTATTTCACAAAATCCATATTTTGAATTAATTTAATTCAAAATGGTAACTTTCCTCCAAAAATCAAGTAATCTGGCAGATTCTTGATTTTTCCAAATTTGATCTTCAATTCAGTCTTCATCTTCTTCATTTTTGAAAATATTTATTTTTGAATTAATTTCCTCATTTATTCTCCACCGCCGATTCGATCTTCTTAGATGGCATCTCGACCACTTGATTAATGATTTTTCCCTAACCCTAATTAGGGATTATCATATTTAATCTAGGCCTCTGATTTTAGGTCTCCATCAGAAGTCAATCTCATCCGTCCATTCAAAATGGCATTCTCTATAAAATGTTATTTTCCTCTTTTTTTTTTATTTACACACAGACATTACATGTTCATGAATTATATTATTATTCTGGCATATTTAGGCATAGGCATTTCACTCATATTGTCATAGGCATTAGGCATTTAGACTTTGATCAAATCCTTCAGAGCTTGGTGTAGGACTTAGACATTTATTTATAGATTGCTCGTGTGTTCGATTTGAGGGCAATACATCAACCAACAAGTTAGAAGGTGTTACAAAAATGAATTATGGAGGTCTCGACGATTAGCTAGTATAATTGTTCTTTTTTTTAGTTCTATTGTGTTTTGTAATTGCTTTGGGTTTTGTGATTTATATTGATTTGCTAACTTCTAATCTAACCTAAAATTAACCCTTAGTTACAGTATTTGTATCTTGAATCTTAAAGTAGAGCCTAGTCACCAACATTAAATTGTTGTCTTGATAAAATAATTATGCCACCACATCCTTTGTTTCTATACAATTTTAGTGTGGTGAATGGGTTCCATGCATATCTCATCTATAGCATTGAGATTGTCCAGTCACTCCTTCTATGCTGCTGATATATCCATCCTAAATTGTATTTTTTCTCTAAGAGTCTTGTACTCAAACTCAATTAGAAATACATCCTTATTTCCATAAACCAATTAATATGGTGTGAATATTTTTTTTGTTTCCCAAGTTGTCTTGTAAGCCCAAACTACTTCAGGTAACCTTGCTACCCAATTCTTTTTGTGGAGTTGCACTATTTTTGTAAGAATTTTCTTTATTTCTCTATTAGTAACCTCCACTTGTCCATTATCTTGAGGGTGGTAAGGAGTAGATTTACTATGTACTATCTCATATTTGTGTACCAATTTCTTGATCATATCTGATATAAATTAAGGCCCTCGATCTATCACTATTTCCCTAAGGACACCATATTTTGTAAAGAAATCTTCATAAAGAAACCTAGCAATATTTCCATCTCTTGCAAATTGTAAATCTTTGACCTCTACCCACTTTGTAAGGTAATATGTATAGACCAAGATTAATGTAAAGAGGAAAATAAACTCAAATTTCCTTTTCAAAAAATCTCACAACACATAGAAATTGGAAACAAAAGATTGCAACAACTTCAAAAAAATTGTTTGCATAGGAAACTAATTGTATTCTTCTTTAAAAAAATTTGATTATAGGACTGATATGCAGTAATGAAGCTTCTTATAGAAATAAAATATACAAGAAAATACATTCAATACAATCACATGCTTAGTTTTATGAGCTTTAGCAACAAAAATTCACTCTCCCAACATAAGAAAATACTTGCAACTTTTGAATATTCATCCTCGTTAATCTGAAACTTCCATGGTTTTTTTTTCTCAATCCAACCTGCAAAATAACATCACAAAAAAAGCCTCCAGATAAAGGCATGCCTCCCTTGCTTCTCAAATTCATTTTTTTCCAATTTCTGTCAATGCTTTCAACAACTTCCAGAGACTCCACTACATGCTCAGGAATTTAATTAAAATTAAATTATTTTCCTTTCTTACCCAAGTACGCCATACCTTGTGGTAGAAAAATCAAACTCCATAAAATCCTTGAAAGCATAAATTAATTCATTCTTTAACTATCTAGTCAAAGATAGGCTATGCAATTTTATTCTGTATTTGAAAATCCTGAAAAAGCAAAAAAAACAACCAAGACTTGGGTGCCAACCTCTCTACCCCTACTTTTTAGGGTCATGATCTTGTGATTTAAAAAATCCATTATCCTATTTCCAATACCCACGTTGATTTTTTAATTAATTTTCAATTTAAATGCTTTATTCTACTTTTTGCTTTCCACCCCACAAGGTAATTTGTCAAAGTTGCACAAGAAATTAATTGAAAATTTAATTTATTTGTAGATAAAAATTTAGCCATCCTCAACATGTAATCCAAGCCAAAATTTAATCCACTTCAAAAAAATCCAAAATTGCACAATTCAAAAATTCAACCTATTTTTGTTGACAAGAGATTGCAAGTCACCATGGATGCTCCTACATCAAAGATATATTATTTGTTGTTTGATGTAGGTTCTATAGGATCAATAAAATCTAGCCCCCACTTGTCAAATGGTGCTATGAAAAGTTGTGTCTGAAGTGGCATTTCATTTATTTTAGTAGGTTGTCCCATTCTTTAACACCTATCATACCTTCTTGTATAATTGACAATATCCTTATGAAGTTTTGGCCAGTAATAGTTAGTGTTGAATATTTTGAGTGTTGTTCTTTTTGCTACAAAATATCATCCACAAGGTTCATCATGGCATGCCTTGAGAATGTCATATACTTCATCTTCACTAATGCACCTCCTCATTATATTATCAGGCCCTATGTAGAATAGATACCCAACTACCCATGAATAATGAAAAATTATCTCAACTAAATGTCTATTTTCCATTGGCAAGAAATGTGGTGGTTTTATCCTTGCAACTAGATAATTAGCTATGTCTACATACCAAGATGTGTGCATAGAGGGAAAATAAGTGTTCATCAAGAAATGAATAATCTACAATATCGTCTTCTGATTTTGGTGGCAGTCTCGAGAGAAAGTATGCTACTACATTAGCCTTTCTTGGTTTGTATACAATTTTAATATCAAACTCCTAAAGTAGAAATAACCATCTCACAAGTCTAACCCCAACCACTAGATTATTCGTCAAGTACCTAATTGTTGTATGATTTGTATGAATGAATACAAAGTAGCCTATGATGTAGTGCTTGAATTTATTGATTGCATAGACCATTCCCAACATCTCCTTTTTAGTGACTATGTAATTGAGCTCTACACCATGAAGATTTTTAATAATATAGTAGATAACATATTCTAATTTTCCTTCTCTTTGTCTTAAGACAACTCCTATTGTAAAATCAAATGCATCAGTGTGAATATGAAAAGGTATGGTCTAGTTTGGTCCTCTCAAGATTGGAGTTTTGGTAAGTATTGCTTTAAGGGATTCAAAGGAATTTTGGAAAGTAGGTGTCTTGTAAAATTCTACATCTTTAGATAAAAGAACAAAAAATGGTGTTACAATCTTGCTGAAATCTTGTGTAACACCTCACCAGGGAATCCAAACAACAAAGCATAAAGTAACAAATTAACCAAATAATTTTTTTTAAAGTCATTTGATTACACAAATGTTCTAAGGATTCCAAGACAATGTTACTTAATCATTTACAAAAAGATCATCTCATCATAATATCAAAATCATAAACCATAATAACATATCACATTCATGAATGATCCAATTTCATAAGCATCATAAAGTCAAGTTACATAACCAGATTACATCAACTGAGATTATATAAATCTCAAATCAGCATAATGTCATTACATAAGTTCTCTTATAGTCAACAAGAGAATGTACAATAAAGATGAAGGATATAAATCACATTGTCAGCTTCATTCACGAGTATGCTCAGGGTCCAACATCATGAACACTGAAGGATCAGGAATCTACTCCATGAATAAAGTTATCCAAGAATAGAAACATCTATAAGAGGACCCAATGAAGGAAATAGCACGATTTCCTCCCAACCATGTGGAACCCGAAGGTCCACTCCCTCTATCCTAGGAGATAATGAAAAGTCCACAAAATAGTCAAACAGACAACAAGAATAGATGTTACATTACATGGCTGACAACACATAACGGCAAGATAGTATTTACATGATCACAAATAAAATCCTAGAGGCAGCAACAGTAATATAGGTGACTCTACATAAGAGACCACAAATATGCTTCAGGATAGAGTGTCATCACATATTGTTCTAGGTTACCCTGGTGAATCTTCCTAGACTATCGGCCCTCATCCAGAGTTACCCTGGTAGTCTCTACCGATTCTCGGACCCTAGATAAACTCATGTGGAGTCGAAGTACCTTTCAGGAAGGAAAGGTAGACGACTAAGCCATTCCAGGTCTTCTCAACCTACCCTTAATCTATACAAGCATTAAGGCACTAGGTGAGGCATTTTGTTAATCTTTATTATTTAATGAACCCCAAGTTCATTTATTAAATTTTTCACTGAATTACAAGAAACTCACGATAGGTTACCCTGGCAACCACTTAGGGTTTCGGCCCCTATCGTAAGCCACTCTTCCTAGAAACATGGTACAACATCAAAAATACCAAGGACTGCCAACATGCGTATAAAACAATGCCATAATAAAACATATCTCATTCATGGTCCAATCATGGAACAGTTCAAACACCTCAAAGGTAACAGATAACTCCTACATGGAAAAGTCCCAAAATAGATCAAGGTATTTAAAACATCAATAAAAAAATATTAAAATCTCTTTTCTTTAAAATCAACATTCTAGCCTCTAGAAGAAAAAGGTACACATAACTCAAAACAGATACAAAGGAAAGACATTAAGCATGAAAAGAAAAATCTCAAATGATCACATCATCTGCATGACATAGACCATAAAATGTAAAAATTCTTCCAATGTGAAAACATAATGTGCATGACCTGACCATAATAAATCCTATACCAGAGTAGCAAAACTCCATTAAATCAACAATTCTTAAAAGGAACATACAAGTCTCAAGAAGACATGTGCACCAATATACATAACGCTCCTTCACACTTGAACATTGTCAAGCATATTCATTATTCATTCCAAATATATTTAATCAACATATCTCAAAGACATTAATTTTCACATTAATTGTAATCTTAGCTTTTACAAATTAAATAATTATAATAATAGAGACTCATAACTATAATTATAATTATTTTCCAATCATAGCTTAAACACACTTTCCATGCAGAACCATGCATATATCTTTTCACAACGCTAACCTTATTCAAAATCAAACTTGTTAAAATAAATATAAATAAACTTTCAAATCTTGATCAAGAAATTACAATAAATCGTAATTTCAATTAAATTTAAACACAACATATATCTATAATTCTAAATAGATATTTGTCTTTCATTATTTATTTCAATTGACAATAGTAATAAAAGAACTATTGTAAATCATTTAATTATATTGTAAACTTGAACAACTCTTAACAAATAAAAACTTAATCAAATTCCTTATTAATAATAATAAACAAAACTAATTGATTACAGCTAGCACGTATTGGGGAATTTCACACCATAGAAGATAAACATCAATTAGCATACTAAAGTTCAGGGGATAGATACAGAAGACAAGTTAAAAGAGGGAGAATACACACCTTAGCTTGTAATTAGCAAGCAATTCAAAATAAGGGATAATCTTTAATAACAGAGTTAGCGCCATGCATACAGTAATTATAGAGTGCAGATAACTCAAACAAAGAATAAATAAATAATACCCCACCATGCACAAGGGAAATATGGGCCATATGTGATAGTAACATACAATGGTTTTTAAAGAGATACATATAAAATTGCTTGACAATTTTAAATGTAATCTATCATATAAAACCATTCAATTCTAAAGTATATATGTATAAATCCAATATGTGTAAAGGTCAGTTAAGTAAAGATGTCTTAAAAAGGTTCAGATAAAATTGGCACTCCATGCAATTAGATCGAACTTAAGATATCAAAGGATTTTCTAAAAATAAATAAAGAACTTCAGATGGTTGCGCATGCACCATGAGGAATACACACCATGCAAAGAAATATTAAATAAGGTTAATATACAAATGTCTTACACATGCCAGTTTCTATTAGTTCAATTCCAGCGAACTTAGGAATTCATGCCTAGGATCAAGCAAATTCCATCTCAAGACTGACATAACTAATCAGCCAAACTATGAATTTCATTGGCGACAAAAGAAAATAAGAAAAGCATACATATGGATGACATCCAACACAAATAAGCTAAAGTCTATCAATATGCCAAAGGACAAAAGTTGTAGGTGTTTAAATAAAACTCAAATAAATTCTATAAGTTGTTGTTCTGAGGGTGACTAAAGGAGAGCAGTGACGTCTGTACTTAACAGAATTTTTACAAAGCCAAAACTGAGGAAGACAGTTGAGGGAGATTTGAACCATTTCTATCACCTAGAAATTGTGGCACTGGTATAAGGATCAACGATCCAAAGGTAAGATAGAATAAATGTTATAACAAGAAACTACTTTGAATTCTATCAAGATATAAGCAGGAAACTATTCAACATTAAGAATCAAAGAAGATTCATTCATAACTAATGTTTTACCAAGCAAACAAGTACAGATCATGATAAGATTCGATGGTTGTTTAAGAGATGATAACTATAGCAAATGTTTATTGATCTGGAATCTCATAACTATGGCGAATTAAACAAAACTCAGAATTTGAGAATGTAAATGGTGTATTCCCAGTGCCCAATCGATATCAATGGAAATTTAGAAGAACAACCATCTTAAGGCGAGTCCAAAGAAATTATAAGTGTAGAAGAATAAAGTTTGGCGCATCATAATGGGCTATAATATGCTACAATTTTAAGGAAAAGAGATTTAAACTCAAAACAAGGCCAAATAGAAATCAATTACAATCTACATGTTGTGTTGGATTGACAATAGAATCAGAGAGGTTATTCAAATCAATACATCCTACTATATTCAAACACCGTCGCTGTGAAAAATTGCTAATAAAATCAGGGAGTATATAAGTCAATACAGAGATCAAATGCTAACAGTTGAATGAAGAATCATATAGAATAAGTCGTTGGTCATAACACAACTGTATAGAGGTGCTCAATGGAAAGAAGAGTATAAAATATGTAAAAACTTAATCTACTAATTTTCATTACCAATGTTGTTGGATGTTACAGGCGACTATTGGGCGAGTCTACACTTGGTAAACAAGGGAAACTGTAAAGATTAACATTGACTACACCAATAATGATTACTTTATAAAGCAATATACAAAATTCCAACTGCAATCTTAAATAAAAAATAAAGGCACAGATTATAGGGAGGTTTTCTATCAAACCAAAGAATAGCCAGATTTACAAAGTCCAATATTATACAGAATATGCACATTGTTGAAGCTCTCAATTCGTTGAAACTAATTTAAACATTCAGGAAATTATCCTAATATTATTAACTTGTTTATGTGCAAGATGCATGTCGCTGTGCAATTTAACGAATGAGAGTTGTGCATGCAACAAGGAAGAAAGAGAAGTAGGGAGGTAAATCTAAATCTACCATCAAATAGAGAAACTAGAAATTCTGAAACCTAGCTTATTCAAAGAGACTACCCGCTCATCAAAAGCAATTCATAAGTTATAAAGAGAGAAATTGATGCAAGGCAGACACAAATTTAGAAGGAACAAATAAAAAAATAAGAACACGAGTTTGTCTGCAATCATATTCCAAATAAATACAAGCAAATATGAAACACAAAGGAACCTGATTCGTTGGGTAGCAGAGTAATTTCAAGAGCTTTTCCCAAAATTTGTAGCCGCGACTTTGAATATTATGATCCTCTAACCCAATTCACAATCAAACCACATAAATCCTTATCACAAGGTTTCTAAAAACTAACAAATGTTGTATAGAAACTTTTCCAGAATATTGTTGTGCAAGAAGCTTCTTCAGAAAGACTGTCGTGAAAAACTTTTCCAAAAGAATTGTCGTGTATCAAATTTCAACCCCCAAAAGCTTTTTATTAATGCCTTTAATTAACTCCAATTCATAAAACTTAACTGATTGTGAATCATGCATTCTAAAATTAATCATTCAGTTCTAACTCAATCATTTAACTCCAGATCACATTTTCAACTCCAAATCCAATTTGTGTAAGATGTTGAAAACAACTTGTTTTTTTTTTTAAATATCTATTTTCACATAACTCCTATTTGCATAAGTAATTCAACAATTACATTTAATTAAATACCTTTTTACAAGATTAACATTCACTTTTAAAATAAATAACTTGTTTAATTTAACTTTATAAATCAAACCATAGTCATAATTTATTTAATTTAACATCCTGATAAAAATCACATTTAATCAAATGAATAAACAATATGCCATTTAACTAAATTAATAAATAATTAATTCCCAAACAAAATAACACAAAGAAGATTGACACGACAAGACCAAATGACATACAACAACGATAAGATGAAAAGAGATGACACAACAACAATGGTGACAAATGGATCTCGTTCAATGAAGAACAATGGCTTAAAATGAGGACCTAACACTATCTCTGGATCAACATTGTTTTATTGGATTAGGGTACGCTCAGACCTGACAAACTGTTGGAGCCGATACCTAGTACCTGTAACTGCATAAAACATCACTTGCTAAACATATATACATATATCAGTAAACACACCATGAAGAAGAGTCACAGCGTAATAGGGTACTCACAAATGAGTAATGCTACACTGTCTTCTTCACCAAAACTGACAAGCACTATATATCATACACATCAAATACATCATGATAACCTCATAAAACTTATAACCAACATAATCCATATCACATACATGTCTATCTCAATATCATCACACAAAACAAAACTAGATAATCAGGATGTCAAATGTATCATCCACAGAGTATAAAAACAAACAATATAGTATCATAATCAACTAAAGCATCTATCTACAAAACAAAGACAAACTAAAACCAAGTGTCGCAACTGGAGGGACACTACATCTTGTATAAATCTCCTATAGTATGCAACATGACCAAGAAAGCTTTTGACATCATTTTTTTTAGGAATAGGCAATGGAGATTACCTCAATCTTGTTTGGGTATAATTGTATCCCCTTGTTTGATACAAAGTGTCCCAAGACTAATCCTTCAGTCATCATCATGAAATATTTCTCATGACTTAAGGATAGGTGGTGATCTTAACATCTCTGTAGTACTTTCTCCAAGTTAACAAATGCTTCCACATAATTTTTCCCATAGGTTGTAAATTTATTCATGTAAACTTCCATGAAATCATGAGAATAATCTTAGAATATAATCAATATTACCCTTTAGAATGTGGCAGGGGCATTGCATATCCCAAATGGCAAGAAATAATAGGCATATGTACCCCAAGGCCATGTAAAGGTTGTCTTTTCTTGGTCCTTTGGATCTATTTTGATCTAGTTATAACCATTGAACCCATCCAAGAAGGAGAAATACTATTTTCCTGCTAATAAAATAAACACTTGATCAATGAATGAATGGGGGAAATGGTCTCTTCTAGTTGATACATTTAACTCTTAGTAATCAACACATACTCCACATTTCCCTCATTTATTGGGTAAAATTACTAATGTATACACCCACTGACTATCGTAGATTAGATATATGAACCCTACATCTAGTATCTTTTGTAATTCTACCTTAACTATGTCTCGTATAGTTGGGTTCATTCTTCTTTGAGGTTTCCCCACTAATTTTAACATTCGTTAATGTAAATTATGTGCATGCATAAGTTAGGGTTTATTCCCTTTATTTCATGATAATCCCATGAAAATTCTACTATGTGTTTTTGTAGCACATTTAATAGTGAAGATTTTTGTGCAAAAATCAATTGATTGTTTACATTTAATGTCCTACCTGATGTAATCTCAACTATCAAGGCTGATGTTTTATTAGAGGCAATATCAAATCCTACTATATCATGAGTGAAATAATGGGGAAATAATGTATGGAAATTTTGAGAGATGGACTCAAATGCATTAGCAGGGATTTTGTTTTTCAAAGGGTCTTACAAGCATGTTAGACAGTATTATTGTTGCAAGTCCCTACCATAAATGTTTTGCATAATATTTGCAAGTAGTTTACCTTCATCTTGTTTTTCCAACATAGGACTACATTTAATATTCATTAATTTTTGCAATGAGTATTGATCATCCTCATCTAGGCCATACAATTTGACCCAAATTTGTATGTGGCTATCTAGGTGGGTTTAGGACTAGATTTTTGGTCACATTTCTAGTGGAAATAATCATGTTACCAGACCTACAACTTATGAAAGCATATGTAGTAGCCAACAAAGGTATTCCTAGTATTAGGGGGTATCCTACAAGGTTTTCTTTAGGTTGTAACAACATAAATTCTTCAAGGTATTCTCATGAATCTAATGTGATAACCAAGTCTTCTATAATTCCCTCTAGTTTTATTGTAGACCTATTTGCTAATTGTAACAAAATAGGTGTAGGTTGGAGCTCCATTAGTTGTTGTTGCTTCATACCTTCCTTTATCATCACATTTATGGTTGCTCCTAGTTTAATTAAGGTATTCTTGATGAGAGTTATATTTATTTTGGCATCTACAACAAGGCTCCCAGGGTCTACATATTTAGGGACAATTATGTTTCCTAACATAATATATGCAAGCTATCCTAAAACATGCACATTCTGAGGGTCCTTTTGTTTTCTACCTAGCTTCTTAAGGCATAAATCTCTCACTATATTGGTATATATTGGAACCTTCTTAATTACCTATATTAGGAGTATCTTTATGTAAACATATCTGAGTTGTCCTAATAGATTAGATTCAACTTCAGAATGATGTTTTTATATAGTTAGTCTTTCAAGGAATGGGGGTTTTGGACTTATGTTGGTTGGTGTAATTTGATTTTGTTTAGGTTCCTTGGGTTACTCATCCATGATTTTTTTTCTTAGACTTCCTCATCAACTAGCTTTGTGATATGAGGAGATCGAGGCCCAACTAGTATTTTCCTTGATCTAAGGTGGAAGTAACTCACCTCAACCTCATAAGTATGGTATTGGATGGTTTCATTAGCATAAGCCTATTGGATAGGATTATTATTAGGGTTACGTGTAGGTTGTTTTGGTAGTTGAGCTTCTCTTGGTGGTGGTGGTGCAACCATGGCTAGATTTGGCATTTATGGCAGGCTATTGTGGCTACAAGAGCTATTATATCTAAGGGTAACTTAGGTTTTGGTTTTTCCATTATTGACCTTGGTGCCATTGTGATGGCCATTGGTTCTATTGGGATGGTCATTGGTTCTATTGGGATGGCCATTTTTGGCCACAGAGAATTCTAATTTGGTACTTGGTAAATTTTGGTGGCCATACACCTTGTTGTTATGTCCAATTAGAGGCTTGAGATATTGAACATTGTGTATTTTTTACATTAGTCTAGGGCTAAGGGTTCCAATTTGAGAAGTAAGAATTATTACCTAGAAATGAAATATTATAGTTCATGGGATCTTGAGGCATACCTTGTCTTGGTTTCCATGGCTTTCATTGGGAAATGTAACACTTTACCTTCTTCATCCTCCAAGGTATGAAACTTTGGCTTCCCTTACTTGTCTTTATAGATACTGGCTAGATTTTTATACTTGTAATTAATTCTCTTTTGGCGATAGTGTGAGAAAAATTCAATTAGGGCTACCTCTACTTTTTCCCGCTTCTTAATATGGAGGGTATCTAGTTAGGTAGCCAAGTGGCTAATGATTTCATCCTTCATATTTGATAGAAGATTGTTAAGATCTACCCTTGAACTCCAATGGATGAATGACTTGGAGTAATTTCTACAAAATGTAAAAACCTCAATAAAAGGTAGATGAGAGATGTCTCCTGCTCTAATCAGATTTAGAGTGTCCATCAAAACTTCATGGAACCCATTAGAAACACTAGTTTTAAGGAGTCAACAAAAAGTATATTTTGATGTGATTTCTTGAGGCAGAACTAGAACCTCTCAACATAATCTTCCAACAAATCATCTTCTCTTTGTGACATATGAAATATGTCATCCATCGTTGTTGCAAGAATGAAGGTGTTTACATTGATGTCAATTTGTCAATTGGTTATCAACTGGTTGCCGTTGTCATTAATGTCATGGATGTAGGTTATTGACTATATATGTTGAGGATATTGAGAAAATTGTAATGAAGAAAGATTGCAGGTGTTCATTGGTTGCTCTAAGTTTTGCTCAGATATTTACTTCTATGTTTGTGTGGTTTGGATCTGTTGATCATGGTTATTGGAACCTGCTATATCCATACTTTTGGATTCTGATTCATTGTACAGTGCAAGTTATGTTCACCAATGGTGAACTATGGTTTTCTATGTTTTTGGCTGAGGTCCAAGAGAAATATTGTTGGTCTAGATTTCCCTTTGGTTAAGTCTTATGACTTGTATTTCTAGAGTTAAGTTGTTATGATCGTGTTGAAGATAATTTTTCCATCTAGAAGGATTTGATTGTGCTAAGGGTTGTGTGAGCTTAATTGTTCCATGTGTTTTACACTAGTTTGGGTAACGTTGTGTTGAACACTACCTTCGAAGTTGATGAAACATGTTCGGACCTACTTGGGTCCTCATCAAGCATTTTTTTAGGTTGCCCTAATTCTAATTCCACCCTAGGATGTTTTGGCACTAAACTAATTTGAATTTAATGATGGATGGATGACTTTGAATATGTTTCAAAGTTGAAGATAGTATAAATATAGGATCAGTTAGTGGTGAAAGATGCACAAAGAGATAAGTGAAAATAAATAGAGTAGATAGATGTGAATCTATGTGTGTGATTGATGCAAGTGTAGTAGATTAGTGCAAATTCTAAATGCTAAGTTTTTAGATGCAATGAGCTAAAGGTTTACTCTATCATTCATGCATGTCTATAGCGGTTGAGTAATTGTGGTGGAAATATCTATTGTATTGATATTGTCTTCTCTCTATAACATATCTCTTCTATCTTCTTTGTATCTCTATGGTAGTGAACCCTCTGGGTGGTTAACCCTTTTGGACAGTGAGTCCTAATCCAGACAGTGAGTCCTTGTTTTGGTAGTGAGCCTTTTCTTTGGAAGTGAGCCTTTGTAATCAGTTCAATATTCTCTATAGTGGGAATTAATCCTCACTATGGTTTCTCCCTTATTGGGTTTTCCACATAAATCTAGTGTTATTATGTTTATGTGATGGTTTTTAGTTTTTGCACTTCAACTTAATGTTTAATCATTCTAGCAAAGTTAAGGATTTTTTATTGATCTAAGTTTTGATGAATGTTTTAAAAAGGTTAAATTTTCCACAACTAATTCACCCCCCCTCTTAGTTTTCTTGTTCAACAATTGGTATCAGATCCTAGTTCCTTGGAAAAGAGCATAACTGCTTAAGGAAGGTCTGGGATGGCTAGAAAAGTTACTCATGATTATCCAAGGTTCGTTGGAACTAATTATGCTATCTAGAAAATATTGATGGAAGAATATATGGAGTATTGTGGATATGATGTGGAGAAAGCTTACAAGACTCCCTACACTTCTCCTGCTAATGGTCCGAGTATGGTTGATGAGATCAAGGCACATGAAGTGAACAATAAGGTGAAGAACATTTTGAAGAATAGTCTTGTACATTTTGAGTTGATTAAAGTTAAAAATATGAAGACTGCTAAGGAAGTAGGGGATGCTTTGGAAAAGGCACATCAAGGAGATGAAAGGGTCAAAGAGGAAAAGTTTCAAAACTTGGAGACATAGTTTGAGCTCCTACATATGTTTGAAGATGAGAATGTTAAAGCTTATGTATAGAGATTGGATGAGGTAGTAGCTAGAATTCAAGGACTTGGTGCTACAATAGATGAATCTAGGATTGTAAAGAAGATTCTGAGAACTTTCCTTAATGCTTACAGAGAAAAGGTATGTGCTATTGAAGAACATATAGATTACAAGACTTACACTAAAGATCAATTGTTGGGAACTTTGACATCTTATGAGATGAGAAAGCCGAATTTGAGAAATGGGTTCAAATCAGAAACTGTTTTCAAGGCTACAAAAGCTGAAGATCCAGATGAAGAAAATCTTGATGAAGTAGAAGCTAAATTTGTGAGAAGGATGAAGAAATGATTTGAAAAGTATGAAGGTAAGTTACCCTTTAAATTCTTTAGTTGTGGAGGAATAGGACATTATACTTCAAGGTGTCCAGAAAGAGCTAAGAGGAATAAACAAAGATATGAGAAAGAAAATAAAGGTAAGAATATCAACAAAGCATATTATGTGAATGAGGATGCTAGTATATCCAATGAGGAATCTGATTATGGAGATCCTAATGACAATCAATGCTTGTTCTTAGCTATAAAATATGGACCTACTTTTGCTAATTCTAAAAAACAAGTGAAGGAATGCCCTCTAAAGAAGGAGAAAAATGAAGTATTGTAATCTCTTCCCTACATGCTAAACAGGAAAATAATTATTGGGTTGTTGATAGTTATTGTTCACATCACATGACTGGTGATAAGAGTAAGTTTGTTAAACTTGAAAAATATGATAGAGGCTTAGTTATGTTTGGAGATGATTTTGATGCAAGGATTTGTGGGATAGGCTTAGTAATTTTTGATGGAAAGCATAATACTGGTGATGTCTACTATGTTAAGGGTTTAAGGAATAATATATTAAGTGTTGGATAGATGTGAATTAAAGGATAAAATATTTTATTTAAGGATGAAAGATGTGAGATAAGGAAAGATTATGGAACAATGATTGTTGTAGGAAAGAAATTTGAAGGAAATATCTATAAACTTAAGGGTGTTGATGGTCGATGCTTTATGAATTAGATTAATGAAAATTGGTTGTGGCATCAGAGAATATGTCATATGAATTTTGATAACTTGGAAAGGATTAGTGTAGTTCAAGTTGTGAGAGATTTACCAAGGATTACAAAGCCTGTTAATGCTATTTGTAGGAATTGTCAGTTTGGAAAGCAAGCAAAAAACCATTACAGATCAAAGGAACAATCTACTACTAGACTACTAGATTTAATTCATATATATCTTTGTGGTCCTACAAGAGTGAGAAGTCTACAAGGTGAAAGGTACTTTATTCTTTTGATTGATGATTATTCTAGGTATACATGGGTTACATTTCTTAGAGAGAAATCAGGTGCAAGACATTCAAAGTTATGGTTGAGAATAAAGCAAATTTAAGGATAAAATGCTTAAGGTCTGATAGAGCTGGTGAATTCACCTCCCATGAGTTTAATATGTTTTATGAAGTGCATGGAATAAAAAGATAGTTATCTACTCTGAGAATTCCTCAGCAGAATGGAGTTGTTGAAAGAAAGAACAAAACAATTCAAGAGGTTGCTAGATCAATGATTATTGAGGCTAGTCTATCAAAAGTTTACTGGAGAGAAGCTATTCATACTATTTTTTATGTATTCAATCAAGTTCAAGAAAGAGAAAATAGTAAAAAGACCCCCTATGAGCTATGGTGTGGAAGAACTCCTACTATTAAGTATTTCAAGGTATTTGGAAGCAAATGTTATATCAGACGGGATGAATAAAATTTAGGAAAGTTTGATGCAAGAAGTGATGAAGGCATTTTTCTTGGATATTCTACTAAAAGAAAAGATTACATATATTTCAATAAAAGATTGAGGAAGATTGTAGAAAGTACAAATTTCAAGGTTGATGAAGCAATGAAGAATTCAATTGATGTTGATGGATATGTACTAATGAACCTAATTGCGTAAGGATTGAAGAAGTTGTGGAAGAACATGAAAAGGATGAGCAAGAGAAGAATGAAGAAGAAGATGAGGCTCTAGTGGTTTCCCCTAAGACACCTAGATAGGTGTAGAAGAATCATTTAGAAAGTCATATCATTGGAGAAAAGACAAAAGGAGTATTGACAAGAAGCAGAGTTGTTGTTGGTGAGGTAAATCTAGGTTTAATTTTTGAGATTGAACTGAAGACTGTAAGTGAAGCATGTAAAGATGAACATTGGATGGAATCTATGAAAGAAGAATTTATCTAGATTGAGAAGAATCAAACTTGGGAATTGGTCCCAAGACTGGCAGACAAAAACATTATTGGATCAAAGTGGGTATTTAGAAATAAGTTGAATGAGAATGGAGAAGTGGTTAGAAATAAAGCAAGGCTTGGGTGTAAGGGTTACACACAAGTAGAAGGCATATATTTTTAGGATACATTTTCTCCAATGGCAAGAATGGAAGCTATTAGGATTTTCTTAGCATTTGTTGCTCATAAAGATTTCAAGGTTTGTTAGATGGATGTCAAGTCAACATTTTTGAATGATGAGCTAGAAGATGTCTACATGGAACAACCAAAAGGATTTTAGTTGTCAAATCAACTAGATATGGTTTGTAGATTGAAGAAAGCTTTATATGGATTGAAGTAAGCTCTTAGAGATTGGTATGCAAGGATAGACAGGTACTTGATTCAACAAGGTTTTAAAAAAGGTACAACAAACAGTAATCTATATTTTAAAATTGAAAATGACAAAATATTGATTGTGGTTGTATATGTTGACATTATTTTTGGAGGAAATGAAACTATGTGTAAGATGTTTATGAAAGAAATACAAAATAATTTGAGATGTCTATGTTTGGAGAGATGAATTTCTTTCTTGGGCTACAAATTAATCAAATAGACAAAGGAATTTTTATTTCACAGTCTAAGTATGTGAAAGAGATGAAGAAGTTTGGGATGGATGGTTCCAAAATGGTATGCACTCCTATGGTGAAATGTTGAAAAATAGGTAAAGATGATGATTCACTTAAGGCTGATCAGAGAAAATATAGATCTATGATTGGTGGACTGTTGTATTTGACTGCTACTAGACTAGATGTTATGCATGTTGTCTATCTTGTGGATAGATTTCAAGAAGATCCTAAGGAAACACATGTTGTTGTTGTCAAAAGAATATTTAGATATTTGAATGGCACTCTAAATTATGGCTTATGGTATCCAAGGGATACTGAATTTACACTAACTTCTTATACATATGCATATTGGGTTGGATGTGTAGATGATAGAAAAAGTACAAGTGGTGGTGCATTCTTTCTTGGTTGCAGATTGGTGGCATGGTTGAGTAAAAAGAAAGATTCATTTTCCTTATCTACTATTGAAGTTGATTATATTGTTGTTGCATCTTGTTAAACACAAGTTCTATGGATGAAATAGACATGGAAAGATATCACAATTGTGTGTGACGATCCTATTTCTATCTTCTATGATAACAAAAGTGCAATTAAAATTTCAAAGAATCTAGTGATGCACTCGAGGAAAAAGCATATATCTATCAAGTATCACTTCTTGAGAGAGAAGGTTTTGGATAATTAAGTAAAGCTTGAGTATGTCCCTACGAAGGATTTGATTGCTAATATATTTACGTAGGCTCTTCCTAAAGATACTTTTGACTATCTTTGGGAGAAGCTAGGGGTCATTGCACCTCCTTTCTTGAACTAGATGCATATGGATATACATCATTCCAGTGGATCCATGGATCTATCTTTCTTCTAGACTAATTTTTTGGTGGCTACCTCTCAAGGGGAGCAGGTAGTGTCATGCATTGTCATTGTATGAGTATTCTATTTTTAATGTTAAAGGGGGAATCAATGTAAAATATCCTATGCATTTTCCATTGATGTCAACAGGGGAGAGGAAGAAGATGAGAAGAGAAGAGTATCATGTGAAAAAAATTATCTACTAAGGGGGAGAAATAGAAAGAAAAATCATGAGAAGTGTGTTCAGAGCTAGTATGTTGTCTTTGATGGTTTTTCACATCATGTGTTGCCATCAATGACAAAGGGGGATATTATTGGAAGAATGAAGGTTTTGTCATTAATGTCAACTGGTTGCTATTGTCTTTGATTTCATGGATGTAGGTTATTAACTGTATATATGTCAAGGATATTGAGAAAATTTTAATGAAGAAAGATTGTAGGTGTTCAGTGGTTGCTCCAAGATTTTCTTCTATGTTTAGGTGGTTCGGATATGTTGATCATGGTTGTTGGAAGTTATTATATCTAGAATTTTGGATTTTGACTCATTATACAATGCAAGTTATGTTCACTAGTGGTGAATTGTGGTTTTCTATGTTTTTGGCTAAGGTCTGGGAGAAATATTGTTGGTATGAATTTCCTTTTGGTTAAGTCTTATGACTTGTGGTTCTAGAGTTAAGTTGTTATGATCGAGTTGAAGATAATTTTGGTGTCTACAAGGATTCGATCATGCTAAGGGTTGTGTGAGCTTAAATTTCCTATGTGTTTTACACTGGTTTTGGTGACCTTGTGTTGAACACTACCTTCGAAGTTGATGAATCTTGATGGGACCTACTTATGTCCTCATCAAGCATGGGTTTGGGTCACCCTCATTATAATTTGAATTTAATGATGGATGGATGACTTTGGATATGTTTCAAAGTTGCAGATGGTATAAATATAGAATGAGTTAGTGGTGAAAGATGTACAAAGAGATGAGTGCAGAGAAATAGAGTAGATAGATGTGAAATAGATGTGAATTTGTGTGTGTGTGTGATGTGAGTGTGGAAGATCAATGCAAAGTCTAAATTTTGAGTTTCCAGATGCATGAATATCTGCAGTGGTTGAGTAAATTTTGGTGGAAATATCTATTGCATTGAGATTGTCTTCTCTCTATTACATATCTCTTCTATCTTCTTTCTATCTTTGTGGCAATGAGCCCTCTGGGTGGTTAACCCTATTGGATAGTGAGTCCTGATCTGAATAGTGAGTCGTCATTTTGGACGTTTATCTTTTATCTAGTAGGAGCTTTTGTAATTGGTTTTGATATTCTCTATAGTGTGAGTTAATCCTCGCCATGGTTCTTACCTTATTGGGTTTTCCGTGTAAATCTAGTGTTACTATGTTTATGTGATGGTTTTTAGTTTTTGTACTTGCACTTAATGTTTAATCATTGTAGCAAAGTTAAGGATTTGTGATTGATCTAAGTTATGGTGAATGTTTTAAAAAGGTTAAATTTGCTACAACTAATTCACCCCCCCTCTCAATTGTCTTTTTCAACACTCTTCCTATATGTTCCTCTACAATAATCATGGTATTTAACCAAAAAAAATATTTTCATTATATTCCAGTTGGGAACAACATTTCTTCCCAACCCCATGAACCAATGCAAAGCAACATCTTTTAGTATAGCTAGGAACAATTTGAGTCAATGAGCATCTATGGTGGTCATAGCTTGGGCATAGCACATCAAAATAAAAAAGGTGTCTAGATCCTCCATAACTATTCTATAGAAAATAGGTGGTGTTGAAGCAGGTATATTCTTTAGAGCAACAATAATTTATTAGTTGGTTATTGGGAATTAAAACATTACCTACAATGATGGATCTTCCACTACTACATTACCCATGTTAAAATGTCTTCTGGAAGTCTCCTTTGTGTTTGGTGTAGCTATGGTGTAAGGGATAATTCTTCTTTGTTGATTCCCTTAATCTATTTTCTTTTTCCACTAGTTTCTTCAATTTCTTCATGTATTAAGGGGAGAATCTTCCCAAAGTGTCTCTCTACCTCCACATGCAATTATTCTAGCTCGTTAATCAATGGTTCCTGCACATTGTTAGTCAATAGTGTTGTCATTGATTCCTAAATACCTATTTATCCTAATACTAAAATGAAGTTTAATATCCCATGAAATATTGTAAATAATTAAAACACACAAACTAGTCCTAAACTTAGCACCATCCCTAGTAGTGGAACCAAAAAAGTGGATCAAACTCTAATGCCTCATTAACTTAGTGCAACTCCAAGTATGCACACAACTTAGAGGATCTATGGATCCCTAGCTAAATGGTTCATCATTCAAAAGAGGGTTGCATTAAATGATCAACTAGGGAGTTTTAAAGCTTTAGGTAGTGCTAGAAAAGTACATGCATTCACAAATTCTGGACATCCTACATCAATTGAGTATAGACAAATAAACATATACAAATACAATAAAAGCTTAAAATTAGAATAAACTACTAGTTCACAAAAAAAAGTAGAGGAATATAAACTAATTCCTTATATTATAGGTACCTAATGCTTAATACTAACTAACTAACCATTATACTATAGTGTCTTAACCTAACTAATCCTCCATAGTATGAAGCAAAAAATTAAGCTACAAAATCTAATTCATGAACTATAACACATTTATTTGCAATCACATAAACTAGAAACATTTAATTAAACTATCAATGAATTTAAATTCTCAATACGTAATCTAATCTAGTAAACTAAATTGAAGTGGTTCAATAGTACCTCAAGTGACCCTTTCTTGAGTTGTTGGTTCCACTAGATCTTCTCAATCACTTACTCATCAAATCATAGTATCAAATCAATTCTATTTTACTATATTCTAACACATAATTGTTACATAAAATCTAACAGGAAATTTTTTGAAGATATTTTTTCAATAACACATATTCTATTATTCTCATAATACTATTGTTGCTACTAGTGCTACTATATCTCCTCCTTAATAAGGGATCACACTATATAGGGTGTATGAGGGAGTCCCATTATTTATGAACTGAAAACAAACTAAGGAACATCTGTCAACTCTTCTTCAAGAATAGGAAGAGGATTAAGTATTAAAACAAAAAATAATAATTACTTGAAACAAGAGTAGAGAAATCAAACATGAATTCTATATCTAATAAACTTAATCATTTATAATAGAAATGTGGTCAACAAAATAGTTCTATCATAATTTTGTCTTGTTGAAAATATACTTCTTCTTCTCCTAGTTGTCTTATTGGCAGGTAAGAGTATTACTAGGTGATCCACACATTGATCAATAAATGGTCACCTTCATCTTCATTTGAAAGTTTCTAACCCCATTCAATTGACTTCTTCTTTGCAATGATTTGTATTCCTTATGCTACGGGTTGAGAAGCCCATTGCTACAGATTGACAGTTGTCTCTGCTACAAATGTTAGTATTATTTCCTAAGGCATTCTCATTATCAACATGTTGTCACTTGGAAATGCACCCTATTGAACAAGGAGTTCATCATTCCAGTGATACAATGGAAATAGCCTCAAGGTGTGGGACCCTTGAAATTGAGGCTAGATCTCCAAAGAAGGTTGGCTTCCTTCCTAAACCAGGTGTAGAACATGATTGGTCTAACCCAACCTCAAGAAAATCCAAACTAATGAATTTCAAGGGAAAAGGGAGAAGGGTAAAGTGCATAAAAATGTAATGGAAAGGTGATGCACCAAATTTAGAGTGTTTCTTCCTACTCTTGAATGCACAAAGCATCAATAAAATCACTAGAAAAGCTCACACAAATCTCAATTTTACCTATTTTATGAGGGAAACATGGAGGCTATGGTTTGAAAGGTCTCAAAAGGGATGAAGATTATCAACAATTGACACTCATAGTAGATTATCACAATCATATAACCTATAAAATTGATGAAAAGTCATGCATACAAAGAGGTACCAGATGTTACATAGAATGAAAGCATAGAGAAGAGGTGAAAATAAGTGATTGTATTAAAACAAAGGCATAAGACAATTTTATAGCTGTAAAAATGCTAAAACAACATAAGTTTTCCAAAGAAAATCTAGGGAAGAACCCTTCAAAATGAAACAAATATTTCCTTTATAGTGCAAGAATAACTAAGAATTGAATTTGAAAACCTAACCCTCACCTAACTAGGGTTTACTGGAAGATGAAATCTTATTAAAATTCAAACATGTGAATTCCCCTCTAAACTGAGAAAAAACAAGCCATAAAGGCTCTAACACCTTGAGTACATCCTAGAATGATGACTTCATGAATGTAGGTATAGAGCACCCACAAAATTTGTGACAAAATCTAGGAAAACATACCCCAACAAGAGAATTTGGCCTTTGCAACACACTAGGGATTAATGGCATCATCCCAACAATGAATGCAACATTGGAAAGATGTGAAATAATGATCCATAATCGATCAAATATGATTAGCTAGTTGAGAATTTCATTGAGCCATTACTTCTGCATCTTCCCAAGAATTGGATCCAATATTGACCATTGGTATTTGAAACCCAACTGTCAAATTATGTATGAGGGCCTGGGATTGAGTCCCTAAAAGGAATTTAGAACTTGGTCATTGATCAGATCTATTTTAAATTCAACCGTTGATCTACATTGCACCCACTTTTCCTAGCACAACTTCGTTTGTGTGCAAAGGATACAAATCACGATACAAAGAAACCTCATGATGCAATCACATTTTTCTATCGATCTCATAGAGAATGTGTCCACCCTATCGCTCCAATGCCCTTATGAAGAGGGGACCAACTAAGACCTCATTTCCACTCTCATCACACAATGAAAATAGCCTACCCCACCCTTGCTTCACAACAATGATGTGAAGAAATGATGCACAGACCATTAGATTTCCTTCACTTTCTCTCAGTCGTTGATTTTTCTTTATCACATATCACCCCTTATGTAGAGGGGACCCACTAAGATCTCATCACCACTCTCATCACACACTGCAAATAGCCTACCCCACCCTTGCTTCACAACAATGATGTGAAGCAATGATACGTGGACCATTGGATTTCCTTCACTTTCTCTCAACCATTGAACTGTCTTTATTACATATCACCCCTTATGAAGAGGGGACTCACTAACACCCCATTTCCACTCTCATCACACATTGTAGAATGGCCTTGGCCTTCATGAAACACAAGTGCAATGTAAAGGTTGCATGCAATAGCTATCTAATCATTATCTTCAAATTTGAGTTGTTGAAAACATCATCGTAACCTATGTGACCATCACATTCTATATTAGCACGACATAATTCACAACATCAATGTGAATTACCCACACACTGACTATTGGATCACTCCTTTTAATCTGAGCCATTGAAGTCCAAGCCTTAGAACCACTTCCCAATCCCACCAAAACACATGTCACCACCCCACATTCCTACTGGGGAAAAATAAGGGCTCACCATGATATTGTGGGACAGCAAGATGCTACCACCTATCCACAAGAATAATCCCTTGAAATATGGTTTGTCTCTTGGTTCCCATCGCATATTGCATATGTGACCTCGTAGGTGCAAACTAAAAATGGGATATGAAGTCCCTTTGCAATGACCATTATATCTACTTCCCTTCACCACAGCGGTTGATTTGTCCTCAACGCATATCAACCCTATGCCTTAGTGAAAATACAACTCATGATCCAACCATAACTCAACACCTAGCATTGCTAACATCACTATCCACTAGCTCTCCTTCTATCACATATCACAAATTGCCCTTACCAAGGTAATCCTCAAGATGCAATGCGAAGGCCTCATGTAATGGTTGTTAGATCTTCAAACACAGATGTGTACCATTGATCCCTCTTGAGAGTATATCACACATCACCATAAATCACACCACATGAAGGATGTAAACTATGATACAAAGAGTGAATGCAATGGAACATGGAGCCGACATGTGGTACAAGCAAAGCAGGAGCCTACGAACTTAAGTGAAGGAAACTTGCACATGCACAAATGTTGTTTTAAGAGGTGGCCATGCCTAGGCGAATGAATGATTTATATTTAATCAAAGGAAAAGGTATATCATTGTGGAAAAAACATATTTAGATGCATGGGTTCGAACGTAAGCACAGGACCAAGGGGATGGTAAATTGATGACAACCTATGCATAAGGTTATAACTTAAATGATTGGGAACTATCCAAAGATAGTCAATAGAGAAATATAACATAAGTATAAGCTCAAATCAAGGGGTTTAGGGTTTAAGCACATGAGAGTTTTTGGAAGGCATGGACTTGAAGAAGCAATAACCCTAATTTGATACAATTGAGGAATTTAAAAACCTCAAAAACCCTAGAGCATCAAAATAAACATGGATTTCAATAGGATGAACATATAGGATCTCCCTCATTAGATATAAATGAGGGGAATCCAATGGTGACATGGAAATGGCAACATTATTGGAAATTTTTTGGGATAATTGCTTGCTAATCATAAAATTTAGTAGACTTGGAAATTCCATTGGACACAAAGTCAAAATAATTATTGCAGCAACTAGGTTCAACTGATGGCAAAAAAAAACAAGACATGTGCATGCTGCACTTGGAAGAAAACATGGACTCTAAAGCATGAATTACCTTAAGGAGAATGCAGGGTATACAAAGCACTTCATGGAAATCAAGAGACCTAAATTAATATGTAAACAAATTTAAACAAGTACCTCAAAAAAATGTTTGAGGTCAATCCCATTAACTAGGATTAGCACTTCCTATCCATCCATCTTTGATAATTGGAAGGCATTATGTTTTTTTCATTTATAAATGATGTAGGGGCCACTCCACATGGCATTAAACTTTGTGTTCCTTCCAGGTCTACTCTTGAATTCATCCCATTTGAGGACTACATCCCCCTCCTTGAAGACCTTAGTGGTTTTCCTTTCTTCAAAAGGCCTCTTGACCTAATTTTAATGCTCCTCCATTGTTTCCATTGCTTTATCTATGATTTCTTCAAACTCCATCAACTAAACATATCTGACCATCATTGGATCCTCTCCCTCTAACATCTCCAATTGATTAGCCAATTCAAGGGTCGGTAATTCAACTGATAAGGGAAACCTTGCTTCCTTTCCATACACCAACATGTATGGGGAATTTTTAGTGGATCTCTTGGGAGTGATTCTATCTATCCACAGGGAATATTCTAACCTGGTATGCCAAGATCTTTGATTATCTTCCATGGTCCTCTTAATGATCCTTATCAGATTATTATTTATTGACTTAGCTAAACCATTTCCCTAAGGGTAATAGTTTGATGAAGTACTCAAATAGATGACATTCTTGATAGTCCATTCACTTAATTTCATGCCCATAAAAAGCTAAGGAATTATCAAAAATAATTGAATCAGGCACTTCAAACCTTGTCACCAAATCATCATAAAAATTTAGGACAACAGACTCATTAGCCTCCTTTAATGCTACAGCCTTAGTCCACCTAGTGAAATAATCAATGGTAATGAGGACCCATTTATGACCTGCACTAGAAGGTGGGTTTATAGCTCCAATAAAATGAATGCCCCACTTCATGAAAGGCTGCTCAACCTAGATTGGTTGTAAAGGAAGGACAACCAATCTCTCCTTTCCAGAAAAGAAGACACATTGCTTACATTTTCTTACCCAATCATGGGTATCCTTGAATAAACTGGACCAATAATAGCCTACCCTCATTATTTTTAGGGTTGTAGTTCTTGATACAAAATGTATGTCGGCTTCCCCATCATGGAACTCTTCAAGCACCCTGTCAACTTGATCAACATCAATTCATCTAAGCAACACACCATTGACATCCTTTTTGAAAAGTATACCATTAAACAGTACATATGGGATGGATTGCAATCTAAAATACCTTCTCTTACACTTATCCATTCCTTGTGGACACTCACCAGTTTGGAGAAAATGAACCATATTTTGCACCCAACTTGTAGGGAAAGTATGTGAAACTATTTGAGACTACTATTGGATAGCTAGGACAACCTCCATAACTTATTTTTTATCTTCCATGTCACTAGCTAGCTACTCACATAAACCTTTAGCTCTTACAAGCTTTGTGATCCTGATTACCATGTCATACTCCATTACTTTGGTTATCCAACCTACCCTTTTATCATTCATATCTTTACTCAAAAGGAACTCTTTGACACTAGGATGAGCAACCATTAATTGAATCTTGTTGTTGGAAACCAAATACCTAAATTTCTTTAGACTTCTAATAACAACAAGAACATGTTTCTCAACAAAAGAATACCTTTGCTCATATCCTTCTAGGCCTTGACTGAAAAGGGCTATGGGCTGCTCCAAATTTTCCTCATTCTTTTGAATTATCTTAGAAGAGATGGTATCCTTGTTTCCATAAGCATAGAGGATGAAATCCTTAGGAAATCTAGGATTTACTAATGTAGGTGTTGTTGTTATGGCTTCCTTTATAGCATCAAAATTTTATTTTCCTTCCCAAATCCATTTGAAGACAATATTATTATTTAGCATGGCTATTAGTGGCTTCAAAAAATCAACAATATTTGGTATAAACCTTCTAACAATGTTAATTTTTCCTAATATGAAACTTTGTAAACCCTTTTTATAGCTAGGAAAAGGTAGAGATAAAATGACACTCACCCTTTTAGGATCAATTGTAATACCATTTTTGGACACCACATAATCAAGTAATTTACCTTCATGAACAAAAAATATGTATTTCTTTAGATTGAGGGATACACCATACTCCCTACATTTGTCAAAAATCTACCATAGATGAGAAAAATGCTTCTTTGCATCTTTTGAAAAAATAGTAATATCATCCAGATAAACGAGGACAATCTTGTTCATGAGGCCTTGAAAATCCTTATCCATTGCTCTTTGGAAAGTTTCCCCAACATTAGATAGTCCAAAATCCATCTTCTTATATGCCATGGTCACCCATTTGGTAGTGAATGTTGTCTTGTATTGGTCCTCCTCTTTAACCAAGATTTGGTTATAACTAGAAAATCTATCCAATAATGAGAACCTCTCTAAACATGACACAACTCGCAATATTTTCTCCATAGAAGGCAATGGATAATGATCTTTAAGTGATGCTCTATTTAAGTCCCTAAAATTCACACATAATCCAATTTCCCCATTCTTTTTCCTCACAGGTACTAAGTTAGATACCCATGATCTTTGTTTAATAGGAAAAATGATACTACCTTCAACCATCCTACTTAATTCCTTCTTAATGAGATGTTCAAGCTTTGGATTCAAAGGTATTTGCTTCTACCTTACTAGTTTTGCATTGGGTTCCAACTCTATGGTATGTTTTTCCAAATCAGGGTTAAATCCCTTCAAATCATTGTATTCCCAAGCAAATATGTCATCATATTCTTGAAAAAGTGCAACAAATGCATCTCTTTCTTTCTTAGTACAAATATTTCTTAGTATAAGAAGTTTCTCTTTGGAAATATCGACAGGTTCATAATATTCTTCTTTAACCAATATGTTGGGCCTCTCCTTTCTTACTTGGTCATCTATGTTGAAGATGGATTCAAGGGTTACCAATCCCTTTGGAAACTTATTTGAACTTAGCTAAATAATTTGTTCACCATATTGTTATTGCAACTTTTGTTGATTACCAACTGAAAACTTGGCTTCTTCAATCAAGAAGTTAACAATTTGTTTGTCACTTTCAAACACTTGATAATGCACATGTTTATTAGGAATTTATGGCCTTACAACCACCTTGACATGTTGTTGTACTTTATCACTCTTCACATCATTCAGAATATCAAATTGAGCATCTATCATAACCAATCTATGAACATGCTTATTTTGATTTCTAGGCATGGATAATAGAATGAAAGCATCAAACTCTTCTATCATATCCCATAACCTATACTTATATGACTTAAGCAAGTCATTCTTGGTCAAATTTAAACCTCCTACTTGGTTACAATCAACTCACTATCTCCAAATACTTGTAGGAAACCTATTTTCTTTTTTTTTCCCACTCCAAACCATGAATAAGGCTTTCATACTCAACTGTGTTATTAGCGCAGCTAAAAGAGAACCAAAAAGTTGAGAAATACCATTCACCCTATGGAGATTCAAGCATATCACCTCCACCAACTCCATGTATGCTTCTTGAACTAGAAAAAAGCATTTTCCAAACCTCATTATATTGTTGTTCATGTAGCTGCACATACTTTTGGAGATTAGGAATGAAATATTATGGCTCATGGACCAAGAAAAAATCTAGGCTTGCTTCTTCCAAATTATTATTTGGATCAGATTCAACATTTCCAACAACCCACTCATCCAAAATAATATCAAGGATATCTTTACTTTGGGTACTTGGTTCCTGAGCAACAACATGCCCATCATGATTAAAAATAACACAATTAACATTTTCCACACAAGGTACATATGGTTCTGTGTGATCCTTTTCTATAGATTTAGACTTAATATTCACTTTGGTTCCATATCTTGTCCTAAACAACATATGTGACCAATCTGAAGATAAATAACCACCTATTTTAGCAATGAACTCCCTTGAAAGGTAAAGAGAAAAATAAGGTGGCAAGTCAATCACATAGACATCTTGTGGGATGGAAAAATTATGGGATGCATGCAAGGTAAGGCCTAGGTCTTTTATGATCCCCACAGTGTTAATAACTATCCCATCAAGTTGGACTACTCCTTTTTTTAGAGGTTGATAATCAATACCCAATCTCTTTGTAATCTATTTAGGCATGACAGAGATGCTAGCACCTAAATCAATCATACAATTTTTTACCAACTTATCTCCTATGATCAAGGACACATAAAAAGGTGGTGGCTTGACCTCTTTTTTTAGTTTCTCCTTGCTATTTTGGGATGCATTGGTCAATATAGCTTTATCTTGGCTAGTTGGGAGCTCTTTTGATGCACTCACATCTAATAGGGAAACTTGCAACAAACCCTTTTGTCTCGGGATAGACAAAGAATCCCACATAGGCATGCTAACATTGGTTATTTTCATATGATCAAGAATATTAAAAGGAGTGGGGCCTACCTTCTATTGAGCTTTAATAATAGTAACATCTCTATGTAAATGGGTTGCTTGGGATTGAATCTCAAGTTGCTTCTTTTATAGAATTGGTGTTTCATGAGGTGTAGATGGGCTGACAACTTCTTGATCTAATATAAGAGCTTGATGAGACTCCTTATTCACCCTATCTCCACAACTCTTTTATTGATTCTTGTGTTGGATTCTATATAATTATGATCTTGGTTGACCCCAAAAAACTCTTCTCCTTTCCAATTTAGTAGTGTAGTGTCACTTGGAAACTACTCTTTCTACTGCAAAGGTGTTTCATTTGATGTACTTGGTTGTAAACTAGGTGCAATTTTCACCATCAAGGCTTGATTAATCACCCCATTCAAACAAGTAGACTAATTATGAGGTTGATTGCAAGGAAAATAAAATTCATACTCTTGATCAAGATTGTTTTGTATGGGAACTAACTCCTTATATGTGCTTGTTGTATTTGGATTATATGCTTGAAAAGCTCTTAGATTCAGGGATTGATTTTGGCCTTGATTATTTTCCTAGTAAGGTAACCTACTTGATTGAGTTGGCTAATAAGACATCTAGTTTTGGGGCTGGTAAGGCCTATAATTTTGAGATTGCTATTTTTTAATATTTACCAACTCATTCCTAAATGTTTGGAAAATGCCTTTTATTTCTTGTAAGTCAAAAGATTAAGTTGGGAAAAAAAAATTGTGCAAGAGTAGTTGGTAGAATGGCTATTTGGGGCATTAGCATAGGTAATGGTGGTTGTATGTCTGGGAAAAATGGAATTAGAGGTATTGTTGCTATTTTTATAGCTTGTATAAGACTATTTTTATCTCTAATGGCCACCTCATAAGCATCAGGAAGTTTTTGTGCACCCATAGATTGAATCATTATAGAAATATCACTATTTAGAGCCCTCAAAAAGTATAGGAAAGAATTTTGAACTTAAGGTCTCACCAAAGGTGGGATTCTATCCCAAATCTTTTGGAAGTGAAAGTTGAAATCTATCATGTGCTCATGAGGAACTCTTGTGATTGTTGTTAGTTGTTCCACCAAAGATAAATTATCCAATTTATCCTAAAAATATTTACAAATATTGTCTCCCAACTCATCCCATATAGTGATAGAATTCATTGCCAAACCTTTGAACCACTGCAAAGCCTTTCCTTTGAACAAGGCAACCAAAAGTCAAAGGGAAACATTTTCTTCAGCTAAATAGTGAACTACACATAGTGAAGCCACATCCTTGATATGTTCAATGGGGTTGACCTAGTCCTCTCCATTAAAGAATGGGAGACTTCTCAAAGCAACCATATGGATGTCATCATGTTGCTAAAAAATTAGTGGGATACCTCAATTAAAAGGTACAAAAGTTTGATTTATAGCCATTTGGAATAAGTTTCTCTATGTTTAGGTAGAAGGTGTTCTAACTTGAAACAATCTACCCAACTATGGTGTAGATTGAGTCCTAGGAGGACTTGAACTTATATTTCTTCTACTTCCTCTAACAGATGATAAGGAAATCCTATCCATTCTTCTAGGAGTAGCAAAAGAAAGTTGTGTATATTTAAAAATACCTCTTGATGACGATCTTGTTTGGATTCTTGGCATAATGCATGTATTTTCTTTGCAATCAGGATTTCTCCCTATCAGAATCACCAAATTTGATGTAAAATATTCTTTTAAATGCAGATTCACCAAGTACTTTGGTTATGTGCCTCTTCAAGGTTGGATCATCAAGAGCAGTACCACTCCCTAAACAATGGTGAAATGAAATCTCTTACAATCCCACCGGGTGTGATATAAATTATTCACTTAGAAATGCGCCTTGTTGAACAAGGAGTTGATCATTCCAATGATACAATGGAAATAGCCTCAAGGTGTGGGACCCTTGCAATTGAGGCTAGATCTTTGGAGAAGGCTAAATTCCTTCCTAAACTAGGTGTAGAAGAGGATTGATCTAATCCAACCTCAAGAAACTCTAAACTAATGGCTTGCAAGGGAAAAGGGATAAGGATAAAATGCATAAAAATTTAATGGAAAGGTGATGCATGGAATTTAGATTATTTATTCCTACTTGTGATTGCATAGATCATCAATAAAATAACTAGAAAATATCACACAAATCTCTATTTGAGCTATTTTATGAGGGAAACATGGATGCTAGAGTTTGAAAGGTCTCAAAAGGGATGAAGATTATCCATATTTGACACCCAAAATAGATTAGCACAATCATATAACTTATAAAATTGATGAAAACCCATGCATACAAAGAGGTGCCAGATGTTACACAAAATGAAAGCATGGAGAAGAGGTGAAAAGTAGTGATTACGTTAAAATAGAGGTGTAAGCCAATTTTATAGTTGTAGAAATGATAAAACAACATAAGTCTATGAAATAAAATCCAGGGAAGAACCCTTCAAAATGAAACAAATATTACCTTTATAGTGTAGGCATAACTGAGAATTGAATTTAAAAACTTAACCCTAACCTAACTAGGATTTGCAGGAAGATGAAATATGAGCAAAATTCAAACATCCAAATTGCACTTAGAAATGAGTAACAACCAAGACATAAAGGCTTTGACACCTCGAGCACATCCTAGAATGATGACTTCATGAATGCAGGTATGGAGCACCTGCGAAATTTATAACAAAATCTAGGGAAACATACCCTGATAGGAGAATTTTGCCTCTGCAACACACCAGGGAGTAATGGAACCATCCAAAAAATGAATGCAACATTAGAAAGGCATGAAATACTGATCCATAATCTATCAAATCTGATCATGCAGCTGAGAATGTCATTGAGCCATTACTTCTACATCTTCCTACAAAATGGAGCCACTAACTGTTTGTATTTGAAACTCAACAGTCAAATTCTAGATGTGTGCCTAGGATTGAGTCCCCAAAAGGAATTTAAAACCTAACCATTAATCAAATCTCTTTTAAAAATCAACCATTGATCTACATTGCACCCACTTTTCCTAGTGCAACTTCATATGTGCACAAAGAATGCAAATCATGATACAAAGAAACCTCGTGACACAATCACATTTTTCCATCTATCTCATAGATCATGTGTCCACCCTATCACTCCATCACCCTTATGAAGAGGGGACCCACTAAGACCTCATTTCCACTCTCATCACAAATCACAAATAGACTACCCCACCCTTTCTTCACAACAATGATGTGAAAAAATGATGTGCAAACCATTAGATTTCCTTCACTTTCTATCAACCGTTGATCTGTCTTTATCAAATATCACCCCTTATGAAGATGGGACCCACTAATACCTCATCATGACTCTCATCGCACAACACAAATAGCCTACCCCACCCCTTCTTCACAACAACAATGTGAAGCAATGATGCATGGACCATTGGATTTCCTTCACTTTATCTTAGTCGTTGATCTATCTTTATGAAGAGGGAACCCACTAAAACCTCATCACCACTATTTTCACACATCGCGGAATGGTCTTGGCCTTCATGAAACACAAATGTGATGTAAAGGTTGTGTATGATAGTCGTTTGATCATTATCTTCAAATATGAGGCGCTAAAAACATCATCACAACCCATGTGACCATCATTCTACCTTAGCACGACATAATTCACAAAAACTATGTGAATTACCCGCACACTGACCATTGGATTGCTCCTTTAAATGCGAGCCATTGAATTCCAAGCCTTAGAACCACTACCCAGTCCCACCAAAACACTTATCACCACCCCGCACCCCCATTAGGCCAAACTAAGGGCCCACCATGATACCATGGGATAGCAGGTCGTTGCCACCTATCCACAGGAATATTCCATTAGCATATTCTTTTTCTCCTAGCACTCAGTGCATATCGCATATGTGACCCCATAGGTGCAAACCTAAAATGTGATGTGAAGACCATTTGTGATGACCATTACATCTCTTCCCTTCACCACAACCGTGGATCTGTCCTCATCACATATATGTCCTATGCCTTAGCTGGTGATAATACAACTCATGATGTGAATAACACATGTGATGCAACCATAACTTGACATCTTGCCTTAGTGGCATCACCATCCACTAGCTCTCCTTCAATTGCATATCACATATCTCCCTTGCTGAGGTAATCCTCAAGATGCAATGCGAAGACTTCATGCGATGGCCATTGGATCTTCAAACACTGATGCACACCATTGATCCATCTCAAGAGTATATACACATCGCCAGAAAGCACACCACATGAAGGATACAAAATGTGATATGAAGAGTGAATGTGATGGAACATGGAGCCTCCACATGGCACAAGTAGAGCAGGGGCCTAGGAACTTAAGTGAAGGAAACTCACACATGCACAAATGTTGTTTTAAGAGGTGGCCATGCCTATGTGAATGAATTATTTATATTTTACCAAAATAAAAGGTATATCATGGTGGAAAAAACATATTTAGACACACGAGTTCAAATAGTAGCATAGGACCAAGGGTCCAGTAAATTGATCACAACCTAGGCATAAGGTTATAATTTAAATGACTGAGAACTAGCCAAAGCAAGTCAACAGAGAAATATAAGAAAAAGTATACACTCAAATCAAGGGGTTTAGGGTTTAAGCACATGAGGGTTTTTTGAAGGCATAGACTTGTAGAAGTAAAAACCCTAATTTGATACAATTGAGGAATTTCAAAACCTCAAAAACCATAGAACATTAAAATAAACATGGATTTAAACAGGATGCACATATAGGATCTCCCTGATCAGATATAAATGATGGGCATCCAATGGTGATATGAAAATAGAAACACAACAATCATAAATTAAACATAAAATCATACTAAACTTCATAGAAATTCATGAATTCATACATACACATATTAACATCACATGTTTCTATTTTCAAATGCTTAAAACTGCTTAAAAGTATATGAAAGGAATAAAGGGTCTTGGAATTTCTTAAAACTTAGCAAAAAGAAATGATAAAAAGTATGAAACAATAATGGGAAACTAGCCAATTATAAAGCCCATCACTTGTTTGACTATGTGAACTTAGAGGCCTCAAGATCAACATCCAGCGGACCCTAAGAGGAAATAAAATCAAAAAAATCCATCATGCTATCCATGTAGTCCTCCAAGATCCCCAAATTTTTTGAAGGGAATATGGGATTATTAAAATCCCCACCAAGCATCCAATTATCCTTTTTTCAATTAGAGATAAGAGCTAATAAATAATCCCAAAGATGAGCTCTTGTATCCCTAGAGTCAGGGGCATAAATATTTATGAGATTCCATTTAACTAAATCGTTTAAATCTTCCATAACAGTTTCCAAAATATTTTTACTATTGTTTCCTTTTACTTCTTTTATCCTTGTTGGGTTCCATAGAGTCACTAAACCACCTAAGGCACCATCAACATAATTCACATAGTACTTTGTCATTGGCCAAATATTTTTAACTGTCTGATTGAAGGTCGATTGTTGTATTTTAGTTTCTTGGATAATTAAATTATCCACTTTCAAGTCAATGATACAACATTTTACAATATGTTGTTTAAGGGGACTATTAAGCTTGCAAACATTCCAAGACATTATCTTCATAAAAACACAACTATTAAAGTCAGTAATCATCTGATATTGATTGTCAAAAGCGAAGCCTCCTCCATTTTTATTTATTGGATTTCTTTAGTTTTGAGAGGCCATTCAGGGTTTTCTATTTCCCAAAATCCACCTAATGAGTAGCTTCCCTAGCCCTAGTTTCCCTTTGAGAATGTATCCCTTGATTTTGATCTCCTCCAACATATACTTTCTTTTTACTTTTTTTTTCCCATTAACTTGTGTGCAATATTCCTCTGAATCACCCTCGAGAGCATTCAATAGGGGTGTATGAGCCTCAAATTTCCCAAACTCCAGCAAATCCAGGGAATCCTACAAGACTTTGTTATGATCCCTTTCCAAGGTGACAATATCACCATTCTTTAATTTTTTACTCACAACCTCCTTGATATTATTTCCTTCATTTAGACCTGATAAAGCCCAAATGAGGAGAAATGGAGGACTTTTCAGCATCTTGAGTAAAGTTCCCAGAAGAAGACAAAGTCATAATGACTTTCACACCATCCTTTCATACCACATGATCAACTTTACTACCATTCTTTGTTGTGACAAAAAATGTTGTTTTGGATAGGGAATCCCATTGGGCCCCCAACCAATGTGTACCATGGACCACATGAGTATTAAAAAAAAATGAAATTGAAGAATGTGCACTCAAAATTATTGTATTATGAATTCAATATTAATATTTTAAGAACATATAGGTCACTATTTATTTTAAATTCTATACATATTATGTTAATATTGTGTAGGTTTGTAATTATTGGATAAATTTTTATAGTATTTCATCTACTTATTTCCATTTATTTCCATAATATATTAAGACCATGTAGGTCTCTATTTATTGTAAATTCTTTGCATATTATTTTAAGAGTGTGTAGGTATGTAATCATTGCATAATTTTGTATAGTATGTCTATTGAATACACAAGACAATTGAGAGGTGGGTGAATCAGTTGTATATTAAAACATCAAAACCCCTCATTAAAATTTAGATCTACATTATTCCATAAACCTTTAACAATCATTAAATCTTTATCATGCATTAGAAAAATGTAAAGAAACAGTAATGCAAACACATCCAAACACATGAGAATACTAGACTTACATGGAAAAACCACGTTGAGGATTAGCTCACAATATAAATTAATTGCAACACCGAATACAATAGGCTCATTGTCGGAGGGCTCACTTCGCAAAAGAAAAGAAGGGCTCACTGCCAGATTAGAAAGATGAAGATAGAATATTGTTACAATGAGAAATTCATCTTAGAGAAACAAAAAAGTTCCACCACTGCTTCACTAGAACATTCACACTCTCTCTGTAGAATGTAGACACCTTCTACTCACTACTTCTAGTAGTCTTAGGCATTAAATCTCAAACTACATTTCACACTTTCACACTTCACATATCAACACTTTGCATTACACACATCCTCCATCAACTCAACACTCATATATACCATCTTCAACCTTGAAACAAATTCACAAGGTCGACTATGCACCTCAAATATGTAAATTCAATTTAGGTCAACAACAAAACATTCCCACGGTGGAAATGAATGAAGTCAGACCACATCACGCCTTAAATCGGACCTAAATCCACATAAACACACCACACCACACTTCCAAAAACACTAAAGCACATATGCAATTAGTGTAAACACCCAAGGTCATCCAAACCTATGTTAATGCCATTAAACAATTAAGTACATGCTTCCTTTGATTCAAAGATGACTCACATACCACACACAACACTTAAAAACAATCTAGAATATTCCATCAACACCCTAAAATCTAACAAATCCTTTGCATCATCATACACTAGAGGAAAATTTTCATTTTGTACAACCAACTAACCTTCCACACACTACAACACCTAAATCCAACCTTGCAGAGTACCAAATCACAAACAACTTAGACTGAAGATAAATACTAGCAATATAAGCACACTTCTAGATCTACAAGACCAAAAACCAAATTACAGAGACAACACTCCTCACATAGTTCACACATTGGTGAACACAACTTTCTTTGCACAATGATCCATAATAAGAAACTCTAGATACAACAGCTTTGAAAGCCTCTAATTAACATATCTAAACAACATAGAAAAATATTTAGCTATGAAGAAATTCAAAGCAAAACACTGAACACCACTATGCTATACTGAACACTCTTCACTGCACTATTTCCTCTTTTATTCAAATTTTCTCAAAAGCACTTGGAAACCAAACACCACAAACATACTGAACACTCTTCACTGCACTATTTCCTCTTTTATTCAAATTTTCTCAAAAGCACTTGGAAACCAAGCACCACAAACACATTCTCATTATCTGGAACACTTCTACAACATCTCAACAACATAAGAGGTTAAACATCACCAAAATATGCTCATCAAAGCAACACTAGAGGTTGACATCAATGATAATACTAATGACAACATAATGCAACTAATCAAAGCATCTCCATAGGTTGATATAAATGCAACAAAAAAGGTTCATTGACATCAATGACAACACAAACTTCCAAAATGTCATGAGATCGTATTGGTCTAGGAGTAGCAATCACAATATTTCTATTAGAGACCTTAATGGTTTGTGTTGATACAAGCAACTTTGTGCATAATAAGACCATATATGGTTTTTACCTCTCAAACACAACTAAATGCTCAAGATTAGTATGTTATATGCATTCTTTGAGTTTTGTAAATAGTTGACTATAGAGACTATTTTAGGTCTAAGCTCTTTTGGACATCTTTGAGATAATAACAAGAAATGTAAGTCTAATTTTGGGAATTTTTTGGTCATATTCTTGGGGATATTATCATCCACCCAAATCAAGAAGTGATGATAATGTTTATGAGAGTGAATCAACCCTCCCATAATTTTTGCAAGTCAATCATTATCATAGGAATTATCTATGGTTACATTTTAAAAATGGTTTATATTTTTATCTTATTCCATGTTGGGGACTCAATTATGGTTTTATTCTAAATGATTTGTGTTTAAATTCTTAAACATCAACTATAGTAGGGAAAGGATTTCATCTTAAAATTTATGTTTTGTAATAAGTTTCATAAAAGTGTCGACTATGGTATAACCCAATTGGTATTGCTTTGAATTATATTAGTGTAGAATGGTTTGAAGGAAATTCAAGAGCTTATTACTATGACTATGAATATGTATGTATGCTCTATAGTATCATTGCAAGTTGTGGACTATGTATATAGGACAAACTCCAGAGAACTTATTTCACATAAGTCCATTGCTCAAGTTATGTTGTCTTTTGAAATATATATAGATATTTATGTACTCATATGAGTACATATGTATACAAAAAATATAAATATATGTTGATATGAGTACCATTATAAGTGTTATTATACTATTTGGTAGAACCATAATATATTTGTATATATATATGTGTGTTTATATATATATACATGTATGTATATATATATATATATATATATACATATATATGTACATATATATACATATATATGTATATGTATATATATGTATATATATATACATATACATATATA
>VDFB02058242.1:196472876-196948358 GCA_007258455.2 Sequoia sempervirens | reverse complement strand
GAGAGAGGGTGGGAGAGAGTGGGAACTAACATAGATGGAATCATTGGTTGACTTTGACCATGTATTAGATCTAGTTCAACCAGATAATATATCTACTTGCTTAGTTTTGAAATTCCATATTGTTATCTTTGTACTATATTCGTAATGTTGACTAATTTCAAGAGATATGCCACACATATCAATGCAGGGCATGTTTATGTAGTTATTGCAGATGAAGACAATGAAGAGGGAATGGATTATTACTTGTGTCATTGTGTTGAGGCCAAAAATAAATTGGAAGCCCCAATTATAGATGGAGAAAACATTGATTACCCTGCAGGCTCAGTTGTTGTTACTGGAACGTGGCTTAGAAGTTACCCACATAAGAGTGTTAAACATTGGTTGTTTCAGGACTTTGGCACGCATTGTAAGATTCTTCATTACTCAAACCTTGTCATGGAATCCAATGTTTGTTTGACCAAATATGGGGGTAGACATTTGAACAAGACCTTGTGGAAGGTCTGTGAGTATGACCATGAGGCAATACAATGACACAATAAAGAGTAGAGAAGAACCAAATAGTTCATTGGATTAATTTGTAAGTATATGCACAATGGTTCTTATTAATTTATACTTGTATCCGCATTAATTTGTTTGATGCCAATGCTATCATATTATTTTACTTTGTGTATTTGTAAGTAACCCGGTAAACATTGATTGTGTCCCCTTGCAAAAAATGCAGATTTATGAGCCATCCAAGAGAATCTCAGGCAAAAAAGCAATGCAACATCCCTATTTTGATGATCTTGAAAAATCTCAATTATGATTTTAAGCCATTATAAAAGTGTGTGTGAAGCTTGGTGAGGGAATTTCAAGTTATTCATTTGAAGTTAACCTTATCATGAGCACTTATGATGTAGACATTATAAGAGCATCTCGAATTTCAAGATATTATATTCATGAGAGGTGTTGTGTGCAATAGGTATCTTGGAACTCCCAGTGAAGATGTATGACTAGGAGTGACTAAGTTGAGAGACTGCCATGCCTATCTGTAAGTTCCTTCCATCTATTTTCATTTCATTTCCAGTTTGGATGAGTTGTTTCTTTTTATTCTTTTACTTTGTGTATCTATAACTAAACTAGTAAAAAATTGATTGGTCTATCCTTGCAGAAAATGCTTATTTTTGAGCCATCAAAGAGAATCTCAGCCAAAAAATCAATCAAACATCCTTATTTTGATGATCTTCACAAATTTCAATTCTGATTTGAAGCCATTATAAAAGAGTGTGTGAAAATTTGCGAGGGAATCTCAAGTTACTCATTTGAAGTTAACCTCTAAATGAGAACCTATGATGTAGAAATTATAAGAGAATCTTGAATGTATGAGTGACATTGTAAAATATCTGTGAGAATAGAGTACCTAAGGAATTGTAATGAGATTTACTAAAATATTGAAATTTGGTTTAGGGGCACCAAGGTTATTGAGCAAATTTGGTTCATGGAAGTCTTTCAAGTTAGTTTTGTGTTTTGAGTTTTGTCCATAGAATAAGGTCATATTAGACCAATTGATTTATAATGTAATAAGTCATGTTAGTTACAAAAACAATAGTTAGGCATGATTGTAAAGATGTATAATTATTTGTAAAGGTTATTTAAAGCCTCTTGAAGGCTTAGACACAATGTAATTTTGGTGCAAGAGCACCTAGTCTCCTAGTTGCAAAATTTCACTTTTTGAAGGTTGATAGGTGGTCAATAGATTAGATTAAGGTATTTTGTGTTTATTTATGCTAAATAAGGTCAATCAAGACCATTTAAGGTGTATTAGGGTGAGTTTTTGAGTCTCGGTGGTCAAATGTGCAAAAAAATGCATTCTTGCTACAAAATTGTCAATATTTGAATTTGTAGCCTTTTGAAGGAAAATATTTGAATTTGGTTGTAAATGTGCAAGAATGAGGTCTAAGAGGTTGTAATAGGCTGAATTAAAGGTGTTTGAGTGATTTAGGAGTCCTTAAGGGTCAAAATTAAAAAAAGGTACAAAATTCATGTAATGTTGTCATGTGCAAAAGGTCTAAAATGCAACTTAATGAAGATTAGGTCTTAATGATTAAAAATAAGTTATGGGAATTGGAGGGAGTTGGAATGCAATAAAAACATGTATAATAACCTTCAATTCCTCGAAGGAGAGGTTTTTGGTTGATTTGTAACCCATTTTTTATCAAGAAGAATGTTATTTTCCAAAAATTTACTAGTTTTTCTCACTTTTCTTGTTGTTGTACGGCCTGTACTGATGCTAAGATGATCTAAAACCTATTGGATGTTGTAGATTGATGAATTATCTTTCATTTTCACCTATTTAGTGTCTTTCATTTTCACCTATTTAGAGGTTTTAACTCTTTTTATAGTAAAATTTATCTTGTTTTTACTGCTGCTACCTACTTTCACAGTGTTCTTGGATTGAAGGGTTTCATGATGTAATTCAACCCATTCCACTTATTTTTCCCACTGTAACTTGTGGAATGGGTCCTCTAATTTGTAAAATACATGCCTAACCTGTTTAGAATGTTGTGGAGTCAAGGTTGGGTGTTTGGGATGATGTTCTAGGGCTGTAGCAGGGTATTTTCATGATGAAAATGAGGGTTTCAAGTGGTGTTTTGACAACATGTGGGAAGGACTGTCCATGTAATGTATTATTCACCATGTGCAGGGTTTGGTATGTGTATTTGGTACTTTTTTTGGGCCTGGAAGGTCCGGGAGATAGGAGTTTCATTAAAACCCCAAGTGTTTTGCTTGAAATCGAGGGTTTGGTGTATTAGGGGTCTAGAGGTCTTGGACCTGGAAACAAATAATGGAATTGGAGGTTTTTGACACATAACATACTGTTGTTTGAGGATTTTGAGTGAAGATCTAGTATTTAAAATGTCCTCTCTTTATAAATAGGGCTAATTTATTAGCCTTTATGCAAGGTGGTCTATTGGATCTTAATGATGGTACAAAGAAACATGGTATGATCTCTTGTGAATTTGTCTTAGGGTCTTTGTTAAATCTTGATTGATGTTTGGTTGGCCATTGGGTGACCTTCTCTAAAAGATAAGTCTATTTGATGAGATTTGGAGACTATAAGCCTATTGTTGTTAGTTGATTCAATTTGGGTGATTGTGATTTTAAGGTTTTTGTCTTGTTGAGGTTTGATTAGTTGATGTTGAAAAGAGTTCCTCCACCTTGAATTGCATCAACAAGCCCTCTAACATAACAAACCCCAAAACCCTCTTCTTTCACAAGCTAGGCAAGGGTTTATTGAAAACCCATACTCGAAACCTTCCCACAGCCAACCAAAGCCTAAAAAACCTTCAAAAAGTTCTACACAAGCTTAAAAATTCAAGAGATATTGCTCCCCCCAAAGATTTCTTCAAACCCTAGCAGTAAACCACCATTTTCCACTAAAAAATGCACCATTTGACATCTAGGGAATCACCTAAAAACCCTCTATTCACCTCCCTTGTGCACAAAACTTTGCACACATGTTTTATAACCATAAATAAGACTTTCCATCAAGTTATAGAAGCATACAACAGGTGAAAGGCTTAATATGACATTTTAATGCTCTAAAAACCCTTAAAACAGGGTATACAAATCAACCCTCAGTAATTGGCCTCTAAAATGCACAAAATCACTTGAAATCCAACCAAACCAAAACTAAAATGGAGTTAAGTTTTTTTCCCACTGAATTCCATCAAAAAGAGAGCACAATCACCCTGTACAGAACTGTACAGTTCAAGGAAACATCAGATCCCAAAGTGCAAAAGGGTAGCAATATTTAATGGGGTATTACTTAGATACCATGGTGCTTACGAAATATTTGTCTGAACCTATGGAATTGCGTTGGGGCCCTCTACAATAACCTCTCTCGGTTTTTGTTATCTCAGAGTGGTTTTCCCGCGGTGTCCAGTTTTCAGTTGATGGAAAAAGTGTCAAATGCAAGTAGTGGAAAGTTGCAAAGTGGTGCAACTTTCGTTCTACAACTTGTGTGACCAAACAGAATGTTCCAATGCATCCAACTAGGTATTTTTACACTAGACATGGTCCTCTTTCACACCCAAACACATGGAATCGCTCTAAGCTACGTTTAACTAGATCGATCCCTTAAGGGTCCAAAGTGCAAAATGACTGCAAACTTTAGCATGTTGTTACTCGGATACCATGACACTTAGAAATTTGTTGTCTGATCCTATGAGATCGTGTTGGGCCCCTCTACAATAACCTCTGTCAGTTTTTGTTATCTCAAAGTGGTTTTCCTATGGTGTGCAGTTTTCAATTGATGGAAAAAGTGTCAAATGCAAGTAGTGGAAAGTTGCAAAGTGGTGCAACTTTTTTTCTGCAACTCGTGTGACCAAACGAATTGTTCTAATGCATCTGAACAAGCATTTTTATGCTAAGAATGGTCCACTTTCATACCTAAACGTGTGGAGTCACTCTGAGCTATGTTCAATCAAATTGATCCCTAAAGGGTACAAAGTGCAAAATGGCTGCAAACTTCAACATGTTGTTACTCTGATACCGTGATGCTTATAAATTTTTTGTCTAATCTTATGGGATCATGTTGGGCCCCTCTATAATAATATCTCTTGATTTTTATTATCTCAGAGTGGTTGTCCTATGATGTCCAATTTTTAGTTGATCAAAAAAGTGTCAAATGCAAGTAGTGGAAAGTTGCAAAGTGATGCAACTTTCGTTCTGCAACTCATGTGACTAAATGAACTATTCCAACACATCTAAATATGCATGTTTATGCTAGGAATGGTCTTCTTTCACACCTAAACACATAGAATCACTTCGAGCTACGTTCAATTGGATCGATCCCTTAAGGGTCCAAAGTGCAAAATGGCTACAAACTTCAACATGCTATTACTCAGATACCGTGATACTTAAAAAATTCTTGTCTGATCCTATGAGATCATGTTGGGCCTCTTTGCAATAACCTCTTTTTATTTTTGTTATTTTAGAGTGGATTTCCTATGGTGTCCAGTTTTCAATTGATGGAAAAAGTGTCAAATGCAAGTAGTGGAAACTTGCAAAGTGATACAACTTTCGTTCTGCAACTTGTGTGACCAAATGAACTATTCCAACGCACTTGAATAGGTATTTTTACACTAAGCATGGTCCTCTTTCACACCCAAACGCACAGAATCGCTCTGAGCTACGTTCAACCGGATCGACCCCTTAAGGGTCCAAAGTGCAAAATGGCTGCAAACGTCAACATGTTGTTACTCAGATACCGTGATGCTTAAAAAATTATTGTTTGATCCTATGGGATCATGTTGGGACCCTCTACAATAACCTCTCTCAGTTTTTGTTATCTTGGAGTGGTTTTCTTGTGGTGTCCAGTTTTCAGTTGATGGAAAGTGTTAAATGCAAGCAGTGGAAAGTTGCAAAGTGGTGCAACTTTCGTTTTGCAACTCGTGTGACCAAATGAATTGTTCCAATGCATTCAAATAGTTATTTTTACACTATTAATGGTCCTCTTTCACACCCAAACACGTAGAATTTCTCCAAACTATGTTCAACCGGATCGATCCCTTAAGGGTCCAAAGTGCAAAATGGCTGCAAACTTCAGCATGTTGTTACTCGGATATTGTGAAGCTTAGAAACTTCTAATTTGATCCTATGGGATTTTGTTGGGCCCCTCTATAGTAACCTCTCTCGATTTTTGTTATCTCAGAGTGGTTTTTCTGTGGTGTCTAGTTTTTAGTTGATGGAAAAAGTGTCAAATGCAAGTAATAGAAAGTTGCAAAGTGGTGCAACTTTCGTTCTGCAACTTGTGTGACCAAACAGACTGTTCCAATGTATTTGAATAGATATTTTTATGCTAGGCATGGTCCTCTTTCACACCCAAACACGCGGAATCGCTATGAGCTATATTCAACTAGATTGATCCTTTAAGGGTTCAAAGTGCAAAATAGTTGCAAACTTCAGCATGTTGTTACTCGAATACCGTGATGATTAGAAACTTATCATTTGATCCTATGGGATTGTGTTGGCCCCTCTACAATAACCTCTCATTTTTTGTTATTTTAGAGTGGTTTTCTTGTGGTTTCTAGTTTTCAGTTAATGGAAAAAGTGTCAAATGCAAGAAGTGGAGAGTTGCAAAGTGGTGCAACTTTCATTTTGCAACTCATGTGACCAAATGGACTATTCCAACGCATCCAAATAGGTATTTTTACACTAGGCATGGTCCTCTTTCACACCCAAACATGCAGAATCACTCTGAGCTACGTTCAACCAAATCGATCCCTTAAGGGTCCAAAGTGCAAAATGGTTGCAAACTTCATCATGCTATTATTCGGATACCATGATGCTTAGAAAATTCTCGTCTGATCCTATGGGATCATGTTGGGGCCCTCTACAATAACCTCTGAGTTTTGTTATCTCGAAGTGGTTTTCATGTGGTGTCCAATTTTTAGTTGATGGAAAAATTGTCAAATGCAAGTAGTGGAAAGTTGCAAAGTGGTGCAACTTTTGTTTTGCAACTCGTATGACCAAACAGATTGTTCCAATGCATTCACATATGTATTTTTACATTATGCATGGTCCTCTTTCGCACCCAAACATGCGGAATTGTTCTGAGCTATGTTCAACCAGATCGATCCCTTAAGGGTCCAAAGTGCAAAATGGTTGCAAACTTTAGCATGTTGTTACTCAGATACCGTGATGCTTAGAAAATTTTCATCTAATCCTATGGGACCACTTTGGGCCCCTCTACAATAACCTCTCTCAGTTTTTGTTATGTCAGAGTGGTTTTCCCATGGTGTCCAGTTTTCAGTTGATGGAAAAAGTGTCAAATACAAGTAGTGGAAAGTTGTAAAGTGGTGAAAATTTTGTTCTGCAACTCACGTGACCAAAAAAACTATTCTAACACATTTGAATAGGTATGTTTATGCTAGGCATGGTCCTCTTTCACCCAAACACACAGAATCACTATGAGCTACGTTCAACCTGATCGATCCCTTAAGGGTTCAAGTGTAATATGTTGAAGTAGGCCATTCCACCTATTTTGTAGGTTGTGTCTCGGTGATATGGGTCTGATGTAATTAGGATAGGAAGTATGAATAAGAAAATAGCATTGGAAGAGATTACTAACACTACCCCTATTGAAAATTCAGAATTGAGGCCCTTTTAAAGCAACGCTAGAAGAGGTGAAAAGAAGAAATTGCTTGAAAATAAGTTAGAATAGGTTGGAAATAGGGTGAGGTTGTGGAGTTTGATGTGTTCAAAAGGTCTACAAGGATAGGGGAGGTCAAAAGCATGTTATGGCATGATGCCCTAGTTGGGAAAACAAGGGTTTTGAATGAAAAAGAGAGGTTTGAGGGAGTAAAAGTGGGTAAAGTCAAAGGGCAACATAATTTGGTGGTCAATTAAGTTTGCGTAGGAAGAATGAAGAGTGTTGGAATAGGTTTTGAGGTTTGGGTTTGGGTTTAGGGGTTTGGTTCGTTTTGGGTTCATTGGTACAAAAAACATGTAAAAATAATATATATATATATATGCAGCCTAGAAGTATGAATTAGGATTAGAATATCACATAACATCATATAAACAACAAAACAACCATAAAATTGAATGTCATTTAAAACATGCATGATAATATTCATCATTGAAACTTGAATTTTGGTAGCTTGATATACAAAGTCTATTGATGCTAGGGTTCAATTTGTATGATTTTGAAAAAAAAAGCCAACTGAGTAAAGTTATCTACGTTCTTCATAAATCATAAGAATTTTTCTAGTACACTAGCCATTTTGATGTCTTCTTGCAGTCTCAAACATTATTTTGTATCATTGTTACATTGGTCTTGAGAGTGGTAGCCTAATATGGCTCCACAATACAAAATCTGGTTTACCCGTGCAGTGTAACAACGGCATAGGCAGATTTTTCTTTCAAAGAACCAAAGGGTGATTGTACAATTGAAGTGTATAAACACATATCTTTTTGTAATATCGAGGATACTTTTTAAAAGTTCCATGCATTCCTAATCTAAAAGGAATTTTTTTTTCCTAATCTGTATGCAACCATGCTTTTGACATTGTCAAAAAGAGAAAAACTTCCTGAATGACATGGCCAAGCAGTTCTAACTCCTCGCATGAGAGAAGAGAGATGTTGGAGAGTACATCAAGTCAGTGAGAACATAAGTGTAATGTGTTTTAGTTTGTAGTACTCCTTTGTTTCTCTACAGATGTGTGATAAATTCTCAGTTCAGTGATGTAGAACAATTTTTGAAAAAAGAAAGTTGTGTCACAATCTGCTTTCAATCTAGCAAGCAAAAATGAAAGCTCGGCCTCTTGGAATGAAAATGTTTGTTTGCAAAAAAATGAATAAGAATGAGGTATTTAAAGTGTTTGAATTGATTTAGAGGTCACTTTTAGGGTTCCATTGGGTGTGGGTCAAAGTCAAACTCCATAAAACATTAAAAAAATGTTCAAAAAAACACTTTTTTGGATGCCTAGGCATACGGGTTATGTCTTGGTTCACCTGGGTTATGTCTGGGTTTTTCCTAGGTTCTCTTGGGTTATGCTTGAGCAAACCAAACCCAAAAATGAAGGAACCTAGTTGAACCCACAGGCGAACCGAACTAGGACCCACACCACCTGAGCGAACTAAGACCAGAACTCAGGCTAAAATAGAAGAATCTGGTAACATAGATAATGTGTCAAGAAGTTGACTACTTCATCTACTCTGAATATTATTTTTTGCAAGTGTTGTGAAGATTATGTATCCTTTGCTTAATTGCGTTGTTCCAATCAAAGGATTAAATATATTGGAATCTTTTTATCAATCATTTCATGAAATACCAATTGAAAACATGTTTTTTGCTTTTAGATAAAGTTGTTTACCATCAATCAATTAATTTATTCAAGACAAACCATGAAGGAAAACAATGATCAATGCTAGGGCTAACCAATTAATAAGTATACATGTGAATAAGTCAACCATGTACATGTGAATAAGGGGAGCACAAGTAGTCACAAACACGTAAGCCTTGAAGTATACACATGAATACATAGTATACACAACTTAATACAAAGTATATGCACGAATACAAGGTATACGCATGAAAACACATAAGTTGCAAAGTATACATTGGAACACACATAAGTCACAAAGTATACACGTAAGTTGTAAAGTATACACTTGAATAAACGTAACTCATATCTATTGAACCATGAATTTATAATACAAATATGGACACCATCGATAAAAAAGATTTGTATTAACCAAATAGCCATGTACGCATACATCAATATATGTTGATATAAGTATAAAATATAGGTACAAAATAGCCATATTTGCTTATGAGAATGCCATATAAGCATACAATGTCAAATATATCCAATACAAAATATGTACAAAACTGCCATGTAGGCATACAACAAAGGGCTCTAGAATCAAAATTCATTTCTCTCCATGCTCTGGAAAAAAATTCTTTCCCTTTGTTTTTCAATCCGATGGTGTTAAGTTTGTCACTCATTTTTGTTGTGCTCGAGGAGTGCTCCTGATGCTCCTCCTAGTACTGTTAAGTTCTTGGTGAAGTTTTAACTGTTACAATAAGAAGTAAAGACATTAATATATATAAATTACATTATAAAAAATGATATATTTAACAAAATAATCACTTATGGCTATCTCACGATCACTCCATGAGGGAAATATTTGCACACCAATGCTGAGGCATGCTCAAGCCCTGTATAAACCATCCAAATAGAAATTAAACTACGAATCAATAATGGTTTGATTTTTCACTAGAACTAACATCTATAACAATGAATGTAAATTGAAATTTAGTAATTTTCCTCAAACCTCCTCTGTCAGAGCCATCAAGAATTGTATAGCGGATGAAAAACCGATATCCATTGCCCTCATAACATTTGGAGGTGTTTCCACCTCCAACATCTAAAAGTAAAACAATGAATTATTCAATCACAAAAAAGTTACAATAGCGATCCACACCATGACTTATAATGTATGAGATCTAATGAACAAAATTTTGAGTACTTATTAAACTATATATTTTTGATTATCATGCTTACTATATGCCCTATCCATATCTTGTTCGAAAGGACATGTTTTTAGGATTTTACCCATAGCAGCAAGCCACCGAACCATTTGATTAAATGCTTTCATAGACATGTATGATAACCATTGTGGAATAGAGAAGGCAGTGAACTATTTGAAAAAATGTCTCAAAATAAATGGGGTCTCGTGGTGATGGAATGCCATTACAAACAAATGCACATCATGGCATTCCATCACCATAAGACCGCATTTCTTTCAGGCATTTTTTCAAAAAGTTCATTGCCTTCTCTATGGTATTATTGCTTACTATTATTCTTTGATAGATATTTTTCCAAGCATCCATAGTTTGTTGGAAAGCACCTATTTTAAGATTTTAGCCATAGTAGCAAGGAATTGAGTAGTTTGATAAAATGTTTTGGTGCACATGTATGGAAAATGTGGTATCATAGAAAAGTTGGTGAGCAGTTTGAAGAAATTCCTCAAAGAAATGTGGTCTCATGGTGATGGAATGGAATTTCATCACCATGAGACTGCATTTCTTTGAGGCATTTTTTCAAACTACTAACTGCCTTGTCTATGCTATTGCTTACTATTATGGTTTCATAGATTTTTTTACAAGTCGCCCTCTCCATCTCCGTAGTAGCCTCCTAAGTGCCGATGGGAGCATATGAACAAGTCACCCCACAAGATTGACACACATGGGTTTGAAGGCCACCACTCGAAGACTGCCCTAGATGGCGCTATAGAATAGGGCTAGTATGATGGATGAAACTTAGGGTCAAAGTGTTGATCACCTGCAATGTCTCTACGTCGACACTCTCCTTCGCGACGATAGGCACAACAACGTGCTCACGAGGCGGCCTAGCGATAGCTCATCTCCCTTTCCATGTAGGATCTAGCTGTGCACTGGGCCTATCCTGAGCTGACCCCCCACCTCTCCCCTGGAAGTCCCTCATATCAAAATAATTTGGGATTTTGTTCAATATGAACTCACTGTATAGTTTCCTAAGAAAATATTTGAGGACTTCACAATTGTTGCATGGTCGGTCATCAAAGACCATGTACCACCTATCATAAAAATGGTTCCTAATCTCTTGGTGGTGGCACCAATGAATATGAAACCTCTTCTCATTGAGGCTAAGATTTTGATTTATGTGTGGGTCAGTGAATAATGAACACAAATCACCTTTTATAATTTTCCTTTACTTTTTTATATGATAGTTTATCCGCATAATATTCCCTACCCGCTTATCTCCTATCTTGCCATCCAGTTATTTGTTTGCTAATTGAATCTACATTTTTTAACATATCTTTCAATGAATTTGCTAGGATCATTCTTTCTATGGTTGAACCATTTGGATCACTCAACCTACTAATAAAATCCTCAATTTGTTTTTTGTTGTTCTCAATTTCACTCATTAAATTTTATTGAGTGTCAAGAGGGTGTTGAGTGATTGGTGGAGGAGGTTGTTGTTGAAGTTAATTTTCTTGTTGAGGATTTTTTTCTTGAGGATTTGGTTGCTCTTCTTGTTGAGTATTTTGAGGATTTTTAGGTTCATTTGCATCTCTTACAAATTCAAAAAAAAAAATATTAAATATAACCTAAAACTAAGAAATTCAAAACAAACAATAAACAATACTTACCTCTCCCACCTCTTTGTCATCATGGCACCATCCTTGCAAAGAAATAGAAACTGTTGTTGAATATTTTTGCACAATACCTTCTCCTAGAATACAAGTGTGAAAGATGGGGGTTTTGGTCACGGGCAAAACAAAAAAATAGTCAAAATGAGAATGAATGACTTTCACTTTTTTTTGCTTTTAACGTGAAATAACGCGAGGGCATTATAACGCACTCACGCTATTAGTTTTCAAACTTTTTTAAAAAAGTGGCCACAAAATTGCTACCCAACTTCATGCACTCGCCCTTATACTTAATTTCATAATTATGTTTTGTTATCAAAAGACATGTCCTTTGGTCTGAAGCTTGTTGCCTCTTGTATAAATAAGAGAGACCAAGACCAAAAGGAATTATTAGATTAGATATATGGAAAAGTAATAGGTGAATAGGGATAGATATAATTCTTACATTTCAAAAGACCATGATGCATGTATAAATTTTGAAGAAGTCAATGGAAGATATTTGATTTTGCGGCCTAGTCTTGGTATCAACTGTTTGTTGGAATTATTCAATTGTTTGGTTGTCTCCACTTTAATGCTTCTTTGTTATTTAAATTGATATATCAAGTATATATTCAATTTATCAGTGCACATTTGTTGTATTTGTGTGATTTGATTAATTGGTTTCCCTAGAGGAATTAAAACATCCTTTTAATAAATCACAGTAATCTAGAAGTCTTAATTGGATTAATAAGAAGAGCCACATAGTTAGGATTGTCAATCTGTCTCCAATCTAGTGTTATTTGTGTCCTTGCATAATTTACTCAATTGTTTCTTTCAAGTAAAGATTAAATACTTTTGATAAATTATAAGTACTTGGTTGTGTCAGTTGGATTTATAAGTAGAGTTTTTCAATCATTTACCTGCACGTTTATACAAGTTATAAACCAATATCAATGTGCCAAAAAGTTTGAATTATTGCCATCATAGGTCACATATTCTAGATCTTCATTGGACTCCATCTACCCAACAAGGCACTAGTCTTATCCATCTCATTATTTTGTTTTAGCCAATCTATTTTCAAAGCTTTGCATCTGTTAACTAAACATATTCACAAATCCACCTTGTTATTGCTCATACAATTTATACCGAATAGGTCTGTATCTCTCCACTCCCAATTTCCATTGTGGATAGATTGCTTAAGTAGGTAACACACAATTTAAGTCTGCTTCATTTGCAAAGGTATACCCACCTAGGTCTGGCAAAGCTTGAAGAGAATAAGATTCAATTGCACTAATTGGTCTTGTTCGTTAGCCAAAAATGTATCAAGAGCTTGGCAACCTCTTGTGGTTTTAAACTAGCATTTTTGAGACTTAACAAGATGTATATAACATAATGGGTTATCATAAATCATATTATTAGGAACTTATATGAAAAATCATCTATTTAATAAGGTGCTAAACCTTGCATATCCAAACTAGCACATAGGTATATTGTGACACTAGTAGTGCGATACACTGTATAGTAGGTATAGTTTTTTGTAAGGAATTGTTAAATCATATTTTCATTAACCAATCCAACACCTCAAGGAAACCCCCCTTGGTATTGTAGAGAAAGAAGCGAAGGAGGTTTTACCCACCTCAATATTTGGTCCTAATTTTCTCAACTTGAATATAATCTTCCCAAGTTTGACACCCTAGCACTTAGGAGATTATCAAACTTTAGGTATTTGGAGTCTACAACTTAGATCACCAAAAAATTAGTAAATTTTTTGGGAATAAATTTATTTTAGCCATTTTTGATGAAGTGTGAGCCCAATGCATATTTGAAACATCTTTGCAACTTTTTTCTAGATTCTATTAATGGAATTGTGTTGGGTAACTTTGTAATCTCATCAACTTATGCCAAAAAATTGGTGTTGTTGTCAAGGACAATATTAAGGTTTTATTTTGAAGACCTTTGTAACTCAAAATGGGGAAGTATTTTTGTTTGGTATTTGAAGTATTGGCTACTGGAAAATACTTTTGTCTTTTCCAAGTAAAGAGTGGTGAATCTATTTCGGTCAACCTAGAATTAATAATTAGATTAAAAGGCTTTGTGATGGAAAGAAGAAGGAAACCCATGTAATAGAAAGGATAAAATGAAGCTTCCACCAGTGCACAAAGGCATTCATCTTGGGAAGCTCTAAGTAATGATAAGTCTCTAAAACATATCCCTCAAGTATTAGAAGTTTTTTCTACATATACCAATAATTAATGCATTGATTTTAGAAAGCAACACTTGTACACTTTTGAATATTCAATTGACAACATAATCAAAAAACAAAGATAAATTTCTAGGACTGATTATGAAGAAATAAATTATATGGTTGTTGGTAGAAGGTATAAGGATACATATTGTACTACAAATCATATTTACCATTCTTATCCTTCTCCTAGTACATCATATGATGATACTGACCAAACAAATGAATTGAGAGATCAATTCAAAGAGGAGACACATAAACAAATAGAAATTGTTGAGAAAGATGAGGCTCAATTAGAAAGAATTTATATGTACCGTGGTGGGATGAATGTGGATAAATATTATGATGCATAAAATTTTGGAATGGGTTATCAAGAAGTAGAAACATATAATGTTGGCCAATATCCTCTTCCTCCCAAGATGTCATGCAAAGAAGAAGTTGAACATGATAAGGTGTTGTCTCACCTTAAAGAAGAACATCAAAAACATCATGTAAATATTATCTTGGAAGAAACTAAAATTGCCACCCTTAAGAATCCAAATGCTTTTTTGTGAGTAAAGAGGGAGATATTTCTTATGAGGAGGATTGTTAGTATTATGAAGAAGAAGATGATCAGTATGATGCATCAAGATATGACTTCATGAATGGAGAAGATGACTATAGTGATTATGATGCAATTAAGATGGGTTTTCAAGGTATCCATATTGATAATGAGGAATGGTGCAAGTTGCTTACTCACAACATAGTACACCTTGAGGAATCTCCATATTATTTATACAACCTAACATCAAATATATATTCACATTCAGGTCTACCAACATCCATACTAGAAAATAAGTTAAAAGAGCTTGAGAAGCTTGAGCGAGAATGTGAACAAAGAATCATGGCATTGCAATCTAGTGCCCATTATGTTGCCCCAAAAGGTTGGGTGAGTTGGTCCCCTATTATTTCCTGGGACACTCTTTACAAGGAACTAGACATATCTTGGGGGTTGATTATAAAATAAAGGTTATGAAAAGAAAGTTCTAAAACCATATGCCTAGGTTTGATGGGTATTATAGCAGCGAAGGGAACACACATGTCAAGTCATTTTCAAATTTTATGGAAAAATATCAATTTGACAATGAAGAAATGTGGATGATTTTTTTTGTTAGGTCATTGATGGGAAAGGAAAATAATTGGTATGGTGGATTCCTATAGAATTCATTTGCCTCTTTGGATCATCTTATGGCTGAATTTGAAGAAGAATTAACTTTAGGCCCTATTGTTCTTGTTGAAGAATTAGAAGACATAAAATGACAAGAGGAAGATTCTAATATGGATTCCAATCATTGGTTTGTTTTTGGCCTTTCCAATATTCCAAGTTATTTTTGACCTTATAGTTCTTCTTGTATTGATATGATTCTTGAGGCTTTTGAAACTAGTTGAGGTTCAATACAAGACAAATTTAATTTGGTGAATATGCAACAAGCATATTTATTCTTTGATTTCATTGAGGAAATGAAAAAGGATGAGATTACAAAATAATTATCCTCAAACATGGAGGTTGTGGGAAATGAATAGAATGTTATTAATAGTAATGGCATGGATATTGCATCAGGTTCAAATACAATATCAAGTGATTTTTATGTTTATAGGTGGGTAGACAAAGGTTTCAGTGCATTATGTGATAACAGTTTTGTAAAGAAGGTGACATAGAGAAATAAGGATCCAATGCAATAGTGGATAGTGAAGAAGAAAGAGGTACTAGTAGCTCATGAACATGAGTTCCAAAATGAGAAAATATGAATGATGAGGCATAGTTAATTCTGCCCCTATCATTGGAAATGCAATATATGGACAAAGATAAAGATGTGTGCATGATTGACTAGTCAAGTGAATCAATTCATGAAATTGATTATATGGGGTATGAACATGTTTATGATATCAAGGGTAAATGAGAAACTAGTTTTTTTAATGTATTTACCTCCTTTGTTCATATCATTGATAGTGAAGCTACTAATGTTTGTTTGCATGATAGTAACATAGACATGGTTGTACCTATTGTTGATATTATTGAAATAAACTCTAGTGCAGTAAATTATTTTCATTTCAAAGACATTACCCTTGATGTGTGTGAAGATGGTGATCATGTGTATGCATATGAGAACCTACTTATTTTGTGTAAGGCTTGTGGTCTTCCTCACAAAGAGTGCACTTCCATAAGGTCACTAGATATTGTTTTTTCTATGCTTGAAGAAGAGGTGCATCATAGGTATATTTTTAGTGGCATGTATGACACAACAAAATGTCTGAGTGAGTTTGAAACAAAGAGAAAATTTGAAGAATTTAGTACTTCACATGGGGTGTCTCATAGTACCAATTTTTATGTTGATGATGGTAATGGATTTGTGGATCAAATATGTGATATAGACATAGGGTGCATCAACATGTGTGATAGTGGTGTATGTTGGCCACCTATTATCCAAGGGCTTAATGAAGATAATGATTATTATGAGGCTTTCATTTTCATGTTTCTATTTTTATAGATGATGGTGTCCCTGAATTAGAATTTTTTATGTGGGTCCAACATACATATGATAATAATGTTGAGCAACAACACATTTTTAAAAAGGAAGATCAACATGTTGACAAGTTTGGTAGTGTGAAAAATCTCCAATCATTTCATTTTTATTTGTAGGAGGAATATTTTATTTGCACAAATTAACAATGTAATAAAACACAATTTTATTTTCCATGTGGATTTGAGGTATTTTCTTTTGGAATCAATTCAAATAAAAAGGTAAATGGATGTGGAAACAACATGCTTATGTGTGAGGGAAGTTCACTTCCTCCCATGAGTTTTAATTCTTTTGATGTTGACCAAGTTTTAAAAAAAATCCCTTTCTATTGTGTACATGCATGGTATGTCATGGAATAGATCCAAGACCTGTTATTTATGGTTGCTCTACAGTGGTGATGTTGAAGGTGAAATTTTTATTCACTGTTTGGGGAGAATTTGCAAGTTGGTGCATGTAGATAGGAAGTTGCATTTGTTGTGGTTGAGTGAGACTAGTTTAAAGCTAAGGGAAGTCAATTCATTTAAAATGATGGTGTTTCATAAAGGAAAGTGGATACAATATCTTGTTCATGGCCATGTGCCATGGGTATTTATGCAAGGTCTAACCTACAAAATAAAGTGGTAATTTTTAGTGAAGTCATATCTTCAAATCTATGTGCCTTAAATTCATCGACTAAGAGTTCTCCTTTTGTGTACATATTGTTACCTTTGTGGAGTCATGACCCTTACTTGTCATGATGAAGTGCGAGTCAATCTTGGTCCTTATTGTTCCCCGTTTTTTATCTTCTCTCGAAGATATAGATTCTCTTTGAACCTACAAGAGACAAATGTCCCCAACTAGAGCCAATGTTGGCACCCCATTTTGTTGCATCTCATTTTTCCCTATTATGCAATTTTGGTTTTTTCTTTTCTTTTTATTTACCCCCATTTTATTTCCCATCATTTATAACTGATCTAAGATAATCTACATTGGTTTGTTATGTTTAGTGTGTTTCTTTTGTCATTATGCCCATTATTATCTTTAGGCCTAAGTATCCAAGTCAAAAAAACCAAAAATTGATTAAGTGTGGTGGTTATATGAGGTTCCCACCTTATATAATGCCAAAATGGTTATCTACACTTCAAGTTTGAAAGAAATTCGGAAAAAATGGAGAAGTTATTATAAATTAGATCTTTGCCCATATTCAAGAATAAATTAGAGGTTCCAAGAACCCTAGGAACCTCAAATGGTTCTTGTTCCCAATGAAGGTGTCGATAGTTCTTGATGAGGTTAGAAATTTTGACAAATGGAAGGATGTGCTAAAAGGGTGCTTTAATTTTCAATTTGGTTAATTCTAGAGTAAAATGGCTAAGTATAGAATAAGTTGGAGATTTCATTGGTTCTCAAAACCTTCAATGGCTCAGGATTGGTTTTAGATGAAACCTAAAAAAATTGATGAAGATGGCCAAGGTAAAAATAATGAAGAAAATAAATTAATGTGTCAGAGCTTCTCATGGTTCTTGGGACCATGGGAACCTCCAATAAGGTTCTTGTTCCTAGTTTTTCTCTAATAGAGAAAGGTAAGGTAAGACAAATGGAGGTGGAAAAGGAATAAATCAACTCAAAGATAAAGATGTCAAAGTTTCTAGTGATTCTTGGAACCATCAAACATCCAACAAGTTCATAATTTTGGCCTAAGCTTCGATAATGCTAAGGAAAGCTAAGGAGCCAAGTGGAAAAAGGAGGATTTGGGATTTCAATGGTTCCCAAAACTAGTAAAATCCTCACTATTGTGAAACTTTATTGTCCCCATGGATGTTGCAAGAGACAGGATCTTCTTTGGTTCCTATCTAAGTTCCACCAAGGAAAAACAAATGGATATCCAAATGGGGTCATTTCTCCATATATCCAGATGGAGACCGATGTCGTTCAAGATGAAGTTTCACAAAAATATGAAGGAACATAGGATAGTGCAAAATAATTAAGGGTGACGGGACATATCCATATTCTAACCAATTTTTTTCTTTTTGATTGAAATGTTGGAAAAGTATTGTATCGTGATGGGATTCAATTTTTTGCAAAAGGTCAAAATGAAAGGGACAACTCTTAGAAATTCCATTAACACTCAAATACCCTTGCAGCTACACAAATATCACATTGTAAGGACTTGATGAGAGATTTTAATGCATTTTGGTGTGATTTTAGGCAAAATAATGGGGCGTTTTCACTCATTTTTGTGCTCAAATCCTCATAATCATCAATGATTTGGTATGGTAGGGGTTAGAAGAATGTTTTGGCATGCTTGTAAGTGGTCATTTCAGATTTTTAGAAGACACTTATTATTTGGGCATTGGAGGAGCTTACGATTAGGGTTTTCTTATTTGGCACAACCTTCTAGCAACATGCATGCCTTATTGTCATGGGTATATCTACCTTGGTAGTCATTTTTGAAGGATATTGAAGGATATCAAAATATAGCACTCTAGATTAACATGGAGCAATTACATAACTAGCATAAGAAAATACTCACAGGAAGCCTAAGGTTTCAAATTCCATTTTTGAGTAGTACATTTTTTTTATTCTAATGATCTAGATGTTGTACCCAAACCAATTTTTTTGCTTCATTAAGGAATTTTGCCTAAAATGGTCTACACCTTGTTAAAATGATGTCAAAAAATATTTTTTGGGAAAATCAAGTATGGACTTTGGGTTAGTTTGATGTCAAGAAGATACTAGTGAAATTTGGAGAAATTGAAAATTATGGTTTCAAGCACCCTTGTTTCAGGTCATGAAACTCTAAAAACTGAAACTTGTTAGAATTGGTTGAAATTAATTTTGATTGGCTTATTTCACATCATGATCATAGTGGTGAAGTTAGTTTCAGTTAAAAGTTAGTTTAAGCCTGGTGGGTAGTTTTCGCTTTTTCAGGAGAAAAGTTAGGACATCTGAGGCCGTCAATGGCAGTTGGCCAGTACTAGGTGTCAAAATCTAAGCCTGAAACTCAAAGTAGAACATTCTATGATGAAGGATGCTGAAAAAGATGCTTCACAGCGGAGGGGATTTTCACATGGTAAAATTGGAAAAATATTCTAAGTCTGGAAACATTTCACTTTGTAATGTGGGAGACGCTTGTGCAATCAATGTGCAAATCAACTTTATAGTTTTCGTACATGTGAAAGTGGTGAAATACAGTCACACACACGAATCAATAGTAGTAATGCTTCTACGTGGTCAACTCAGTAGCCGACACAGTGTTTGCAGAACGTGAAATGGAGGAAAATATCACTTCTAGAGCAAATCGGTGCCCCTGTAGCTCAGGGGCGCCCTTCAATTTGGAGGCTCAGTTTTAGTTGTTTCTGGTTGCAGACACATTCATTCTCTTTGGAATTCAGTTAGTTTTTTGACAAGCTATCAAGTGAGTCCATCCAACTTGCGGAACTTCAACAATCAAAGGCGAAAGCAGAAGTTATAGAGAGTTTACACATCATAGAGGTAGTCAAATTTGTAGTTTTTGTGCCCTTGAATTAGACATGTTAGATGAATGAATTTGTAAATTTTGTTTTTGGGGGATCTTTTCTAATTTATCCCAAATTTGCGATGCATCTGTTTGCAAGATCATCAGATGTGTTGAGTGATCATGGCACTGGTTCTAGCGAGCATGTAAAATGAAGGGAAAATAAAAGTAGAAATATCAAATTGTACCTCTATAGGACGGAGTCACCTAGCCTTTTGGCCAACTAGATGAGGTTTTTGGAAGCCATCGTCTTCACGAGACCTGTGTAGAATCCTTCTAGCTATTCAGTGAATCCAACCGTCAGCCCTCAGGGTTTTTCAAATGCCCATGAATGAAGAATCATCGGAGATTACTAAAGAATGAAAACAAGTAGAAAAATGACTAAGTATGGAATTTACATACTCCCTTGAAAAGGGTGCCCTTCTACTGGAGGTATTAGAAGCAGTTTTCTCGCTTCATCACTTCCAAGAATATCTCTTCCAAGTTGTTCCATCTTTGCGATGAGATCAAGGATGTGCGCATCGGAGAAATCTAGCTCCTGGTGTCAAGGTTCAAAGTACAACATTCAGGTAAAAGTTGCAAGTTGCAAAAATATTCTCAAAATGGTAATTGTGCCTCTGCAGGCCAGGGGCGCTTTTGAGGGCCTTAAACCAACTTTCAAACACCTTACATACAGTCATTGTTTGCAAAATTCTTCTAGCTATGCTATGGATCCAACATCTAGTCAATAGGAGTGATCAAACACCGAAAATGACAGATTGAAGCACGAAATGGAAAAACAAAGAAATGGTTGTTTGGTGTCTTGTATATTATTTTAATAAAAGGTGACTTTTATTTTGAGGCATTAGATGTGGTTTTTAACACTTGCAGCAAGCAGCAGACATTTCATTAGAGTAGTTATATCTTCACAATGGATGTGTCAGCTTAGCTCCAACATTAATCAGGCACCTAAAAATCAGAGTTCAATAGAGGCAACTGTGTTGTTTTCAATGAACTACAAAATAGGAAGTTAGCTAAAAATATCTACTTTTGATGGGGGACGCCTAGAGAGTCAAACTTGGACTTTTTGGAATCAGAAAAATATTCTAAGCAAACCCAGAAAGAGAGAATTCAATTAACTCAATTAAAAAATATTAAATTTTCAATTTCAGCATGTCAACTTTAATGGGGTAATTTTCCTAAATATTTTAATATTAGCACCTTTTTGAGACTCAATTTGAAAATTCGGATGATGAGTGAGACTGAATATTTTAATATTTTAATATTTTGAAATTCCAAGTAAGTTTATGTTGAGAAAAGGGAGGTCCAATCAGATAATTCCTTTTGAAATCAGGGTTTCTTCTTGTAATTTGTGCCATAAACCTATGAATTTCTTTATTTATTGCAAGATGGCATCCATTTCTATCACAACAGGTTGAAGAGCAAGCAAATTTCTTCATAGAACAAGCAAATTTTCTCATTGAGCAAGTGAATTTCTTTAGCAATTAGTATTCAAAGGCACTCTAGATATTATTTTTAGATTTCCTTGCAGATATAGGTCCAGATTAAGCAACAAACTTCAGACAAGCATGGCAATTTTAGCAGAAGCAAAAACATAAAAACTTCTATCTTTTGTCTTAAATTCTTCTATTCTCATCTTAGGTTTCTTCGCATATCCAAGATTTGGTGACTTTTGACAATTTTAATCATTTGGGTTGGTTGTGCACAACTTCCTCTACAAAACCCATGTGCTAGAATTTTTCAGAAGAAGTTGCCTAGAAGCTTCAATTCTTTTCTCAACTGAAATTCCTTTGCATGGTAGAGTAAAAGTTAATATTTTTTTAAAATGGAGGATCTAGGTTGTCTTAGAATCATCTTCTGAACAAAACCCATATTTCAGTTTTTCTTAGAAAATTTCCCCCACAGCCCCTGCTGCCCCCATTTGCTTTTTTTCAGAAAAGCTTTTGCATGTCAAGCTAAATGACACTTTTTTGCAATTATGACGTTGCGGGTTGTCTTAGACTAATTTTCTGCACAAAACCCATATTTCAAATTTTTTGGTGAAAATTGCCCTCCAACAGGCTATTTTTAGCCTCGCCAAGAGACATTTTAGCTTTATGAAAATAGTTGTCAGAACATAGTCGAGTTTATAGTCAACAAGTGAGTTTTTCAGAATGTTTTACGCACAGATTAAATTCAAGACTAAGTCAGTCTTGGTTCATGACTTCATCGGAATAGTTGACACGAATTTTCATAAGGTGCTTCCAGAGGCTATCTTGGATCCAATTAAAATAAATCAAGCAATACTTCAAAACATCAAAGAATTCAGGTTGCTAGAGGTGGCTTCACTCCATGTTTCAGTTCATTGCATAGAATTCATGATGTCTTGTGTCAAGCATTACAATTCTACTTCTCGAGAAATTTAGTCAGTGGATGGATGGGTGATTTATAGTCTTAGGCCCCATAACATTGAAAAGTGTTTTGGTATTCCTCAACATCCAAACAATTTGGTCATTACCATGGATCAATATGAAAGAGAATTCAACATTGATAAGGACATGTGTCAGAGCAAAATGGCAGCAAGGTGGTTGAAACAGAAGAAAACTAAATTGCCACACAATTTGGGTCATAGAGAGTTCAAAGATTAGTACGTGATTTTGATCACTCTTCTTAATCATGTTTATGGTCATGTAGATGCAAAAAAAATCCAACCCTAGATGTACTACATCATTGCTCAGATTATTTCTAGGCAAGAGCATTATGACTAGGCCTCTCTAATCAGTGATTCCCTTCACAAGCAGATTACCAGTTTCCTAGTTGCCCACCAATTTCATATGTGTTTGTATCTTGCATACTTGATTGCCTACTAGGGTCAGTTTAGAGGATTGAACACAATAGGAATTCTTAGTGTACAGAAGGTTTATCAATACTATGATCAACTTGAGTTCACAAAGTTTGAGCAAAATTTCAAGCGTGTGCAAGAAGCATTCTTGATGTATAAAGTGAGAAACCTAGACTAGGAATTGCTTGTTCGTATCTCAGCGGTTGCCAAATTAGCAATGGTAGAATGGGAAGACTAGTTCATTTAGTTCCCTTCGTACACCTACATCCGTGTCTATGGATATGTAGGAAATCCAGCCATGCTACCTCATTATCCTTCAGATAGGATAGTTTTCATGGAATTTCTAAGGAAATTATATGATGTTCATTCACATTTGCGCCACAAGCATAAACCAACCACCAAATTTCCATTGCAAATGGGAATCTACTGGTGCAAGATAGTAGTTGACATGAAGGCTATAGGTCATGAGTTAGAGAAACTTAATCTCAAGTACCTCGTTGATGCACACACATATGACCCTTAGGGTTGTTATTCAACACGCCTTGGCAGTTACCCTTACCAAAATCCTACAATGGAGGATTATTGGGTCAACTACGAGGATGATTTCGAGGTGCACTGATATAGTTATAGCAGGTTCTCCCTCTCACATATTTTTGTCTTCATGTCAGAGGATGTGGGAGGATTGTCAGATGATGATGGAGATACACTTCCTCAATTCTTTAAAGAACAAGTTGATACACAACCACTTCTAGTTGTCGATTGGTTTTCCAAGGAGTATTCATCTGTCAAGGAGAGATCAAGTAGAGTCATTTAGAACAGTATACTCTACCTAGATAGCAAGAAGACAAGGAGGGCAGTCATGCCAAGTACAGAGCCGCCACTGGTGGATGTTTCACTACCATCCTCATCAAAACCAAAACAAAAGAAAAGGAGCAATCCTCCTAAAAGAAATAAAGTGCTTAACAATTCAAAAGGGAAGGAACTTGTTATAGAAACACATGTGGAGATAGCTACGAATACAGTTAGAGGACTAATCTCACTAGAGTTAGAGGTTCAACTTCCCATGCCATCATCTACACCAAAACAGTCTCCAGTTCCAGTTCACATTGATTTGGAGCTAGATTCACCACTACGTAGTGATACCTCTACACATTCACACTCATCAGAACTTCCTATGACTAGCACCGACCCTTCTAGTGAGATTAGTCGAGACTTGTCTTGGATTGAGAATCAGCTCGGTAGGAAGAGGAGGCAACCATCTTACAAACTTGACCATTCAGATTTTGATCATGTCTACCAGGATGCACCAAATCAGAGAATAAAGAAGCAAGTTCATGTAGAGAGGAATGTTGAGAAGGATATCATAATGGAGACTGTTGCCAAATAGAGGTTGATTTCCTTCAGGTTGCAATAGATAGCATAAAGGATAGGGTGATAAAAGACGGGGAAGAAAAGGAAGCCCTCAAAGCTGAAATCCATCAGCTTCATCAGTGTATCTCTAACCTTGTGCATAGAAAAAGAAATGTCACCACTTTTCTCCCACCGATGCTAGAGTTACCAGCAAAGTAGAATCAGCTTAATCAGTGAGTTGTATATGGGAAGCGATTGATAGATTGGGAGGAAGATTTTGTCACAAGGGGTCGCTTTGTACTTAGAGTTATATCAATTGAGGTACAACACCCGTGAACTCCATCTATAGACTCAGGATGAGGAGCGAGACTTGGCGGTTGACAGACCCAAAGATGAAATCATGATCTCTCATCTGAGGATAGCATATGACTCGGTCATCAACGAAGAAGATAAAGAATCTATTCTTACTTGGAGGACACAGTTGATCTTCAAGTTAGAAATACAAGATACAATGGCTTCAAAGTTGGTTGAGAGCAAAGAGAACATGACTAGTGCACTTCAGTTCATGAGAACTTTTGTGTCTCGAGTTCCTTGCCAGTATCAGTGTGAGGGTGGTGAGTACGTCGAGCTTATTGATGTTTAGTAAGAGTTGCAGGTGCTCATCCAAGGTATTTTTAGTGGGGATTCCATTGGTTGTAAGTTAGATCAACTTATAGTCATGTCAGCGTTATTTGATGAGGCAGTTAAGAGTAGAGAAATTTAGAGCTAGATCACAGGTGGTGAGGAGATGTTGCGAAGACACAATGTGCTATGACAAAGTATCAGTTCTCTAGATGGTGATGCAGTCAACAACCTCGTGGAGGGGTGAATTGCTTGATATCATGACTAGTGAACTCCAGATCATGGACATTCCACCTTTTTAGGATAGACATTAGACAAAACGGTTAACTCGATACTTCTTTTTGAGTTAACTTGTTGTTCCACCTTTCATGCTATGTTTATCTTGAAATCATCAATGTGCAGTTGGAGTTTTCTCTTAGTTTTCATTTCAATAAGGATGTGCATGCTTGCACATGTCCCTTTAGTTTAGTCTTGTTTTGGTTAACTGATGGTAGTTTTCGAGTTAACTGTATAGTTTCCTTTATTTAAGGTTTAGCAATAAAATCTTGCATGCTTGCAATACTTTATTTGACTCAAGGTGATTTTAGGGTTCCCTACACCTTTGATATCTATAAATAAGATCTCTTTGCTAATTTTTAATTAACTTTTGCACATAATAGCATATATGCTAAGCAACCTTACCTGCAGTACTGCTATTTTGTATCTGTTTAACAAAATTTTATTGTGATAATAAATAGCTTTGTAGCCTTACCTAAATGTTATTATTATGGTACTTGTTCACGTTAGTTAAATGGAGTGGCTAGTTTGATCATTTATTATATGTGTGTCTCGCCAATGCAATTTTTTGTCCTAGTTGGCTTTCTTATGTTATGTTTAACAATCTTTGCTTCATATCTACACCTCAGATAGGTTTTGTCACCTCCTTGGGAATTTAGAAGTGAAGATTGTCATTTAATGTTGTGCTAATAATCTTTCTTTCAACCTACGCCTCAAATAGGTGTTGTCATCTCCTTGGAAATCTTGACTTAAAGATTATTGTAAAACCATTCATGCTCCTTTTTCCTCATGCTCTATTTTCTTGAGGAGATTGGATAGATTAAAGCTTTTTTTTTGGGTCTCGAAGGGTATCCCCGTGACTCAAGCCCAACGGGTTCCCTTTACGGGTCAAGCTTGAGGCGAGACTAGTCCCTATGGCCTTGGGATAACCAACATCTCCCCCCAACGTTTGAGGCGGGGTGATATTCGGGCCAAAGAGGATCGAACCCAAGACCTCGAGGAGTAAACCAGGATAGATTAAAGATTTTAGTTTAGTTATAGTTAGAGATTTGCAAAACTAGAGAAAATCCTTAGCTGCAGTGTTCTTGGTTTTCTTAACCTTGTGCCTCTTCCAGCTGAGACAAAAATATATGAGTTAGATTACTTTAATTTTTCACGCAAATCAGCATAAGAGGGAGCTTCCCCTCCTAATTTGAAGAGCAGTCATTATACACTGTGAATAACTGTTCATACCAAATCGCACTCCAGAGATGCTAATTGTTACGCTAACACTAGGTTTATACCAAATGGTAATAAAAAACTTAAACCTTGAAGACAAAATGAGTAACAATGGAATCAACCTTATTTGAGTGCATCCTTGTGTATGGTATACATTTCTAGATATATGTTATTTAGTTGGTCAACCAGAAGTTTGTAAAATCCTAAAAAAAGAATTTGTAAGATATATTTTCAACATAATAACATAATTGAATGGGAATTTCCATGGATTACTAAGTAGAATCACTTAATATTTTGTAATCAATTATTATTTTTTAAAATGTATATGTAGATCCTAGCTTTCTTATGCATTTTGAAAGGCATAGTCTTTTATGGCATCTTGATTAAAGCATTACTTTGGTTTCAGTTGTTACATGTTTGATTAAATTCAAAGAATCTATTACTCAATGGATAAAGGAATCATTATGTGTCTAAATTTATTTCCCCATCATCCTCAACAGATTCAAATTACACCAATTTACACATATTTTTAGTTTTATTTGTGTGCTTATTGTAATTTCCACATTTGAATGTATATAACAACATAATGGGTTATTGTAAAAAATATTAGACACTTATATGGTAGATCATATATTTAATAAGGTTCTAATCCTTACATATCCAAATTAGTAAATAAGTATACTGTGACACCATTATTGGGATACACTTTACAATGGGTATAGTTTATTGTAATGAAGTGTTCAATCATAATTTTATTAACCAATCTAGCACCTCAGGAAAACCCCCTTGGTCTTGCAAAGCCATAAGTGAAGGAGGTCTTATCCACCTCAAAAAATGGTCCTAAGTTTCCCAAATTAAATATAATTTTGTGGTAATCTACCCAAGTTTGATACCCTTGGCACCTGAGAGATTATTAGACCTTAGGGATTTGGTGTCTACAACTCATATCACCAACAACATCCATGCTCGCAAAATAAGGAAGATGCTCTTACAAGTCCACTATGTAACCCCTATTTAATGTCTCAAAGAACACTTAAATAATTGCATGTCCCACCCTTACATGGGCACCCCATTTTATCCATTCCAATATTATTGGAAATACATGCTGAAAAAAAAAGAAATTAAAGTGAGGAAATAACATAAAGATAAAACATAAACCAAACCTTTTTACCTCACATTACCTTGCTCCTTAGACTGAACTAAAGTTAAGTGCACCCAATGCTACACTTAATTTTCTCTTTATGATGTTATTGTTGTGTGGAATGTGGTTTATTATGGTTGCAACATGATGCTATGATGAAGTTAGATTGGATAGAAGATAGGATAAAATATAGTTAGGATAATAGAAGATGATAAAAAAGAGAGAAAGGGCCTTTTATTTATAGATTTTTCAAGAGGAAGTCAAGGGCTAAGGATGCATTGTGAGATGGATGGTTGAGATTGAGCAACAAGATGGAGGATTATCCTTGTGAAAAGTTTCACAAGAAGGAGGCTTGGGAAAGTGACATGTGGCATGAGGAATAGGGCTAAGTGTGCTCACACATGTGTGAGCCCACATAGGGAGGCTCACGAAAGAGACAATTGAGAGAGGTATGGTCACTATCTTATGACATGCATAAGAGGTAGGATGGATACCATATGAAATTTGTAGAGGTGGGGCGGAATCACATGTGTGAGAAAGGGGTAAGATAGGTAGGTTAGGACATTTGTAAAGTGATGGAAAGTTTAGATCATGATCTATTTAGATGGATTCAATGGTTAGGATTAAATGGACAAGGATTGGAGGTAAGGTGGAATTAAACATTAGGAAAAATAGTAATGAAGATTAATTAGACTAAATCAATTAATTAATTATGATTAATTGATTTAGTTGGAGGATTTGAGAAATAAGGTTTAGACTTAATTAAATAAATATGATTTTATTTAATTGAAGGTGGGGGATAAAGGTGAACGGTTAAGTTTAGTTAAATCAATATAAATTTGTTTAATTAAGGGTGATATATAAAGTTAAAGGATGGAGTAAATAAATAATATTTAATTTTCTAGGATGGGGTAAAGTCTATTGTGGTTGAGTATGGAAAAATTTAGGTGTCTACACATACATAATTAAATGTCTATCAATAATTAATTAAGTTATAATAGACCTTGCAATATGCAAGGTGAATAATACTCCTAATCCTAATATTTATTATGTTAAAAATATATTTCATGAATATTGTATTAATTATTGGATTGTATTTATATTAGAAATCTCTTGTAATGCAAAAAAAAGGTTATATATTCCCATTATCATATTTTGAGTAATAGTTATTTACTTGTGAATAGTATTATTTTGAGTAAAAACGAATAGTGGCCTCTTATGAAATTTAATCATTGTGTGTTGTAGGTTAGATATATAATTAAATGTGTCAATAACAAAAAATCTTAAATTGATAAAGTTATGGGTTGTTTGGTGTAAGTTTATTTTAGGCTTGCATTGGCTTGGTCATGCATCTTTTTTACTCTTTTGAAAAATTTCCATGTTTCTTAGGGTTGAATCATAGTTTAGGTCTATTTTTTGTTGTTATACTTGTTTTGGGTCCATTCCCCCCCTTTAGAGTTAAATTTGAGTCTCTTTGGATCTTGTTGTTCAAAATAAGAATCCAAAATTATCTATTTTGCTAGGGGTATTTTTGTTGATGAATGGGTGATTTCAAGATAGACTTGGGTAATTTTGACTACTAATGGGGGCGATTTGACTCAAACGGGGTGATTTTATAATATGGGCAGTTGATGTTTTCTAAAGGAAAATTGAATGTTATGGTCTCCTTGCCCTTCCCATAAAATTCGTTTGATGTGTTTGTATGTTCTTATGTTCCATTTATCATTTTTATGTTGTGCTTGTTCTCTTGAGTGTACTTGGTTTTCCTCTCATGAGACCTACGTGATTTGTTGTATCTCCCTTGTGACCAACCGCTTGTAGCATGTCGAGGTGTACCTTTGGATGTTATGCACTTGTTTCTTGGGATTTTTTGATGTCTTTTTATAGGCTTGTATATGAGAGGGATGAGATTTATATTTTACTTTAGTACTCCATGTTCTTTCCCTTCATATTGTCAAGGATAAGAGTTCACACTCTAGTATTTCTTGAGATAAAATTATATATCCTATATTCTTTTTCATGTCAATGTTATCACATGATGGCCATGTAAGTATTCTACTTATCTTATTTTATTTCCATGTCCTAACAACCCTTTAGTTGTACCTCAAAATTTTCCCATTTTTTTATTAAAACTTGTATTATATTATTAAGTGCTAATTCAACTATGTACTCAAGTATCATCCATCCATCTAACATGATATGAATATACTCATTAAAAAATATATGCATTCATCCATCTTAGAGGACATGTATAATGTTCTGGCCAGTGTCTTAAAATTAGGGATAGTCCATTGCCTTGAGTCTTTGTTGAATGAATAGGGATAATCCATCACCTCAAGTCTCTCCTGAATGACTAGGGATAGTCCATCACATTAAGTCTCTCTTGAAGGATTAGGATAGTCCATCAACCTAAGTCTCTCCTAAATGACTACACTTCCCTAAAGAAAGTGCACTAAAGTTATCATCATTTAGGGATATATAAATAAAGGCTTGAGTCCCACCTTAGAATTTGGCCTAAAATCCTTGAGGAGTCAAGAAAATCCATCCATTAGATTCATCTGAGTATATATTGAATATATTTTATCTTGATATTTATATTAGAGATTTTATTCCCCCCTTAATTGAATGATTTTCTTGATTGATTAATCTTGCATTATTATTTAAATTGACATCATACCTTTTTAAAACATTTCCTAAGCCCCACTCCAAACACTTGCATACTGGGAACATTTTTCATTCTCTAGACTATCTATATATACTACTTCCAAATGGAATCAAGATGTGATATATATGTAGCTTTTTTCTAAGCTAAGTTTGATGTAAATTGTTTATGTGGGTACACAACCATTTCTAGGGCCCATTTCTCTAGATAGTTTCTTTGTGTTTGTTACTGAAAAAGAGAAGCAATTAAATTTCAAAAGTGCTTGGTCACCATGACCGTCACTTATTTACTACTTTTATCTAACGCCTAGTCCTAATTAAGTAATGTTACCTAAAAAGTTTTTTTCATCTGGTTTGTAAAATAATTTTGTTTACCCTTTGAAAATTAAATATAAAATCAAAACTATATGAAGATTAATAAATTTGTATGATGGCTTTTTGAGTTTAATCTAATGTATTTTGTTCATTTGAATTATCTTTTTAATTTGCAATCCAAGGGAGATTTCTCGTCCCTTGGATTTTAATCAACATGACATCCTTTATTTCTCCTCGATGATTTATAGGGATAATGTCATAGATGTTGTTGCAACTATGTTAGGCTACAAATGTAGTAGCTCAAAGCGTGATGACATTACCTATAAATGTGAGCTATAGGTATCGTTGTTTTGAACGTTGTTTTTTCTCAAGTCTTGTTTAAGGTTTACCAACTATGAAAAAATTTGATACTAAGCACGTTTGCAAAATAAATTAATCTAATTAACTTTAAACTAGAAGATAATTAAAAGCAATAAAATAAATTTACTAAACTTTGAAAATTAATTACTTTAAAAAATAAATTGTAATAAGTTGAACTAGTACTAATTTGCTTTTTGAAAATAAATACTAACTAATTTTTTTAAATAAATTATATTTAAAAATAGAAGATAAATAATCCTTTTTTGATAATTTAAATTAAACTATAAAAATAATATAATATTTGCATGAAATTTTTTAAAGCAATAAAACAATTAATTTATCTTTAAATTTTTTCAAAAACAACTTTTTTATCTAAATAAAAAATTCTACAAAACCACTTTTAAATCAACTTAAATTGTTTAAGTTTTTTTTTTAAGGGGCGAGAGGCCTAGCTTGATTGGCTAAGATATTCTATTGCAGGCAAGAGGTCACGAGGTCTAGTCTCCACCATCCTTGTGGTACTAGAGGGCATAGGCGCACTACAATTTATAGGGGGCTATCTAATTCCTTCAGTCTAAAAAAAACTTAAATTGTTTTAAAAAAGAAAAATTAATATCCGAATTAAAAAGCTAATAAGAATTATTAACTATTCTAAAAAGCTAGTAAAATAAAAATATTTAACTAATTATAAGATTAAAATAACTATTCTATAATCACTTTCTTTTAAACATTTCTAAAATTTAATTATAATTTTAGAATATGCGTCTACAAAATGATGTGATTTTTTTATCAAAGAAACAACATTAATTAGTTAATAAACTAAATATAATTTTTGATTAATTTTTTCTATAAATTTTATTAATGTTTCTAATAAATCATCAATTTTTAAAATAAATATTACTAAAATTTCTAATTATCATTAAAACTTTATATTTATATATATTGAAAATTTTAATTAAAAATAAATTTAAAAAGTTAATGATAAATTTGAAGTTTTATTATTTACGGTCTAATCATTAACATATGTTTTTTTTTTTCAAAATGGAGTAGAGGTCTAATGAAATTTCCAAAGAAAGGAATTTTTACCTAGGTAAAAGGAGTGAGAATGAGCACAAAAAAGAGGTTCCCTAGAAACCTACAAGACAACTTGGATTCAAAGGGGAGCAAGGAATCTTTAATGGAGGAGGCACCCATGGTTGGAGGAGATTTGAAGGGTTTCACAACATAAATAGGAGAAAATAGAGCCTTGGTTGAAGATTCCATTGAAAAAAATGAATTCACAAGGACGCTATGGTGGCGACCAGAGCAAATTCAATTCCTCTACAACCCAAATTAAATGACAGTTGTCAATCCTTTTTCCTTGATTCAAATGAATTAAAAAAATTAGTTAATAGGTTAAGGGAATGTTCCTTTTAGTGAAATGTGCAGGTTAGTGGCCTTCTAGGGCTAAAATTAAAAAATGGAGTCATTTGGAATGGGGCAGTGGCAAAAATCAAGGATTTTCCTAGAGGATTTTTCATGGTTGAATGCCCTTCAAGAGAAAGAAATAAATAGATTTTAAGCTAGGGAATCTTAATGATGGATGGAGTGGGTTTTTACACCACAAACTAGATCTCCAACTTCAATATGTTAACCCACAAGATCACAAATGCCCCAACATAGTTCTGCCTTTACAATCTCTCCATGGAATAATGGAATTTAAAAACCCTAAAAATGATTGGAGAAAAAAATTGGTAATTTTAGAAAGGTTGATGATCAGTTAAGCCATGTATATTTTGGTATGTATGTGAGAATTTGTGTATCAATTGTTTTGGATTCCCCTCCAACAGAATAATTTGAATTAAGATCAAATTTTGGGATATGAAGGCAAAAAGTTGAAATGGAAATAGCCCCAACATAGGGTTGGGAAGGGTATTTGGTCATGTAGGAAGGGGTCAAGACTAAGGATGCTAAGAAACAAAATAACAAAGATACAACCTCTATCAAAGAAAGTGAAAACATCCTCCCTAGTCCCCATTGACTCAATAAAGAAGAGCATGAAAAATACCATGGTATTATGAGCCCTGTAAGAGTTGAAAAAAAGAATCACACAATTCCCCATTTTGGAAGAGAAAATCAATCAAGAACTCAATCCTTTTGAGATTTCATGTGACTTGTTTGGGATCACGAATGATAAAAAACATAGAAACACCTCAAAGAATATTTATTTTCTCTCAAACATCCAAGCCAAGTCAAAGATGGTTTTTCAAAGAGAAGCAAAAAATTATCAAATTGAGAAGGGAAATGAGGATCTCCAACTTACGGAGGTAAATACCCTAGCACGGTCACCTGAAATCTCAGTTCAGGAGTTACAAGAAATATCTTCTATGGTCAAATGTGGAATCCAACAAATGAACACGAAGAAAGATAAACTTGATCGTAGGGATCTAACTAAGAAAGGAAGAAAAAATATTATAGATAGTGATGCAAAAGGACATATGAAGATAATAATAATGTTGATATTTGGGAGGGAAAGACCCTTCCTAGAGATCAATGAAGATCTACACATGGAATGTTAAGGGCTTAAACACTCCTAACAAAAAATACTTATTTAAGCACCAATTGGAAAATTCTAAAGGAGACATTTTTATGATCTAGGAAACTAAATTGAGTGGTAAAGAATTAGATATAATGAAGACCAAATTAACATTTTAAGATGGTCATTTTATTTTTATTGAGGGTACCTCTAGAGGTATTGCCACTTTGTTGCATCCAAACTCTATCACTATGGAAAAAGTTGGAGAATCCAAGAGCTAGTTTTCCTATAGTGTGTCATGCTTGGTTTATGGGTTTTAGTTTATCTTCATTAATGTTTATGGACCCTCAACCTGCTTAAAGAAGAAGCATGTCTAGTTATAATTGGAATAATTCCTTTATGTTTTCCCAAACTCCTTTTTCCTTTTGGGAGGTGAATTCAATGCAATATTAGATGACACATATAAAATTGGAGGAGTTCAAAAAACAAACCAATCTTAGAATAATTTTTTGAGTTTGTGCAAGAAAATAACCTATTCAACATTCCTTTCAATAATGGACATTTCACTTGGACAAATGAAATATTGGGCTTCAACAACATTGCAAAAAAAGTGGACTACTTCTTGTGGAAAGGGGATTGGGGTGCAATAATGAAACTTTGTGAGTGTTTGATAATGTTGATTTCAATTATAAATCATTGCCTTACTCAATTTTTTATCTGTAATGACAAGAGACATGACCAAAGTCCCTTAAATTCAAAAATATGTGGATGAGGTATTTAGATTTTCTGTCAAAATTCAAATCGTGGTGAATGAGGAGAAACACTATGATACAAAAATGTTTAATTTTTTTCCAAAGTTGAAGATAATCAAGAAGAATTTGATAGATTAGAACAAATAGAAATTCAAGAACACATTTGAAGAGAAACTAAAGGTAGAAATTGAATTGGAAAAATTAAACAAAGAAGTGTTTTGTTTAGGAATGGATCAAAACATGTTTCTTCTTGAAAAAGAGCTAATGAAATAACATCATGAATCGTTAGCTAGAGAAGAAATTTACTAGTGTCAAGAATCTAGGGAGACATGGTTAAATGATGGGGATAGAAATACCAAGTACTTCCATAACACAACTAAGGTCTGAAGAGTCCAAAGTAAGATAAACAAAATAAAGAGAGAAGATAGTTTTGTTCCAAAGAATTAAAAGACATAAAAGGGGTGGTTGTAGACTTTGAACAATCTCTTGAATGATTTGAATGGGTCTAGTTTGTAGGCCCAAGATAAGCTCTTAAATGGAATTCTGAAATTAGTAATAAATTCTCAAAATGAGATACTTTCTTAGAGGAATAAATCAAGGTGGTGGTTCTAAAAATTCACCCAAACAAGGCCCCTTACCTCAATTGTTTCCTAGCTAATTTCTTTCATAATTGCTAGGATATAGTTAGAAGAGATGTTTTTGAGGTTGTGGAGGAGTCTAGGAAAATGGGGAAACTTTTGAAATATTTGAACAAAAATTTCACTACCCTTATCCCAAAAAAGGAGCAAGCAATTTCTTTAGATGATTATAGACCAATATTTCTAAAATTATCTCCAAAGCAATGGCTAATATATTGAAACATGTTTTTCTTGACATCATTGGTGAGGAGCAAAGCGGTTTTGTTCCTGTTCGATTGATATTAGATGGTGTAATTGTTTCCCAAGAGGAAATTCACTCAATTTTTAATGTTGGATGTATCAATATGATTATAGTTATATAAAATGAAATCCTATAATAGGGTCAACTAGAAATTTTTGTTAAAAGTGTTGGAGGTTTAAGGACTCAATAGAAGGTGGATAGATTGGATGTTCCATTTAGTATCCACTCCAAGATTCTTGGTTCTAGTGAATGATAGTTCTCATGGTTTCTTTGGATCTTGATTCTTTGTTCCCCTTCTTCATTTTAATGGTGGATTCTTTGGGGAGACCAATAAATATTGCAACACAAATCAAAAAATGGGAAGATATAACAATTACAAGGAATATTCCCCTAGTCTCACATCATCAATTTGCCATTGACACAATGCTTTTTAGAGTATCTAAGAGGAGGGAGGCTAGAGTAATAAAATAAATATTAGAAGTATATTCAAAGGCATCAACATAATTTTTTAATGCAATCGAATCAAAAGTTATCTTCATTTCCACCAAACCACATAAATAACAACAAATTCTCAAGATACTAGACTTCAATAAAGGTTCTCTTCCTTGCACTTATCTTGAGCTACCACTTTCCTCTAGCATGAAAATTGTAAAGGTGTGGGGCACCCTAATATAATTTTTTTGTAAAAGTATTTCCTCTTGGAAGGGTCGTTGGCTCTCTTGGGCTAGTAATTAATTATGCTAAAAGTTGTAATTTTAGCCATTCCAAATTTTCTTCTTCCTTGCCTTAGGCTAAAAGCCTCTAATACTAAATTAGAGATTAAATAAATAAAAATGAGGATTTTTTTGGAAAGGGTTGTCAGAGGGCAAGAAAATCCCTTTGATAGCTTAGCATTCAATTTGCAAGCCAAGAAATGAACAGGGTGTTGGGATGAGAAATCAAATCTTACAGAATCATGTGCTTGGAGCTAAGCTAATATGTGACATGCATGCTAGTCCAAAAATGAAATGGGCACAAATATTACAAAACAAATATCTAGACAATCACAAGAGCACAATATTTTTTTTACAAGAAATATCCCAGAAGGATCTTGTTTATGGAAGTTCCTTGTCTCATGCAAAAAATTGTTAAAGACTTCCTAACTTGGAAGGTTAGGAATGTGTAAACTGTTCTCTTCTAGGAGGAGTCCTAGAATGGATATCCAATAATTAAAAAATGTAGGTATTTCTCTCAGACCAAACAAATTCTATCATCAAGGTGGGGTACTTGTGGCTAATTATGTCCACAAAGTATCAATCTCATGTATTCCATCATGGCATTGGAAAGATATGTTGAATGAGGGAATCCCTATAAATGAAGTTGAAGAATTACAAGAAATTCTCAATTCCATCAAATTCTCCTAATTGACAACGTTGATTGTCTCAAATAGACATGCTCTGGCAATAGTCAATACTCGACTAGAATTGGTTACAAAGTTGTGAAGGTTGCAAGAGACAAAATAGAGATTCCAATTCACTTATGTTGTAAAAAAAATTGTCTTCCAAAGGCTAAGATGTTTGCTTGGAATGCCCTATAAAAAATAATTTTATCCACTAATAGATTCAAGAAGCTAGGTTTCTCTGGCCCCTCTAAGTGTCCTCTCTATAAATATGTTGAAGAATCCCATGATCATATTCTCCTTGATTGTCAATTCTCAGGAATGTTGGATATGGTTGTGCACAAAACTTGATTGAGTAAGTGATATCCTTAGTTTGTTTCAATCATAGCAAATTTTGAACAATTCAACCATTTTAAATGCTTATAGATTTTATGTCCTTCCATTTTGAAGTGGGAAATTTGAAAAAGAGAGAAAACAAATAATTGTTATGGAAAAGAAATGTCTCTTGTGTCTTTCATGAACAAATGTTGAAACATCTATAATTGAAACAACAAACAAAAAAGTTGGTTCAAAATAAATTAGAGTAAAAAATATTGTATTTGGATAATTGGATGTGAAAAGGATGGTTAGGACTCAAGATCTCCCCTATTAATGGGGTTTGGGGCATTGAAGCCCTTAGGAAATGAGTTGAAGCCAAATGCAGCCCTCCACAATTCGGTTGGGTTAAATTAAATTTTGATGGCACCTCTAGAGAGAACCCTAGCCCTTTGAGTGTTTGTTGCATCTTTTGGGGCTAGATAACAACCATAGTTGACAAAACGTGTAAATGACTCATGGATGACACAAACAATGAAGCAAATTAACAAACATTACTCCTTGGCTTACAAATATGCTCAAACCTAAATTAAACAAAAAATAAAATTGAGGGTGACTCATCCTAACAATCAATGCAATTAGATCTAAAACAATCGATGGGTGGAAATAACTCTTTTCTCCTAGCAATTCAAAGTGAACTATTGAAACTAGAGGATTATAACACAAATCACATTTATAAGAAAGCAAATTCAGAGATTGATTTGTTGGCAAACACCACAATTAATGGGAATAGTAATATCAAAAAACAATTTAAAATTTTATTTAAAAAAAAGAAATTAAGCTTTAAATTTGAGCTTTTCTTTATTTAAAGGCCTACAACCTATGCAAGGGGTCGCAACCCTTTTAATATATATTCTTTTTATTTTTAAAAGATTTAACTACTTTTAAAAAAAATACATTATTTATTTTTAAAACATGTAATTTTAAATCAAGAAATTAATTCTAAATAAAACTTGTATTAAAAATTATTATTAATTTATATAAAATGAAATTTAAAACTTTTATTAAAATTAAAAGTTAAACTATTAAAATTAAAACTTTTAATTATTAATTAAAATTAAACCTATATAAATTGACACTTATTTTTTCTTCTAAATTAATTAAGGACTATATTAAAATTCAAATACAAATTAAATTTATGTAATTTTTTTTAGACCACAAGAATCAAGTTGCCCCCCTATAAATTGTAGTATTTTTGGTAAACTTTTTTCACGTGTCTGGTGATGTTGGCACGACACATATGTATGGTAAAAAAAAATCATTTGACTGGTGATGTTGGCATGACACATCATTTGGTACCATGGGGACAAGGGGAGACTAGACCTTGTGACCTCTTACTTGCAACATGATGCTTTAGCCAATCAAGCTAGACCCCTCACCCCTGGCAAATTTTAAATAACTTAAAGATTCTTTTTTTTTTTAATTTATTGAATCAAATTAAAAAATTAATATAGTTTTTAATTTCAAAACCAAATCTAAATTTTATAATTTATGAAAATAAAATAAAAAATTCATATCAATTAAATCTTATACTATCAAATTAATTAAATAACATATGGAAATAATCTACAAATTTTTTATTCATTTGTAGAAGTAGATCTTTCATTTCCTAGTCCTTGCCCCAAATACACTAATCTACTTATTGAATTCCATTGTTTGAATTTTTCTTGTTCCTTCTTTCACGTTTTCTCCTTATTTATAATATTTCTAATGTTTTCTTTTGATTGTTGTATGATTAATTTTCATTTTAAATCTTTAAAACAATTTTTTTTAGATAAACATAAAATAAAAATATTAATTAAGTATTGTTTCATTCTCTTGTTTTCAATATTTAATTTTTAAAATATATTTAAGATAATTCAAAATATTCTTAAATATAAAATTATCATGATTTCGCATTTTTCAAAATCTTATGTGGAAATTTCAAATCACTCCCAAATCAATACAATAGTTTATTTGGCAACTCATGTGCTTCTATATTTCGTTTTAGGGCCACATCATCCAATATGATGCCACTTCAACATGCTTTTTGTTGAGGTATCTAAAAAGACCCCCAAAAAAAGTGAGACCAATAGTGGTGCACTTAGTCATGTTTTATTAGTGCGTTGATGTGGCATCACATGATTTGTCACTTTGCGTACTTTATGGATAAAAATTGTTTTGTAATTGGCTATTAAAATGCTCCACTATGGGGCCCACTGAGAACTACTTTTATCCCCACTATTGGACCTTGCTCCATTATAAACCCCTCTCCCCTACAATTTCTTAATTCCTTTGATTCATTCACCATAAATTCAATCCTATAAAAGGAAAATCAAAATGCTAATTATATGGCTAATGCAACCTCTTAAAAGTATGGATAACATCCCCACTTTATGCTGATTATTCCTATATTAAAGCAACTAGCTATACAAGACAAATATTCTTTAAACCCTTAGAATTCTAACTTCTTCAAAGATTGAGGCATTATTCTTTGTAATGGTTTTTTAATTCTCCTTCAATGTTTTAGAATTAGGAAAGATTTTTTACTTTCGTTTAGGTGAGTGAAATGGGTAGGTTTGAATTAAATACTTGTCAAATTTAGTTGCGGGTTTTAAAATTTGAGAAAACTTAAAATTGAAATTAAACCTTTGTAAAAATTTCTTAAAATTTATGTGAATACATAATTGTGAAAAAATTCAGTATTATTGAAAGTTTAATTGAATTCATTTCTAAATTTTGTGAAAAATATAGATTTACTCTTTAAATCTTTGAGAAATAATCATATAAATTATGTGTAACTTGGAAAATGTAATCCCCTTGATAATTATATAAAAAATTATCTTTCAATTGTATAGTTTTAATATTGAAAAAAAATGTTCATCAATGAGAAAACCTAGTTATTGCATGGTTCTTATGAAAAAAATGAAAACCATCATTTTGATATTTTAATCTTCTTTTATGTGTTTTATTTTATGGCTTGGTGAATAAAAGAGATAGTGAAATGACATAGGGCTAAATATGTTGAAACCCAAATTTATCATATCTTAAGGGCCATTTAAAAATGACTCTTGAGTTGCTAGGAATTGAGGATACTTGTAGGAGGCTTAAAAGTGGATTAAGTTGCTAGGAATTGAGGATACTTGTAGGAGGCTTAAAAGTGGATTAATTGGCCTAAATCTTAGGATAAGTTTAGTGCAAACAAGAAATAAGTCCTTGCATAAAATTGAACAAAGCGAATTAATTAATGAATAATAAATATAAATTTTAAATAAACATTCGACATACAAGTGACAAAGAATCATGTAAGTATTGAGCAAGTACTTGGCATGGGGCAAGCACTAAATAAGTACTTGGCACAAATGTAATTAATAAACAAGTATAATAAGAAGCATACATTGATTGGGTACTTACTAAAATATGTATTTAGCCTAATTAACTTCCTACTTGGTCTTGGAGAACTAGGGAGAAAACCACTCTCTTTGTTATCCTTCTCTTCCTTGATTGATTAGAGTGAATGTATCCATTTTTGGGTTGATAAACCATGTTTGTTTTATTTTTAGGCCAATCTTGAGTGTCATGTTTGTGTGTTATAACCTTGGTGTCCATCTCCTAGTATAGAGGGGTGGACCTCAAGTCCCACATAGTTTGGTGAAGTTGATCACCATTGAGATAACACATTAGGGCCATGATGTTTCATCTTGGAGTTCACATGAAGATCCTATATACTTTCATTAATTTTGTAATTTATATATGTTAAGAATAATGTGAAGGGTCGTGAATAGTGTAATTGTATAATTGAATAATCTTGTAATTGCTTATAAGTCATCAATGTTGGGATGCAAACATCTCATTATAAACAATTGAGATTGATATTTGAATTGGTGTATATCATGTTGCAAGTATGTTTCATGGATATTATATTGATTATTTTATCATGTTTGTATTGGAAATTTCTTGTAATACAAAATATTGATTATATGTTCCCATTGTCTATCTTGAGTAAATTATTATTCACTTGTGAATAGTAGCATTTCAGGTGAAATTGAATAGTGGCCTTTTGTGAACTTTAATAATGGAATATTGTGGCATATATATATATATAGTAATTTAATATTTCAAATCATTCATTGATATCCTAAATCAAGAAAATTATGGGTTATTTTGTGTGTTCATTTTAGGGTTGCATTAGCTTGGCATGAACTTGTGTTAGTCTTTTGAAATTTGTTCATGTTTCTTAGGTTGAATAATAGTTTTAGATGCCATTATGATTGTTAGACTTGTTGTGGATCCTTTCACCATATTTGAAGTCTTCTAGGATCCCACTATTCAAAATAGGCCTTATGCACTATCAAAAATGTCTATTTTAATAGGCAATCCTATTGATGAAAGGGGTGATCCTAAAATAGCCGATGGTGATTTTGACTAGTAAGAGGGAAATTTGACTCAAAAGGGGCAATTTTATAATATTGGATAGTTGTTGGTATTTTAAAAAAAGTTTTTTAAAGGAAAGTTGTGCATGAATGTACAAAACATGAAGAAAAAAAGAATAAATGTGAAAATGGATGATAGTTAAATAAGTGCAAATAAATTCATAAAAAGATAAGATGTATGAATACATTAAAATAAATAAGAAAAAAGGTTGAATGTAAATATGCACAAATATGAAAGTATAAGAGTACAAGTATGCATGAATATATTGTAGACACCTAAAAGTGACACACTATCATTTTAGCTTGTCACTCATTATTTCATTATAATTGATCATTTACATTTGATTAATTATTCAATTATGTTGGAATAGAGTGTGCATGCCAAAGGTTGGCATCTTCACATGGGCGACATTGCAATGTAAAATTTTGACAGCAGATTGGTTTAAAAGAATTGGATATTAGGGCCCTTCAAGATGCTCACTATGTTACAATAGTGAGGAGAATGTCAACCATATGCTTCTAACATGCCCCTTTTCCCTTGAATGTTGGCGGTGGCTTTGTGCTAAACTTGGTTGGATATCATCATTACCAAATGATATATTAACACTATTCAAATCTTGGCCAACTCGTTTTAGGGACAACTTGTGTGGAAATTTATGGATAATTTCTCCTTCAATTATGTTATGGGAACTATGGAAAGAGAGAAATAGGAGAGTATTCCAAGGGAAATCCATGGAGATAGAAATGCTTATGAATAAGATTGAAGTTGTCATTGTGGAAACAATGAACTCGAGAATTCAAGCCCAAAGCAACAAATCAAAATTTTATACAAGTTGGGATGACAGTATGTTCAAGAATTGGTTTGGTCTAAAAACTCCTCAAGTTATTGGGAAAGGTTGTCAAGTCAGCAAACAAAACAGAGCAAATTGTAAATGGAGACCTCCAAATATTGGATGGTTCAAACTGAATTTTGATGGAGCGTCCAGAGGGAATCTAGGTCAATTAGGAGCAGGTGGTGTGATTCACTCATGGCAAGGAAAAACTATTGCAAGATATTCAAAACCATTGGAGATTAATACAAACAACATGGCAAAATTTAAGGCTCTAGTGACAGGGCTATCCCTTTGCATAGAATTGAACTTGGCAAAGGTAGAAATTGAAGGGGATTCGGCTATTGTGGTAAATGCGATAAGAGCTAAGAAAGTGTTGAGCTAGAAATTGCAATCTTTACTAGATTCAACAATAAACTTGATGGATAAGTTTGAAAATGTAACGATTAACCATATTTACAGAGTACGCAATACAATGGCAGATACATTGGAAAATATGGGAGCTGATGGAACGACACTTAAATAGATAACTCCATGATGTGCAAGGCTTTATGTGGATATGGATTTGAATGACATCCGAGAGGAAGAGAAGAGAGATGTTTAGGATTCTAAGAGTGGTGAGACAAGTAAGAAGGAAGAGAAGGAAACAATGGCTATCCCCATTAATTTGAATTCATCGAACTCCAACCTCAGACCACAGGTTCAAGGAAGCTTCTTGCTACAAATACCATTTATAATGAGGTCCACAATGAAGAAATTGATTCACTCCCAGAACCGACAGTGGCAGATCCATCTTCAAATTTGGGCATTTAGTTACTGTTCATAGTGTGGTCCAATAGAGGAAGAATACATGAGGCAAAAAGGGCAAAGATAGGGACTCTTGATGATCTTTGGTGTTTTTTCATTTGTTTTTTTTTTGTTGTCTGCCTTTTTTTAAACTCAAACTTTGCTCAATCATAGTTGTAGCAATAGGTGGTAGCTACCTTTTTATGATAAGGTTATAGACTTTATTCAAGATAACTTTAAGGTATCATGTTCTGATTTTGATCTTCTCATGGAAGCCATGATTCTGCTTGTTTTATCTTTTGATGAGGCTTCAAGTCTTGTAAATCCTTATACTTTTAATTTTAATACAATCTCATTGGCTTCGGCCCCTTAATTATAAAAAAAATAATTAAATTAAATATTTTATTATTATTATTATTATTTAATTAATGAAACCACTATTCATCCAAATCACCTTCTCTCTATAGTCCACCTCATATAAATAAATCTAAATATTTATTTACCTAAGCCTATCCCATCCTATCCTAAAAATAAACAATTTTCCTATTTTGTGCACATTCTATTAAACAAATTAGCCCCCAATTATTTTCACATAGTTATCAATGATTGATCAATGCTTTACCATTTCAAGTACCCATGTGGGTAGTCTTGTCATATCACTTGTACACCCAAGGTACTTGAGGTATGGAGGAGATCTCCACTTCTTTCCAAAAAGTTACTTTTTAGATCTTAGCCCTCCACTTTATCCAAGGCACATTCCTCACCTTTGATCCTCCTTGGATATAGGAACCCTCTTTGACCTACATTCCCCATGTGCCACTCAAAGGCTTCTCATACCTCCAATATTCTCAAGGAATGTGAGATGATCTTCCCAACACATCCTAGCCCTCCATTTGCATCCCCAAAAATCTATAAATAATTGTTTCCACAAGCCATTTGCAACACTATCTTTAATTCTAATGTTATGTTCCCATTGCGAGCACCTTACATACTATCATATTCAATATCAAATCCTTGGACATATCCACCATAGCTTGGTGCATGAAGGAGGCTTGACTAAAGGTATATCACATGCTTTGCAAGCTATATTTTGAATATTTTGATAGTCTAATCTTGAGTGTTACATTTGAGTGCAACTTGAATATGTTAGCTTGGTTTGGCTTGTTCTTTTATGTTCACCATTTTGTGCATTACATTTCTAGAGACCACATTGGGATCCTCCTCCCTTTTACTAATCATTTCCTAGTGTTTCTAGTTGTTTGTTGTCAGAGGTCATATTTTGGCATATTCACTCCATCTTTTAATGGATACACTACAAATAACACATTCACTCAAAAAAAATTTCTAACATGTTTCTAATAATTTTGCATATTTGGCTTTCAATTTTTCAACAAGATATCATGTTTGAAGTCATCATACTATATCCATTTGGTTTCTCATTTATGTTTTTGCAAGCCTAACACATTTTATTGTAGGCATGAGCAATTTGTTAAGGATCTAAGATCAATCAACAAATTTTCTCTACTCTTTGACAAATGCATCACATCTTGACATATATACTTGGGATGTTCTCAAACATATTTTTAGTAAATTGAGTCAACTAACTCTCATTTTTTGATAGAAATTGATTTTGCAAGGAGTTATAATGTGAAATTGGTATCTTATATGTACAAAATAGACTTAGACTCGCCTAAATAGGACACTAACACTCATAAGTGTAACAAAACATATTTTGGTGGGTTTGCTCCATGCTTCAATGGGTTTGATATAATTTGGCGTTTTCCACTTTCTCTCATTTTATTTTATTTTTTTGATGAGTTTGGCCTAACTTGCTTGTTGTTTTCTATCAAAAGATAATGTCAAAGGAAGATGTGTTGTTAAAATTTATCATAATATATGCCAAACACTTGAAAAACAAACTTTTTTTTTTATTAAACTAACATTGTATGTTTTTTGTGTAGGTATGTGTAGGTACCATATTACAACTACTACACACTTTGTTTTAACAAATATGCACGTACTTTAACAATTGTGTACCAAGGTCAAATATTTTATCTTCCAACATGTATTCACACCTTGTTTCAATGTTTGCATTCTATTTTTCATTTCAAGTGGTCTTGGTTGTTTCTAATAATTTATAATGTCACTAACCTAGTTTTTTGTGCTATTTTACATTCTCTAATGTGAATTTTGTAGCTTAAAAATGTAGTTCCAAGACTACAAAAAAATTGGTGTAGAAACACTTGTCTAAATGAGTTTGACTCGTAAAACTACATAGTTGAATCCTGACAACAATATCACAATTTGACACGTTGTGAAAAACACCTCCTACTTATCAAAGATTATGTTTTCCACTAATCTAGGCACATTTACTTTTCTAAAGGGAATGAATAATTGTATGCCATGCTTGTGATTTTTTTAAGCATATTTGCTCCCCTTGCACCTTTGGGTGATCTTGGGGATCAAAAGCTTATATTTAATCAAATCTATTTTTATACCAAGGCCTCATCATGCATACACTCTTCTTTTGCACTGAAAGACAATATTGAGAATCAAAAGTACGAGTTACCTTTCCCTTAGTGGTCCTTCCTATAGATTTCATCACCTTAAGGGATGACCCCAACCTCCATGTTTGAGTGGAATATAAAAAGCAAAGACCGAATTGAAAGAAATGCCTCATAGAAGTGAGAGCTTGTCTTTCAACCTAGGCCCCCGAAAAATTTATACCTTGAAGTGGTGAAAGTTAACGGTGGGTTACCCTTTTCCAATTTTCTTTCACTTCATGGACTAGGCCCCAAGTTATACCATTGTGGTATATCAAGGATGTGCTTTAAACAACTTGTATAACTGAATTTTTTTGTTGATTTGTGAGAACAGCTTGCTGTTGAATCCACTCATGGTATTGAAATTCCAGCAACAAATGACTTTTCTTCTTTGTTGCTTCTGTATCACTCTTGACATCATTAAACACATTCATATCATCATTCTTTCGTACATATGTAGGTTGCAGGGATAAAAAATTGCCAATTGTATTTTGACTGACCTTTTCACAATGGTTCAATGATCTTTCCCTCCATACTATTTGCTTCTCATTCACTTATGTGAAAGTTACATCCTTCCCATGGTTTACAGAGGCGTGATCAGTATTGAGTACTAATGTTGAAAACCAATCTAATTACCTTTTCGATGATTAAATACCAGGTGTTTGGACAAGAAATTGATCATCTGTTTATTGTAACGAAGGTTTTTAGAGTGAACCCATTACAATGCCAGACTTTTCCAGGATAAATATTATCTCACTACATTTAATAGAAGAAAAACAGACATATTCTGTTCATAAAAAAAGCCACTACTTCAAAATGAGGAATCAAACCCAAGACCTTGAGGAGCAAACGTAAGACTCAGGCCAATTCCCCTACCCATACGGGTGATACTTCTCAATCATTAAGTGCTATCTGTTTAGAAATGAAGTTGGTCATGTACTGTATTGAATTTAATGTTTGATCTTAGTGAAGGTTTTTGAAGTGAAACCGTTGCAATGCCATATACTTTTACAGATAAAAAGTACCTCATCACATTCAATAGAAGAAGAAAACGAGCATATGTTGATCTTAAAGAAGCTGCTACTTCAGAGGATGTTATGGAAGGGGCTTTTCAGGTACACCTACAACATGAGTTACATTTTTTTATGAAGAAATCTGGTCATCTATTCATTTCAATCAGTTTTGACGTCGTTTCCAATCTTGCAGGCATATATGCTGTTGCACATTCTGGACAGGGCATCTCAGAAAAGTTGTAAAAGAAAAACCTTTGAAAATATTTTGATCATATTTTGTGTGGTATGGATGTTGAATTGCTGGCAGAAGGTGCTATTGGGTCTGCAACATTCTCAAGTTGCAAGAACTCTTCGGCTCATTATAAAGTGTTCAACGAAAAGGCTGCAATTCAGGTAAATGCATATTGTGCGAACAGGTTTTCTATATGCATTAAAATCATTTGTAAAATCTAATTTTTCCATGGGCCTTCGACTTTGCAGGGTTGGATAGTTAGAGATTCCCTTCTTAATACTGGGGGTGCAAGACTTGAAATTTCTTGAACATAATAGTTTTGTTATCTTCTCAGAATCCTTAATTTTAAGAATTTGATTGCTCTGTTTCTGTCCCTTTATTCTTTCTCTGCCCTTTTTCATTTACTACTAGAAGGACTTCATGACAGTCATATACCATTGTTATGACACTTTTACCTTGACTGTGCCTTTTATTGCACTCTCCAACTGTTAGAGACTGTCCCTTTGATAACTTGAGGCTGTGTTCTTTGTAAATGACTGTCACCTTCTCATTTGACTGTGATCTTCTATAAATGACTGTGATAGTCACTATCATAAGGAGCCATGCATCTTGTATCTGCCACTGTCCATTTATGGACTGTCACTTTGACCTCCATTCTCGGTCCATTATCTCATTGAACAAAGTCTTCAATTACTGCCCATTATCTCACAGTCAATACACATTCAAAACCACTGTCAATCTTTCTTTGTTTCAATCATACAGTCCATACACATGACTATTATTGCACAATCAATTTAATGTTGTTCATAGTTATAGCATTCCATGAGATCACATTCTTTGAGGTATTCTGTTAAACAGTCCACATGCATTATTTCAATGTTCTCAATGAAGTAACCAATATGACTGCCCCTTCTTCATAAAGGACTGTCTTCTTGATGGCATTTGTCCTTAATATGAGATTGATGAGATCTATTAGCTGCTCTGTTGTGTGCATGTCATCAATAAAAATCCCACCTTTGATCTCAAAGAAGGTCCATCAGCTTCCTTCCCTTGCATATTTACTATCAAACATGACTGCCCTTTCAATTGTTCACAGTGATTGTCTTTGGAAGCCCCCTTCATGGTGACTACCCTTCATTAATGAAAAAATTGCCCCCTTATTTGGAGTCTTGCCTCTGTCCTTTTGTCTTGTCATAAGCTTTATAAAATTTAGTAATCAAGCCTCAGATTGGATTGGAAAGGTGTAATAAGTAACTCCCTAAATGATGAAAAATATAAACTCTTTGAGAAAATAAATGGTGCAATCCTTCATGAATGAGGGTAACAGGTACAAAGAGGGGACAAAAAGTTACTGGATCTTAGGAAAAACCATGGTATGTGCTTCAGAAATCACTGCTATCATTTTTGCCCATTCAAACTTTGTTCTTGAGATATTTTCTAAGGTCTTCATTAAATGCACTCCATCCACATATTCCCTGTTGCCTTTCTTCAACAGTCCTAAGGATTGTCCTACTTGAAATGAGGTGATTATCCTTTGATTTTACATGGTCTGTCTTTGCTTGATGACTATGACATTTTTGTGCTTACAATTGCCTATGCCAACTCAATAACTGTCCTTTTCAAGAACGATGACTTCTCATTGATGAAGGCTGTCCATCTTTATATTTGTCACTGTCTAGGGTTTATTCTTTTATGACAAAAGGGTAAATCTATTGATGATCACTGCCCTAGATCTATCATTTATGCCATTGCTCTACACTTTAACCTTCACATGCTATGCACAGTGATGGCATGACTTTGATAAGCTATTTCTTTAACCTTCATGGACTGTCCTTAGATCCTTTGTGATTATCCTTGACAGTCATGTCTTCATTACAAGCACTGCCAACCTATTACTTGCCCTTGCTTCTAAGTCCATTTCGGTCTATCTTCTCAACATATCTATTCTTCCTTGGTCATAGTGAACTGTCATAAAGACTATGACTCCTAATTTATTTCATGGAGTCATGACTGTCCTTTGATGATTGGTATCTAAATCCTCTGTTGCCTTTTCAACAGTTCCCATGACTGTTGCCCTTTATTCATAGGAGTTTATGCACATGATATATAGGGCTTTAATGGATATGCTAGGGTTTGATAGGTTGAAATCCAAGGAAACTCCATACATACTAAAGCAAATGACAAATCCTAATATAATGTCTTGACCATTATTTATGAAATCACTTCAAGACTCCTGACCCTTGTTTGATCTTGAAACAACAAACGTGTCTCTTGCTATTGTTTATGACACTGTCATAAAAGATTGCCATGGCATGACACAAACCTTTCACTTTCCTTGTTGCCTTTGCAAACTGAAAACATGATTGTGTTTCTTTGTGAACTTGGCATGGTATGCTCAGCTCAACTCTTGAGGGAGCCACATTTTCTCCACATACAACAATGTTTTAGCAAGGCTTTGACATATCAATTATTTGCAAAGGGCTATGGGCGTAGGCTAGGGTTTTGGCACATTTCTATCCTCTCTATGCCTATCATATCTTGCATTCAACCTTTCTTGTGTTCACCACTTCAAATTTTTTTTAAAAGATTAAGTGTAAGGGCTTCAAATCTACAGACCTGTGCATTAAAGCTCCAACTTGAACTTTGCATGGCTGGGCATGATTGAGAAGGCTCATGATCCAATTGCAACTCCTTGTCTCCTTGTCTTCATGGGAGATATCTACAAATACTTTTCAAATCAACACATTTACTCAAAAAAAATTTCTAACATGTTTCTAATAATTTTGCATAGTTGACTTTCAATTTTTAGACAAGATATCACTTTTGCAAGTCATCATACTATATCCATTTGGTTCCTCATTTATGTTTTTGCAAGCTTAACAAACATTTTATTGTAGGCGTGAGCAATTTGTTAAGGATCTAACATCATTCAACGAATTTTCTCCACTCTTTAACGAATGCATCGCATCTTGACATATCTACTTGGGACGTTCTCAAACATATTTTTAGTAAATTTTGAGTCAACTAACTCTCATTTTTTATAGAAATTGATTTTGGAAAGAGTTATAATGTTAAACTGCTATCTTATGTGTGCAATATAGACTTAGATTCACCTAAATTGGACACTAACACTCATAAGTGTAACGAAACATATTTTGGTGGGTCTGCTCTATGCTTCAATGGGTTTGATATAATTTGATGTTTTCCACTTTCTCTCATTTTTTTAATATTTTTTTTATGGGTTTGGCCTAACTTGCTCCTTGTTTTCTATCAAAAGACAATGTTGAAGGAAGTTATGTTGCTAAAATTTTATCATAATATATGCCAAACACTTGAAAAACAAACTTAATTTTTTTTCTTAAACTAACATTGTATGTTTTTATGTTTAGGTACCATATTACAACTACTGCATGCTTTGTTTTAACAGATATGCACATACTTTAACAATTGTGTGCCAAGGTTAATTATTTTATCTTCCAACATATTCACACCTTGTTTGTCACTAACCTAGTTGTTTGTGCTATTTTACACTCTCTAATGTGAATTTTATAGCTTAAAAATGTAGTTCCAAGACTACAAAAAAATTGGTGTAGAAACACTTGTCAAAGATAATGTTTTCCACTAATCTAGGCACATTTACTTTTCTAAAGGGAATGAATAATTGTATGGCATGTTTGTGATTTTTTAAGCATATTAGCTCCTCTTGCACCTTTGGGTGATCTTGGGGATCAAAAGTTTATATTTAGTCAAATCTATTTTTATACCAAGGCCTCATCATACATACGCTCTTCTTTTACATCGAAAGACGATATGAGAATCTAAAGTACGAGTTAGCTTTCCCTTAGTGGTCCTTCCTACCGATATCATCACCTTAAGGGATGACCTCAACCCCCATATTTCAATGGAATATAAAAAGCAAAAGCCGAGTCGAAAGAAATGCCTAATGAAAGTTTTAACTTATCTTTCAAGCTAGGGCCCTGAGAAATTTATACCCTGAGATAGTGAAAGTTAAGGGCGGGTTACCCTTTTCCAATTTTCTTTCACTTTATGGACTACGCACCAAGTTATACCATTGTGGTATATCAAGGATGTGCTTTAAACTTGTACAACTGAATTTTTTTTTGATTTGTGAGAACAGCCTACTGTTGAATCCACTCATGTTATTGAAATTCCAGCAACAAATGATTTTTCTTCTTTGATGCTTCTGTAGCACTCTTGACATCATTAAACACATTCATAACATCATTCTTTCGTACACATGTACTTTTCAGGGATAAAAAATTGCCAATTGTATTTTGACTGACCTTTTCACAATGGTTCAATGATCTTTCCCTTCATACTATTTGCTTCTCAATCACTTATGTGAAAGTTCATCCTTACCACGGTTTACACCTCAAGCAAGCATAGAGGCATGATCAATATTGAGTAGTAATGTTGAAAACCAATGTAATTATCTTTTCGATGATTAAATGCTAGCTGTTTGGACTTGAAATTGATCATTTGTTTATCGTAATGAAGGTTTTTAAAGTGAACCCATTACAATGCCAGACTTTTCCAGGATAATAGAGGAAAAACGAATATATTCTGTTAAAAACAAAGTTGCTATTTCAAAGGGATTCAAACCCAAGATCTTGGGGAGCAAACTCAAGACTCAAGCCAACTCCACTATCCATACAGGTGATAGTCATGTGATTAAAAAACAATGTTATTACCTTCTCAATCATTAATAGCTGTTTAGCAATGAAGTTGGTCATGTACTATATTGAATTTAATGTTTGACCTTAGTGAAGGTTTTTGAAGTGATCCTTTACAATGCCATATACTTTACAGGATAAAAATTACCTCATCACATTCAATAGAAGAAGAAAACGAGCATATGTTGTTCTTAAAGAAGCTGCTACTTCAGAGGATGTTATGGAAGGGGCTTTGCAGGTACACCTACAACATGAGTTACATTTTTTTTATTAAGAAACCTAGTCATCTATTCATTTCAATCAGTTTTGACGTCGTTTTCAATCTTGCAGGCATATATGCTGTTGCACATTCTAGACAGGGCATCTCAGACAAGTTGTAAAAGAAGTAGCATTGAAAATATTTTTGATCATATTTTGTGTGGTATGGATGTTGAATTGCTGGCAGAAGGTGCTATTGGGTCTGCAACATTCTCAAGTTGAAAGAACTCTTCGGCTCATTAGAAAGTGTTCAACGAAAAGGCTGCAATTCAGGTAAATGCATATTGTGCAAACAGGTATTCTATATGCATTAAAATCATTTTTAAAATCTAGTTTTTCCATGGACCTTTCACTTTGCAGGGTTGGATAGTTAGAGATTCCTTTCTTAATCCTTGGGGTGCAAGACTTGAAATTTCTTGAACATAATAGTTTTGTTATCTTCTCAGAATCCTTAGTTTAAGTATAATCAGTGAGATTGTTGTATCTGACTGTCAGACCCACCACAGTCAGATTTAAGGACTCTCCCAAGCATGCTCATGTTGGCCTATTATTGATAGCCGTTCCTTGAAGTTTCATTTATAAGGGGGATTACAAGCATTTTTCATCGTTTTCTAAAGAAGAGAAATAACATCAGCTATGTTGGATGGACCATCTTAAGAGTAAAGCTGGATTAATACATAAAGGCATTATATATGCAATCACCTTCTAGGGTGATTTTTTCCCAAACACCCAAATACATTTTCTTTTTATATAGTAAATTAACAAATTGATGTGATTATATTTCCAAAACAGGAGGCAATCTTGATGGCTCCTTATGAGGATGGAGGGTTTCATCAACCCTAGATTTTGTCATGACATTTATGGCCAAATGGTAACCATGTCAAATAAGACTTGTATGTTGACGGTCTTAACATTCCTAAACTGTGGCATGGATAAATGGGAATGCAATAATGGTGTAAGAGGAAGCTAGCAACATAATGTACAAAAGCATCACAAATTTAGGGTGACAAATGATCTTTAAGCGAGCCATGATTTTTGAAATTGCATTTCTAATGTCTCACAAAAAAACATTGATGTGGACCATCTTGTTAATCCTCTAATTCCACTTGTGGACAATTATTTATAAATGAGTAATTATTTTTACCCAAATAAAAGTCAGCAGTCTTAAAAGAGATGTTGACAAACAAACTATTATGTGATATTTAATTAGGATTCAATCGTGTAGTTTTTGCATCAAACTCATTGACTCATATTTTATGAATAGTGGTTCACAATAACCCATTTCACATAAGCATAAATGGTCATTTAACACTCATTGCATTGTTGGTATGCAAATTTACTACCCCTAAAAGGTTGTGTTTAATAAGATCCATAGCCAAAAGTGAAGTCATTCTTGTCACCTCAATGTCAACTGTGCATCTTTCCTATCAAAGTAGTTAAATCCTTAGGTGTTGCTCTATCTTGGTTTACTAATGATGTATATAGGCTAGTTGTCATGCAGATTGTCAAGCTACAAATCTTGAAAGAGGCTTCAACTCTAGTATCAATAGAGGAAAGAAATGGTGAAGTTCAAAAAGACCATGGTGGCATATACCAGGCACAAGCAAGAATGATTGAGCCTAAGACAATCTTCTCTAATACATTGAGACAAAAGTATGAGGATCATCTTCCAAGCATAAAGTAGTCACTTTAGAGGGTTCCATATTCAAGACATCCAATTTCATTGAAGTCTAGGGATCAAACTTTTTATTTTTTGGGAAAATAATTGCTTTTTGTTTTTTATTTTTTCACCTTGTTTGGATTGGAGCTAAGCACAAAAATCACACCTTTCTATTTTTAGAAAGTTGTTTTTTTTGCTTTTGAGACTATTTTTTGGGTGAAAAGCATAGTTCCACAGAGTTTATTGACGGGGAGACGCGGGGACATGGGGACAGGTTTTGGGGATGGGGGGACCAAGGGCCTAATTTAGGGGATGACAAGGGGATGGTGGCAGGGTAGCAGCAAGGCACTGAAATTCATATAGTACTTGAAAAAATAGTTATAAAAAGATGTATAAGAATTATACATCTTGGAGACAACTAGGAGTCCCCTAGACATCTTGAGGACACCTCGTCATCCTCAGAGTCCTAGCAGTGTCTTGGAGATGTTGATGTTGGTGGTGGGATGGTGGTGCTAGTGGTGGGCTGGTGGGGGGACGTCCCCCCTAAGTCCCCAAGTCTTTGAGATAGGGACGTCTAGGAAACATGCAATTTTTTTTGGGGGGACGTGTCCCCGTGGAACACTAGTGAAAAGTAGTAGATGACAATGGCAAAAGGTGAACAATATAGATTCAAGCTTCATTAAGTGCAAATGGTTTCAAGAGGTAATAAAATGGCGAAAAATTCATTGAAGTTAGAAATTTAATGGCATATTGTTTGAGAACAAAAAAATGGAGCAATTTTAATAAAAAGATCTTAATTTTTTTTCCAAAATCATTCAAAAACTTTTCAAAAAGTATCCAAGCACCCATGCCTAGTTCATTATTGATGTTCACATAAGAAAGTCTATGATGAAATTCATAAAAAAAAACAAAAAAAATTGGATGCCTTAGTTCTTTTGGACACAAAATGACATATTTTTCTTATCAAAATGAAGATAGAAACAAAGAAAAAGTGACATCCAAGGTAGTGCATGCACTCAAGTGAATATTGGAAAGAAAATAAAGTGAAATAAAAGAGAAGACACAGTGACTACGAGCTCTTCATTTAAAGAGACACCCAAGTTAAGATTGAGGATTAGTTAAAACAAACTAAAGACAAAATCAAAAGATCAAAATCCTTGATTCAAATGGATTCTCAAGATGAGAAGCATAAATAGAAAGAAATTTATATTTATATTATTTTTATTGGATGAGAATAAAATTGCTTTCAAATTTTTTTTTTTATTAGTTTTGAAGCTTAAAAAAGTTGTAACTAAAAAACTATGAATATGTGTTATTTGCACATACAATGACATTGGAGTTCATGTTAGACTTATTCTATAGAAATTGTCATTCAAGTTTGAGGTCAAATAAATTGTCAAGTGTCTTTGTGTAATGAATGTGAAGTTGAATTTTTCCTATGTTGCCAAAATTTCCATTCAGGTCCAACCCCAAGTGTTGTAATCATTCAAGGAAGAATGCAATTAATTAGAAGATCCATGCTAACTTTATGTGACATCAATGTTTGAATCTATGAAGTAACTTTAAATGCTTTGTGGTAATTGATTGTCTTCATCCATTCTTCTTCGAGGAATTTTTATTTCCATGCTTTATGTTGTTCTCAAGATCAAATTAATTTTTGATACAAATCCAACAATCTTTGTTTTAATTCTAGCATAGTATTCTTGTTTACATTTTAAGTATCATAAATTGAAAAAAATTATTGGTGAACATAAGAATTCTTCAAAGTCTTGTGCTCTAAGCTATAATATCAAAATTGATAGGTCAAGTTTATTTATTCATTTTATCTTTATATAAAAACCCAAAAAATAAATTATATAGTTTTCATATTAGAAGATTTGTTTATTGTTTTAGACTTTAGAGTAGATTAAATCATGGCTTCTCCTACAAATTTAAAGAGGATTTTCTCATCCATTGTTATGTTTTGTGTCATCACAAAAGTGACAAATTAAAGCACCAACATGCATCTAGGTGATGCTCATAGTAGTGAAGCATTGGGACTTTCTAGAAGTCACCCTTCATAATACTAGTTTGACTCAATCATGTTTGACCATGGAGTTTCCCCCAAGGACAACCCTACTTAGTTTGTTGTACCATTTGGAAAACCTTTAGCAAGTGTTGTTCCTTATGAACCATTTGTACAGAGCTCCTTTAGCTCGTCCTTCCAACATATGTTGCTAGGTGAAAGGGTGGTGTCAATAGGTACCTATCCATTGTTGACTATATTTCAAATTTGATTGCTTAGTATTTCGTATTGATCAAAGAGTCCTAAGGAATGATGGTAAGAAAAATTCAATATAGATGAATATTTTCATATAGGTCTTCTTCAAATAATACTTTTTGGTAAGGTGACCAATTCATTGTTTAGGATAAAGGATTTAAGAGATGTTTAAGTGGATTATGGCTGTGATATGTATTCTCTTTGTTTTGGCCTAGAGGATGAAGTGGATGTGTCCCTTTACCATGCAATAATGCAATCAATTTCAATAGCTCTTAAGAATAATTTAGAAAGGGAGTTGAAATTTGTGAATAGTAGTTTTTATTGAATCTTTTATAAGAGGTTCTAAAAGAAGATGGGTTGCACAATAGAAATTATGAGGTTGGAAGTCCATGTGGATAAGTAATAAAAAGAAGTGAGTTGTGAACTCATGTATAGTCTCCAAGTGATCTTGTTTACAATGTGTAATTTATAATACTTGGAAACATTGGACTCTATGTTGTATTAGAAGTGGACATTAAAGGCATGTATAATATTGACAAAGGTGTGGATGGGTTGAGAGGAAGAGTGTAGAACCAATCAAATACATAATTTTCTAGTGATGTAGAGGATTTCTTTTGAGGATAACATCATTAGTAGTGATAGTTGTCAACATAGCATAAAGTATCAAACATGATTGATGGGATCCACATGTATATTATATTTATCAAATTGTATCAAAGTCATGTGACTAGGGGATTGGTGTGTAAGGATGTTGAATGATAGAGGGAATTTTATCCATCCAATTGATTAACATGGGGAAAGGAGTAAGTTTCTCTAGCTACACTTCTAACTCCTTGGTTTTGGTATAATTTTATGTTCAATTAGGAGAAGTAGGGTAAAACTCACATGGATGTATAATGTCATGGTGAGAGTGGGCCTGTAGCATATGCACGACTAAGTAGGTTATACAAGGGAATATAAGAGATAGGGAGTTTATGGGTAGGAAACATGAGTGGAGCTGATGAAATCATAGGGTTAGATGATTTCTTGTGTAGTGTGGGGGGTTTTAAGTAATGGTTCATGTGATAACGTGAGCATGAAAGATGAGGGAAGGAAAATATAACATGGGGGCATGTATATAAGGCCACAAGAGTATTGTGGTGGCTCATATAACATGAGAAGTATGGATAATGATTGAGGAAGATTCAATGAATGATATGATATGTTAGTAGGAGGAGATTTAGTGGTGGGACTAGGGGAATAATCAAGTGGTTAGTTTTGTAGAGAATCTATAGAAAGTGTGGTAGGTAATGGTGGGGAAAAAATTGTGTCATCCTTTAGGGTAGAAAAGACAAAGAATGAAAAATTGGAGAGGGGTAGGATAATCCTAAGAAGGCTCATAATCTACATCCTCACTAGGAGCACACTCACTAAAGGGATCACATGTTATAGTGTTGAAAGGAATAACATAATCTATGGGTGAGGGATGAGATAAGGAAAAATGGAATTAGGGTATAGCTTGTAGAATATGGTATAGAAATAGTGGTTTGTAAGAGAAGAAAAATAGTCATAAGAGGCGAGTAGAAAGGATTTTGTTTTGGAGGGTGAATGGTAGTGAGATCTTGGTTCTTGGTTGAGAAGTAGTCATGAAAATACTTGGGATCAATAAAGGTAACAAAAATAGGAGGGAATGGATAACAAGGGAATTAATGATGGCTTAAAATAAGACAATGATGATGTGATTAGAAGGTTGACAAGGAAATATATGAAAATCATGAAGATAATAGAGATGAGAAGAGAGAAGGAAAACACATATAGTAAAAAAAGAGACAAGTGAAGACTAAATGTAAAATTAGCTTGAACTAACAAGTAGTATGATAATCTATTCTACTAAGATTGATGCATATACTATTTTAACTTATTCAATTTAAAGAAAGACTTTAAATATGAACTTTCACATTCAATTCTAAAGCTTGTTATTTTAGGTTTTCTATTTTCTTTATGTTAGGGGATATTTATTTTTTTCCTACAAATATTATTAAGCTTTCTTAAGTTATTTAGACACGATTATCATGAGAACATGTCATAATACATTAGTTACATGAATTTCTCTCACCCACCTTTGGGTCGTTAAGTCTCACACCTTTTAAATTTTTATGCTACTTCTCATAACCATTTGTTTGTCTTCATCTAAGTAGGTGCAACCATGTAATTCAACATTTACCAAGTAGTTAAAACTCCCACTTATTTTGGATAGTTAGAGTTACCATACCTATTAGATGTATGTGCCCCTATTTGTGCTATATATATAACACTCACCTATTTTTTTGTTACTTAGTGTAATGTTGCATAATTGCACCTAAGGGAAATTTCACATTTTAGTACTTTTCCTAGCATTTATGACACCTGACACATTAATGGAAAAAAACTCATGGGTTAGAAATTTACAATTCTAGCGTCGTGTTGTCCAATGGAAAGGCAATAATAGCCTGGTGACCCGTTTCCTGAAAACTTGTGTTTTGGACGCTTGTGCGGCGTGCAGATGTCTATGCGACACACTAGTGTCCTGACGGTTTTTCGAGTTTGAAATGGGGAATCTCAAATCTTGTCTCTTGAAACGTGTCCCTATAGCCAAGTCTTTGGGTGTAGTGGTTCTTTGTCACCCCTACATGCAACAAAACCCCTCCTTTTCTCTCATTTTGGGGGTTTATCCATTCATTCAAGGCTTTCTCTCCAACTTGACTTCACTTCTCAATATCTTCTACTCTTGGTAACAATACTTCCATAAGCAAAGCTCTATCAGATTGAGATCCCTCCAACAACCAAAGCTCTCTATCAAGCATTCAACGATGTGTCTATGTGTTCAAGAGGGGGTTGAGGACTGTTGGTAACACTCTCTCACTCTTTTTTATTTGCGGATAGATTAGATCTCTTTGTTCATTTACTACTTGGTGGTGCGGTTCTCCTCTTGAAGCAGAGATTGCTTTCACCACTTCCTTTTTTCTATTTCAGTTATCCTCTCTATCTATATGGCTATCCATGGAGGTGGGAACACCAAAGCAGGGGTTTGACTGCGACAAGCCCCTATATAGCCCCAACATTTTTCCTTTTTCGTCTTGTGTGCAGGTTGTTAAAGCGGAGCTATGAGTGAAGATTTAGACGTCCGATTGTTCGTAAGCTCCCTTTTAGCTCTCTTTGTGCTTCCTTTTAGTTTATGTTCCTTATCTTATGATTCTATTAGACAGACCTCAGATTTGGGTTAGATAGTGAAGCTCTAGTCTACCCTTTTGAGTCCTCGAGCCCTGTATTGCTTAGGATGCCAGCATGCCATTTAGACTCCAACACACCATGTTGGTGTCTTGAATCCGCTTTGTAGTCCTTTAGCTGAGAGCTCCTCTACCGAAGGAAGAAATCTAGAAGCTTTTCTCTTTTAGGTTCTAAAGTAGTCTTTCATGGTGATTGACTTGGATATACTTTCTTTGCAATTTCTTCATTCAGTTTATGTTGAGGTGGATAAGGGAAGTTTGTTCCTTGGGATTCTCTTGAGAACAAAGAGACTCATGTGCAACAAATCCCCCTTATCTCACATTTTGGTGAACTTGACGTGAAACATGTCGAATCTATTTTTACAATGTTTTAATGTCTATGATAATGCTTTCTCTAAGGAATATTTCGATTGTTGGATGATGCTCTAGATGATTTATTAGAAGTCTTCTCCCCTATCTATAAATCTTCTAAACATACTTCTTCTCTGCAAATTGATGAGTCATAAAACATTGTGGTGGTCTCTATGGCTTCTCCAAGCCCTCAAAATCCTATCATTTACTTGAACTTGGTTCCCCCTTCTCCTAAGAAGGATCATTCTATCTATGGAATTTCATATCACGATGATTCACCAGATTTACATTCAAGGTTCATAAAAGCTACGAACTCTGCTTCTTATAACATTGTTGGGCACACATATAATACAAGAAGAAACAAACATAATTTGGATCAACAACCTTTTGTTCCTACATCTCAACCTACTCAAACTCCTACTTCTTTACCACCTTCTCGACCAAGTCTTCCTCCAACACCTAAACTTGTGACTAAAGCACCTGGTGATTATGATCTTGTCTAGCAACTTTGTGTTACTCCAACTAAGATCTCACTTTGGGATTTGCTTCAGACCGCTCCAATTTATTAGGAAATGCTTCAGGAAGCCTTGCACAAGATTCTTTTGCCTACCTCCGCTAGGCCGATAGATATTAATGCATTAATGGCTCATATTCGTGGGGATTCGCTATATATTACTATATAGGAGTGAATTTGCACCCCTTACGCAAATTCCCCTTTTACACTTTGTCACCTTAGAAAATAAAATCCAAAGGCGAAAATCCACATTAGCCAATTTCCTTCATTCCACTTGGCATCTATTTGTGCATTGACAGAAAAATAACTGTCGGGGACGCCCGTGCAATGCGTAGACATCCATGCGGTGTGCAGACATCCATGTGGTGCGCTTACATCCCTGGTGGATTCTTGCATCTAAAGCCTATAAAGGTGTTACACTTCCCATTGGGGTTAGTTTGTAACACCCCTCTTTGACCAACCAACCCGAAGATGGCCACTTTTCTCATCTCACCTTTAAAAACACTCTTCATTCCTTCATTTCATCCTCTAGCAAGCTCTCTACACAATATTCTAAGCATTCTCAAGCATTCTCTTAGCATCCATCAACTCCATAAATCAATTGTGGAACAACACCATTGTAGTAGGGGCTTGAGCCCTCTCATTTCTCCTCCATTAGCTAGTGAGCTTTTGGTGCAGGTGGTAAGCATTTCCACTCCTCTCTACAGTTTGGTTGAGTAGCACATCATTGTTTTGTAGTGTTTATTGTGTTCTTTACTTTCATTCTTTCTTTATCATATTTTTCTCTATAGTTGCTATATTGGTTGTTCGTGGAGGTGGAAACACCAAAATGGGGGTCTGACTGAGGCAGGCCCCTATACAACCCCCCAACAATTTTCCTCCTTCTTGTGTGCAAGTGGATACAGTGTATTTGGAGCTAGTTAGTGAATGAGTACCTTTGTGAGATTATTCTTGTCGCTTTAACCCTCATATATTTACTTTATCGCATTCGTTTGTATCTCTCTTACTTTATAGCTCCATTTTGTCCCTTTGGAAGTGACTAGCTAGGTCGTTAGCTTGTTTTCTAGTGGTCCATACTGTTTGTACTTTCGGTCCTTTGGTTGTACAGATGCCAACGCATCTGAGAGACGCTACCATGCTGTGCTATTGTCCCAGAACCACGCTTTCATCCTTAGGTAGAGAGTTACCTGAGGCATATTTTTGAACCCAAAAATCGGCTCGCCTAGCCCCATTATGAGTTTCAAGTCTACAGAGTGATCAAAGGACCTTATAGTCTTCTTCATTCTCATCCCTCATTCAAAACCCCCCTTTAGAGTGAGGTAAGTTAGGGTAGGCTTCTGCTCTTGGCTCTCCATGACCTGGGGCCTTGAACATGGTTGGTCCCCATCTCTTACATTTTTGGTGAACCTAACGTGAACCAATGTCTGCTCATTTGTTGGTGTTGAGGCTTTTCCCCTACACCTTGTGATCATTGTGCCCCTGAGTGTTGTGAAGGTTTATGAGCATCACAACCTAGTCCACAACCTCTAGGTATATTGTTAGGAGAAGTTTACTACACCTTCTAATGGAAAGGACAAAGGTCACCATTGGTTTCTCTACAGGCCTTTTTGTTGGATCCGCTGTTGGTCTCACCGCATAGGAGCAATTGTCAAGGGGCAAGGTAGGATTCTCTGACAAGACCAACCACGTCCCCACTCCTCTTGCATCTCCCACACCGTCATTGGTCAATGAGCATGAGGCTATTCACATTCCTTCATAATATGTCTCTACCCTTAGCAAAGGGTTGGGTGACTTGGAACATCACTTGGAAAGAGACCCGAAGTTGGCTAGGGTCGCCCGAGTTATTAGCGAACTAAAGTATATGGTGGGAAAAGATAAAACATGCACAAAACTCTTGGCTAGTCTCTCTAATCTGACTAATGTATGTGCTCCTCCAAAAAATCCTAACATTATATGAGGAGTCACTTTTGAAGACCATGAGAGTCAGCTAGGAATGTCAATGCCTCCTACATTTGTGTACATGGTTGATACCATACCCTCGATTAGTATCCCCTCTTCCTCTGAGGGATCCAAAACTATCAAAGTAAACAAGATCCCCCTAGGTTTTAGCTTCACCCCTCCTTTCACCTCTAGTGGTGGAGATTTTGGCATGATGAGCGGTGGAGGCTTTGGTAGTGGTGGTGTTTGGTAGTGGGGGTGGTGCTGGTGGAGGTCATGGTGGTGGCTTTGAGAGCAGTGGTGGCTCTGATGGAGGCCCTACTAGTGGTGGTGGCTCTAGTAGTGGTTCTGACAGAGGTCACACTAGTGGTTCTAGTGATGGCTTTAGTGGTGGTTCTGGAGGAGGTTCCTTTGGCCATCTATCTTCTAATGACCCTATTTTGAACACTCTTCTTCAGAATATGGGTAAGATGCAGAGCCAGTTGGTGAACCTCTCCCAAGCCTCTGCCCAGCCTATCTTTCAACCCTTCTTTCGACATAGCCCGTTGTCGGTCGCAATGTTGAACACTCCCTTCCCTCAAGGAATGGAGATTCCTAAATTTGAGAAATATGACAGAAAAGGGGATCCAAAAATGCATGTGTCTTCCTTTAATGCCCTATGCACAGATTTCTTCCATCACGACACATTAATGGCAAAACTATTCCCTTGATCTCTCAAGGATACAACACTCGAATGGTACTGTTCCTTGCTCGATAATTCCATTTTCTCATTTGACCAACTTGTGAACCAATTCTTATAGAAATTCAAGCTAACATCGGGTTGAAGATGACCTTTTCAGATCTCATTCAATGCAAACATGGTGATAATGAAAAGATTATTGATTTCATAGCGTGGTATTAGGTGCTCTTCTCAAAAATCTCATATCTACTACCTAATTTAGATGTGCATAAGGTATTCATTGGGAATTTGCAAAGGAATTGGTAGGAGAAGCTTTCCTTTATGAAATACCCTTCTTTCGTACATGTGTGTAAAACCCTACGAGAGTATGAAAAGATGGTAGTTCAGTTCAAGGGACCCTCCTCGCGCTCCTATTTTGAAGGAAAGTCCATCATATTAATCTCTGGGAAAGGTAAAGTTGTTGTGAATGTAGTAGCCATTGCGGATGACAATGGCCTCAAACACAATCGAAAGTTCACAAAGTTAGTAGAATCTTATTCTTCCATCTTGCAAAAGTTAGTGAAGGATAAGATCGTAACCTTGTCAAACCCTAAACCTCTGAAGGAACCTTACCCTCATTGGTATGATGCAAGTACCTATTTTCAGTACCATCGAGTCAACACACATGATAACAGACATTGTATGCATCTGCACCATGAGATATAGGATTGCATTGAAGATAGTACTATTCATCTTGACGGAAGCAAGCAAAATATGAATAAGTCGGTGGCGAAAGCGAATAGTGAATTGCAGATATACACGGACCCATTTCTGTCGCATTATACTAACGTGATTGTCGACCCCACCAATTCTATCACTCAACCCGAGGCCTATGTCAACATGGTCACAATTACCCCTACCACATAGCCTACTACTAGTTTGCCAAATGTGACATTCACATCGCAGGACTTTCCCTTAAATAACAAGCCCTCTCCCCTCCATATTCTCGCTCGCCTCAATGGAAACATTCTGACAGGAGTCTTAATAGACCCTGCGAGTCAAGTGAATGTTATCACAGAAGAGGCGTGGCTTAACTCACTACATAGAAAAGAGTATGAAGAAATAAAATCCACCATTTGTACACATGATGGTCTTTGTCTAAAGCTATGTGGCTTGATAACTTTGTCCGTCCTAGTTGGACCTAGGGTTGTTGACATGATTTTTGATGTCATCCCAGAGTCAAATCTATTCAGGATGAAGCTAGGCATACCTTGGATAGCTTCCATGAATGGAATCACCTTCATTATTCATAAATGTCTAAAGTTCTCCCATGAAGGTGTCGTGCATGTAGTGCATGAAATTGGGTATCAGGCTTTGGTGTCTCATCGGGGATATTCATTAGACCATTTTTTTCCTACCCTGGTTGGTTTGCTTCCTCCAAGAATGAACCTACTTTACAAAAACTATGTGAAGTATAAGACCGAAGATGAGGGACAACCAAATTTGGCTCTTCCTGCAGCATAGCAACTAGCTACCTCCTCCCACGAAAAGGGAAGGAGAAGCTTGCCTCCTCTTGGGCTAACTTGTCCGCTCCCCTCTCTTGGGAGGAGTATTGGATGAGAAAACTTGGCTTTTATCTATTAAGTCTGATGATCCCTCCTTGGCGTAGACCCAAGACCAGGATATTGAACCTTCCTACTAAACTGCCTAGACCTTGGTACTATTTGTATGGTAGAGGACAAGGTCCCCATGGGGAATCCTTTATGTCTCAACCTTCATGGCCTCTTACCGCTCCTCCTCCCAAAGTAGTAAACGGGAAGAGGCTCACTACCGAGGCACTTGAGCCAACTCCGTTCGCTACTCCTCAACTTGCTCCTCCTACTCCTGTTTAGGAGTTTGTTCCTATGCCAGAAATGGCTATAGTGGACACTCCCATGGTTGAGCAGGAGCCTTTTGTTTCTTCGCAGCTTCCGACCTCTGGTTCAAAGAGTCATAGAAACTACCTTACACGCGAGTGCAAGCACTAGCGAAAGACTCTCATGGCTGAGTAGGCCACCTTAAAGAGGAAGGAAGAGGAGATGACCACCCCTGTATTAGGGCCTCCTGCAATGTCTTCCTCTCTCCTCCCCTCTGCTTTTGTTCATTCTGGCTTTGTATCGCTTTTAGCTTTCGTTGTGAGTACGAATGTCCCTAACCCTATAAAGGTGTAGGTGTTCATCACTCCTTCAGTGGAGTTGCCTCTATTGATGTCCCTTATGGATGTCCCGCCTTTCCTGAAACTTGTAGATATGACAAACACTTCGGTTGTATCTACTGCAGTTTTCCCCTCCTCTTCCTTTGCACCTCTTGCCTCATCTGTGGGGAGTTCACGTCCCCCAAAGGAGTAGAGGGTGGAGAGTGGTCCTTCTAGTAACAAAGGACATAAGGGGAGTCCACCTTCTCTAAAAGGTGGTCCTGTGTTGACTTGTTTTGTCCTAATGACGGAACCAGTCCTAACTTCTCCTGAGTTTGTCATTGCCCTTGAATCACTCGGCAAGCCTAGCAGTGAATCTCGGGCACAACCTTTTTTGTCCGTTGAGGTGAAACATGGCACTCACATAAAATGCATGATTAACTCTCTGGACGAGGTTCCGACCTTGTCGACGATCTTCATGAAATCACTAACCATAGCTCTACAAGAGTTTGGTGGAGAGGACCTTGTAGGGCCCTTTTCCTTAGCCCTTGTTGTAGGAGGGTTGGACACTCCTCCTCTTAACATTCCACCACTACAAGCTCATCCTCCTTCCCCCCACAATGATCTAGAGTGGGAAGTGAATGACCTCTTGGTCAATTAGTGTTAGGGAGAGGCCCCTTCTTTATCTTTAGAGTAAATATGTGTGTGTGATGTGACGTGTTCTCCTGTGATCATGCTATGTGTTCCTAGATGACCCTTGTCACCCTTGTTGGTGCTTGTATATAGGCGTGGTTTTTGTGTCGTAAACCTTCTTCTATCTATTTCATCATTCTTCCATGTTTGTGACTTGATTTTTGATAAATTGGGGACAATGCAAAGTGTTTGGGGCATTTAGGATTCCCTTCCATGTTGACCCAATTTTTTATTTTTACTTTGTCTTCTTGTGCATTCTTCACATGGTCTAATATAGTAGGGGGTTAATGACAGTTCATTTTATATTCTATTACTATACATATATTTATGAGCAGTTCTGACCCCAAAATATTAGACTACCCCTATGCCCTATGTTTTTGTTCATTCCTTTTTTGCTCCTTTCTTATCTTTCTCTCTTCTTTTCTTGAGTTTTCCCTTTCATGTGTGACAATGCCACTTCTATAACATTTCAGTTTTTAGAAAATGCATTCATTGCCAACAAATCTTTTCTCAAGAATCTTCACAAACTTCTTTTCAAGAATCACATTCTCGACTTGAAACCCTAATGGAATGTGTTTCCTTCATCATGGGTTTGTAAAGAAAGAACTTGAGAACCTTCCTCCGAGGTGGGAGTAGCTTCGACAGTCCCCTCGTGTGGGGGAATCTTCTTCCTTTCAAATTCCTTGATGAAGTGAACATCTTTCAAAAGGATTCCTTGATGATGGATTGATTTGAGAAAGAAACATCCCTTGAGTGGACTCGTTCTTCATGTCGGGTTCCCAAGGGATCCCTTTGAAAGTCTTCCAACTTGTTGGCAGTTTGCGAGACTATTTGCTTATTTGCCTATGTGGCCACTTTCAGACATGTTCTATCTACGGGAAGACATGCAACTTTGTAGGTGCACCTTTGAAGCCACTTTCTGACTCTATGGAGTCCCCTTTCCTTGGGTTTCCTCTATGTGAGAGATCTTCAGAGATACCTCCTTGTAAATCTATGGGTCTGTAGGGCACTTCTTCTAAGCTTCCTCCATGTGAGAGATCTTGGGGGTCTCTCCCTTGCAGGTTTGTGGGTCTTTAGGTCACTTTTTTGGGTTTCCTTTATGCGAGAGATCTTGAAGGACACCTTCATTGCAGGTTTGTGGGTTTGTAGATCACTTTCTTGACTTCCTCCATGTGAGAGATCTTGGGGGACGCTTCCTTGTAGGTCTATGGGTCTGTAAGGAACTTTTTTGGGTATCCTCCATGTGAGAGATCCTGGAGGACACCTTCCTTGCAGGTCTATGGGCCTATGAGGCGCTTTCTTCTTGGGGGTCACCTCCTTGTAGGACCGCGATCCTGTAAGATGCTTTCATTCTACAACTTCATAGTTCTGCAAGGCTATGAAGTCCTTCACTTGTCCTATGCTCTCAAGTTCGCTAGATCACGGTCTGCTTGCTCGACGGTTCAAGTATACATTTCTAACCTAACTACCTTTCTGATCTACTTTACCAAAGCACTCATCAGTATTCGTACTCGCTAAAGTGGGGGAAAAATGTATAGGAGTGAATTTGCACCCCTTACAAAAATTCCGCTTTTACACTTCCTCACCTTAGAAAACCAAATCCAAAGGTGAAAATCCACATTAGGTTGTTTCCTTCGTTCCACTTGGCGTTTGTTTTGTGCGTTAGTAGAATAATAATTGTCGGGGATGCCAACACAATACACATACATCCACATGACATGCTTATGTCCTTGATGGATTCCTGCGTCAGAAGCCTATAGAGGTGTTACTCTTCCCATTGGGGTCAATTTGCAATGCCCTTCTTTGACCATCCAACCCGAATATGGCTGTTTTTATCATCCCACCTTCAAAAACACTCTTCATTTGTTCATTTCATCCTCTAGCAAGATCTCTACACAATCTTCTAAGCATTCTCAAGAATTCTCTTAGCATCCATCAACTCCGTAGAGCAAGTGTGGAGCAACACCATTGCAACAGGGGCTTGAGTCCTCTCATTTCTCCTCCATTAGCTAGTGAGCTCTTGGTGGAGGTGGTAAGCATTTTCACTCCTCTCCTCCACAATTTTATTGAGTAGCACATCAATGTTTTGTAGTTTTTATTGTGTTCTTTACTTTCATTCTTCCTTTATCATATTTTTCTCTATAGTTACTATATTGGTTGTCCATGGAGGTGGAAACACCAAATCGGGGGTCTGACTGAGGCAAGCCCCTATCCAACCCCCTAACAATTTTCCTCCTTGTGTGTAGGTGGACATGTATTTGGAGCTAGCTGGAAAACAAGTACCTTTATGAGATTATTATTGTCACTTTAACCCTCATATATTTACTTTGCCACATTTGTTCATATCTATCTTACTTTATAGCTCTGTTTTGTCCCTTTGGAAGTGACTAGCTAGGCTATCAACCTATTTTCTAGTGGTCCATACTATACTTTTGGTCCTCTGGTCATACAAATGCTAGCACATTTGAGAGACACTAGCAAGCCGCATTGTAATCTTGGAACCACGCTTTCATCCTCAGGCAAAGAGCTACCTGAGGCACAGTGTTGAACCTAAAAACCGGCTTGCCTAGCCCCAATATGAGTTTCAATCTACAAAGTGATCGAAGGACCTTATAGTCCCCATCATTCTCGTCCCTCATTTCAAAACCCCCACTTAGAGTGAGGTAAGTTAGGGCATCCTTCTGCTCTTGGCTCTCTGTGACTTGGGGCCTTAAACGTGGTTGGTCCCACTCTCTTACAATTATGTTCTATCCATAGGAACTCTCGCCTTTGGATGTGCAAAAACAAGCAGATCCTTTGATGATTATAGTTAATGTTAATACCATTGGTATTATGCATACCCTCATTGACACTGGTTTGACTCTCAAAGTTTGTGGTATCAATCTATTACCAAAAATTAAAGTTGATTCTTCTTCTTTAGCTACTTCTTTGTATATTCATGGGTTCAATAATGTTGGTCGTCAGGCTCTAGGCACAATAATATTGCCTTTGTATCTAGGCCCCATTACCTTACCCACCTTGGTTTGTGATTCCTGGTCCTTTTCCTTATAATATTCTTCTGGGTAGAGCCTAGATTCATGCTATGGGTGTTGTATCTTCTACTCTACATCGCTCTCTAAAATTTGTTGCAAATAATCGAGTGGTCACAGTCAAAGTTGGCCCAAAAGCTATTCACCTTTGTGAATTAGCGACTGCCAGTCGAGCTTCGGTTGTTTCCACTCTTAAGAATTGTATTCAAATCTAACTTTTGATGCTATGATGTGCTCCTTAGTGATACCCTTCTTGGAGGTTGTCCCTGAAGTGAACACTGCTAAAGATGAGCCACCTGAAGCAGAAAGTCCTAAGTACTCCCTGTCTACTTCTACCTCTAAATCCAATGCATTCCTTGGTGATGATTAGGGGTCCTTGGAGTTCTCCAAATTATTTATTGGGGAGTACAAAAGTGAGTCCTACTCATCTAAAGATTTTGATAACCTCAAATGGCTTTGATGAAAAAGTAGACAACACTCCCATTGAGGAGAAAAAATGTAATCCTATTCAGGAGACCAGACTTTTCCCTACTGAGGAGGATGGTCTTGCTCTTGCAAAGGAGGTTAATGTTTGTGAATCAAGTAAAGGTGACAATTGTGCTCTCATAGATGTGTTTGATGTTCACTGGTGGAGTGAGGCTTTGTATGTGGAACCACCACCTTCTTAAGTTTTACAAACTTGTTATGGTTTTGGATATAGAATCACTTCTCAGTATGGCTATGGAGGAAAGGGCCTTGGATGTATTGAGCAAGGGATCCAAGTCCCTATCCAATTTAAGCCTCATAAGCACTATCTTGGTTTGAGGTGCTCTATGGAAAAATCTAAGCAAAAACCTTAGTGGAGTGTTAACATGATTTTGGTCAAACCACTTAATCTAGTTTAGCCTGAATTGATAGAGGACAGGGTGTAGGCTGAAAAATTCCCTTTAGATGTTTTCTCTTCGGATGAAGCACTTGAGGAATTAAAAGGGGGCCTAATCCTCTTTTCCTTCTTTTCATCATAAGAGACGATTCACATATCGCTTGAATAAATAGGCATATTTTGGAGAACCCGTCTTGAGTATTGATCAGGAGGACCGTTTAGCTAATGTTGATAATGGTGTTCCAATATTGCATCCTAGAGAATATAGTTCTCTCCTCAAGGGAGATACTGCCAAAGTCTCTATGGACACTAAATCTTTTGAAAAGGTGATTAAGATTGGGAAGTTTCTTTCTTTCGAAGAAGCTAAGGAGTATTATGATCTTCTACATTATCACCCTGATATCTTTGCTTGGGTGTATGAGGACATGCCTGACATTGATGAGTCTATAGTGGTTTACAATATTTTCTTATGTCCTAACTCCAACCCAGTTAAATAGAAAATTTGAAAGATTAATCCCAAGTTCGTGTTGTTGGTTAAGAACGAGATAGAGAAGCTATTGAAAGCAAGCTTTATCCATCCAATTGACTAATCCCCTTGGATCTCAAATATTGTCACCATTAGCAAACCTGATGGCCATATTCATATATGCATTGAATTTCATGATCTTAATAAGGCTTCTCTTAAGGATGATTTTATGTTACCTAATATCAATATGATTGTGGACTCGGCTACATGCCATGCCTTGTTATCTTTCATGGATGGATTCTCGGGTTACAATCAAATTCGTATTAACCTAGAAGATTAGTACAAGAAAACCTTCACTACCCCTTGCGGTACCTTCTGTTATGTGGTCATGCCCTTTGGGTTAAAGAATGCGGGAGAAACTTACCAGTGGGAAATGAACTTGATATTTCATGATTTCATTCATAAAATTCTAGAAGATTATGTTGACGATATCTTAGCGAAATCTATAACCCGTCAGGATTGTGTAGAAAACCTTCATCTTATTTTTGAAAGGCTTCGACTCTATAAGATGAGGCTTAATCCTCTCAAGTGTGTCTTCAACATAGATGTAGGAAATTTTTTGGGATTTATAGTCTCTCATAGTGGAATCAAGGTCGACACAAATAAGATTGATGCAATTGTTAACATGCCTCCACCTAGGAACATTACTCAGTTGCAAAGTTTACAAGGGAAGATTCAGGCAATTCATAAATTCATATCTCAATTGGTTGATCGTACCCTTCCTCTCACTAGTTTATTAAAGAAAGATGTTCACTTTGTATGGGATGAAGAGTGCTAGAAATATTTTGAATCAATCAAAACCTATTTGGCCAATCCTCATGTATTAATGTCGACTATGCAGGATAGACCCTTTCTGCTCTACCTTGCCGCATCACTGTATGCTTTGGCAGCTTTTCTCGCTTAGTATGATGATGTCGGGAAATAGAGAACAATCTACTACATTATTCATTTCCTGGTTGATTATGAAACCCGTTATTCATCCATGGAGAAGCAATGCCTTACTCTTGTCTTTGCAACACATAAGCTACGACACTACCTTCTTCATGTTGAGACACATGTTATTGTAAAAAGTGATCTTCTAAAAAATTTGTTCTCTAGTTCCAACCTTACTAGGAGGTTAGCGAAATGAGTAATGTTGCTTTCTGAGTTTGACATAAATTTTATTACTCAAAAGTTGATAAAGGGTCAAGCAGTTGCCAATCAATTGGCGGATGCTCCCTCATCTCACTCTTTCCTAGGTTTGGACTTATTTCCTGATGATAATATTTTCATAATCAGTCATGACCTTAAATGGAATATGTATTTTGATGGGTTGAGATGTCAAACTGGCTCTAGAGCGGGCGTGGTTCTAATCTCACTTGAAGGTAAGTCAGTTCCTCTCTCCTTCCGATTGGACTTTCCTTGCACCAACAACATCGTTGAGTACGAAGCCCTCATTGCTAGCTTGCATGTCGCGATCACACTAAAAATAAGACATCTCCATATACTTGGTGACTCTGAGCTTATTGTGAGTTAGATCACGAGAACCTACCAGGCTAAGCAAAGTAAGTTGTCTCAGTATCGAGACCTTGCTTTTTCCTTGCTTAATCAGTTCTCTTTCACAATAGACAATGTCCCTAGGAGGGAGAACCAACATGTAGATGCCATGGTGAGTGTTGCCTCCCTAGTACCTTCAGATGAGGATATGAAAGAATACCACTTCGTGGTTCATGTCCTTCGGTCTCCTATTGTTTTTAATCAACCTAAATCCAATGCTTTTGTGTGTTCTCATGTAGACTCGAGAGAATAGTTTTCTAACATCTACAACTACTTGAAGATTAGAAACTTTCTCGATAGTGCTTTGAGTTAGTTATGTTGTCTTGTTAGATGTTCTCTATTAGAAATATTACAATATCTTGCTTCTTCGATGTCTCACTAAAGCGAAAATACCCCTTTCCCTTAGAGAATCCCATTGGGGTTCTAGGGGTGGACACTTTGGTGGTAAATCCCTGATGAGGAAATTGATACACATGGGGTAATTTTGGAAAATGATGGAACAAGACTCCTTCGACTTTGTTAAAAAGTGTCTACAATGTCAACAACATAGTCGTCTTATTCATGCTCCTACACAAGAGTTACAAAACTAGACCTCTCCTTGGCCATTTGTGAAATGGGGGTTGGATATTATTGGGAAAATATCACCTCCTTCTTCTAAAGGACATACCTTTATCATCACTACTACAAATTACTTCACAAAGTGGGTTGAAGCCATCTCGGTTCTATCTACAAACATCGAAGCCATTTGTAGCTTTCTTCTGAACAACATCATCACTCATTTTGGGTTGCCTTCTATACTTGTTTCTAACAATGGTACACCATTCAAGAACAAGGAAGTAAAGCAATTCCTAGAGAATTTTCCCATTCAACATAGGTTTTCTACATCGTATTATCATAAATCTAATGGCCAAGCGAAAGCGTCTAACAAGATTCTTGAGCTCATTCTTCATAAAACAATTAATAAACATGATAAGGATTGCCATGATCAATTAACATATGATTTATGGGCCTATCATAGAGTGTTCATAAGGTGATGAGAATGCCCTACAACATCATGTACAATGTCAAAGCTATCATGCCTTTGGAGTTGAAAATTTTGTCTTTGTGGGTTTCCCTTGAAGGGTTAATTGATGATGAAACTTACCAGGCTAATCGTTTGCATCAACTAGAGATGCTCGATGAGCACTGACTATAGGCCCTCGATCATTTTAAAGATTATCAACGATCATTATCCAGATAATATAATCAAAGTGTACTTCCTTGAACTTTCAAGGTAGGTGACCTGGTTCTTTATGAGAATTAGAGAAATGTAAATGCACTGTTTGATCAAAGGGGAAAATTCAGTCCTAATTGGTTGGGCCCTTACATTGTCATCTTTGTGTATGGCTTAGGTGCCTATGGATTATCATCTATGGATGGGATGCCTCTAAAAGAACATGTTAATCCAATACATCTTTGCCGATACTATGCATAGTGTCTAATGTGTCATGTGCAATGTTCACTCTTTAAGGGTTGTAACATTGCATATGTTGACATTTATTCATCAACACATTGTGAAAGTTTTTTGTGTGTTATGATGTAGCCATGTGTGTGTGAGACATACATACGTTTTCTTTGTTATGTTATATATCCATGCATTACATTACATCTTTTTAGACAATTAGATTATCATTGTATTTAGTTAACATGCATCTATGTGTGTTCATTAAATCATGATAGCATCTAATGTAAACATACATCCATACACATATAAAATCCATAGTATCAACATACATGAAAGTAAGGAACATACACATAAGGTAAACAATGCCATACTATCAAAATCAACATCTCATGTATATATGTATAAATATCAAATTTCATGTACATGTATCAGGCCACTGCTATCAAAAAATGAGTGGTTGTTGTATATATGTATCAATGTCTATACAAAAAAGATCTACAAATTTGTATCATGGCTACAAAAAATGATATACAAATTGAGGCTCTCTATGGCATGGGCATGTGGCTCCTGGAGCCCTTTGGCTCTGGCTGTAGCTGCAGGCGGGGCTGCACAATGGAGACAGATCTAGAGCAATGTGAGCATGAGGTGGACATGGCTGCAAGCATCCCCCTAATCTCTCCCTAGAGGGAGCGTATCTACATGCGGGCTTGGATGAGCTCCTACTGTATTTGTTGATCACCTGTCAGGATCATGACTGTCGGTTGTCCCATGAGGTCATCAAGATAGCTTTGAAGGGCATCACACACTTGCTTAGTGGCATCAACCCTCATCATGAGCACATCTTTCTCTACGAGTGCCATCTGCAACTCCCCTGATAGCTGGTCATGCTACCCTCAGAGCATGGTAGCGTCAACAATCCTCTACACAATCTCCACCTGTGCCTCCTTGTATATAGTCCTTACACACGCTAGTAGCTCAAAAGGTAGATGTGACATCTCATTGAGATTGGTCGATACACATCTAGACTACCCCCTGGATCGACACAAGAGGGGCCACCTTTGATATGCACTAGGCGAACAACCCAGTCCATCCCTGAGTATCCACTGCAACCACAAAAAGAGAATATAGATCAATACCATGAAGTGTATAGATACTAAGACCAAAACACAATATGTGTATACATAAGACAAGAACTAAAAGTACTAAAGTGAAATAACATAAACAATTGTCATACTTGGGTCCCCTAGCTGCCAGAATGGGTTAGGGGGAGGAGTGCTCAGTCTTGCGCCACCGATGTCAACAACTGCCTCAGATGCTACAAGGGCTGGTGACACAAATGAAATTGGAGTGGCACGTAGAGGACATGACATCCTCCACTGCCACCTCAGCTGCGGTGACATTGGCAGAACCTCTTCAACCTACTCTTGCTCCTATGGTTGGCCCTCCTATTGCTAATCCTCCTGCTTGTCGCCATTGCCTCAACACCTCCACCTTTTATTGGGTGGTTGTGGCAGCACGTACCCCTATAAACCGAGATCCCCCATGGGGGCATCCACTGGGAAAACTAGGGCAAGACGATGCACTTCCCACCACGCTAAAAAATCTCAAGCCACACTGACATTATCTATCGTCCCCATCGGCAGTAGATCAGTGTCACCAGCCTCGTCATCAGAAAGGTGGACGTCTGCTAAGGTGGGATGTAGATGGTCCCCGACCTCGCCACACTCCACACAACTCAAGTGTATGTGGGGACAGGAGGGGGATAGTCTAGATCCACCCATGTTGATGCATAACCTATCTCCAAAAGTAAGGCATGATAACAAAATTTGTGCGCTCGAGAATGAACCAATCACAGTGCTGCAAGTTCTAGAGAAACCTACGACCATCCATCCACCAAAAAAATCAGTGGGGTCTCCATCTGATCCTATCTGGTGTCAGGGTATCAAATTGTAGCCGCTAGAATTATAGGTCACTGTGTCTCCACTATTGAGTGAGCTCGTACCAATGGGCCATCGAAATAGTATAGTCCCACACTTGCGGGTAATCCTCTAGTCTCGTGCACATGATGTGGGAAAAATACCACACCTGTAGGAGCGTGCACGTAGTCAGGCTACGATACTCATAGTGCATGTACCGACTGAGCTCCTTGTATAGGTGCACGAGCATACTGCACCCCACAAAAAATTGTGCATTGCTCCACCATCTCTCGAATGGTGTAGACAAGCCCCGTGGAGGTGAGAGCCTCGCACGTCTATGGTGACCCATGCAATGATGGTGATCACCATGATATGATGCAACAAAGGGGTAGTTGTTCGGGCCTGATCAAACCATTGAGTGTATATGTGCCTAGTCCCATCCCCACCGTCTGTTCGACCAAAGTAGTATCAAACCCCATTTGATCACTCTTGCACTGAGCGAGTATCATCAAGCTCCACCTGTTGACTAGAGATTGGGAGACCCAGGATGTTGTATGCATCCTCTAAAGTGATGGTCATCTCTCTAGTTCACAACTGGAAGCTCGAGATGGTGGCGTTCCACTCTCCATGAATGCCATCAACATCCTGTCATGATATAACATCTCTGGAATGGTGTACACTATTAGGAAAAGGTGTGTTGTAGACCTTGCATAATGTATTTATTGTAATTATTTAATATTGGGGAAAGAAATTAAATAAAGTACCCAATATTAAATGTGGGGACATGGTTTTGTAATCTCACAGTTTTAGTCACATGGTTTTATGTAATACCACTTGGTGGTTTTTTGGGAGCTTGCTTCTATAAAAGCAACCACAAGGGTAGTTGTTTAGGTTGGGAAGTTTGAATGTTAGCTCTTGTTAGCATTTGTGAGGGTTTGAAGCATGGCATGGGATGTGTGGTTACATGCTTGTTTACATGGATTGCTTGGAGAGGGCTTGATATTTCAATGGTGTTCATGGAGACTCTAAAGATGTATTGTAATCTTTATTGCTGAATAATACATGAGATGGATGCTTTTGGAGGCTAGATTTTTCCCTCTTAAAGGTTTTCCCAGGTTATATCTTGTGTCATATTTTCATGGGTATGTTGTCTATTCTCTTGCATGTGGATTCTGAATACTTAGTTGCATATTTTTCTCTTTTGGGTTATGTGGAAATTGTCATTAGATGGCTACAAGTTTTCAACAAGTGGTATCAGAGCCATGGTTGTGGTTGTATAACCCTTGATAGAGAAAAATATTGTTTAAGTTTGAAGATGTGCATTGCATGTGAGAATGAAAGACATGGCAAGATATGAGAGTTTTGTAGGTTGGTTATTGCAGATCTGAGGGTTTTGGGTTTGTTTTTTTGATGGGTTGTTTGCAGATTTGGGGTGTGTGAAATTTTGGGTCAAATGGGTTTTTTGGTTGTACATCCAAGTGGAGGTTTTGTGATTCAGAGGATCTTCACCAAAATTTGAAGTTTCTCATTTCTCTCTAGAATTTGCACCATCAGAAAGAGCTTGATGTCCTAATTCCAGCACAACTTGAATGGAGCGAAAAGGACTCCGTTTGTGCAAGTTATGGCCGGTCAAACTTCCAGTCAAACTAGCTTTAGGGTCGTCAAGAAGGTGAAAAAATGATTATCTCAGAAATTGATGGAACCAGCATCATCGCGAAGAGCTCATCGAGATGATTCTGATGGCATTTGTTTCATCAAAATCTGACATTGTATGCTCAACTTATCAGCAGTCAAAGTTCATGCAAAGAATGTTGACTTTTGACCGTACGAAATGCTGACGTCACCATTCTGTACTGTACGGACAGTGAAATGGACCAGTCAGAATCTGACATGTGTCATCCACGTCAGCATTATACAGACCCAATCACAGAGCGACACGTGGCATCTGTATGTACAGTCATCGGCACTGTCAGCATACACGTCGACGTCCCAGTTGGCATACACGTCAACGTCATCGGCGAATCAAGCTTTTCCATGTGGTACCTCCTCGGCATGCCATGTGGCCTCTCTTTCATCCTTCGGTGAGTTGGTTGTTTGTGAAAAAATAAAATGTTGTTGGGGGGACTCGAACCCCCCAATATCCAATTGCGAAACCGCCGGTGGACCGTTGCATCAAATCATCTGCTTCAAATAATATGCAGTGACCGGTTTGTTTTATCATCGCTTTATGTGGAAGGTTGTTTTAAAAATGGTCGGCGGGGGTTTTGAATCCCGAACTGGTCGGGTGTTAAAATGTTCACTCACCGTTGAGCCGCGAATTCCGCTCAATCATATAATGGGCTCAGTTTTATTTAACAGTTAAATAGTCCGATATTGTAACTAATAACTAATAGAAGGTTATTAGATAGGACTTGAACAAATAAAACAAACCCCCAACTATGTAAGCTCGAAAATAAATTAAACGAAGGGCTCCAAATTATTTGGAAAGATTATTAGGGGAATTGTTTTTATTTTTTTCCAAATAAGGGGGATTTTATAACCTTATGGTTATTCCCCATATTTGGTAAATTTTATGTATAAAAGGGGTGAAAGGGAGAGAGTTAGGCTAAGGGTGAGACTCATAATTTTCAAGTGAAATAGGTATTAGGTGATACAGAGAGGAGTTCAAGGAGATTTTTTTGGAGCCATTTTCGTACATCGGGGTATTGTTATGCTGCCGAAGTGCTAGAAGAAATGGTCTTGGTGCATTTTTGTAATTGATTTGGAGATTAATCGGATCGGTCACACTCCATTGGAGTGGACCCGGAGACGTAGTCACGTTTGTGGTGAACTCCGTAATCAAACTCTGTTTGCACCTTCTATCTTCTTCTCTCTAAATTATGTTTCTCATCTTAAGTTTTGATGCATAATTTTGTTAGTGTATGCATGTATTAAAATTCCGCAAAGTTGTTTTTAATTAAGCATTCAAACTGCAATTTAGTCTAGATCCTAATCAGATCATTTTGTGGGGGGAAATTTACAGAAGACCTCCTGGAACAAAATGGACCTAATAGTTGGATCTAGGTTGGTCGAGAGACAAAGATTGATATATAATTTGACCTATTTCTGTTATTGAAAACAAATCTTTTTTTTTTTGTAAAATTCCCCTTTGCTGGTTTGTACGAGTGTTTGTAGAATAAAATAAAATCCAAAAAGAAATTAAATTCTCGTCGCCGTTAAAAATCACCCTACAAAAAAATGAAAAAAAAAAAATTAGAGGGGGGAGGGTGGTGAAAAAGTTTGATTGAAAAAAAAAAGTTTTATGGGTGGTGGGGACTCCCCTATACCCCCCACATCAGTTGTCAGCCTGCGTTGACAGGCCTACTGACAGTACCATAAGGTACTATTGGCAGTCTTGTCGGTGGACTGACCGCCAATAGGGCTCGGTACCTCTGCCACCCCTTTATGGGGTTAACAAAAAAAAATGTCGCCCAAACTTTTTCAATAAATTTTTATTATTAAAATTTTTTCATCGCCTATGATTAAATATTAAAAATCCTCCCATGTATTTATTTCAAAGGGGCCCGACATATTTTTGGTGAATGGAAATTTAAATGAATTTGACAATTTCTTCAAGTCTGCCACCAAGGGGGTGGCGCCGCCCAAGTGGGGCCACCATCCCACCACCAAAGAGCCACAAGGGTGGTGATTTTTTGCCTCATACCAGAATTGTGCAACTTTTTTCCAGAGGGCATAACTTTCGCCCAGGTAGTCCTTTTTTTCTCTTCTTGGACTCATTGGAAAGCTGACTTAGTGCTCTATGTTGTGGTGCTAGGTTTTTTCTGATATTTTACGATTTGGATAGTTTTTTGTATACTGGAAGTAGTTTTTTTTGAGCTTCGAGAGGGCATATCTTAAGCATTTGGAATAGGATTTTAGACTTCGAATAGTTGATGGAAGGCTTATTTAGATCACTACACAGTGGATCAGGTTTGGAGTTATTTTGGCATGGTTTATTTTCTATTTTCCTTATCTGAGATTTTTATGGGTTACTTTGACTATGATGATACTATGAGTTTATGGATGATCAGATCTTGGAGATTTGATGTTGGGTTCATTGTATACTCATTTGTACATCTCAGTTTATTATCTTTTTTTGATATGGTTATCAGTATTTGGTTGGATTTGTATGTTGCATCGTTGTATCTACAAGTTGTGCAATGTTGTAGGTGGTCCATACTTACATGTTGCATTTATGAGTTGGACATGGGTTATCTATGCCCATAGATATTTAAGTGCTGATGCATGTTCAATTTTGGTGGCTTGGTTTAGTCACTTGATTTACTGGTTTTGTTGTCATGTTGAGGAAGTGAGATGGTATTACCATGTATAGTCATGATATGAGACCTATGCAGTTAACTATGTTATGCAGATATGTGGACACAGTTGGGTTGAGTTGTTGGTACATTTGGTGGTGATCATGGTGTCATGGATGTTTCTTGAGTTTTAGAGACTTTTGCATGTCATGATGGTTTATGCAGGTGCATTGTTGGTGGTGTTGGATTGGTTCCTAACTATGGTTGTGGTGGTCTATCTTCTTGGTATGAGGATCATGGTTTTAATTTCCTTTTGGGAGCTCTTATTACATTTGAGTTCTTTGATTTTTGTGAAGGCCTTTTGGTTGATCTTCATGAGGAGATTGTTATCATGATGTCATGGATAGCTTGATTACACTTTTCAGTGGGAAATTTTTGATAGTGATGGATTGGTGGTGTTGGATATGTTTATGATGGTTTGGCGGTTGTAGGTATCTTCTTGGCTTAGAGATTTTGGTTCTGCTTGTTATGTTACTGACAGTTTAGTTGTGTGTGTAGACCTGGATGGTCTTCATGGAGAGGATGGTAGTCATGCCATGTGTGACTCAGTATTAGTTTAATGGGATTTGTTGGTAGTGATGTGGATTCACCATTTGATGGTGGATGTTCTTTTGCAGTGTTTTTTGGTGTCGTGGATGGACTTTTGGATTCTACTTCTATGCAATGAGGGTTCATTGGCATATTTGGTTTTATTGATAGGGGATGGTTCAATATTCATATTAATTAGTGATGTTGTTTCTTGGTTAGAGTGTTATGGTATCATTTCATGGTTTACTCTTTCTCACATGTTTGAGTTTTGGTATGGTACTCATTCTATTGGGACCAGGATGTATGCATTGTTGTATGTTATCTCCCATGAGGAGGTGTGATATTATGATGTCATGGTTATGTTCCAGATTCACAATTGGATATGTGACTTGATCTTGGTTGGTTCTCTTGGTATTGGGTACATTGATCATTTGCTTGATTACTTTGTGATGGTGCTATGTTGCATTTGTAGTTTGACATGGATTGATTGGTTATAGGTACTCATGGATACTTGGAGACATAGGTGAGACTTGAGTTCTCTTGTGATTAGAGCCATATGTTGAGATAGTTACTCTTGATGAGATTTCAGTAGGAAGTCCAAGGAGCCTACACCATGGTTGGACTTGAGTTCAACATGGACCTATGAGGAGAGTGTTCTTGGATGAGTCATGATGACTTGGATGTCTTGGGGGAGCATTCTCATTCCCCACTTTTGTTCTTCTCAATAGTTTCACTTGAGAGGTATTGCCCATTGTTTCTTTCAGGTGCATTATGTTTATGCTTTATCTTCTCATGCATATGGATATTTAGCTATGGATATATGGTTTTGGAGGGTTCATTTGAGGAGTGTTGGCATGTTTATCTCCATATGAATTGTGATTACATTCATTGATGTTGAGTTTAGGAGATGTTTTTGGATTATTTCCTTCATTGGGAATGGATTTGGTTTGATCTTCTTTGGTTATGAGAGGCTTACATCCATGTTGATTACATGATACATATGTTATGTTTGATCTTGGTGATTGAATGGTTTGGTGTTCTTATGGCTTTTCTTTTGGGTCTTTGTGGAGGAGATATACTTGACACAGTTGTCATTTAGAGGTCTATGTAGAAGGATTTTCTACATGTATATGATGTGCAGTGTTTCTCTCTTTGGTTTTGGTTATCTTCTTGGATGTTCAGTTTCACATTACATTAGTTTGAGGTTTTGTTGGAGCTTCATGTGTTTTCACTTATGTTCTTGGGTGATGACATGGAGGTTCCTTTATCTTTTATCTTTGTTGGGTGTGGAGAACTTGGGAGAGCTATGGAGACTTGTGATGAGAGTTATTCTTACAGGTTATTGGTTTACTGGTTTTTTATATCATTTTAGATGATTCCTTGGTACTACATGGTGTTGTTTACACTTTCTATATGATGCTATTGGTAGAATTGGTATGCTTTGATCTTTTTCAGATTTGCATTACCCATTCAGTGGAAACTCTTGGATGTGAATGCCATTCTTTGACAAGTTTTGCACATGGAGTTTAGGATTGCAATTTATGGGTGTATGTCTTTATGGCATGAGTTTACTATGTTTAATATACCTTGGAGGTATGGATAGTTGGATGTGTTGGAACTTGTTGTGGGTGCTATTTCAACTATGGGTTTGTGTATCTTGACAACTATTGGTGCATATTGTTACCTTTGGATTCAATGTATGTGTTTGGGATATCAATTGAGGCCAGACTTATGCTTCAATGCGACAGATTGTGTGGCTTCTCTTTGGATAGCTTCTTATCTTTGTGCTTTGGCATGATGGAGGATGAGGGAATTCATGTTTGGGATGGTGGTCACTTTGGTTCTTGTTGCAGGTATCTTGATGGAGCACATGGAGCACTTTGATTCCTTGATGGTATATGTCGCTATATGGATTTTTCATTTGATTCATGTTTTGAGGTTACTTGTTCCCATTATGAAATGTATGTAACAAGTGGGAGAATGTTAGGAAAATGTGTGTTGTACACCTTGTATAATGTATTTATTGTAATTATTTAATATTGGGGAAAATAATTAACTAAAGTACCCAATATTAAATGTGGGGACATGGTTTTGTAATCTCATGGTTTTAGTCACATGGTTTTATGTAATACCACTTGGTGGTTTTGTGGGAGCTTGCTTCTATGAAAGCAACCACAAGGGTAGTTGTTTATGTTGGGAAGTTTGCATGTTAGCTCTTGTTAGCATTTGTGAGGGTTTGAAGCATGGCATGGGATGTGTGGTTACATGCTTGTTCACATGGATTGCTTGAAGAGGGCTTGATGTTTCAATGGTGTTTATGGAGACTTTGAAGATGTATTGTAATCTTTATTGATGAATAATACATGAGAGATGGATGTTTTTGGAGGCTGGGTTTTTCCCTCTTAAGGGTTTTCCCAGGGTATATCTTGTGTCATATTTTCATGGGTATGTTGTCTATTCTCTTGCATGTGGATTATGAATACTTAGTTGCATAGTTTTCTCTTTTGGGTTATGTGGAAATTGTCATTAGATGGCTGCAAGTTTCTAACATACACATGCCAAAGACTGACGTGTTGTAGGTGGGTGACCTCATCATTTGTGAGGTGGTCCCTCTGGTTTAAAAGTAGGCATAACACCCACCCTTTGGGGTAATTCCAGATCTCTAGATAATCCTACAAAAAAGAGAAAAATTCTAAGTTAGTACATGGTTGATTAAGGAAAAATTATAAAAAATATCATATAGGACATGTGCATGTTGCGCGAATGTCTTCCTGCCACACAAGTGTCCCAGTTTGCCATTAATGGCACAGGGATGAAATCGCGTCCCTTGGATGCCAACATGTCCTTGAGATGACAACGTTGGTCCTAGATACCAGTATGCACCAAAGATGTGCACGTGCATCTAGGACGCCTATGCTACAAAAATGGAAAAATGCAAAAAATCATTAAAAATGCTAAACAATGTGGTATTGAGGCCTACCTGATCAACCTCAACACCCTTGGCGATGCTTGAATGTAGTTGGTCTAGCTTTGGATCCTCATACTCGTGTCTGCTTGACATTTTGATGAATTTTCTCTCACAAAATTTAACAAAATCCTCAAGATGAATAGTGCAAATGACCCTTCTTAGGGCCTGGAACCTAGGTATATATAGGCCCCCCTAGGGCCTATTTTTCCTAGAGTCTACAGTTTCCCAATTTCTCCTGATTTTACCCCACCTAGCTAAGGGAAAACTCAGTAGGGGGAATATAGTCACCTCTTTAACATATTTTTCTTCTGAATCATCAAAAAATTTCTTGACCATTCTTCTCGCCACTGTAGCTTCTTCTAATTTTTGGGACTAAATTAAAATTGATTTTTGCAAAGTAAAATTTTGCACTATTTTTCATGACATGTCCTACACTTCTTGTTGATTTCGATTGTTGGGGGTATCTTTAGTACTAGTTGGTTTGACCTCTATGACCTTTGTGGTACCTTCTTTTGGCATAGAAATTCATAAAACTTCATGTTTGGGTGAAATTTTTCTTTTCTACTTTAGTGTGGCTGATTTTTCTCAAAATAAAGCCCATTAAAGTGGGGGAAAAATGTAATGTCATAGAATTGCACCTAAGGAAAATTTCACATTTTAGCACTTTGCCTAGCATTTATGACACCTGAATGCATTAATGGGAAAAACCCCATGGGTCAAAATTTCACGATTCTAGCTCTGTTTGGTCCAATGGTGAAGCAATAGTAGCCCGATGACCCGTTTCCTAAAAAACTTGTGTTTTTTACACTTGCATGATGCACTAGCGTCCTAGTAGTTTTTCAAGTTTGAAATGGGGAATCTTGAATCTTGGCTCTTGACATGTGTCCCTGCAACTAAGACTTCAAGTGTAATAGCTCTTTGCCACCCTTGTATGCAACAAAAATCCTCCTTTTCTCTCATTTTGGGGGTTCATTCATTCATTCAAGGCTTTCTCTCCAACTTGACTTTAGTTCTCAATATCTTCTACTCTTGGCAACAATACTTCCACAAGTGAAGCTTTATCAGACTGAGGTCCCTCCAAAAACCAAATCTCTCTAGAAAGAGTTCAACGGTGCATCTGAGTGTTCAAGAGGGGGACGATGTCTGTTGGTAATGCTCTCTCACTCTTTTCTATTTGTAGATAGATTAGATCTCTTTGTTCATTTACTACTTGGTGGTGCGGGTTCTCCTGTTGAAGTGGGGATTGCTTTCACCACTTCCTTTTGTCCATTTTAGTTATCCTCTCTATCTATCTAGTTGTCTGTGGAGTTGGGAACACCAAAGTGGGGGTTTTATTATGGAAAGCCCTATATAGCCCCAAAAAATTTCCTCATTCGTCTTGTGTGTAGGTTGTTAAAGCAGAGCTCAGAGTGAAGATTTAGATGTCTAGTTGTTTGTAAGATCCCTCTTAGCTCTCTTTGTGCTTCCTTTTAGTTTACGTTCTTTATCTTATCATTCTGTTAGACAAACCTCAGATCTAGGTTAGATAGTGAAGCTCTGGTATGCCTATTTGAGTCCTCGAGCCCTTTGTTGCTTAAGACGCCAGTGTGTAATTTGGACTCCAGCACGCCATGTTGGCATCCTAAATCCACACTATAGTCCTTTGGTTGAGAGCTCCTCTACTAGAGGTAGAAATCTAGAAGCTTTGCTCTTTTAGGTTCTAAAGTTGTCTTTCATGGTGATTTACCTGGATATACTTTCTTTGCAACTTCTTCATTCAATTTATGTTGAGGTGGATAAGGGCAGTTTGTTCCTTGGGATTCTCTTGAGAACAAAGAGACTAGTGTGCAGCGAATCCCCCTTATCTCACAGTTAGAAAGAGTAATGTAATGTTTGCCTATACGCTCTTGCATTTTGTCTCAATTTATTTTTTTGAGATTTTCTCTCTATTTTCTATTTTGATCTTTAATCATTTGTCAGCGAGAGCGCTTGTGATCTACAACTAACAATAGATCCTAGCTTAAGTTCTCATTTATCATAGAATTGAAAATTTTATTAGAGTCGAGTTGTCTGTTATAATTCATTTTGTAGTTCTACTTTTTTGAGAGATTTGAGACTAATCTAGTGCTAATATTTTTATCCAATAAACCTAGTATAATCCTCTCTTATATCCTTGGATGATTTGGATAATCAAAACAATTTAGAAGAAAAATAAGCATATGAAATACTTTTTTTTGCATATATTATTCTTGTGAAATTTGGGTGATTGCAACTTTTCAATAATTTTAGAGGCATTTTTAGCTATTCCATAGCATTTGGGAGGCTCGAGAAAGTCAATATTGACTTTTATTTCACCAAAATTAGAGATCAAAGGACCTAGTTGCAAATAGGGGTTTGAAGTGTGGTTTGAGAAGGTATCTTTCAAATATGAGCATTTTCAACCAAAATGGACCTCACCATTGTGCTTATAAGGCCCAAAAACCTAAAATTGACTATTAAATCATCGATTTTGGAGAAGTTTTCCTTTGAGGAAAATATTTTTCTCCCTTGGGTTGTACAATGGTCGTACTGCATGAAATTCCAATTTAAAAAGGAAAATTGTGTAGCACACACTGTAGAAAAAGTGTTGGTCAAACTAGCCACCACCACTCATAGCCACCTAAGTGGTTTCCCTCCATTGTCGCTAAAAAAATGTTGTCTCCAATAATTTCCATTGGCTCACAATCTCCCCACTTCTTGAATAATATTACATCTAAAAATTGTGGTCTACCAAAAGGTAGTTTCATGACAAACATAGGGAAGTTAAATTTGGTAGTTTTGAGGCTTCTAGGTAGTTTTTGGCAATTCAAATGACAATTTTGGAAACTTGGTGATGAAAATAATATTTCAGCTATTTTTGGCATTTTCTTCTAATGACATAATGATGAAATCATGCTATCATTAGTAGACCATTTGAATTTGTGCCCCCTTCACCATTGCAAGTTTTAATTTTCTAGTCAAACTTTGAAGAGATGTAACTTGAGTGTTCTAACTCCTTTTTTAGTGTAATTATTTTATTAGGGGTAGAATTTTGCTTCATGCTCTACATAGTGGTTAAGTTATTTTTTTATTTGATGCTTAAGCTTTTTAGAAGTTGAATATTCTAGAATTTGTTGTATAGTTCTTGTTTTGAGATCTTTTGGGAGCCATAACTTGTGCAAATAGACTCCTTTTTGGGTCCCTTTTTTAGAGTTCATATTTTTCTATGTACTTTAGATTGGTATTCTCATATCATCTCATATTGTATTAGAACTATAGTTCTAATATTTTGACCATTTTGGGCCTTTTAAGAGTTGGAAATTTTGATATTTGCATTGTAAATGCACTAATTATAATGTGCCAACATTGTGATTTTTGTGGGGGCTCATTTTAGAAACTAGTAAAAAGGGGGGATATCTCATGTGTCTTATTTTCACACTTCCTTGTTTGCATAGAATAATCTACTTTTCTGCTCTAATGGATCAATAAATCACTCTTATCCCAACTCCATATACCTATTTTGATTGGAAATAAAAAATATTAATCTATCTCAAAAAGCAAGGGTTGCATAGGGTTACAATGGGACTTGAGATAGATGCAAAAAATCCAAAATGGTTTAATAAATGTGATGAATTATTTGGTACTTTGTGTATGTCTATGTCTCCTAAATTACTTTTACATTGAATCTTTTAAGTGAGACATAGACATTCATAATGTACCAAAATCCTCGTCACATTTTTATACCATTTTCTCTTCTCTATAATTATTATTGGTTCAAAGTTTGTACTCATGTCCACTCTATACAACCTATGTTTCTTCATATTGATCTCCATTTATTTTTCCACCTATAATAATTTTATGGAGTGAGTGGAGTAATGTGACTTGGATCCATGATGTTTTTCTAAAAATATATAAATTTTAAAGAGAAACAACGATATAATCCTCACAATGCAAGAAAATTACCCCCTTGTTTCAAAAAAATAAACCTCGTTTACACTTGAAAAAAACCAAATAATAGGTACCTAGTAAATATTCTAGAGAAATAGGTTTGATATTTGTGTAAAGTGTTGAATTAGCTTTACAACACCTCAAGAATAAAAAAAATAGAGATATAGGAAAAAAATGTGCTTGAAAGTGAAAAATAATTATTTAAATTTGAAAAATGATAAATTATATCAGTAGTAAAATTTGATAATGAGACCTACACCATTGAAAATTACATGTCCAACCAACTTTTTAATAATATTTTATTTTTCAATTTTTGACACCATATGCTCAAGTTATGCCAAAAAAGAAAAAAATACATTCTTTAAGAAAAAAATCTAAGGTTTGGGGCCAAATGGGAAATACCATGATGATGTCACCTTGACATCATGATGACATCAACAATCCAATTTTCAAAATATTCTCTTGATTGCTAAAATATACCCTATTATCACAAACACACATATTATGATTTAGAAACTACTAGATAGCTAAGAAACCGTTGAGTACATACTAGAAATTGTCAATGTCAAACAAAGCTCACATAATCTCACCTGAAGACCTTTTTTTTTCATTTTGGCACATAGCAAGGGCAGTTCAAGTGACTTGAATGCCATTGGATGGATTAAATACATGGTAAATAGTGATAAGAAGTTACCACAAAGAAATGGGTAAGAAATCGATGACCCAAAAAAATTTGCACGAAAGAAAATGAAGCTGACAATACCAAAAATTCTGATAGAAAAAAATTTAAATGTCATTATTCTATATTATTTTGGCCATGAAACCAAATGTTGAGATGTAAAGCCCAACGGTCACATGACTATTTGTATTCTCCCATCTCTTCGTATTCGAAGAGCTTTGTATTAATATATAGTGGATCATGTACTAGATGATATGATTGATTAATACAGTTATTCCCTACTTGAGAGTGGATGTAGGAAATTGCCGAACCACTATAAATTTGTGTCTCTAATTGTGTTCTTTATTTTTCTATTTTTATTTCGTTTCTCTTTCTTTGCTTGTTTTATAATCAACAATTGGTATTAGAGCTTGGTTAGAGCCAAGGAGCATATATCGAAGATAGTGTCCTTCTGTTAACTAAAGAAGAAATTGAAACAAATGGTCGGGTGCTAGATACAAGAGCTTCATTTCATGCTACTTCATGTAGGGAATTTTTCAAAACCTTTCAAAATGGTGTTTTTGGTAAGATCCTTCTTACAGATAATAAATCTCTTGATATTGTTTGCATAGGAGATGTTTTATTGAAACTATCAAATGGAAATAGTTGGTTGTTAAGGGATGTTAGGAATGTCCCTCAACTGAAACATAATTCAATTTCATTTGGGCAATTGAGTTCTAAAGGATGTGGAGTCACTTTTGAACTAAGTAGATGGAAGGTGACAAAAGGTGCCCGAGTGATTGCAAAAGGAAACAAATTAAATACTTTATATGTGTTGGAGAGTTACAATGAGGTGGGAGTTGTGAAGGAAATGGTGGATAGTGATATAGAGCCTTGGTTCAAGAGGCTTGGTCACATGGGAAAGCAAGGTCTTGAGAATTCGCACAAAAGGAATCAATCTCTGAAGTTGAAATCAATGAAAGGTAACAAGAGGGTCACATTTGATCTTCCAAAGGAGCGAGGAGAAGTGAGGAATTCTATGAAACATAGGGTGAGAAATTATGATCACAATTCCATAAATAAGAAGTTAAAAAAACAAGTAGTGCCTCATGAAGAAACAGTTGTGTTGTTGTTGAATGTGGAATTTCGTTGAAGGAAATAGATGAAACTCCCTTGGTTGCACAATCTGTTGCAGAAGCCACTCCAATGGATGAAGATATGGCATTTGTTGAAGCATAATTGCATGCAAGTGAAGCCAAAGAGGCTGAGAGTGCAATAGTGGCCGATTCATCATTTTTTTTTCTCCCATCCCAAAAATTTCTTGCACAGGTCATATATATTGTATGATGAACAAACTATATGTATGTGTATAGTAGTACAAATTATGTATAGTTGTGTGAAATTTAAATCCCTACTTTTTGATTCCTTAAACAAATTCCCTAATTTTTAACTACATGAATTTGAGTGTTTGGACAAACTTTTTTTTGGGTTTTTAGTTATTTTGGACACAACAATTATGTTCATTTTCCTCTAGGATTCATGGATTTTTGTCTCAATATTGAATCTCTTAAAAAAAGGATAGTAAGTCACAGATTTGGTACTTTGATACCATATTGTAGTTGATTATTGAACCCCATAACTCCAAAAATCACCTATAACTAAAAATTCTATTGCAAAAAGGGAAAAATCAAAAGATTTTGTTATGCAACCTTAAGAATTGTATTGATAAAAAAAACTCATGAATGATTACAATGTACACTAATGAAGTCTTACAAAAATGAAAAAATATAAAACTATCCTAGATGAAACATGTGGATGGAATCCACCTTTTTAAGTTTTTGATCAAAGGTATTTTGTTGTGAGCAACGTTTAAGGGTCGAGTAGGTTTTATAGTGTCAACAATTTTAGTCTTCAAATTTTCCTTTTTGAAGTTTTGGCTAAGTATGGCTTCCTCGGAAGGTTCCACATGGTGATCCTACACTCATTATTCATAAATAAAGTCTCAAAAACCCTTAGAAATAGTTCCAATGAGCCACATGGTGACTTTGCATGCTATTGGAAAAAGTAAAGATAAAAATGCTTCTAAACAATGCTCTTCCCTTAGTGTTCCACTTGTCACAACAAAACTCAATTTGAGAACTGGTTGAGCCTCACTTGATCTCGACTTATGCTATTGGTTGGAGGATTAGTAGGGGGGCCATAGTACATGCCATTTTGGAAAAGGCATAGCTTCCACATGGTGACACCATGCTCTTTAAGAGGGAGGATGTTTTCTTTTATTTTGAAGTTGCACCATTGGCCAATTTAGAAAAAGGGATCCACAAGAGGGGTTGGTTTTGAAAGGATTTGTTTTATCCACATAACATCACAACACTCGTTTTGAGCAAAGGTTTTTCTTGCTAGAATTCGAGTTGTGCCATTGGTTGTATCATATGGGCCCCACATTCAACGAAAGCTATAGAAGCAATTTTGGGGCTAAAAACATGTCATTATAGTGCTTTTCTTCAACAAAAAAGGAATCAAGAGATGTTGAAATCACACCATGTTTTGAAATAATAATGGTTTGCATCATGTCGATTGCGTGCGTTGACTAAAGCACTCCTCTTTCAGTTAGGTAGTTACAACAACCTCATCATGAAGAAGGATGTCAAGCCTTCCACGTGGTTTTCCATTGTCTTGTAACCTCTACCAGGCCAGATCTATGAGGCCTATATATTTTGAAGTTCTATCTTGTTTTAAGGGTTCACAATTTTGGAAGAGCTCAGAGAAGCAATTGCAATAGTCTAGCCTTTTAATAGAAAATAACAAAGTTTTTGTTTTCATTGGACCTTAACAGGTGCCCCTCATGAGGAGGATTGAATATCTTAAATTGTTCCTTAGTGGCCTTTGTATTTTGTTCTCCCCCCAACAATGAAGAGGATGCGGTGTTTTGTGTCTAACATTGTGAAATTGATTATTAACTGTTATTTACAAATTTTACTTTTGTAATGTTTAGCTTCACATTTATGTCAGTATTTGAATCATGTATTTTTTCTTTTGAATCTTTGTGGATGTTTAACAAGCTTATACTACATTATGTATTGTAAAAGGTGGACCATAAAGCATTTCAACATATTGCCTTAGAGTAGTTTCAATTAGCTTTATTTTTGTATTTCCTTCTTCCTTTTTCTCCTCCCAAATTCAAAGAGCCGACTTCTAAAATCTTAGAGGTTGTTCCATAGACCACAATTTAGCCCCACATCTGTGTATGAGGTTGTTATCAAGAATATTAGTTTTAGAGATCAACTAATCCTTAGGTGAAGATTTAATTTGATTATGACAACTATCCCCATCCTATACTATGGGACAAAAAGCCACAACTTAATTAAAAAAATACTTCCTAAATTTAGTTCAAGTGTAATAAAGTAAAAATAGAAACTAATAATTAATTATTAGATGATTTTCCTATTTTACTATAACATACTTCTCTCCACCTCCTTTATCACCTTAGGTTCTCTATTCTTGAAATGTTTTTAGTTTTCTAAGCAATAGTTAAAAAAAATCATTGCATGTGAAAGAGTGTAGTGGTTATTTGGCAAGGTAGTAGTTAAAAAATATATGCCAAATAGTAAATGAAAGGCTACTACCTTATTTTTAGTTCCTGCCATAGAACTATAGGCAAGGGGTAGTTTCTAACTAGTGATTAAACGTTTTATTTGCAGCCAATCAAAATTCATTATTATTTTATTGATATATTATATTTTAATTTTCTTAATGCAAAATGCAAGATTTTTAACTTTTCAAATTTCAAAATTATTTTTCTTCAATTTTATTGGCTACAAAACTTTGAGCGATAAGGGCGGATTTCCAGGAGCATAAAATTTTTATCGTAACTTTTCAAGATTTTTCTACCACAATGACCATAATCAAAAAATATTTAACTAATTTTTAGGAAAAATTTTAAACTCTTCAAAATTTGTTTACTTGTTATATTTTCCATTCTATTCATTTATTTACTTGTCATATCTTAAATAAAATATAATTAAAATAAAAAATTCAAATATATAAAATAATCTAATAACAAATTCAAATAAATAATGTATTTTTAATAGATATTATATTATTAATTTAAAAACATATTATAATATTATAATATATATACTATATAATACATATGTAACATATATAATATCTAATATATAATTTTAACATATATTATAATATTATAATATATATACTATATAATACATTTGTAACATATATAATATATAATATATAATTTTAACATTATATTATAATATATATACAATATAATATTTAACATATATAACATCTAATATATATAATTATAATAATATAATTTTATATTTTAATTTTAAATTATGTTATATTATTTTATATTTTAATTTTAAATTATGTAATATATTATTTTTTTAATAATTTAATATATTTTTAATATATTATATTATTAAATATTTTTAATATATATTAGATTAGATTAGATTATATTAAATTATCTAATATATTAAACTAATCTTGTTATATAGTGATTTACTTTTCTAAATTGCTATTTATTTAAAATTTATCTTTTTATCTAAAAAATAAAAAGATATTTAAACAAGTAATGATATTTAGCTAATACAATATTCATTTGTATAAAAAAATTATCTTTATTTTTATTTAAAAATCTTAATTTATCACTTAAACTCTTCCAATTAAATTTAATAAATTTAAATATTAATTATTTTATAATATAAAATTCTTTATTACATTAAAAAATTATATATATATATATATATATTTAAAAATGTATATGTTAAAATGCTTAAATAAATTTTTATTTAAAAAAAAAAACATTTTATTACTATCTGTAGACATGGAAAATATACTGACACACTTGATCCTGATTACTAACACCATTTCGACCTAAATCATCTCTTTTCTAATCATCACTCTTCGTCCCTTAATTAAATAAATCATTATTTATCTGATTAAGCCATTCTCTCTTGTTAATTAAATAAATCAATGTTATTTAATTAACCCTCCAGTCTCTATTTAATTAAATAATCCATTTAATTAATCTTTGAAGTCATTCTATTAAATTAAATCAATTTGTATTTAATTTAATCTAACATCATCACCCTCTTTAATTAAACAAATCAAAACCTTTATTTAATTAAATCTAAATCATATTCCTCTCAACTTTGATTTAAATCAATCCAAAAATATAAATCAAATTGTCAAATCACCTAATCTCCTATTAAATTAATCAAATCTTGCCACTTGCACATGAAAATATATTTAAATGATTTATTAAATATCTATTTTCTTTCAACATTGCATCTTTAGGGGAATATTCCTCCAAGTTTGAAAATCTCGCCAAGTGGGTTTGTCCTTCCAACAAAGAATTTAACCCTCTTTCAGGTCCTTCTGCATTGAGCCAAGTGGCATTTAATTCATTCCTTTCTCCCTCCAACAAGTCATTTCATGATTTTCAAATTCCACCTAATATCATTTATTGTGCACATTCATCAAAATGTGCTCAAACTTCCTCCATTCACATCTTGACAAGTGGCACTTTCCCATTGGATGTTGAATGATCCCACATTGCTTCATTTTGCTCATTTGGATCCACAACTTAGAGCAAAATTACTATCTTCACATTTAGAGCAATTTCATCCATTTCCATAGCATTTCCCATTATCATAGCTAGGTTATTGCAGATTTTATCAAGGAATCACATTGTTCTTCATCACCAAGTGTATCAACCTTCATCAAGATTATGAAGCTTGCAAAGGAGTTGGGAAAGGGCCAATTTCCACATCAAATTGGCACCAATTCCCCCATGGGATTAAGAGTTTGCATGATTCAATAAGATTTAATAGCTTTTCTTGTTTTGTTCTTCATTTCATTTCTTATTTTGAGCATGGTAGATGAATTTCATGGGGAATCTTAGTTCTAACTTGCATATTGATCTAACATTGTGTTTGTTTCTTGTGTTCATGTAGGTCTAGGATTGGGGTTCACATTTTGGTGCTAGAAGGAGGGCTTATGTTTCTGATGCACTTGTGATAGAAAGTTCAAAATACATGTGTCTGTTTTCTAACAAGCAGGCAAAAGGAGCTTATGTTTCTGACTCACTTGTGACAGAAAGTTCGAAATATATTTGTTTGTTTTATGACATAACATTAGATTAAATTCTCTTTCTATTGTTTTCGAAATATATGTGTTTGTTTTCTAACAAGTAGGCGGAAGGAGGGCTTATTTTTTTGATGCACTTGTGATAGAAAGTTCAAAATACATGTGTCTATTTTCCAACAAGTAGGAGGAAGGAGCTTATGCTTCTGACTCACTTGTGACAGAAAGTTCAAAATATATATGTCTGTTTTATGAAAAAACATTAGATTATATTCTATTTTTGTTGTTTTCAAAATATATGTGTCTGTTTTTTGACAAGCAGACAAAAGGAGCTTATGTTTCTGACTCACTTGTGACGGAAAGTTCAAAATATATTTGTCTATTTTGTGACAAAACATTAGATTAAATTCTCTTTCTCCTCTTTTTGAAATACATGTGTTTATTTTTTGACAAGCAGGTGGAAGGGGCTTATGTTTCTGATGTACTTGTGATAGAAAGTTCAAAATACATGTGTCTATTTTCTGACAAGCAGGCAGAAGGAGCTTATGTTTCTGACTCACTTGTGACAAAAAGTTTGAAATATATGTGACATTGGAATCGAGAAAAAGTAAGCAGATTGGAGTTGAATAAAATTGAGTATTGAACTTGAAATTGACAAAGCATTTTTAAATGCTTAGGGCTTCCATTCTATACTTTCATTTTCTATTTTAGGCCAACTCACCTCAGTTTTGGGTTTAAAATTAACCACTGATTTAATCTCTTCAAGTTGGTTAAAATTGAACTTAGACACTTACTAGCTTTTTGATTTGGTCTAAAAATGAACAAACAACTTTCACACTCAAATTTGGTGCTTAAAAAGAATCCAATTCTTGTTTTGAGGGATTAAAAATGAACACATGCTTTTATGTTTTGTAATCTCTTATCCAAAGTAATATCATCTAAAATATGTATGTGCTTCTCTCGCGCCTCACGACGATCTTGAGAATCAAAAGGCTTTTTGTGATATTAAGTTGCATAAGTGATTGCCTCCACACTTCAATTTGGATTCTTAAAATTGATCAAAATATTATGAGTGTGGGTGGAGTATATCGCATATGTTCTCTCTTTTTTTCTCAATAAAGATCAACCGAACTATGGATGTGCTTGCTCGGTTTTGTTGATCTTTAGAGGGTCTGCCTTGTGGGAAAAAGTAATCACCCAAGGGAATGACCCAACTGGGAACATGCTAAAGCCAAGTGACTTCCAACCAATATATAAGTGTGGGTACTTGAGGAAAGTTCAAACTTATCATGAGGATTGTTTCGACAAGAAGGGCAGAAATGGTCTCTTGTCATATGGATGATCCCCCACGAACGGAATGCCTACATTAAAATCCTTCGTCTAAAAGGCCAAAATCCTTAATCTATTTGTTAGTGCAAGAGGTCAGACCTCTGAATCCACCCCACATTTTTGTGGTTCCTAGTAGAGATGAGAAGTATTCCATGGGAGTTTCATGGGTACTGATGCTTGACTAACCCAAGAAGAGAGTGCAGTGTAAGGGGGAGCCTATGTGGTCAAGCATCTAGTCATCCGCTTTGAATAAGCGTAGTTGGATTTATCCAAGTGGGAACCCAACAAATATTGTCTTTCATCCATAGGATTGTGCATGTTCTTGGAATAAAAAAACTTTTCTTGGATCTTAAACATTGGAAAACAAACATTCAAACATGATCATCAAATTTCAAACCCTTTAGAGGAAGCAAATACCTTTGACAAAATTCAAGTGCTATTGCTTGCCTTAGGGATTCTATCCTTAGAGGCTTCTAAGCATTTGAATTTATATCTCAATTTTCTCTCAATAAAGTCAACAATAGGGAACTTTTATCTTAATTTCCTTGATTTCCACATAATGGACCTTGTGGGATGAGAAGAAATTGGGACATTAGACATTTAGTTTGAAAAGCTAAAGCAAGAAAGTGTTTGTGGTAAAAGCAATTCATTAATCAAGATGAAATCAATTGAACCCCACACATGTTCTTTTTTATCTTTTTTCTTACGATCTTTTGAGAAAACATTGATCTTTTGGTTTGAAGTACTCTTAGGGAAAAGCATGTTCTTCAAAACCTTGGTCTTGTAAACAAGTCTCTCTTAGGCTCATTTAGGATCAAAACAACCAATCATTTCATCCATCTCAAACATCAATAAAATCCCATCTCAAACAACTTTTGAACCATTGGAAAAATCATTCATACTAGAATTTTAGAAAATTCTTCAAAATCAAAATCAAAATCATCTTGTTTGGCTAAGTGTGTGTAGATGAATCCTTCTTCATACACTTAGCTAAATTATCACCTTGTGGACAAGTTTATTCCAAGATAACATCCAAAATATTTGGGTTTATTAGTTCATTATCCAAATCAAAATCAAATCCAAATCAAACCCAAATCAAACCAAATCAAATCCAAAATCCAAAAGTCCTAAAGTCTAGTATTCTTCCAAGGGTCCTAAAAGTTCAACACCCATATCATTCACCCCTTTCATCCTTCATCTCATCATTTGGTCCTAAATACCTTAGAGGTCACTTTTGCAACAAGGTCCAAACACAAGAAGAACATGGAATATAAACTTGATTCATACATCATGAGTAATCTAAGTCAACCAAACTATCAAAGCCTTACAAAACCAATGGATTATCAAAACTCGCATTTATACAATCCATACATGGGATCATTATCTCCTACAAACCTCAATGGTACAACAAATGTGAGTATACCCAGTCAAAAGTTTGGAACACCTTTCCCAATGGTAGATTTAAATCCAAGTCCAAACCTACAAATCTATCAATCAAACAATCAATGCATGAGTCTTCAAACAAACAACATTATCCCACTAAATCCATACATGCCAAATATGAATATACCAAGTACAACTTTACCAAACACGAACATTTTGAATCCACACTTGGTAAACTTTGGGATAGATATTCTTGCAAATCATACAAATTTTGTTCAAAGTCCAAACCATATGTTAACGACAACATGTATTGATCCAAGTTAAGGTAACACCATGCAAAATCAAAGTTACCAAAATCAAGGAAATGTGATTCCCAACCAAAACAATGTTCAATTTCAACCTATCTTTCCAAATCTAAGCATCATCCCAAATTAGAACATTGTCCAAAATCAATCACCACATCTCCAAAGTCAATCACCACAAGGTCAAATCTCACAAGGCAACAAACGAAAATACACACCACTTGGGAAACCAATCGAATCGGTCATGCAACAGTTGATGCAGGAAAATATCATTAAAATACCTGTCTATGAGAACTATCAAGAACCCCTGGTAAAACCACCTTGGTATGATGAGAAGAACCTTTGTGAGTATCACAAAATAAAGGGACACACAACATCAAATTGTGTTTGACTAAAAAATCTCATCCAAGACCTTATTGATCAAAAAATAATAACTGTTGGGGACAATGATTAGGATTCAACCACTAGTGATAGCATTGGAAATCCATTGACCAATAATCATGCTAAAAATGTCTCTACATCACCTAATGAGTTAGAGGACATATATCAAGAAGTTATTCTAAAGCATGATCAACATCTTTCACCAAGGTCTAGCAATGGTCCTTTCCAAAACATGTTTGCAAATATTGAAGGAATCTTCAACTCAAAATTTGATCCAAGTCCACTCAAAAATCAAGAGGATACTGAGCCACTTCCCATGCCTAATGAAGACATCCAAGAGCCTTTTTTAAGCAATCCATCCTTTGAAATTGACCCATGTCAATAACTAAATCCAAAGCATGTCAAAATCAATTCCAAAATTAATCAAGATCAAGAATTTGCATCTCCAAGCTACTACAATGATGTAATGGACACTCTCCTATCTATAAATGATGATCATATCCACATAGCACATACTCCTCCATCTACCCATGAGATGCTTTCTTTGGATGGGCATGTAGATGATCTTCATTCAAAACAGGATTCCTTTACTCCTGACATTATTACACAAAAAGAGCAGGTTATTGATTCCTATAGTCAAACTGAGGACATCATGTATGAAGATATCCAACATTATCCACTCAAAGGAAATTGGTCAGACATAATAGGATATTCTAGAGTCAGTAGAGCAACAAATTGAAATAATGTCATATGTAGTAGTCATTTATCAGAGAATGCTTATTGAACAAGAAATCTCAAAACAGGCATAATCAAAGAACAAAGGTGCTACTACCACCATACAGGGGGCAACTATGTCTTAAGAAAATGTCAACATAGGGAGCACGAAGAATCCTTATGATGAAACTGATGACAATACTACAACTAGCCACATCACGAATCTTCATCCACCCATCACCCCATCCACAAATTGGGACCAATATCAAAAGAAATACTTGAATCAAAGCAAGAAGAACATCATCAAAGCAAAAGAAGCAAAGCATGAAGGAAAAATCAAATACAAGTGGATACCAAAGAATACAAAGAAAGATTGTCCCTATCAAACTCCATTAGTCAAAGAAACTATGGGGAAAAATAAAAAAGTGAAAAGTATCCACCAAAGATGTCCACAAAGGAAAAATCAGGCTTCTCAAGCAATGTACAAAGTATATCAAGCAATTGGTCCTAACTCCATGCACACTTTTGTATCCACCCATCATTGTTCATCTTACCAATTTTGGAGAGTCAAAGGTTCCAAACTATCAACCAATCCATCTCCTATTCCTAAACACACAACACCATCCACGCCTCCATGCATGATATCCAATTCTCACATTGACCATGTATTGGTAGCAACCCTTCATCATAAGGATTTAGAAGGTACTCTATTGCGATGTGGGCACAAAGACAGAGTTAACTCTGGTATCATTAAAGTAGATCAAGAATCTCAAAAGCTATATTCAAGTGCACATATCTTGGCAAAATAACTTCTTCAGGCAGGATATTGATGGCACATTATGACAAAAAAATCTATTTCAGCACCACTAGGTGGTTTAGCACGAGCTTAAAATATTTCAAAAAGTAATAAAAAATAAAAAATGAAAATAAAAAAAAATCAAAAAATCATGAAAATTGTAAAGATCAAAATTGTCCTCCAGTGAAAACCACTACGGTGGCACTTTGGGCAGGTACCATGATGAAAACCTGGCAAACAGGAGTCATGTGTAGAATTGAGCATCTACGTGCACCACTTTAGGTGGAAGCATCTCATCCCATCCATAATAAATCCAACATTCCATCCATCTTATCCATAATAAATTCATTCATCCATGAACCATTTATCCAATCCATTTTCATCCATCTTCATCCATCTTCTCAATTATCTTGATCTTGACAAAATTTTGGTGCACACTTTACACTTGCTTATAGTAGACATCTGGACATGAGTCATTTTCATTAATCCTATCCTATCCAACATTATCTGAGCCATGAGGAACTATCCAAATGAGCATCCTTTGTTTGAACACCTTATCTTAGCACAAGATAATCCATATCTATCCATCCACATACCTATCCAAGCATCCACCCATGGCATTCCATACATTGCTAGACACTGAGGGTAGATATTTACATCTTACTTTGGGAATAATTCTTGACATATATCCTCCAACTTATGTGGTGATCAGAACAATGGAAAAACGTAAGATCAAATTGGTCAAACCACTCATGAGAAAGAATTCAAATCACTATCCCATGGCATATTTTGATGAGAAGATGTTCCTTATCAAGATTTATCTTTCATCGAACATCAATCCAAACAATCAATATCAGTCGTATCTAATTTACACGTCAACGTCACATCAAATCATCCAAAAAAATTTTTGTTCCAAATCAAGCTTCAAAATCCTGATCAATCAAATCCAATCAATCCCTCATCATCTTGGGATATCCATCCAAATCCTCATGTTGCTTAAACACTATCCTTGCATTGTTGTGTATCCTCAACAATGTTATCATCATCAATCCATCAATCAAATCAATCAACCTTAGCTTGGTTTTCAACAAAATCCCAAACAAAGCACTGATATCATCATGCATATCCATATCCAAATCATCAAAATCATGCGAAAATCCAAAAACATCCAAAACATATCAAAAATCCAAAAATATCCAAAACATATTGAAATCCAAAAACAAGTCATAAAAGTCAGAAAATGTCAAAAACACACCATCTGAACTACGTTGTCTCTGAGCTTACACGTAGGCAAGGCTAATCTTTGATCAGCCCTCGAGACACAAAAAAAACAAACATTCAAAAAACACAAAATCCAAAAACATTCATAAATCTTAGAAAATCCCAATACATTTGTAAAATCTTGAAACTACCAAAAAACAACCTCAAAACATTTCAGAAATGTCAAAAACATCCAAATATTTGAAAAAATCCATTTGTCTCATCTCACTTTCACATGCAATAAACATCACTCATAATAAATCAATTGTCATCCTCAACCTTTGGTGAAACAACAACCTTTGGTGAAACAATTGGAAACAAGTCTAGCAAGTCAAAAGTGAAAACTCAATCGTCAAGGTCTCAAGTCTAGGTCAGTACGTAAACAAGTTGGTCAACTTTTTGTGTCAATAGCCTATTATCCAATCAGTTCCAAATCAATCATATGATATCATCATGTCCTAGGATGCATCCTTCCTACAATGGATATCAACATTAGGCATCACCGTAGTGTAGTCTTGGCTAGCGGTACGAAGAACATTAGCTTGTTTGTTTACTTTATCTTTGTCTTTTGACTTATCTTATTGTGCTCATTTTGATGACCTCTTGATGATGTCCCAAATGAGGGGACTTAGAGAGAAAGAAATGGGGCAACAATCATTATATTTTTATCTGTTGTGCTTGTTGGATATTCTTGTAATATAACCTTGGTCATGCGTGCTTTGTTTAGGTGTAGGGAAGGTGTTTTAGATATCTTGTTGACCACATAGGAAGGCTTTCCTTTCTATGTTTTGGTCTAAGATGTTTGGAATATCTGAACTACATTTTGAATGAGGTTTCATAGGCCAGGTGTGAACAAGGATACTCCTATCTAATTGTCAAGGCAAAGTCCATCACACTAGGTACACCGCCATCCTAGTTCTTTATACCTTGATGCATCACATCTATGTGTGTTATCAAACATAAGGTAAATGGCCCTTTTAAAATCCCAACTCCTTGGTAAGCGAATCATCATCATCATCATCATCATCATCATCATCTCTTGACTCGTTGGAGTCTCTTATTTTCTTCTATCTTCTTTCTGCGCTAACATGGTACCATGACAGTTAATCATAAATCATTATCGCCATTGCATCCATTCTGCATCCATAAACTATCAGCATAATGCATAGCATATCATATGGAAAGCATTGGTAATGTCACATACATTGTACTTCCATCATTGCATAATAAACCATACATGTGCATTCATTACATAAGCATAAAAGAGACCATCTCATATCATATACCTCATCAAGGCATCAATTGCATAATCATATAGGCATATCATGTACATCATATACATAGGCATTATTAACATCTATCACATCATATTCATACATATCATCCATTTGTATTATCATAACATGAGCATAATAACATAAACACCATCATTAAGCACATCATTACATCATCATTAAATACACCATTTCATAGACATCAATAAATGCATCATCACAGTATATCATGTGCATCATCATAACATCCATAAATACATCATCATATCATACATGAGAAAGATAATAAAAATGGAAAGATTGCTTCTCATACATTTTATCATCATCATCCATTTAAATACATAATATAGATCTGTTAGTCTAAGCATTCACATATCATAACATTTGCATACATCATCATCAAAAGAGTACATGGAAAAGATACTAAAAAATAAATGCATGCATAAAAGCATCATCATCACATAGCATCATATAGAATCACATCACATCACATATAAACCGTCACATATAGAAAGTAAAATCCATCCATAATGCATAAAATAGAATAGGGCATATCACATCATAGCAGGTCAAATCATCTCATCTCATATATATCATCAAAATAATATTGTCATGGTACAAAATCTGGATCAAGAGTGTATCAAATACATAAAGTACAAATGCCCATGGGGCTAAAAAAAAAAAAAAGGAGCCCGTAGGGCACAAAAGGATCATGTCTCTGATCAAGAAATAGGCTAATCCTACTGGCTGCCCTCGCCCTCGTTGGGTTGTCTCTCTCTGTGATCCTCGGGGGGTCTGTAACCTGTCTGCTAAGAAAAGTCTGGGACCTTGGATGCTCGGGGCACAGCCTGATGATAATGGACTCTGTAATAATCGACCTCTCAGACCACCTCCCTATATGCACGTAATGAAACTGAACTCCTGGAGGAGGAGGTAGACATGCTCTCGAGCTGCTATCTATGACCCATCTCCTGCACTGCCCTAAGCTCTGCGACCTGTCTCTGCTGGACAACTTGATCTCTCTCTAGCCACAGTTGGTCCCTCTCTGCTATCAAAGAAGCAACCTAAGCCTGCAATTGTTGTATCTGGGAATCTCTTTGATTAGGTGGAGAAGGTGGTGGGGGTCCCTGATCCCTCTAAGGTGGCTGATCTGCCTATCTTGTCTACCTTGGTCCTGTTGCCCCTGGTCTTGATCCTACCTTGGGGCATCCTATCGTAGCTGATCCTGTGGCCCTATGTCCTGATCTGGCTACTGGTCTGGCCCACCTCCGCCCTGGCCCCTGTCTACATCTCCTTCCCCTCAACCTCCCTAGCCCCAGCCTTGTCCTGCCCCTTTACCTCTAGCTCCACGTCATGTCGATGGTATCCCTGGCACTATCAACCAAAGAGGTGGCTTGAACTAGTTTTTGTAGTCTTGAGTAGTCCCTGTATCGACCTGACCTTGATCGTATGGCCACGACTTGGCCACCAGCTATCTAAAAGAATCGATGGCCTCTTGCACTGGAATGTATAGGCCCCACAAAGACTCCCTCATAGTACATGCAAATATTGCAACGTACTGGTCATCGAGTCTGTCCTGAGGCTCCCCGAACTGTCTTTGTACTCAGTCGGGCAAGTATCACTCAATCATAGTGTGCTCATTCCCTACATCAACCTATCCTATCGAGCAAAAAATAGCTGTTGGGAGTCATCATACCATGTGGGCCATCCAAGATATGGCCGCCATGAATACTTGCATATCATCTAGAACTCTCCTCCAATGGGGAATCCCGTGCTATATTGTGTGTGTAAATGAAACACCTCCCCTGTACCTCCAGACAACTAGATTTTCTGGCTCCATATCAATAGCTACAACTCTCGGACAGAGCACAATGATGTTCTTCTAGGCCTAGATGTGGAGAAGTGTAATGCCAACCCCGATGGCTCTGCCTTTTCCGTATGTGAACTCATGAGAATCTCGATACAATGAGGCCAATAGTACTGGCCCCCACACAAAGCATACCCGTTGTCAGACCATCTGCTCCCAAGCAAGCCCCCATCCAGGACTGAAGTATTGGCCCTGCCAATCTAGTGCAACGAGACCCAAAATGATGGCTATTATGACTAACTGAAAAGGAGACACAGTGAGCCTATAGTGCTCTAGCTCGATCTAGCCCTTTGAAAAGACAATCTCATCAAGGCCCATCACATCATAGAATGTGTCCCTCTTGGCATCCACATCATAGATAACGCGCTCTCCATGGATGGGAAGTCTAAGTATCTGCCACACGTCCTTTAGTGTGACTGTGGCCTCGCTTGTCGGAAGGTGGAAGGAGGATGTCTCATTGTGCCATTGCTCTACGAGCATTGTCATGATACCCAAATGAGTCCTCATTGGTGGTGCATATGCAATGTACTAGAGGCCAATCACCCCCAAGTGCTCCTGTAGTCACTCATGCATGCCAACCAATTTGTCAAGTATGGAGGATTTGCACTCACATGAATGAAGAATCTCTACCTCCTCCTGCATCAGGAAAGTCACCGTGTTAAAATTCATAAAAAATTGTGATCCTAATTTACCCTAGCATGCCTAAAAAAACATATGCGTCACTGTTTGCGGGTGCAACACAGTTTGAAAGTTTCAAATTGCACTGCTAGGAGCCCAAAAAATCTCAAACTTCGCTACTGTGGCACATTTTGAAGTGCAAATCAGTTTAATGCTAAACCCTAATTCTCAATGTGGCCCGTCACAGTGTAGTTCTCACATGTAGTCTAGTTTGGAGTTTGAACCCTAACTCCAAACTACGATGAGATGTTGCTATTCGCAACTACGATGCAATTTGAGGTTGCATGGCACCGAAAGAAATTTTCAAGCGGTGCTATATTGGACCGCTGGTAAAAACATAACTTTCTCAGCTAATAAATGTGCACAAAAATTGAAAAATGAAGTCAAGTCAAGTTGACTCACCGGTGGTCCAGTGCCAAGCAACCTCTGGTGCACTCGCACTCGATTTGAAATGTGTCACGAAAGTGGTCATTGTGCCATCTCTCGAAGGGGTCAGAGCTCAAAATCGCGCAATCTCAAAGGGCTATGTGTGCAAATGAACTAGAAGTGGTCCCCTGAGGCCTATTTAAGATTGAAAGGTAGGGTTTTTTTTACCTTGTTTAGCTGTCCAGCTAGGGTTTTGGACCCTCGATCTAGTTTTTGCCCAACCGAGGGTTGTTTTGCATCGTTTTGTTGCATTTTTTCCCATTTTTGGCATTCTGGAGCCTTTTTGGACCCATTGGGCACCTTGTCCTCTTTTTTCGCAAGATCACCCAAAAATTAAAAAAAAATCTGATCTCTCGAGGGGGCAGTATATTGGCATGTTTCTTCTCATCGGGGCAGTAGTGGGGCAATTTTGAAAATCAGAAATTTTTTGAATTTTGATCGAGATAGTTTATTCTTTGAACCAACAGAACAAGTACTTTGCTTCAAAGAGGGGCAAAATGTAGACATGGAAAATATACCGACACACTTGATCCTGATTACTAACATCGTTTCAACCTAAATCATCTTCTTAGCTAATCATCACCCTTCGTCCCTTAATTAAATAAATCATTATTTATCTGATTAAGTAATTCTCTCTTGTTAATTAAATAAATCAATGTTATTTAATTAACCCTCCAATCTCTATTTAATTAAATAATCCATTTAATTAATCTCTAAAGTCATTCTATTAAATTAAATCAATCTGTATTTAATTTAATCTAACATCATCTCCCTTTTTAATTAAACAAATCAAAACCTTTATTTAATTAAATCTAAATCATATTCCTCTCAACTTTGATTTAAATCAATCCAAAAATATAAATCAAATTCTCAAATCACCTAATCTCCTATTAAATTAATTAAACCCTGATTAATTTAATCCCAATCATCTAAATCCTATAGATTTTGCCACTTGCACATGAAAATACATTTAAATGATTTATTAAATCTCTATTTTCTTTCAACATGGCATCTTTAGGGGAATATTCCTCCAAGTTTGAAAATCTCTCCGAGTGGGTTTGTCCTTCCAACAAAGCATTTAACCCTCTTTTAGGTCCTTGTGCATTTAGCCAAGTGGCATTTAATTCATTCCTTTCTCCCTCCAACAAGTCATTTCATGATTTTCAAATTCCACCTAATATCATTTATTGTGCACATTCATCAAAATGTGCTCAAGCTTCCTCCATTCACATCTTGACAAGTGGCATTTTCCCATTGGATGTTGAATGATCCCACATTGCTTCATTTTTCTCATTCCTCCATCTTTTCTTTCTATAAATAGAATGTTTTCCTTCTCATTTTGGATCCACAACTTAGAGCAAAGTTACTATCTTCACATTTAGAGCAATTTCATCCATTTCCATAGCATTTTCCATTATCATAGCTAGGTTATTGTAGATTTTATCAAGGAATCACATTGTTCTTCATCACCAAGTGGATCAACCTTCATCAAGATTATCAAGCTTGCAAAAGAGTTTGGAAAGGGCCAATTTCTACATCAAATTGGCACCAATTCCCCCATGGGATTAAGAGTTTGCATGCGTCAATAGGATTTAATAGCTTTTCTTTTTTTGTCCTTCATTTCATTTACTATTTTGAACACGTAGATGAATTTCATGGGGAATCTTAGTTCTAACTTGCATATTGATCTAACATTGTGTTTGTTTCTTGTGTTCATGCAGACCTGTCTAGGATTGGGGTTCACACTATCTAATATAATTATGCCACAATCATTATTCATTTTTGAAAGAAAGGATTAAACAAATGAAACAATTTCAAGATTCGGGAAATGTCCTCTCACAATAAATGAACTCATTCTATTTACATGTCAATATATATAAGTTATGTTGGTAATTAGTGATAAAGATAAAATTTATGATATATGTAAAATATTTTAACAATGATTATAATATAATATTTTAAAATAGTATATATATAGTTATAGTTATACACATATAATATGTAATATATGATAAATTATATAATATTATAATAATATATTTTATAATAGTTCTTTTCTAGTGGAATCACTTTAACATCTTCAATGGACCTACTATCTAATATAAAACATAAGAGAGAAATATGTAGAGAACAATAAATTACAACGTGGTATACATGTTTTAAATTTTTTGCAAATAATTCTAAAACTTGAAAATAGTTTGAACTAGATATTATTCTTCACATTGCACTCTATGATGAAGTATGGAATGGTAATAGGAGAGCATATCTAATTTTCAAAAGAGGTTGGATGTAGTCATCGACTTTAACTACATGATTCCCATTCAATTCTAATGAAGATCATAATATTTGGTATAGTAGAGAATGCACTTGTCAAAACACAGTTTTTCATTTGATATAAGCATTGGTTGTCACCACAATCTATACTTTGTCCTTATTATCAAACACCACACACATATTTGAAATACTACTTTCTAGAAGCAATTGATTCACCAACCCTAATAACAGATTAAGATGTAGAGTCATTTCCAACAATAGAGTAAGCTTGGAACCATTGACCATTTTACAAAATTGATACATGTGTTATTGATTAAAGTATGAGACTTGATAATAGCTTGTTAGAATCCTCATAGTTTGTAATAACTATAGGGCTAATACCATATCTACTCTCAAGACTATATCACACATGCTCCTAGAATAGCATCACACACTTTGGAGAGGAAAACACTTTTGTAATGAACATGCCTCAACAGATTAGTATGTAATTTTGACCAAATTTTCAATAGGATCTAATAAGTTTGGGAAGATCATAATGTCTATCTCACCAATATCCTTTCAACATCATCCAAAGTGTGATTCTATAACCTTTAGACAAATTGTCATTGCAAGAATCAAGTTGGCATCCACGAGGCTTGTGACATGCCAAATCACATGCCAACTCATTGTGGATATATTTACAATGGGTTAAACACTCACAACTACTAGATGACGATAAACCAATTAAGAAAACTTTTTCACTCCTCAATGAGATGGTTAAAATTTCTAGTACAACTTGTGAACTCTATGATGTATGAATCTTTGTAAACTATAAATACACATGTCTATAACATAGTTTACGTGCATCAATATGTTTAAATAGGAAAAATATAAATATCCATACACCTTTCTTAAGGGTATCCATACTCCTCTCCCTTCTGCCCATTTGATTTTTTTTTTCTTTGATATGGGATCATTTGGTAAGCTCTAATACAACATCCTGAAATATTTTTTCCTTATTTCTATGGTGGTGCTTGATATTATAGTTTCCTTTGTTTTTTGTGTTCTCGTTTGGAGGTTTTTCCTTCCACCTTTGCAACTTGCTTGGGCATGGGCCTTATCTTGGATGGACAATTGTCTCTAACCACATACTGCCTCAGGAAGTGGCACCCTACCTTGTCTTCAAAAAATAACAATCATCTTATTTTCATAGAATTATATTGTAATGTTGTTCGATTAGTTGCTTTAGCTCCTTGTGTGATATGGTTGCTACATTAGATTTTTCGTTGAAAAAATAACTCACCATAGTCTCATGAACTTAGCATGGAAAACATCTTGTGAGATTCTTGTGAGTAACTTAGGGAGTTTTTCCTAGAACTATGATTTGATTTTGAAACTACACCTGATCAAATTCTTCCATCAGCCTCAATTTGAAACCATATGTATAATCAGCCTGAACTTCACACTCAATAGAAGAGCACAAGTGTGGCAGGTAACTCAAATAGAATCCTAGTGATCTTCCAGTTCCACAATTCTACTTTTTTTCATTTATTTTTTAATAGAAGAGAACTTCCCACTCTCCTTGCATACTCCTATTGTATGCCTCTTAAATTAGCTGGAAATCCAAATCAAGATATTTGCATACTATAACTCCATCCAAGGGTTCGTCTTGGAAAATAAAATCTATTTGCTTCTTTTCACTCTGAGAGGACAACACAAAATATGATTATGTTTCATTGTTATATGAGTATGAAGTTAGCCACAACGATCTAACCCAAAACAAATATATGTACAAAATAGCAAAAATAATCCAATAGACTGCAAACATATGATCATAATAGTTCATATCTGATATGAATGACAACTCAAAGGTCAATGACACTAAATAACAAAATTAGGGAAATAAAGTCACTTGAGGTTCAATTAGAACAATGTGAAAAATAAATTAACTTCACAGATATTTTGCTTCATTTGATTACCCAGTTCCTATATATAGATGACATTAGGTTGGGGTATTCCCAAAGCCCCAATGAAGTTGACTGCAAAAAAATATAGAATTTACTACACTACTAGTCAAGGATTATGACTAGAGGTTTTCTACATAAACTGACTTAAGAATTGTTGATGCTTGTGAAGAATGTTCTCATCTTCCCAAGTCACATCTTCCAACTTTATTAAGTGTTGAGAGATGGCTTTATTGTGTAGTTTCCAATTTGTGAGCAACATTAGAAATCCCATATGATGTATTATAATGTGTGCTAGAGCTTTCTGCTTTCTATTGCTAGTGGGACGTTTGCTTGCAATGTGAATTTAAAGGAAAATATGATCACTAATGCAGGAGACATGAGATATGTCTTTGTAAAAGCAGGATTAAGTGATGAATTAATTTTCTTTAGAAGAAGAAGAATCTTATTAACATCCATAATACCAAAATAGTCCATGCGATTACAAAGCAGGAACAAATAGCCTATGATACATGTTTACAAGGGTTAAAGAGTACTCATATAATAAGGGTAGCAACCTGAAATTCAAGCAATTGCAGATTCTCTGTGGAGGTTGGATCATTATGTGTTTGGTTTTGCATCTAGGTTGTGGATTACTCCTTGATTAGGCTTTCAAAGATGAGAACATCAACTATAGTGGAGATTTATTTTATTTGGGTTCACTCTTTAGATGTTGTAAGATTTTTATTACAATATTTTATTGAATAAGGCTTTTGGCTTGTTTCTGAGCTATTTTTATTTGTGTGAATTAAGAATAGCTAGATAGTTAAAATAGTCTTCTGAGCATCACCTAGAAGCATGAATTGGTTGAGTTGCTCACCCAAGAGCTCCACAACCAACACCAATAAAAAAATGCATTTCAATTCCAACAAATGCAACAAATGACAAACATGTTGCAACTATTGATTAACCAAGTTGTTTATCAATTTGTGTCAAATTACAACAGATATGCATGCAACAAAGTATACCATGCAAATTGTAAACTGAAAATCAATGACTTATGCCTACTTCACATGAACCCAATGATCAAACATTCTCATTGTAAGAAATAAGATATTTACCATTGGATAATTATTGTATTATCATCCCTGATTTGGAAGTGTTAGCGAAATTGATTTCAGATGTTTTCCTACTAGTTCTTCCTCTCTTTCTAATGCTAACTAAAGGCTATGGTCAGTTGATAACATTCAAGTTCTAAAACTTTGTGAATTCTCACTAGACTCATGAGAGCTCATTAGATTTTTCATTGATCAATGCTAGGTGATTGAAAGGATTTATCAACAACTACTTAAAAACAATCAAATTATGAAAAGAAAAAAATAAAAAATATTTTGGGCTATATTTCATAGAGAAGCAGAGATTGTTTTCCCTCTATTTAATTTGAAATAAGAAAAAACAACATTTTTCTTGTTTTCATCAAATTTTAAGCAATTTTTAGTTTCCAAAGTGATTGAATTTCATTTATTCTTTTGGTTTTTATTAGAAATATATTACATTTTGATGTAATCTCAAACTACAAATTGTACTTTCACTTTGGAAACATGTTCTTTTGAATGCAATTTCAATGGAAGCAAGAAAAGAAGTGACTATAGTTTAATCTTTTGAAATGAGTAAATACAAAATATCTTGCAGCATCGACCTATTGCTTAAAGAGATTTTTATTAAATATAAGAATATAAGAATCTTGTTGAGTCATTAAGTAGCAATTTGTGAACCATATCGTCTAATAGCTATTTTTTCTTTCTTTTTAAAGAATGATGGAATAAGAATTAGATGTATATTGACACTCTATACAATTTTGTAATAAGTCTTGACTATTTGTGTTAACGACTGACAGTGTTTATAATTAGAGGAAGACTTGCTTTTTATGTAGCTATTATTTGTTTTTTCCCTAATTTATTTATAATCATTATTGTTTCAAGCTGTGTTATTATTTGTATTGTCAAAAATCACCTACTTTGCAATTTCCATTTTATGCCATGACATTAAATGTGATAAAATGCACCGAGCAAAAAGCTAACATTAAATGTAGAATCACAAAGTTCCTCAATCTTCAACATTCAGTGCAAATATTACAACAGTGTCAACTGTAACATAAACCAAAAAATTGACAAATTTCAAGATTATTATAAAGTTATTATATTATCAACATTGTTGCTAAAACTTAGCAGACACAACAAATTAAAAAAGGATTATTCTTGAACATTTTGATGCTCTTCAACTCTTATTTTATTTTAAAATTAAAAAAAAACAAATATTATTAAGAAAATATTATCTAAAAATAAAATTTATTGATGAATGTATACAAGATTTATGGTTTATGTAATGATTAAATATTTTAGAAGAGTAAAATATTTAGTAATAAGTATAATTAATAATATTTATAAAAAAAGAATAAATATATTATTTTTATTTTGAATTAGAAAATGCCAAATAATATCATATATAATTTTTTCCCTACCAATTAGATTGACTAAATAAGACATTACAAATGCTGCCACATATCTTTAATTTGTAAAAAAATAAATATATTATTATATACCATCACCAAAAATAAATTTAGAATTATTTAAAATATTTATATAATAACAAACTATCAAAGAATCATGTGCATTGTTCATTGTATCTGCTTAAGACAAAAGTGAAGAGACAAGGGAAAAGCTTTTGGCAGTACATCCTAAAGGAGAAAAAACTTTAGGAGGCTCCCATCACTATATTTTAAAGGGATGGATTATTATTTATTTAACATGTGTTCTTATGGTTATTTAGGCAGGTGAAAAATAACCATTGATGGGTTGCATGCTCACTAACTTTTTAGTTTGTTTATATAAATATGCTTAGTATAATTTTTGAAAAATATTTGCAATTTGTGTGTCTCTATATATTTGCTTAATAGGATTGGAAAATAATTAATTTGGTTAATTTATGTATTATTAGAATAATTATGTTATATTTAATTTAAAAATTATTTATTATTTAGTAAATTATATCTTAAATATATCTATTTAATTTTTTTGAAAAGATATAATTTTGAATTATTTTATTTAATTAAGAGTTATATTATTTTATTGATGAGCTATTTTATTTATTTAAAATTTTATTTTTTATTTATTCAAGAGTTGTTTTACTTTATAACTATTTAAAATAATTTAATTTTAAATATTTTTATTTACTTAAGAGTATTTAAGAATTATTATTTTTTACTTAAGAGTATTTAAGAATTATTATTTTTTACTTAAGATATTTTATTTTAGGTTATTTAAAGCAAATAAGATTAGTAAGGGAAGGAAATTCTCATGTAGAAGGTGGTATGTATGAACGTTATAACTTCACAATGATAAATAAATAAAGAATGTGTTCTTAGGAAAAGATTGTATGGAGGAAGAAAAATGGGTATTATACAAGCACATAAAGTTTATCATAAAGTCATTGCATGGATTTATGACAACTTGAAAGTATTTGATAAATTTATTATTATCACAACCTGATACAATTCTATTAAAGTAAACCATGAAACTTTTGAGGCAAAGGCAAAGATTAATCAATGCATACCTTGAATCATTGTTTTTCAAAGAAGTACAAAAGTCAATTTTAACTAGGATCGTTTTTCTAGTAAAACACTCTACATGGATGGCAAATCTCATCCTAGTTAGAAAGAATGGAGATATCTAATTGTATATTGATTTTCACAATTTAAAACATCAAATAAAATATACTTACCCCTTGCCTTCATTAGATGGAGTCTTACAAATATTGAATAGTTCACAAATGATGTCTCTCTTAGATAGGTATTTAGGGTACAAGAAAGTTCACGGTAAACTATGACGATTGAATCAAGATGGCATTCACAACAAAATGGGTACCTTTGCATACAAGAGGATGTCATTTGCTATAATCAGTGTAGGAGCTACATATCAACATTTCATGGATGTAACCTTCAAGGATCTCGTGGATAAATGCATAATTATATATAGATGAATTGACTATCTTTTTTTTGAAAATGGATTGTATATTAGATTTGAGGAAGGTATTATAGTGATGTAGAGAGCATGAAATTTCCTCGAATTCAAAGAAATGTGTCTTTGGAGTCACTAAAGGAATGCTACTTAGTTATGCTATCTTTGTGAATGACATATTCATTGAACTTGGATGAATGATTTTTTAAAAAAGAAATTCAATACCAAGTAGTAAGAAGGAGCCAAAGTCATTTTTGGAAAATATCAATTTTGTATGCAAGTTTCTTGCAGGATTCATTTCTTGCTTGAAAGTCTTATTTTGGCCCAATTCTATTTACTCCTTTTGAGTCCAAAACTATTAGGGTATGTGATGATGGAACATTTGTATTCGGATTTCATGCAACATCTGGCTTCTTAGGCTAGACCTTCTCCTTCTCTTCATGAGGTGGGTTAGGTCAAGGTGATGGTAGAGGATTCCCCTCTTCTTTCTCCACAGTCTAAGGATTTGGATAATTGTGTATTGAACAATTGTCCAAAGAAAAAAGGAAGGTCTTCCTAAACATGTCTCAATTCCTAATACCCATTCAATGGATGCATGAATTGTTAGATGAAGGTTAAGCATTGTTTATATTATACATCCTTTTGTAGTTTTTATGGGTTAATTATTTTTGTGAGTATCTATTTTAGTGAGATACTTATTGTTGTGAAGCATCTTGACTATGTTTGTTTATTTATCTTGGTTTTGTGTCAGCTATCATTTTGCTCTTATAAAAAAATTCAAGTCCTTTCAAAACATATATTTCTCTCTCAATAAAAAATATTTCAAATGTTATTGCATATATTATTCTAAGAGAAAAAAAAAATCATGAATGTCTCAACCAAAAAAATTCTATGTTATATACATTTTATAATGCAAAGACAATTTTTGTGTTCCCAATGCAACCACTTATGTTGACTTATGTTGGCTACTTTTTTTTGTTATGATTTAAAGGTTAACAGTACTTTTAGAAAAAGGCAAAAAAAAGCTTTGAAAAAATATTTTGCAACTGTGTCCAAAGAAGGAAGATATGTCGACTGTTAGATGAGGATTAGACGTTGTGTATGTTGCAGATCTTTTGATTATTTTTGTGGGGTGCCTGTTATTGTGAAACAGCTTGACTGCAATTGTGCTGTTAACTTTTGTGTCAACTATCATCTTACCTTTATAAAAGGTTTTCAGATCACTGAAAGAAAACATTGTCACAGATTATTGTGATATTTATACATGTTATCAAGTTGGGCAGTCAGTCTGCCATGATCTGAGCTTTGCAAGGCAAAGAATCATGTGCATTGTGTATTGTATCTGCTTAAGACAAAAGTGGAGAGACAGGAAAAGCTGGACAGTATTCTAAACCAGAATTTTTTGCCAGCCTCTCCTCACTTTATTTTAAGGAGATGGAATATTATGTATTTAACATGTGTTCAATAATTTCATGAATGCTTCATATTAACTGTGTCATGTTTTTTGCAACAATATTTTCTGACTAGTTAAAATTAAAATGCGGTTGTTTACTTCTGAACATTTCTCTGTGTGACAAAGACCAGATTTTAAATCTGAATAATGTGAGGGAGGTTCCCAGTTGGTAAAACAAGACCAATGTTTATATCCACCAAAGGTGTTAAATTAGTGGGTGGTGGGACCATAGCAGGGCATCAAGTCAATAGCAAGGGAACACTTTTGAGTGTTACCCAGTTAAAAAAGAAGCCTGGAAATTAGGTATTGATTGGAATAGCTTGCTTAGAGTTCCAATTCTAATGGCTTGTTATTTTTCTCACTGGTGGCCTATATAGCTAAATTGGATATACCCATGCAAGTTGAACTATTTATGCATTGAATAAGGTTGCCATGATAGCGGTGCAGCATTTTTTAGACAGTGGGGTACCGGCCTATTAACTCTTTTTAATTCTCCCTATTCCTCGCTGCCATTAATCTCAATAGTAAATACAAATGAGTTGATGATTTGTATGTGGGTACATCAATACATTGACTGTTAGTAGAGACAACTCAGCGAAAAATCAATGGTTACCTACAAACCGAACAGGGAGAATGGTTACCTACAAACCCAACAGGGAGAATGGTAAAATTTAATGGTTCCCTACAAACCCAACAGGGAGAATGGTAAAATTTAATAGATAAATTTAAATAAGTCAAAGTTTAGAATGTGTTATTTATATCAAAATGAATTTGTTATCACGTAGATGAAACTGATGGTAATAGATCAGTCCACTTCTTAATGACCTTCCATTGATTACAGTTCGCCCAGTCCGTTTCTTAATGACCTTCCATATGATTGGAGTTTGTCCTGACCACAATGAAATCATAGAAAAATAGACAATTCACATAAACAAATAATAATTGCAATTGATTACCAACATCAGACTCTGTAAAATACAAATGAACCTGATTACTTATTATCATTTTTAGAAACTGTGAAAACTTTATATCTGCTACAGTTTATAGCAGCATAACCTTTTGAATGGTTAGTGGCAGAGTTCATAAATTCTTGACTTTTTTTTATTGATGAATACATGCATTTAGACAGGAGAGTTAATGGAAAATTTATGTGCCTGAACACTCTTAATAGCCTATTCAATCTTATCTGTATTACGTACGTTCTTTATTGCCTTCTTTAAGTTCTATGTGGATTTGTAACTTCCTGACACGAGCTAGTGAATGTCTCGAATTATCTTCAGAGGAGAAAGTATTCGCCATTATAGCCAAGAGTACAGAGTCTTTCATGGCAGGTGCCTGAGTACAGGGTATTCTCTGAAGGGGGTTCCCATTCAATGATAATAAATGACCCAGTCATAATAAATGATCTTGCAACTTGGAAAAATGAGATTAAGCATAGTTGAGACAATTAATTAATACAGTAAATCACAAAGATCGTAATTCAAAATTCAAAAACAATTCAAATTGATCAATAGAATGTAAGCAACACAATGAAATCAGAATTAAGAAAGCATTAATATTACTTTCACCTTGTTGACATGAATTACTTTCATTGTCCTCTTTCACTTTGCTTTGCTTTTAGATTTTAGTATGCTCTTCTTCGCTTCAAGTTCAAGTGTGTGGATGATAGCAATGATGTAAAACTTCAAAGTTTGTGGTTAGCTTTCAAAAAGGTACGAGGACTGCTTTTATAGAAATGATTGATTTGAATGAAAGATCTAGATTAATAGGTGGAAGATCAAGCTCAAGGATTGAGGATTTTTGAGAGGAATTGATTAGGGAGTTAACTAACTGCAATTGGCTGAAGGATTTTATTTAATTGTTTACATGGAGAATTGATTGAAGAGTTAGGGATTCGATTGCTTCGTTTAACTTTTGGGAGTGAATTGATTTGATTGATGTGAAGTGAAATTGATTATCCAGTTGACTTGAAGAAAGTTCGTTAAGAACGAAGTGGAAATGCATGAGATTAATAATTAATTAATTAAATGAATTAATTATTAGAGGTATATGCAAGATTAAACTTATTAAATAAATAAAATAAATGATTTTATTTATTTTGGAAGAAGATAATATTTGAGAAATTAATTAATAATTAAAAATGATTATTTAAAGTGAACTTGCATGAGTATTTAATAATTAAATAAATTTAATTATTATTTACATGTAAATAAAATAAATATTTTAGAGGAAGATAATGTTGAAGAATTAAATTAAATAATTAAAATAATTACTTAGTTTAAGAAGTGAGAATTTATTAAATAATAAATGATTTAATCTTGGAGATAAGAACTAAATAAGGAATTTTATGAGATAATTAATTATTAAAGGAATGTGCAAATGGAATTAGATAAATAAATTAAATATTTTATTTATTATTAATGAATGGATAATGTTGAGAGATTAAAGGATAATTAAATAATTAAAGTAATTATTTAATTTAGAAAGTGGAAAATGGATAATTAAATAATAGTTATTTAATTTTGGAGGGGATAATAGATGATTAATTAGATAATATTAATTTATTTAATTAAATTAGAAGAATAAATATAATTAAGGAAGATAAATAGGAGTTAAAGACATAGTTAAATAAATATGATTTATTTAATTAATTAAGAAGATTAATGATAAAGTGAATTAATTAAATATCATAAAGTCATTTAATTAATAGTGGAATATGTATTAATGATAATAATTAAATAATTGAAACATTATTTGATCATTAAAAATGATGATAATTGGTGCTAAAAACATTCCTCGTAGGCTAAGACAATTTCAGGTATCTACATTTTCCCCCTCTTTGATATAATGCATTTTTATAGTGTTATGTCAAAGAAAATTCAAAAAGTCATGTTCAGAACTTTCCCCAGTATGCCCTAATAATGGTAGGATATTATGGTGCCCTCTCGAGAAATTTGGTGAAAATTTCAAAAAATAAGCCAAATTTACCGACAAGTCGATATGATGTGTCTAGCTGCGAGGATTGATAGAAGAAATGTTAGCTAGAAGAAAATGTTAGTAAGAAGTGAAGAACGGTTAGATGGACCATCCATCCAAATCAAGATTGATGAGATCCATGAAGTGGGTTAGGATTGATATATGATTGATAGATTTTGAGCTTTAAACAGTGCACAATTGTCATCATAGAACGTTTTATTATGTGACAAGAGGATGTATGCACACCTAAGCGTGAATTGTGAAGGTGGCTTTTTTTTTCCGTTTGCCTAAAGATTATGATATATGGACAAGTGGATATATGTGTACACCAAGTTGAGACAAACCTTGGTGACATTAGTATCCGTTTTCCAAAGATTCAGACACATCAGACAAGAAGTGCCCTGATTCGTACTAGTAACAATAGAACCTTGTTGGAATATGTGAGGAAATAACCATAGAGCATGTTAATCCCAATGCAAGAAAGTGTTAACTGACCTTTGACTTGCCTAGGATGTTTTGATTTATGCCAAATGGAACTCCAATCACACACAAGGACCTTAGTTGCTCCAGTCTTGTTACCAAACAAGCCACAAACAAAAATCAACAGAAAGAAACATCATGATCCATCATCATTGTTCTAATCACTTGTGGATATCATTGAATAGCCTAAGAACATGACATGAGATAAATAAAATAAGACTTAACTACCAAATGAGTCCACAATTATTTAGATCTTGTTGTCCACTAATAAGTGTTTGATATGATTTCAAAAGATTGTGTCTATTTTAAAGAGTGAAATTTTTTGTGTAAGGTGCCTGACCTCTGGTTTCAATAATGCAACACCCTAGGAGACAAATGATTTTTAATAAGATAGGTACACCATTGATGAATACGTAGACAATTGATCAGCCAAGTTGAAGGCTATTTTGGTAGTTTCATTTGTTATTCCATGATTTGAACTAAACTCATTTTTTGTAAGATATTCTATTTGTTGTCTAAAGGGATAGTTTCATTCTAGAACTTGGATTGTGATAAAAAATTATTATGATGTACCATAAGGGATTGACCTATGCCTTGGGGGCTCATCAATGATTGCCTTGCCTACATGACACACGTAGAGGAAACATAGTTCGATTGAACTTGATAAGTGATAGTTTATTCTGGAATGTGGATTATGATGAAGACTTGATTACGACAGACCCTAAGGGACAGACCTAGGCTTCAGGGGCTCATCAATTATTCACCTTGCCTACGTACACACAGAGAGGCAACATAGTTTGACTATTTGGATTGACAATAGCACATGTTGGATGGTTGATGTTGTTTTTGACTTTTTCAACATTTTACAATTGTTTTGGATTTTTCAAGGAATAAGTGAATGTTTTTTGGATTTTTAGATTTTTTGATGATGATCATATGGATGAATGATGAAGAGATATCAATGTGTGGATATTGAAGACCTTTTGAGATCTTATCGTTGACCAAGCTAAAATTGATTGATTTGATTGAGTGATAACCAATAGTGATAGCATTGTTGAGGATACACAACAATGCAAAGATAATGTTGTCAAGATAGGAACCACACAAGGATTGGGAAGGATACATCCCAAGATGATGATTGATTGATGATGATCTTACTTGTGGATATCATCGAAATCTATCAGATAATTTGATAACCCACTGTAGTGTATGTGCTTAATGATATTGATAGGGATTGTTTGGATCGATATTGATGGTGGAAATTTTGATGGTGATATTTATTCATGAGATGGTGGTTTTTGCTTGAGATTCATATATCAAGATATTTTTTCAAAACTAAGATTAATCACCTACCCTCAGTGTCTAGCAATGTAGGGAATACCATGAGTGGATGCACTAGTGCAATGGGAATGGATATGTGAAGGATAGACATTGTGCAAATAGATCTGAGATAAAGGATTTTACTTCCAAGGACTATCTAAAAATAGGATATTATGTTTGACCCAAGTGAAATTTTTGGATAGTGCTATGTAGGTGAGGATATGAAATGGGATAGTATATGGTCAAAAGAGAATGACCATGTCAAGATTTTTCCAAAAGTGTGTTTTGAAGTATATGCCCCTAGTCTTTATCAAGATCAAGGTGGATAGGGAAGATGGATGCAAGTGGAATGGATGGATGGTAGATTTATTTTGGATGGAATGGATATTCAATGTTGGATTTATTATGGAATGGATAGGATGTTGGATTTATTATGGATGAGATAAGTTGCTCCCAACCGAAATGGTGGACATAGATGCTTGATTTTACACATGATGCTTGTCTTCTAGGTTTTCATTATGGTACTTGCCCAAAGTGACATAAGAATGGTTTTCACTATTGGATGGATTATTTTTTCTTTACTTTTTTCTTTGCTATTATTATTATTGGAATTTTGAATGATCATCGATCATGTTGGACCACCTGGTGGTGTTGATGCAGATGTTGCTTTCATAGTGTGCCAATAATGTCCTGCCTTGATGAGTATCTTCGCCAAAATAGTATCACTTGTATATAGCCCATGAATTTTAGTGTGATCATCTTTGATACCAAAGTTGACCTTATCTAAATACGTACATCCTGATAGAGTGTCATTAGAGTCCTTATGATAAAGTGTTACCACCAAGAAACGTTTAATGTGGGATTTGGATATCTTGGATTTTAAGTTGGATGATGGATTTTGATGGAGGATATGAGATGGAGATGAATTATTTGATAATTTGGATTGTGGATCTTTTATTCTCCAAACTTGAGATAGTGGATGATGGAGTGTGGATGTAATATTTTGGATGGATTGGGAACCAATTTTTTCATATAATTTGTGTGTTGGTATTGAAGTCTTCTTTGAAGGAGGCGGACACTTTTGATAGTTTGAAGGCCTTTTTGATGTGGCTCAATAGTTTCATTGACTATTGGATTTGGTTTTGGATGTTGATTGGATGCTTTACATGATCCAATTTTCTTTGAGATCCATTTTGACTGTATATGTCCACTTTGATTTTTGGATTTATTAGTTTCAATGGCTTGACTTTGATCTTTTTCTTTGTAATGATTGTTTTTATTTTGTTGGTCCCTTTTATTGCATGGAAGAATCAAGGAATGATGGTCTATTTTGTGGATGGGTGGAGTTTTGGTAGCAACCTTATGATAAGGATAGTTCATAACACCTATTTCAATATTTGATTAGATGCAGTTGCCCCTAGCATCATGGAGGTACCACTAATATTCTTAGATTTCTCGATAGATGAATAACCAAGTCCTTGATATTTAGGGTTATCAAAAAAATGTATTGGTTCTAGAATACCCTATTCATGTAGGCCTAATCCTTTTCCTTTATACTACACTCTTTGATAGATCTTGTTTGCAATAGGATATTTGTTGTTCTGATAACAAGATGCTAACTCTTCTTTGTACTGCTAGGAATCATCACTGGTGTTTACCTTCTCATTAGTAAGAAAGCTTGCTCTGAGAAAAGCGAGTGATCCATGTTGGTAGGATATTGGTGCTTCATCAATATGTGGGATAGCTTCCTAATCAATATTTTTTGGCTTGATTTTGTGAAATATTGGATTCTGATTGTTCAGATTCAAAAGATATCGGTGCTTCAAAATTGGTAGAAACCTTCTTCATGGTCATCTTCTAAAATGTCACCATAAAGTCCTTTGAAATTCTCTATAACTTGATCATTTACAAATATGTCTAAAGTAGGAGGCTCTTGTTCTGGAGGAAGATCACCTATGTGTCTAATGGAAGCAAGTGTCCCATCTGCAAAAGTGGAGGTGATTGGAATATGGATGGGGTCAATGTTAGTTTTTGGTTCATGAATTACATGGAAAGTAATAATGGGATCTTGATCAAGGATAGGATGATATTGTAGGATTTGAATAACTTGATCTTGATTAATTTTAGGGACTTCTACTTGATGCTTTGGATAATTTAAATCTAATTGCTTCTGGATTTGATTGTGTGGTAGTCTTTTTTCATCAGAAGCAATTAGATTTAAATTCATATGGATTGTGGAAATCTAATTACATTGCTTTGGATAATGTCCTCAAGACATAGATTAGGTTTTTATAATGTGGTATGAATAAAGGACTCTTGGGTAGTCTCAATATGTGGGTATGGTGGTAATGGATTTTGAATAGGAATATTTGGAGTAAATGATGAGCCTGATTAATAGCTAGTTTTCTCTCAATTTTTAGTTCATATCTTTCAAACACTTTAAGATGTTTATTTCATATACATTCTTGAACTTATATACCTTTTATATCTCTATGTCATCCAAACCAGACTTTGCTAAGTGGAAATATGATTATGATATGATGATGTTTGCATGGATGAATGTGTGAATGTGTATGGAATTCAATGTGAATCTATTTTTAATTTATGATTGTTAATGGTATGTATGCTTTAGATGAAACTGAATCCTTGTAGCTATAAGAATAACAACCCGCAACAACTAGAGAACTCAACTTGCAGCCAAAGAATTCTAGGCCGATTGTAGGGGAGATTCCAAGAATGTTGGAAACATGACAGTTGTAGAAATGATGGAAGTGATCATTAGAGTGGTTAGTTGTGAGTTATTAGAGAATTTAATAAGACAATGGAGGAAAGAGGAAGTTTGCAGTAATCAGGAAATTGATGTGACTATTTTCATAGAGCATGTCTCTGTCATGTCATTAAAAGTAGAATTGTAAACCTATATGTCTTCTTCTATTTTTTTCAATTATAGTTTCAGTTACAAAAACTTCATCTCTCTCTATTTTGAAGGATAGTGGACATCTTCGTTTAATTTATCTTTTCAATCCTTATGAAAATAAGGGTTGAGGAGCAGATCTAGTTGGATATGATATATTTTTATAGTTATGGTTTTGTTTCATAAACAATATCTTTGTTAGTTTTATGTTATGCATTCATGAATGAGAAATTGGTGAAGATTCTAGTCAGATTGTAGAGTTCAATTATATACAATAAAGATGTTTCAATTTACTGTTATGATTAGTTGAATCGAGTAGCACATATTTGGTTTCTCTTGTGGGTACAAAAACTTGAGCAAGGGCCACTCAAGGTACTATTCACCCACCTTCATTTTTGTTGTTAATTTAGATGCTTATATTATTGCACAAGCATTTCAATAGATTCTTCATTACATGCACATGAATTATTTCAGTCTCATGTTTTAAGTTCTGTAATGCATCATTGAGTCATCCTTTGGAGTGAGTCAAGTAGTTAGGATTAAGAATCAGAAGTGCTAGTGAAATTGCAGAATTCAGGTTTAGTAGTTAATAGTTAGTGTTAAGCCAAAGGTACCCACAACATCAATAGCAGATTAAGCTATTTCCCTTGTTTTGCAAGTTATGCTTTATTTTCCTTTTCCAGTCTTTACTATTTTCTTGCAAATGTTTAAATCACCTATACTTGATTATATAGGTTGTGTAGAGTCTTTGAATGCACATACAGTGCCATCATCATCAAAAGCTTACAAAGCCATAGTTGATAATTGAATGGATTCTTTGTAAGGGTTTAATGAACTATTTAGTTAGGAACCCTTCCTCTGAATTGTGAGTCTAACACCAAGTTTATTGAACATTAGTGAGGCCTTACATTTTTGGCATCATTGTCGAGGATGGTGCTACATTGAAGATTCTCCTATGTTATTTCAAGCTTTTATAGTTATAATTTTTTCTTCAACATTAGGGTAATTAGGTTTTTAGTTATCAATACAAAAATGCTTTACTAATAATGTGTAGGATTCATTGATCCAAAGAGTCACAAATATTGTATGCGGAGGCAACGAGATGCTCTAGGAAGATTTGTCCCTTCAACACACAAAGATTTAGAGGATACTGGTGATCATAATGAACAAAGCAAGGGTATTCTTGAAGAAGAATCATCCCTAACACCAATATCCACGTCAGATACAAAAGAGACTTCCCATACACAAATTATCACCATGGGTGATGTTTTAGTGGAAGATCCACCAGATCATACGACCTTTGAGTTCCCCATTGCCAACTAGGAGATAGAAATTTCACTGAAGAACATACCTCCTTTAGCATTACTTGTCTTCTATGGGTTGGTCACAGAGGACCCAAATACATTCCTATTTGAGTTTTATGTGTTGTGCAAAAGTTATGATTATACTACAAATGCACATAGGCTCAAGCTATTTTCAACAGCCCTAAAAGATGCTGCTCTAAGATGGTTTATGGGTTTAGGAAGAGATGTTGTTCCAAATTGGAATTCCATGAAGAAAAAGTCTTGGAGAAGTACTAGGAATACAATAGAGGAATAGAAAGAAAGAGAGATGACATCTTCAGGATGTCACAAAAGGAGGATGAATCCTTGGAAGACTACATGGAAAGGTATCAATTCTTCCTTAAGAAATCTCACCAAAACAAACTCTCTAATGAGTCTTTAAAGTTGATATTCTTAAGGGGGTTAAGTGCAAAAAGATGGGGTCCAAAAAGGGGTCTTAAGTGGCCACTATTTTTCTAAAATTGGGAAATATTGACCTTGGATGAGAAATTAAGGATAGTTACACTCAAAATTTTAAGATGCAACAAAAACAATGTGTTACACCCCATTGTGTTTTACCTATTTACTATTACTATGGTTGGTTAAAATATCGAATAAATGGATGTGCTTGTATTTTTTATTAGAAAACATGTGTTTGCATTGTGATATATATTGTTTGGAAAATAATGATAGGAAGTTAAATAGAATTAATGTTATGATTAAATGAAAAGAATGATGATTCAAGTTAGTATTCTTATTATGAATGATTATATGTAATGATTGTTTTGGTGAACAACTAACTACCATTTCAATTTTCTAAGGTGAATATAGATACAAGGATCAAGCCTCCAGAAGGAGGGGAAGTATCACTCGGGAGAAGTGATTGGTCGGTTAACCCCTAAACCAAGCCAGACCAAGTTTTTTCACACACACACTTGTAGATTGAGTTAGTTGAGTCTTAGTTCTAAAAATTGGTAAGTTATCCCTTAGTTTCAGTTGTGGTTGAATTTGGGAAGGTTTATGTATTGTTGTTAATGTTCTTTTTGTGATATAGTTAGGGTTCCTTTGTAATTGTGAGTTCTTATAGTCTCTTTAACTAATGGATAAAGATATATATACATGGTATGCACATATATGTATACATGTACATGTCAACGATATACCCATACATGTGAGTTAATACATACATGAGTATACGTAGGTAGACGTACCTACACATGTTCATGGATGGATTTCTCATGGGCATGAGAATATATCAAACAAATAATAAGACATGTATATATACATCATGTGCATATATATATATATATATTATCGATGAGTTTATAAATATGTACCATTGTTTGAATAAAGAAAATGTATATATGGATAAATTTATATATATATACACACATATTGTGTATGTGTATATGTATGTATGTATATATATACATATAGCTTATTATGTTAAAGAGATAACATGTATATATGCTATCAAAATATCAAATGATATATTTTAATACTATGATAAGTTGATAACTATATATACATATATGTAATTATATGTATGTTTTGATATTATTTAAGCACTTCTTATTATTTATAAGGCATTGTGAATACAATGAAATAAAGCGCAAATTTATTGGCATAAACATTACACACAATACATAAATGATACCATAGTACAAAGTATGTTCTAAATACAACACAATGGACATTATTAATGAGTCAACGGATATGCTATAACAACTCATGAAGTTTGTAGACTTGGTCAAAATATTTATGAGGTTTTTAAATGAGAATAAGTCGTTGACTTATTATTTTTAACAGAAACACCAAATGCACGATGGAAAGAATAAGGTGGTGCCAAAATATGAATATGTATTAAGTTTATTAGACCAATTTATTGTGAGCAATCCAACGATGGAATACTAGGTAAAAGATAGAATAAGTCTTGGTTTTGCTGGCATATTTAGAAGTTGACCTATTGGTTTTTACCTTGCTTTGTTGAGATAAACTCTTGTTGTCTCTATTCTAGTTGATTTGTTGTTCTAAATAGATTAGTATGGTTTTATATTTCTGCCACTAGTTGAATTTAATCTGTTGAGTCAACCTAATATCTGAGAAGTGTCAAATTACAGAGCTTAATAATAGTCTAATAAGTATCTTGATTTTGTATAAATGGGGGTATGGGATACATCATTTGGATGCATTGTTTTATCTTCATTATGTTATTTTGATTCTAATATTTTCTGAGTGAGTTGAGAGTTGTTGTGAGAAGAGTTTAGTGAGATTTTAGAAGTATTTCTTAGTGTGGATTGGGAAATTTCTACTAAATATTGGAATCAATTGTTCCACTATTACACTGTTAGTTCATTGTGTCCAATTTTGGACAACTTCTAGTTTGAGATTTTCATACTTGTAGTTGTAGCTACCATATGATTAGGTTCTAGAATTGTAGGGAAAAACACAAGCTTAGGAAGGCTATTTGTTATAGGGTTTTACCAACCAATCTCTTCGTTAAAGGGAAGGGTCATCTAGCCATATTTGGTAGATGTGCGGGGGACCACATTTGATTCTATGGTTGGTGGAAAAGTGCTTGAGTGATGCTTCTCCTCATTAGTTGGCAGTCGATATTTGTAGGAGATTTCCTAGACTATTTGTTACTACATGCTAGTGAAGCTCAAGGAGTTATGAATGTTTTCTTATATCCATGTTTATAGAAGTTGTAATGCAAGAAATGTTATCTTGAGGTTTTAAATGTATTGAAATATATGTACAATCATTATTCAAATGTGCATATGGTTTTTGAAAAAGAAGAAAAAAATTATTACTATGAGTTTTGAACATAGATATTTACTTGAGATTAAAACTTAGTGAATTTATTTTCGTTGAACAATCGACATGTTACACATGGTACCAGAGCTACCGGGTTTAGCTCTGGAACCTATGTGCTCACCATACTTTCCATCCAACACTGAATGAGACTAATGTTTGGAACTTCTTATGCTAGGATGGTGTGTCTCAGGTTAACTGCAAGAAAGTCAGTAATCGAGAATGAGAGCTACCTAAAGGATAAGAATGAAAAGGAGGCCATTTTTCATATGATAGAGGGAACCAACTATGAGAATTTTGTCTGGTTAAGTGATACTGAGACAATCAGTCACACTCTTTCTTGATTTATTCAAGTAAAGAGAAGGATGAGGGAGGAAGCCAATTTCAACTAGTTACCTCCAATCTCACCAAAAAAGTCTAATTCCTTGTCACTTTCCAGGGATATTCCCTTGGAATGTAGCTTTAGCCTTGCATTAATATTTAGGGACCCTCGAGTTCTTCCTTTATCAAAAGTAATTGTAATTTCCTCAAGTAATGAATCTAAGGGATATGTTCCTCGTAACTATTTGTCGGAAGATAAATATGAAGGTTACTACCCCTTTTGGGAAAGATATGAGCAAATGGGAGATGAACAAAAATCTAAGGGGTATACCTTGTTGAGATATGTATCTAAGAGTGAATCCGATTGATACTCTCCTCTCGACTATTTGAATAGTTGTTCTATGTAAAAGAAAAGGATATATTGAGATCCTTAAGAATAAATAAAAGTTATATGTTTACTAAAAGCTTGTGTTCAAACTTATATGGAATTTATTTTATGTGTGAATGAATGCTCATTTAAAGGTTTTTATAAGTTCTGTAGACTTAATTGAATCTAATAAAGGTGAAACTTTAGGTGTAACCCTTTTCTTGCAAAGGATGGTGAGAACAAGGACTAATCTTGGAGGGATCCAAGAATTTGGACAAGGTTTCATGGGCGTTGAAGCCAAGTTGGATCAAATTTTGGCTATCATTCACGAAACCAATGCAAGGTTGGAGAATCTTGAACAAGAAGGGAAAAAGATAGAGTAGATCAAGAGGTTCCAATTAATGAAGAAGTCCCTAATAATGAAAATGAGGGAGAAAATTCTCACAATCATGTTTAGACTCAAGAAAATGAGAATGATAATTTACACTCCCAATCAGAAGGAACTAGTAAGAAGCGTTTGGCAACTGAACTTTCTAGAGACATGAGGAAAATAACACCACCTAAATTCGAAGGGAGTACCAACAAGGAGGAAGCTGATGCATGGATAATACAAATGGAAAATATTTTGAGATAAGGAACTACTATGAGGTTACAAAGGTTGTCCGCGGAGCATATCTGTTAGCAGGAGAAGCCTCTAACTAGTGGATGAACAAGAAAATGGAACTCAGACTTAGTTCGTTGAAATTGACTTGGAATGAGTTTGTGGATATATTTGGTAAAAGGTGGTTACCCAAACTCTTTTTTGACCAGAAGCTTACTGATTTTCAAAATATTAGGCAAGGGGATATGTCAGTCAATGAGTATGGGAGAAGTTTACTCATCTATTAAGGTACACGCCAATGTACCAGAAAGATGAGTGTTTCCATATTAGAAAATTCATTATGGGATTAAATGGGAAAATAGGTGGCAAGGTGGATGTGCATGGTCTAGCCACCATGGATCTAGCTTATGAGAAGGCTATTAAGCAAGAGAAAAAGCTCAAAAACATCTCATCCTTAGAGGAAAGGAGGTCAAGGATCTTGCAATAATTAGAGTGAACCAAGGAGGGATCATAGAAGGAATAATTCCAATAACAATAATACCAATAATACTAGGGAAATGCAAGTAATTCTAGAAAGGTTGTAATAGCAAGAGGACCTCTAACGAGATGTTATGCATGTGGTGGAAACCATTTTGTCAAAGACTATCCCAACAAGACTTCATGACCTCATTCTTTTGAAAACTTTCTTCCACCTCAATGAGCTGCATTCTAGCAGAGAATCCATGCTACAGTGGACAATTGTCAAGTAGAGTATCAAATTACTCCATTGGAGACTCTAGGTATTCTATTTGGTATACCCATCTCTATACTTATTGATACTAGAGAAATTAAAAAAATTCTTTCACCTAGAATAGTTAATGAAATAACTAGAAAAGTTGGATTTATGGAAAAGTCATGGGTTGTAGAGAATGCAAACCAGAAAAAAGCAATAGTGGAACAATGCTTGTTCGAAGCTAAGGTTGAACTTCTTTGTTTCTCAACTAAGGTGAATCTGTACGTAGCACCTTTAGGATCCTATGATGTTATCCTAGGAATGAACTGGCTTTGGAAAAATAGAGCCAAAGTGGATTGGCATGCCAAAATTGTAGAGTGCTTAGATGATCTAGGAAACTGGGTGACTTTGCAAGGGAAACCTAGGGAAGTCAAGTTGCATCAAATCTTTGCAGTACAACTGCATGAGGAAAAGAAGAAAGGATGCAAACTCTTTGCAGTTAAGTTAGAAAAACTTGAGGAATCCTTTTCTCAAGATGACGGAGTCTTCAATGGTTCACACCTCTATCATGAAGTAGAGGAAGGTGAAGTAATGGCGTAACTGGGGAAATGGATATGGAGAAATATCCCATCTTGCAAAAATTTGTAGATGTATTTCCAGAGGAGCTACTTGGATTACCACCTAAAAGGGTATTTGAATTCTCCATTGATATAGTTCTTGGATCAGAACCTATTTCCAAGGTACCATATTGAATGATAACGACTAAATTAATGGAGCTTAAGGCACAACTAGAGGAGTTGTTATCCAAAGGATTGATAAGACCTAGTGTTTCACCCTGGGGAGTGCCAATAATATTTGTAAAGAAGAAGGATGGTAAACTACATTTGTACATAGATTATCAGATGCTTAATAAATCTATGATAAAGAACAAGTATCCATTTCCACACATTGATGATCTCTTTGATGAAATGTGAGGAGCAGCTGTGTTTTCTAAAATTGATCTATAGTCAGGATATCACCAGTTAAGAATCAAAGATGAGGACATATTCAAGACTCCTTTTAGAATGAGATATAGACATTATGAGTTCACAGTCATACCATTCGGACTTATGAATGCACCAGCCGCATTCATGAACCTAATGAATGTGTTTAGGGATTTTATAAACAAGTTTGTCTTGGTTTTCTTGGATGACATTCTAATTTATTCCAAGAATGAGGAGGATCGTTGCAAGCACTTAGAGATAGTTCTTCAACGGTTAAGAGCATCAGTTATATGGGAAAATTTCTAAGTGTATGTTCTTTCAGAAGAAAGTGTAGTACCTAGGTTACATAATCTCGACTGATGGAATTTCAGTGGACCTAGCCAAGATAAAGGTAGTGTTAGATTAGACAGTACCTAAGAATGTGTCTAAAGTTAGAAGTCTTATGGGTCTACCAGGATACTATCAGAATTTTGTTGCAAACTTCTCAAGTATCGATTTTCATATTACTTCATTGCAAAGAAAAGGAATTTTCTTTTTCAAGTGGACAAAAAAATGTCAAAAGGAATTTGACCTCGTCAAGGAGAAGTTGACTACTGCTCCAATTTTGAAGGTACCAGATCCTGATGGAAATTTCACTGTCATTATGCATGCGTCAAGAGAAGGTTTGGGTGGAGTATTGATGCAAGAAGGGAAAGTTATTGCATATGAATCAAGAAAGCTAAAGCCCTATGAAAAAAATTATGCACTGCATGATTTAGAGCTAGCAGTAGTGGTTCACGCATTGCAAATGTGGAGGCATTATTTGTTAGGAAAACCTTTTGAGTTGAAGATCAATCACAATGGATTGAAGTATCTGTTTACTTAACCCAATCTAAATGCACATCAGAGAAGATTGTTGGAGTTGATATCAGACTATGACTTCAATATCAACTACCTCAAAGGTAAAGAAAATCGAGTTGCCAATTCCTTGAGTCATAGACCACATATTGCCTCAATAATCACAATTCAAACTAACTTTAAAGACCAAGTGTTGTAGAAATGCAAGGGAGATGAGTTCTACAAGAAAGTTAGGAAAGCACTCTTAGACAATCCACAAGATGCAAGATATAAAGGATATTACTTTGAATCTAATGGATTGTTAAGATTTGATGGAAGAGTGTCTGTACCCAACTCTAAAGAGTTAAGGTACTTAGTATGGAAATAATTTCATGAAGAACCTTATTCAAGACATCTAGGTGTGACAAAAATGTTGGTTGATGTGAAGTTGTTGTACTTTTGGAAATGCATGAAAGGTGATGTTGTAAGATTTGTGGCTAAATGCTTAGAATGCCAGAAAGTGAAGGTTGAGCATCATCATCCTGTAGGGTTATTGTATCCACATGATGTACTTGAAAGTAAATGGAAAGTTATCAGTATGGACTTTGTGCAAGGATTACCCATGTCAAGAAATAAGCACAATACTATTCTAGTGGTAGTAGACAAGATTACCAAGGTAGCACACTTTATACCGAGAAACTTAACCAATGGAGCCCCTATTATAGCTCAAAAATTTATTCAAGAGGTGTTTAGGTTGCATGATGTTCCCGAAAATATTATCTCTGATAGAGATGCACGTGACTTCTAGGTTTTAGCAAACCTTATTTTCTGCACTTAGAACTCTGTTGAATATAAGTTCAGGTTATCATCTAGAAACAGATGGTCAAATGAAAATAGTAAACCAAGTATTGGAATACCTACTCTGAATGTATTGTATGGATCAAAAATACAAGTGGGAAGACTAATTACCTTTAGTATAATTTGCATACAAGAATTCCTATCATTCAACAATTAAGATGGCTCCTTTTGAAGCATTATATGGCTGAAAATGTCAAACCCCTATAAGTTGGGATAAGCTTGAAGATAGGATAAGGATTAGTCTAGAGATGTTAGAAATGGAGGAGAAAGTTAAGGTAATTAAGCAAAGCCTAGCTAAAGCTAGTGATAGGCAAAAAAGCTATGTAGATCCTAAGTGGCTACCCGAGAATTTTGTAGTAGGAGAGAAGGTGTTGTTAAGAGTTAAGCCACATAAGAGTTCCATTAGGTTTGGAAAGTCATCCAAACTAGCTTTGTGATACATGGGACCATTTGAGATTCTTGAGGAAGTAAATCTTGTTGCTTACTAAATAGCATTGCCACCAACCCTTTCCCGAATGCAAAACATTTTTCACATCTCATACTCAAAGAAGTATATACCAGGTGATAATCATGTAATTGATTGGAATGTTTTACGGGTACAAGATACCAGAGTGGTAACAATCGAGCCTCTCAAGGTGCTTGAAACATGTAAGCTTCACTTGCGAAACAAGGAGGTTTTGCAATGCAAAGTCTAGTGGGACTTGTATGCAAAAGATTATGCCACTTGGGAGGATTATGCTGAAATTGAGTAGAAGTTTCCACATGTTTTACATGCTTTTATGAATGCTTGAAGACAATGATGTGTTGTTTTGTTTTATACTATGTTAGCTACATAAAATCACCAGGGACAATGATTCACAAGGGAGGGGGATATGTTACACCCCATTGTGTTTTACCTATTTACTATTACTATAGTTGGTTAAAATATCAAATAAATGGATGTGCTTATATTTATGATTAGAAAAGATGTGTTTTCATTGTGATATATATTGTTAGGAAAATAATGAAAGGAAGTTAAATAGATTTAATGTTATGATTAAATGACAAGAATGATGATTTAATTTAGTATTCTTATTATGAATGATTATATGTAAATGATTGTTTTGGTGAACAACTAACTACCATTTCAATGTTCTAAGTTGAATGAAAATACAAGGATCAATCCTCCGAAAGGAGGGGAAGTATCACTCAAGAGAATTGATTGGTTGGTTAACCCCTAAATGAAGCTAAATTGAGCTTTTTCACACACACTTATAGATTGATTCAATTGAGTCGTAGTTTTGAAAATTGGTAAGTTATCCCTTAGTTTTGGTTGTGGTTGAATTTGGAAAGGTTTATGTATTATTTTTTATTAGTGATAAACAGGAAGGGTCCCTAGAACATTGTACAAAAAAGAGCATAGACAACTAAGATAAATCAAATTGGCTACCCCCAAACACCAAAACACAAGTTGATTACCAAACAATCAACACCCCATCAACAAAAAATGAAAAGCCAAAACAACAACATACAAAAAGAGAACAAACAAGCAGCATTTAGAGAAGTTCCTTAAGCATTCTGGCTGCTTTGAGATCCTTTGAGATCATCCTGTCGTGCATATCCATGACCTCCTCCATGTCCTGCCTTGTCACCATTTTGCACTTCTTAGTTTTGTTTTGAGTTCGAACACTCAGCCCTGTGCCCAAATCTACAACCTGCAACTCCTAATCAGTATCATCACCCACCTCCTTGTTCACCGGCTCACTAAACAAAGATCTTCTAGTCCACTCCCTCGCCTTCTCATTTAGGAACACAAGCCCTTCAGCTAAGGATTCAATTTTCTCATTGCTAAGATTGATAATCTTGTCAAGGTCTTTGTGCAACAATAGGAAGTTCCTTTCCAATGTTAACATCCTTGGGCCATAATCTCTCTTTAAATTGGCCATGTCCTCCACCATCAGTCCCACAATAGTATTCAGTGATTTAACCAAATTGAAAATAGAATCTTTTTCCTTTAGGCTTCTAAGAGTAGAGATATTGCATCATGCAATTGTGTCATGTTTGTTATGGAGGTCTTGAACCTTCTGAACCAACCAAATAATAAAATTAAAATAAATATCAACCCCTTCCTTAACTAGACCAGAGGCCTATGTGTATTCCATGGAACCCCAGAATAATCCCCTCCCCTGATGGGAACTCATGGGGGGGTTGTCATCTTGAAAACCATCGAGAAAATCAACCTTTGAATTACCCTTACCTTTAGAAGCCAATGCAACAAGAGACTCATCCACATCCACTACATTGTTCACTTTCCCAATACCAGGGGCCCCTCCAACATCACCATGATCCAGGTACTTATCCCCACAATCTGCCACCTCACCGACCTAATTAACCCCTAAGTCCTCCAGCCTTTTTTAAACATCATCCTTGCAGCACACTGGCCCCTGTTTCTTAGCCTTCCTCCTACTACCTTTACCCTCAACCTCATCATCACAAGCCTCCTAAATTTTGTGTTTAACACTCGAGTTGGAAGATTTCAACTATTTAGCAGAACCTTTCTTCCCACCAGAAGAAGGGGTGTAGTCCAAGTTTGTGTGGTAACCATTAGACCAAGCATTAGACTCCTCCTCAATTATGTACCCTAGTTACTCTCAACCACCTCCTCAATCTATCATTTCCCACTCCCCTTCTCCCTCTTCTTCGACTTGAAAAAATTAACAAGACCAGGGGCTTCCATAAAACAATTAACCTTAGTATAATCCACAATGAGAAGCATTAAACCCTCATGTAAGAAAGGGTTTCTCGGATTCTTTCTATAATTGACAATCCCTTCTTCCAAAGATAGCAAAAGATAGAACAAGAAAGAGATGAGCTTATCGTGGCGAAATTGATTGAGCATCACAAAATGATTGCAATACAGAGCCGAATACCTTCTATCCAAAGTGAAATAGTGCATCAGCGTCATGGCTTTGTCCTACACCTATCCCCACCCATCATCGAATGCATAAACTTCATAGAAGCAAGCACAAATAGCATACAATTGCATCTAAACACCAGGGCTAGATGAAGAAAAGCACCCAAAAAGTGTGTGAGCCTGCCAACTATAGTATTGAAGACAATAATGACAAGGATCCTCCTGCATTTTCAATTTGGATACCCAATTTTTTTGATAAGCTTCACAAGTATGAAGTTTCTTATCAACCTAAGTTTCACGTGATTACCACACAAGCCTTTAGTCAAGGAGACGACTTCCTCCAACGTGCTAGGATTTTTCATTATTAAGCAAGGTAGTTAAATCAATGGGTAGATTATCATCATCCTCCCAATATCTTCCTGATGTCACCCTAAGATTTTCCATCCAGTTAGCCACCCCATTCACCTCACGAAAGGCATGGGAAATATACACCTCATTAAAATCATGCAACATAGATTGGGCATCCACAATAAAATTTTCAATTGTCCACGAGGGAGGTGAAAATTTTCTTAGGCAGTTAATTATATTTAGAGAGTCCCTTTCAACCCACAACTTAGCGACCCCCTTCTCTATAGCCATCTTGATGCCATTATAGGCTATCGCAAGGTTTACGTATTTTTGTTAATGTTCTTGTTGTGATATAGTTAGGGTTCCTTTGTGATTGTGAGTTCTTATATTATCTTTAACTAATCGATAAAGATATATAGACATGGTATGTATATATGTGTATACATGTACATGTCAATGATAGACCCATACATGTGAGTTAATACATACATGAGTATACGTAGGTAGACGTACCTACACATGCTCATGGATGGATTGCTCATGGGCATGAGAATATTGAACGGATAATAAGACATGTATATATATGTATATATACATTGTGTGCATATATATATATATAATCGATGAGCTGGTAAATATGTACCATTGTTTGAATAAAGAAAATGTATATATACATATATACACACATATTATTTATATCAACATGTGTATGTGTATATGTATGTATGTATATGTATATAGCTTATTATGTTAAAGCGATAACATGTATATATGCTATCGAAATATCAAATGATATATTTTAATACTATGATAATTTGATAACTATATATACATTTATATATTGATATTATTTAAGCACTGCTTATTATTTAGAAGGTGTTATGAATACAATGAAATAAAGCGCATATTTATTGGCATAAACATTGTGCACAATACATAAATGATAGCATAGTAAAAAGTATGTGCTAAATACAATGCAATAAAAATTATTAATGAGTCAAATGATATGCTATAACAACGCATGAAGTCTGTAGACTTGGTCAAAATATTTATGAGGTTTTTAAATGATAATAAGTTGCTGACTTAGTATTTTTAATAGCAACACCAAATGCACGATGGGAAGAAGAAGGTGGCACCAAAATATGAATTTGTATTAATTTTAGTAGACAAATTTATTGTGAGCAATCTAGCGATGGAAGACTAGGTAAAAGATAGAATAAGTCTTGGTTTTGCCAGCATATTTAGAAGTTGACCTATTGGTTTTTACCTTGCTTTCCTAAGATAAACTCTTGTTTTCTCTATTCCAGTTGATTTTTTGTTCTAAATAGATGAGTATGGTTTTATATTTCTGCCACCAGTTGAAGTTAATTTGTTGAGTCGACCTTATATTTGAGAAGTGTCAAATTATAGAGCTTAACAATAGGTTGAGAAGTCTCTTGATTTTGTATAAATAGGGTTGTGGGAAACATCTTTTGGACACATTGTTTTATCTTCATTATGTTGTTTTCATTTTGTTATTTTCTGAGTGAGTTGAGAGTTAGTGCATGAGAAGAGTTTTATGAGATTTGAGAAGTATTTCTGAGTGTGGATTGGGAAATTGCTGCTGAATCTTGGTTTCAATTGTGCTTGAAATTTAGATTATTTCTTTGGAATTAGTGTTACCCGGCATGTTATTCTGCCCACTTATATGCTTTATGTTTGGAAAAGATTGTATGTTGATATTTTGATTGGAAAGGAAATTGAATTGTTAGAATAGGAAAAGGATGTGTTATTAGAAGAAGATTATTATGTTTTACTTCTTATGTACTTTACTTCATTGTTTGTACATACTCCATAATAAGGAGTGATTGTTTGTACATACTCCATAGATAAGGAGTGAATGTGATCTTAGTAATATATACCAGGAAAAGACAAAGCTAGGATAGCTTGTATTGTTTTCATTTCAAGTTGTGTGTAATCGAACTATAGAGAGTTCTTTGATTGCCTTCAAATTAGATTTCCATTAAAGGTTATAGCTAGGAACTATGTTTACTAGGAATGCTTTAAACATAGGTTGTTCTGGGGTTAACGATTATCCAATGGAGGGAATTGCCTATGCGTAGTTGTTATTGAGGGATAGGTTGTTCCTGGGGTTAACAATTATCCAATAGAGGGAATTTCCTAAGCATAGTACATGAATGATCATTGAAAAATAGAGCTAGTATAGTAGGTGAATGGATGACTCTTTTATATGAAACTTTGGCCAAAGTAGTGTAAGTAGCCACTGTTACATTGTCAGTTCACTGCATCTAGTTTTAGACAATTTCTAGTTCAATATTTTCATACTTGTAGTTGTAGCTACCATATGATTAGGTTCTAGAATTGTAGGGCACAACACAATCTCAAGAAGGCTATTTGTTATGGGGTTTTACCAACCAATCTCTTTTTCGAAGGGAAGGGCCATCTTTCCATATGTGGTAGATGTGTGGGGGATCACATTTGAGTCCGCGGTTGGTGGAAAAGCACTTGAGTGATGCTTCTCCTCATCAGTTGGCAGCCGAGATTTGCAAGGGATTTCTTGGACTATTTGTTACTAGGTGCTAGTGAAGCTAAAGGAGCTATGTATATTTTCTTATATCCATTTTTATGGAAGTTGTAATGCAAGAAATGTTATCTTGAGGTTTTAAATGTATTGAAATATATGTACATTCAATTATAATGCAAATGGAAAGTTTGAAATATGTGTTAGTCAAATGTGCATATGGTCTTTGAAATAGAAGAATTTTTTTATTGTTACGAGCTTTGAACATAGATATTTACTTGAGATTAAAACTTAGTGAATTTATTTTCGTTGAACAACCAACATGTTACACAATGGTCGAACTGCTCTGAGTCTACTTTCTAAACTAATATTTTTTAAAAAAATGGTAGAGATTAAGGGGTTCAAAAAAGGGAGCCATAGAAATTGGTGTTTTTTTTTTAAACAAACATAACAGAGTGTCTTTTGTGGTTCCTTCAAAAGCTTAACTTTTTTTGGGTATTTTAAAAATCACTTCAGTGAGAAATTAGCTAGCAACATGTAGTTTATGCCCCATTTTTTGATAATTTTTTAATGAATATTTGATTTTTTATTAATTTTCAAAGTGGAAACATCCTAAAAAATAGTTTTTTTTCCATGCTACCCCTATAATTTTTGAAAACTAATCGAAAATCATTTTTTTTGAATATGTGCAAAATGCATTCTAGTTTATAAAAATGTACTTTATTTTTAAATTTCAATGAATAGTTAAATAATAAAGTAAAAATTACCAAACATTGGTTTTTGAAAAAAAATGGACACATAAACAAAAGAAATTAAAGATGAAAGCCTTAACATTGTCAAAATGTGAAAAAATTGCATCGTTAAATAGCTAAGAGAGAGCTTAGCATTGCCTTGGCATTTGATTTACTTTACCTTGAAACATGTGCAAACCTGATAGTTAGCATGAATGAGATTATGTGAAATCCTATAGAATATTCAAAAACATGTCTTTGGATGTTGGGAAGGAACTCCAAGACTTTGGGTTGCAAATCCAAGCCTAAGGCTTGGGGATTAGGGTTTAAAGGTTGAGGGATTAGGGTTTGAGGGTTGAGGGATTAGGGTTTAAGGTATAGTGTTGAGGGTTGAGGGTTTAGGGTGAGAAATTAAGACATTTCTTGCAAATTTTTTTGTGTTATTTCAAGTATTTTTTGAGTTGCATATTTTTTGTTGTTAGAGTTTGTGTTTGAGGGCTGATTTTCTTCTTACATCAATGGTATTAGAATGAGATTTCTTGAGTGTGCATATAGAAACATCTATGTGAGGTACTTTACACCAGGACTTGGAGGTGGAGTGTGTGTGGTTTGTAAACAGATCGTCGATTGAGATCATTTACATGTGCAGAACCTTAGGGTTTTGAAAATTTGTGTTAAGGATTTGTGAGGCCTTAAAGATAGAAAGGAGGAAGAAGAAAATTACATATGTCATTGGATGGATTCTAAGGATTCCTGGACTTGAGAAAATTAAAGAGGGACTTTGAAAAATTAGAGAAGAATATGTGAGGGTTGAAAAGATAAAGATGAAGTAAAAGGTGAAAAAAATGGAATCAAAGATCGAAAGGATAAAACAAGAAGAGAGGAGAGTTGGAGGTAATTGTGATTATATTTTTAATGATATTTTGATTGCAGGAAAGAAATATTATGAAATAGGGTGCCATGCATGTGGCACAAAATAAGAAGATGATGAATACAAAGAAATTGATGAACCTAAAGTTGAGATATGTCTTGTTGAAGGAATAATGGTTGAGAATGAGTAGGTGGCATGTGAAAAAGAAGAGGTTGCAATAGAAGTTGATATGATGGACTTTGAGTGTCCTAAGTATGATGAGGTGATTGACGAGAAAGGGGAAGATCTCCTACTAAGAGAGGAGGTAAGGAAGATAGAAAAAATATTTGCAACTAAAGAAAGTGTAGCAATTGTCTTAGATAAAGATGTTGTAGTGATAGAGCTTGAGAATGTTGCAACAAATAAAGAGGGTAAAGAAGATTTACTTTCAATAAAAGAAGAGTGGCTTGCAAAACTTGTCGATGGAGGTGAGAAGATAAATATTACAGTGAAGGACAAAGAAGATGATGTTGGAGAAGCAAAGAAGGATGGGATAAATTTTGATTTTGAGTTTTAAAATGATGATTGTTTACCTTCTATAGAAGAGATTGGAGATGTAGAAGATGAAGTTGTAGTTGCAAATTGGCATGTGGATGTTGCATGTTTGTGTATAGAGGTTGTAGGTGATGGTGGAGGAGGAACTTAGTGGAGGTGGTTGGTTTGTGGTGGGTTGGATCCCACGAAGAAGGAAAAAAGGAAGAAGAGATGTGTCAAAGGAAGATGGTCTATGGTAGATGTAAGCCCATGATAGGAAGCAGGAATAGAGTGCACACTTGGTGGGGGAGGACGACAAGTTTCCCAGCTAAGCACTAGAAGAGGTGGAGGAAGAAAATTTTCCATCTAATTTTCAGTGATGGAGTTTGCTGAAGATTTCTTGCAATCTAAAAGGGTTGTACAACCACTCAACTCCATTTTTTGAATCCATATTCACAAAAAAAATCCTACCTTGGGTTTTTGATGCAAGAGCATCCATGGTCATCGATAATCTTGCATCAACAAAAAATACTTCCTTGCTTTGTTTTGTATTTTCAATAAGGGCTAATGTGCGCAAAATTAATTATTTTAATTTTCAAATACTATAATTTTCCCCTATGGTAATTTGTAATTGCAATTTTGGAGGTGAATTTTCTTTGGTAAATGCTTCAAGGGCATCTTGAAGGAATATTCTAGCCGAGGTGTACATTTCAAGGTGGGGACCACTCATCAATGTATGTCCTTGCATGTTGATTTGTAAGATTTGCATGCTCTTGCATGTTGGGACACCCAAGTTTGCATGTTGGTGCATGTTCTATCATGGAGTTGTTGGAGTTGTTGGAAAATAATGAAGCACACTAGATTGACTAGATTTGATTGGCCATGGTTTAGGTGACCATGTGAAGGCCATGTGAGAATTGAGTAGTTTTTATTATTTTATGATTTATTTTCCAATTGGGACGTGGGGTTTTCAAGGAGGCATTTTTCTTGTGGTTTTAGAAAATCATAGTGGTTTTTCTCATTCACAAGTCTATATATTCAAACTTTATCATTTGGGAAGATGGATTTGGGAGTTTTTGTAGGTTGAGATGGTGAGATGTTGCTCAATTGAAGAGAGGATTTGAAGACTGAATAATTGTTGAAAATTTCTATTTTCATAGAAGCCTGTGTTTTAGGGAGATAGTGAGCTCCACATTTTGAGAGATAGTGAGCTAGTGAAGTCCATGTGAAGGGAGGTTGAGAGATTCAGCAAAAGAAGGGTTGAAAGAGACCAAGAGGACATTTTTGTTGCAGGTTTAAAGGTGTTTAGACAAAAATAAACAGACTTGAAGGTTGCAAGTTTATTGCAGCAGTGATTTCCATTGAAGATTGCAGGTTGAAGGAGCTAGAACCTTGTGAAAGAAGTTAGATTGAAGGAAACCATTTGTGTATTGATATTTTCTATTGTAAATTAGATTTGAATAAGTTTTATAATGGTTTTCATTAACCCACATGACTGCAAAACACTGTAATTTTAGAAATGCTTTATTGTTATGTAATTGAAGGAGAATTTGAATGAGAAGCCAAGACATTTCTTATATATATTTTTTTGTGTTATTTCAAGTATTTTTTGAGTTGCATATTTTGTGTTGTTAGATTTTTTGTTTGAGGGATGATTTCCCTCTACATCACCTGAAATGTTGATATTTGATGTAGAAGATTCTACCTTCAAGTTTGAATAGTTGAAGATATTTTAAATTACTCTCTTGCTTTTTCATTCTTGATGAAGATCTTCAAAACCCCTTTCTTTTTCTCCTTCTTAGTTCTTCCTCTCATTTTCTTGTAAAATATTGACTTGAATCCAATATCCTTCTTCAAATGATTTCCTTCAAAATTTTAAAGATAAAAAGATAAATTCCAAAACATACCAAATGCATAAAGCAATCTCAATTTATAAAATTTAGAGGGTAATTTTTTTTTTTTTTAAATATATATTTTTATTATAAACATGTAACTCCCATGTTGTCATAAAATATGCTTCAAATAGCATTAGTATCTATCATAAAATCTGTCATAAGATGTCATAAATTATCATAGAATATACCTTGTAACTCCCATAGAATAATATGCCATGTGTTATAGTCTTCCTCCAAATTTTCCTCAAATAATATATTAAGTTGTTTCATAACTGAAAATGGATTTTCATCCAACTTCATAAATTGATAAAAATGACCCATTAAAAGATAAAATATTGATTTTTTTGTCAAAAGAAAGGATACCCACTTCTTAAATATAGTCAAAGATTAGATGCTTTCTTACATCTCTTACACTCTCATAAATTCTTCTTACACCACTATAAATGGTGAGATTCTCTTCGACCTCATGCCAAGTGTTATAGCTTCAATATGTGCTAAATTAAAATGTTAATAAAAAAATTGATATTTACATCATGAGTTTTGATTAAAGGGAAAAATAGGTTTTGAAGGGACCTGAAACCCTTTACAACTAAGGATACAAAATGCTACCAAGGAAAATATTCAACTGACCACCAGTAGCAACCCAACAACCAAAAAACACAAACGGGAAGGTGCTTAACTAAAGTAAGACAAAAGACCACCATCAACACCCAACAACAACACAACAAAAAAACAACCTAAATGAAACTAACCCCCAACAGGAAACAAAAAGCAAGCAAGAAAAAACCACAAACTAATTCAAGCCACCCAAAGTGTTGGCGACCTCAATCTGCTAGTTCCTGTGCCTCCTGACCATGTCCCGCAGTTCTTTCTTCTCAACATCAAACGTTTTCTTCCAATTTTCCGACCCTCTGCCAACAAGACCTTTGTCGTCATCCTTAGCCACTTTTTTTCCCTTGCCCTTGGTTGCATGCTCTTTCTCCATAAGCTCAAAGAAGTAAACCTGATCCTCCCTAAGCTCACTAATTTTCCTGAATAGGACTTCCAGGGAGTCCACATTGTTCTTGACCAAGATATGGCATGCCTACATTAACTTCTTGATGTTTGTTTTATGCCTAAAACCTTGGCCTCCATAGTTGTCAATCTATCCTCACACAGAGATTTAAAATCATGATAAGAACCCTCTAGGTCCATCATTCTATCCATAAGAATGTCCAACACAGAACCCTTCAGACCATTCTTCATATTCTCTTTTAAGCCTCTAATTTTAATATTGATTTTATTGAATTCCTGAAGATTCCACTTAGCCAATTTAAAGGTACTAGTGGCCCCAGCCCTAGCCATATCGAGTAAATCAAACATGAAAGTAGCATCATCGTCAAGGTAAGAAAAGTCCTCAAAAAGAGGATTTACCTTCAAGGGCTCCTGCTTGACTTTGCTCTTCTTTGCATTCTCCTCATCCAGACCCCTAATTTCCTCATCATGTTCCTCCTTGGGCAAGTCCTACATGGGAGAATCCTCAATGGCCACCGTCTTTTCACTAGCATCCTTTTCCTCACCAGCCACGCTAGGGTCCTTGATCAGAACCTCAAAAGCCTTTTTTTTTAAATTGGCAATTCTCTTTGACAGTCTCCTCAGTTTATCAACCAAACCCTCAGCATTACCCTATGTCCCCACCTCTGACCCACCACCAACAACAACTTTGCCAACAATGACCTCCAAAAACTTGGGAGAAGAATCTCCCAACCCCACCTTTGTGTCCTCACTCTTAGAAAGGGCCAGTCACTTAGGCAACCTGCTACACTTGGCACTATCCAACTTCCTCTTCTTTGAAGACGTAGCCACAACTGTAGGAGAAGCATCCTCCTCATCCGAAGGGGACTTTGAACCCGATGAGCTAGACAAATCACTAACCACTTTTTCCTTTCCCTTGATGGCCAGAGCTGAGATGAGAGCCTTAACATGCTCCATAATAAGAAGGATAATCCCTTCATGGAGAATAGGGGCCCTCCTATTCTCCAAATGCGCGTAAACTAAGACCTCCAAAGAAGATAACAGGAAAAAAGGAAATGAAATGAAAAAACCATGTCGAAAATGGTTGAGGAGCATGAAATGGTGACCAAGAATAGCCCTAAACCTCGCTTCCAAGGTCACGTAATGCATTAGGACCTCCGCGCACAAATTTTCTTGAGGGAAGTTCTCTCATAACTCTAACTCTCCAATTTGATTAATTGCTTCCTCTCATCATCTTTGAAAAACTGAACCATCGCTTCTTCGTTGATTTTTTTATCCTTAAAAAACTTCCTACCCACAGTTGGAATTCTTGTTACAATGGAAATCAAGTCCTCATTGACCTCCACTTCCAGACCTTTAATCTTTAGCTTACGATTATGCCAGAATGAGACAAATCGCACCGAGGCATTAGGGTCATGCTCGTGCAATCTTTCCAAGAATGGAGTGAAATTCCCATGGCTCAAAATACTCTAGAGCTTCTTCTTTCTTCAAATGTCACCACAAGAGTGTGGCTCGATTTGACTCCTGTCGCCACCCATTACAACCGACACAAAATTCATAGGACCCTTGCAAAGACAACTCAACTAAAGACCAAAGAGCCGAAAACTGCCCACAAAGTGTGCAAATTGAAGGAAGGTACAAGGCCATAAATGTCTCAACACCTCATCCCACACCATCATTCCTTAATAAACTCCTAGCTTTCTCAGGAAGGATCGATCCCTCCTCCCACGAACAAAATTCATTTAGGCTGACAGCCTCGTTGGCAAAAAAATCTGCCAACGAGTTTCCTTCTTGGTAGACATGAGAGACTCGGGTCTCATCACAAGATTGCAACATAATAATCATATCCTTGATAAGATGGTTGACGTTCCAACTCAGAGGATGGGTACCACATAGATAATTTATGATGTTCATGGAATCTCCTTTTACCCAAAGTTTGGAGTATCCTTTGTTGATGGCATACTTAACACTTATGAACACAACCTCCACCGCCACACAATGATTGGTCTGAGTACCCAATGGGAGTTCCACCACACCCATGAGTCATTTAATTCATGAGTTATTTAAAAAGAATATTAGAATATTCATTCAATTTCTTTTTAAATTTAAACTAACTCTTCATATAATTTAAAACTCTTCATATAATTTAATAATATAAGTTAATGTTTGCATAAATATTTATTTATAAATTTTATGATAGAATTGGTTCTAATTGAATTTATTTATTCATTTCTTCCTTAGCCTAGACTCTAGAAATTAACTTTACTGAATAAATATTACAATACATATTAGTTTTATATATTCTTAATTAAAATATTTTTCAAATGTTACAAGGGAGAGGGTTATGACAAGTGCAATTGTGAGTGCAACCTCCCTTGTACCTTTGGACAATGGTATAGAAGAGTACCACTTCGTGGTTCAGATTCTTTGCTCTTATACTATCTTAGATTAACCTGAACCTAAAACTCCTATGTGCACTCATGTATCTAGACTCAGGGTAATGGTATTCACACATCGATGATTACCTAAGGATTGAAAATTTCTTGATGATATGATTAAAAGTGCTCGCACTTGAATATCAAAAATTTCAACTCGATATATTATCTTATCTAATGTTCTTTATAGAAAATCCTATAATGGTCTTCTTCTTCAATGTCTCACTAAGGATGAAATACCCCTTTCCCTTCAAGAAGCTCATTCGGGCTTTGAGGGTGAACATTTCGATGGTAAATCCTTAGTGTGTAAACTTATTCATATGGGATATTATTCACAAACAATGGAGCAAGACTCCTTTGACTTTGTCAAGAAATGCCCTCAATGTCAACAACATAGTAATCTCATTTGAGCTCTTGCACAAGAGCTTCAAAATCGGACCTCTCCTTAACCATTTGCTAAATGTGGGCTGGATATTATTGGAAAAATATCGCCTCCTTCTTCTAAAGGGCATACCTTCATCATTGTCATTATTGATTACTTTACGAAGTGGGTTGAAGCCATTCTACTCTAATCCACTAACGCTAACGTAATTTGTAGCTTTCTTCTAAAAATTATTATTGCTTGTTTTGGATTGCCTTCTACCCTTGTTTTTGACAATGGTATTTCATTTAAGACCAAAGAGGTAAAGCAATTCTTAGAAAAAATTCACTTTCAACATAGATTTTCTACACCTTACTATCCTTAATCTAATGGCCAAGAAAAAGCATCTAATAAAACTCTTGAGCTAATTCTCTAAAAAATAGTGAACAAACATGGTAAAGACTGGCATACTCAATTGATGTACACCTTATGGGCCTATTGCATGAATGTTCATATGGCTACTAGTAAAACCTTGTATAACCTTGTGTATGGTGTCGAGGGTAGCATGCTTTTAGTGTTGGAAATTTCATCTCTATGAGTTTCCCTTAAAGGGTTGATTGACGATGACACTTACCATGTTGAATATCTAAACAAGCTTGAGTTTCTTGATGAGTGTTGATTGCATGCCCTCAACCATATGCAAACTTATCAAAGATCCATTTCTAAGCATTACAATCAAGGTGTTCTTTCTTGTACCTTCAAATTAGGTGACCTCCTTTTCTATGAGAACCAAAGAAATGTAAATGTGCCACCTAATCAAACGGGGAAATTTATCCCTAATTGGTTAGGTCCTTACATAATCACCTCTTTGTATGGTTCTAGTGCTTGTAGATTATCGTCTATGGATGGTACACCTCTAAAAGAACCAATCAATGCAATTCATCTTTGTTGATACTATGCATAAGGTCTATGTGGCATGTGCATGACACTCATCCTCTTTTGGGGATCGTAGTCCTTTATGCTATGACATTTCTTCATTAACACATTATTTTGTTAATTCATGTTATGATGTAAACATGTGTATGTAGTTAATTTCTTTAATTAGGAATTATTTATACATGTGTTTTATATCTGTGTATAGGAATAAATTTTCACCCCCCTTGTAAATTCCCCTTTTACACCCTCCACCTTAGAAAAATAAAATTCAACCATGTAATACCACATCATCATTCTTAAATCCATCCACTTGGTGCTTGTTTTTAGTGTCAGTGGGGTAATTTCTATCAAGGATGCTCACATGACATGTAGACATCTGTGTGGCATGCTATAGTCCTGACAAGATTCCTACCTCTGGAATCTGTGGAGGCATTACGTTCGCCATTGGGTCCAAAGTGTAATGCATTTGTGCCTTCCTACCAACCTTTGAATGACTCTTTCCCTCCCAATTCATCTTCAAATGGCTATTCTTCACTTTCAATTCATCTTCTTCACATTTTGATCTACACACTCATTCGATCTAGCTTTACATTCTGGGCATTCTTGCAACTTCAAGCTACTAGCTACACTATTAACTCTTTCAACAATCACATCATTCTTCACATCTACCACAAAAGCTACAACTTGGTGTCTTGCATGATTGATTTCGGTGTCACTACAACCATGTCGAATTTTCCATAGTTGTATACTTGTGTTCCTCTCTCATTGGCCTTGAGTGCCTTTGGTCAAGGGTGGTGTCACTTTCTTACTATTACTTTGTTATTGTATTTGAGTAGCATAGTGTTTCTCATAGCATTCGGTATTACTTTCCAGCATAGTTTCTTTATCATATTTCTATCTCTCTATCTATCTGGTTGTCCGTAGAGGTGGAAACACCAAAATAGGGGTTTGACTGAGGTAAACCTCGAAACAGTCCCAACATTTTTCCCTTCTGTATTATGTGAAGGTGATCATCCAGGTGGAGCTTGCTAGTGAACTGGACTCTTCATGAGTCACATTCCCTCCTTTCTTATTTGTATCATTGTCATATTATTTCTCTCATTAATTTGGTTATTATGACACTTAAAGTTTTAGTCACCATTTAAAACATCTTCAACTAAGCTACTAGTAGGTTTCTTGCACTTTCCACTTTCCTTTTACACTTTTTTTCCATACAGACTCCAATGCACCTATGAGACGCCAGTGTGTCATGTTGTCATCCTTGATCTACACTGTTTTCCTCTAGCAGAGAGCTATCCAAGGTACAGTTTGGGTTCCATAAACCTACTTGCTTAGCCCTGCTGAAATTCTCAGGTTAGCAGAGTGGAAGAAGCACTGAGAGTGCTCTTAATTCTCTATCATTGACATCAAACACTTGTCCAACCTGAGGTAGACTAGGGCAGCCTTCCATTCTTGGCTTTCTGTGACTTGGAGCCTTGGTGTGGTTGGTTTCTCTCTACATTTTGGTGAACCCGATGTGAGCCATCTTGGTTTTGTTTGGCAGTGTTGAAGGACCCTTTCCTCATATCCTAAGAGTGTTGTGGGTGTGTGTTGTAAGGCACCTAGCCTTGCAACCCAACCTACGAACCCTAGTGGCATAGTTGGAAGGTTCCCTAAGTGTGACAAAATGAAACCTTGAGTGGATCACCATCTAACTACAAAACCCTTGGGGGCATCTGTGAAAGTTCTATCTAGTGTACGTAGAAATGGCCTCCTTTTCACATCTACCCATCCCATCTATGCAACCTGTGAGTGGATCTCTTTCCATAACTTTCACCTCGCAAGATTTGCTGATGAACTCTAACAGAGAACCATCTCACTTATACATCCCCACATGTATCAATGGAAACACCGTAATAGGTGTTCTTGTTGACCCTACATGTTGGGTGAATGTCATTATACAAGAGATCGTGTTGATTAATTTCTTACACAAGGATAGATATGACGAATCTAGGAGCACTATTAATACACACAATGGGATTTTCATCCCTCCCATCGGTTGCATCACCTTGTCAGTCCTAGTTGTGCCTATAACCATAAATGCACTCTTTGAAATCATCCTGAGGTCTGAGCTCTTCAGGGTGAAACCGGGTATCCCCTGGATAGTCACTATGAATACAATTCCCTCATTAGTTCATAAGTTCCTGAAGTTTTCCCATGAAGGTTCAATGCATGTATTTTATTAACACCAGTTACAGACCATCAATTGCGTGTGGGGGCTACTCACTAAATCACTTCTAGCCTACCCATTTTGATTTGATTCCCCCTAGAATGGACCTCTTGTACCAAACTTATGAAAAGTACAAGAGTGGGGGCATAATGCCTAAGGTGAGATACCCTCCTTCTCCCTATGTCATTTCGCATAGGGATTGGATGAAGACGGAGCATGAGGCCACCTTGGCCCGAAGGAAGGAAGAAAAGAAGCACACACAGGGCCCTCTTTCTTCTTCCATTGTCCGCCTATCACTTCCTCTTGCCTTGTTGTGGCACCATCGTCTTTTGTTCCTAGGAATTTGTTGGAGAGCCTAATGGTGCCCGTTTGGTGAAATCCCAAGCATCTAGCATTTGAACTTCTCATCTTACCCATGGTCCCTCGACCCATTGTGTATGGTAAGGGGAAGGGTCCTCATGGAGCATCTTCTATGTCTCAGCCTCTACGGCCTCCTACTGCTCTTGCCTCTAAGGTAGTGAATGGGAAGATGCCTGCCACTCAGGCATTGGATTCTACTCCCCCCGTTGTTGTTCCATCATCCTCTCCATCTCTTCCTCCTATTCCCATCCAAGAGTCCCTTCCTCTGTTGGAAATGATTGTGATGGATACTCCACTAGTTGAATAGGATTCTTCCATCCCTTCTCATCCTGTGACCCCTAGCTCCTAAAGCTGTAGAAACTGCCTTGCATGTGAGCGTAAGCAATGGATGAAGGCTCTGGCCACTGAGTGGGCTGCCTTGTAGAAGAAGGAAGAGGAGTTAGCAGCTCTTGCTTCGACACCTTTTGCTATGTCCTCCTCTTCCATCCTCTCTACTTCAGTTCCTTCAACTTCGATCTTGCTTCTAACTCTCGTCGCGAGCATGAACGATCCTCACCCAAAGAGGGTGTAGGTATTCATTGCTCCTTTGGTTGAGCCTCCCCTTCTGATGTCCCTTCCAGACATCCTTCCATTTTTTAAACTCGTGGACATTTCAAATACATCGGTGGTGTTTGCCACGATTTTCTCCTCTTCCTCTACACCCTCTACTTCATCTATGGGGATTTCACACCCCCTGATGAAGTGAAAGATAGAGGATGACCTTGCTCACAATGGGAGATAGAAGAAGGGTTCACATTCTTTGGAGGGTGGTTCTATGTTGGCTTGTACCATCCTTATGATGGTGGAATCCCTGACATCCCTAAATTTTGTCAACTAGTCTTGAGTCTTTTGGTGAGCCTAGCAGTGGATCTCGGGTACCACCTTCATCGTTCATTGAATTGATGCATGGCACTCTTATGAGGTGCATGTTTAATTATATGGATGATATCCCATCCCTATTAGCGATCTTCACAAAATCATTGACTTCCACCCCATAGGAACTAAGTGGAGAAGACCTTGAGGGGCCTTCTTCCTTGGCTCTTATTGCAGGAGGGTCAGAGGGTTCCCCCCTTGGTATTTTTCCCTTGCAGGCTCATCCACCTTCCCTATACAGTGATCTAGATTGGGAGAATGACAACCTCTTGGTTGATGAGGACTAGGGGGTGCCTCTTCTTTATTTGTAGATTATATTGTGTGTGTGTGTGTTGTGTTTTCCCATGCTTGTTTTATATGTTCCTGGATGACCCTTGTCACCCTTGTAGGTGCTTGGATACAAGAGTGTTTTTGTATTGTAAAAATTCCTCTATTTGTCACATCATTCTTCCTCTATTGTGTATTGACTTTCGACAATTGGGGATGATGCAGAGTGTTAGGGGAATTTAGGTTTCCCTTCCATGTTGACCCAATTTTTTATTTTCATTTTATCTTCATGTTCCTTCTTCACATGGTCTGATATAGGAGGGGGTTGATGACAGTTCATTTATATACTATTATATATATTTATCTATATTTATGACAATCTCTGACCCTAAAATATCAGATCACCCCTATCTCTTATTTTTCATGTCATTGTATCCCTTTATTTTTTTGTTTCTTTCTTCTTTTCTTGAGTGGTGATGTTGTGGTGCTCATGTGTTGTCCCTCGCATGTGTGATAAAATTACTATAGTTACATCTCGCTATGTTATGCGGGCCACAACATCACTTTTTCATTCTTGATTTTCTCTCCTTAGGATGTCGCGTGTCTTTGTGCTTGGCATGCATCATCCTAAGGGGGGTTCTCACACTGCTTTGATTTTCTAAAAATACATTTAGTGGGCAACAAATATTTTCTTGAAAATCCTTTCAAAATATTTTTTTTAAATGACATTCCTCAACAAGGACCCTAGCAAAATAATTTTCCTTCATCATGGTTCATAAAGAAAAAATTAAAAAAAATTCTCTGAGGAGGGAGCACCTTCTCCTGTTGGTGAAGTCTTGACCTTCCCCTTGCGAGGGGGTTTTCTTCCTTTTGAATTCCCTGATGAAGTGAAATCTTGCAAAAGGATTCCTTTATGCTAAATTGATTTGTGAAAAATACTCTTGCACTTTCAAACAGTGTGTCCCTAGAGTGGACCCCTTTTCTTTTGAAGGGTTTTTGAGGGACCCCTTTGAAAGCTCCTTCTTCAATTATTGACTATCTACTTGCTTTCCTATGTGGCTTTTTGTCTTCTAACATGTTTTTTCTGTGGATTAACATGTAGCTTTGCAAATGCACCTGTGAAGCTGCTTTCTGATCTGACTCTACGAAGACCCTCACATTGGACCTCCCTCAGGACAGTACATGGAGTGCCTCCTTTCTAGGTCTGAGGACTTGTGAAACACTTACATCCTGTGGAATTTGTCCATCATTGGTTTGCGGGCCTCCGGTGCACTTTGTTCAAACCTCCTTAGGAGAGAGTACCTATGGATCCATTTTCTTGCCATGCGCTTTTGAGCACGCTAGATTGTGGTCTACTTGACGATTCAGGTATATTTTCTTAAAACTCTTTTGATCTACTTTACCAAACACTCATTAGCACTCATGTTCACTAAAGTAGGGGAAAAATGTATAGGATTGAATTTTCACCCACCTTGAAAATTCCCCTTTTACACCCTCCGCCTTAGAAAAATAAAATACGACCATGTAATTTCACATCCTCATTCTGAACTCCATCCACTTGGTGCTTATTTTTAGTGTCGATGGGGGAATTTTTGTCATATATGCATGTGCAGCGTGTAGACATCTACGTGACGTGCTACCGTTCAAACAATATTCCTAGCTATGGAATTTGTAGAGGCATTGCGTTCACCATTGGGGCCGAAGTGTAACACATCTGCACGTTCCTACCAACCTTTGAATGACTCTTCCCCTCCCAATTCATCTTATAATGTCTTTTCTTCACTTTCAATTCATCTTCTTCACATTCTTTACACACTCATTTGATCTAGCTTCACATTCTAGGCATTCTTGCTCCACATTCTTGCAACTTCAAGCTATTAGTTTCACTATCAACTCTTTCAACAATCACAACATTCTTCACATCTACCACAAAAGCTACAACTTGGTGTCTTGTGAGACTGCTTTTGGTATCATTGTGGCCACGTCGACTTTGCCATAGTTGTAGACTTGCATTCCTCTCTCATTGGCCTTGAGTTCCTTTGGTCGAGGGTGGTATCACTTTCTTACTATTACTTTGTTGTTGGATTTGAGTAGCATAGTGTTTCTCGTAATGCTCGGTATTTTACTTTCTAGCATAATTTCTTTATCATATTTCTATCTCTCTACCTATCTGTCTATCCATGGAGGTGGAAACACCAAAACAGGAGTTTGACTAAGGTCAACCCCGAAACAGCCCCAACATTTTCCCCTTCTTTATTGTGTCTAGGTGATCGTTTGGGTGGAGCTTGCTGGAAAACTAGACTCTTCGTGAGTCACATTCTCTCCTTTCTTATTCTTATCATTGTCGTAGAATTTCTCTCATTACTTTGGTTATTAGTAGGTTTCTTGCACTTTCTACTATCCTTTTACACTTTTTGTCTGTACGGACTCCAATACACCTATGAGACACTAGTGTGCCATGTTGTTGTCCCTAATCTACGCTGCTATCCTCTGGAAAAGAGCTATTCAAGGTACATTTTGGGTTCCATAAACCTACTCACTTAGACCCACTAAAACTATCAGGTTATTAGAGTGGTAGAAGCATTGAGAATGATCTTCATTCTCTATCCTTAACATCAAACACTTTTCCAACTTGAGGTAGACTAGGGTAGCCTTCCACTCTCAGCTGTTCGTGACCTAGAGCCTTGGTGTGGCTGGTCCCCCTCCTCTACACTATGATGTGTATCCATAAATTGCATTTGATTAATTATTTTAGTTAGGTATTAGATCATCATTGTATTTAATTAAGCATGCATCCAATGTGTGTTTATTAAATCATGATAGTATCTAATCTAAACATACATCCATATACATACATCCAACACATATTCATACATAAGGAAGCATACACATAAAGAACACATCATAATGGTGATCCAGAAATCTCATGTATATATATATCAAAAATAATGTCATGTACATGCATCACACCACTATGACAAAATGTGGTCTTTGTATATCTATATATGAATCTATACATCAAATAAATGTTATACATCAATGATATGGTACATCAAAATAGCTCTCTAGCCCTTGGGTACGTGGCTTCCTAAGACCTCTGACAGTGGTGGTGGATGAGGAGGATGCTAGATGGATGCATAGGAATGTGATTATTGTGACCATGACACAGACATGCTCTACAACCATAGACCTCCTCCCTCAGTGACACAACACACTTTGTATGTGAATCCTCTCGCTCTTGAGCCTACCACAACTCATCTCTAAGTTGTTGCACCTGATGATCCTAGAGGCCACTAGGCGTCGTCCTCACTGCCTCTACCTTCCTCCCAAGGTCATTGACCTAGATCTATAGGGAATCACATGCCCGCTCAGAACTCTTAGGCTGTGTTACAGCTTGATCTCTCTTGACGAGTGCAGTAAGGAGATTTATAGCTCATTGGTCCCTCTACCCAGTCATCATAGTTAGTTCGAAAGTCAGTTTGACTATCTCCAACTAGAACTCCTCGTAGGTTGTATTGAGATGTACTATAGGCTCGAATAATGGGTTGTAGTGCCCTATTATGTGTGGTTTGTATGTGTCTAGGGTTGACACTCAAATATGGATGATTGGGACCGCCTTTGATATGCACTACCTAAAGAAATCAAGCCACTCCTATGTGAACACTGCAACCATAGAAATAGTGGATGATGTTAGTACCATATCATCAAAGTATACATGTATATATATGAAAAAAAAGGGAATGAAATAAGTGAAATGAAATACATATACCATGCTCATACCTGGGTCCCCAGCTTACCAGTGTGGGTCCAAGGGTGGATAACTAATTTTGAACTTGATTCTCAGCCTTGTCATTATTGTTGAAGGAGGAACGGCCATCTAGATGGTGAGTGGTGTCATTGTGACAAGTGCATGTGTATTGGTGATGCCACACATCACCACCATCTTGACCTCTCCTATGATTTTCCCACCTCTACCTCGTCACCCTCACCTCTGCTCTTCTGACCCTCCCTCCCACTCCTCTAACCCTTTCCCTCTAATCCCTAAGCACTAGCATCGCCCATTGGGGAACCTATTGGGAAAACTAGGGTGGGACCTATTGTATGACACCAGTTGGTAAAGCCACCTAAGACGTTGGCGTTATTGATCACAAGGCCTCAGGTTGGTCCTCATTTGAACCATTTTCATTGTTGAGTGTGATTTCAATAGTGGTGGGATGAGGACGGTCTCTCGTGTTAGAACACACATATATTCTAAGAGGGGGGTGAATCAATATATCCATCAATTTAATCCAATTTAATTTAATCAAAACTTATTACTACCCTTAACCAAATAAAACATTCAAAGCACAAGCACACAACCAAAACACCAAATTTATGTAGAAAAACCTACAAGGGAAAACCACAGTGAGAAAGCTACTTGGAACTATTGCCCAAATCTAGCCTCACAAAATAGAACAAGGTTTACAATAATTTTATTGCTTCAACCAAATGAAGTTAGCAACTCCTTGTCAATACAACACTTATAGAAAGAGGCTACAACCTCAACATATAATACTTGATGAATTATGGTGATCAATAGGAACTACAACACCTTTGATGCCTCTGGCTCATTGCCTTCATCACTCACTCATACACTTCTAATTTCGGCTCACTACCTTCAACACTTCACTCACACTTTTTCTTTCCACTCACTGCCTTCAACATTCACTCGTGCACATTTCTACCTTCAGGACTTCATTCACACACTTCTACCTTTGACTCACTACCTTTAGCATAGTTCAAATAATCCTTCGCACATTCACATACATTCTTCTACCTTTAGCTCACTACTTTCAAACCTTATCACTTTTAACGCATTGAATACACTATAACACATTACTCAAACAACTCAATCACACACTTGATCTTCCATTTATACCTTTGGAAAGCTTCAAAAAAATTTCCTTGTCGGCCAAATTGAAATGGTTAAACATGAAATGTGCAATGAACATAATGAGTCGGCTCCAAATCATCCGTTGGGAAAGGAAATTGAATGTGCTCCAATCTAGGAGATAAGCAAGACCTATTTTACATCTGCACACAATCTCATGCTGGCACACACAACAAAAACTTGACGCAAACACCTCAACATACCAAGTCATCCCAACAAACACTTAACCATCCAAATATTAACTCCAGACCACAAGTGGTACTAGAGAGACTAGATAACATCATGCAGATCACATTACAAGCATTAAATGATATTGAAAAACATTTACATTCCCTCCGCTTACAACTTCACACAACATTATGTTGGCATGAGAAAATAGACACTAAAATAGTATCTCTTGTATACCAAAAAAACATAGTCTTGAGATAGAACATTGAAAACTTGACTTGTGGTACACTTCAACATCCAAAACTTAAAAGAAGAAAATAGATAGAAAATTTGAAAAAATCCTCTAAACTGCAAAACTACAACATCAACTATGGATAAATATGGAGCATTTCTTTGAACCTTCCTAACTATGATAGTACAATCTTCACACTATAAGTTCTGGAAACCTCTGTGGTAACTTTTATGTTCTAAAATAAAGAACATGCACACTGTATATCTACAACTAAAAAAATTCTAAACTACAAGGCAATATCTTTGAATGTGGAGGAATGTAGAGCATTTTATAGAGGTTTTCAATACAACTTCTTGAGTCACTGACTACAAGAAATTTTTTTATACTTTTTACATTAATAGATAATGAATACAACATTCATAGAATCATTCACCTATTCATTAGCAATAGGAAAAATAGAATAACTATGTACAACAAGCTCACGACATCCATCATCATTCATAATCTTTTGATCAACATACTAATTGCAACATATGCAACCATTCATGCATACTACCACTTTGTTGGCATCAATGACAACACCAACAACAAACTCCATTTTGTTGACATCAATGACAACACTTGCAACAATCTCTCCCTTTGGCATTGGTGGCAACACTGACTAGATATGCAATTTCTCCCCGTTTGACATCAAGGATAAAGGGTTGATGGTCTTCAATTGAGCTTGCAACAACATACAAGCTCCCTCTGTCTACACAAGCCTCAACATTCTTCCACCTGCTCCCCCTTAGAGGTAGCCTTCATCTATCTAGGGATAGAAATGTATCTTGAATTTCTCTCCCTAGACAAATGCACCAACTATGTTTCTAGTTAGGAGGAGAAACAACCCCTAACTTTTGTTTGAGATATTCAAAGGCATCCTTTGAAAGTCCCTTTGTAAACATGTCTACAATATGTTACTTTATAGGAACATACTCTAGTATTACTTATTGATCTACAACCTTCTCTTTTAAGAAGTAATACCTGGTAGATATATTCTTGGTTCTAGAATGCATCACTGGATGTTTTGAAATATTGATGGAACTTTTATTATCCAATAGAATAGGAATGGGTTCATCACACAACACCTTAATATCCTTCAATGTTTTCTTCATCCACAACACTTGGGTGTAGTAGGATGCTCCACAACTATATATTCTACTTCTACTATTAATAAGGACATTAATTCTTGCTTCTTATTAAACCAAGAGACTAATATATCTCCTAAGAAGAAAGCTCCACTGTTGGTGTTTCTTCTATCATCAACACTCTTGGCCCAATTAGCACCAATATATGCACTTAGAGAAAATTCATCATCCTTTTGATACCAGAGTCCATAATCTGGAGTGCTCTTCAAATATTTGAAAATCCTCTTGACTACCTTTACATGAGTTTCTTTTGGGTCAGATTGAAACCTTGCAACCAAGAAAACAACTTGCATAATGTTAGGCCTTGATGCTATTAAGTACAATAGGACCCTAATCATAGACCTATATAGAGTCAAATCAACCTTAGGTAACACATCATCTTTTCTCAAATAACAACCTGTTACCATGGGAGCACTCACTAGTTTGGAATCTTCCATAACATCTCCTTGACATACTTTACTAGAGAGATAAAGATACCATTATCTGAACTGTACAATTTGGAGTCTAAGAAAGAATGATAGTTCACCTATCATAGACATTTCAAATTATTTGTGCATCTCTTCACCAAAATTCTTACACATTTCATCATTGCCACTAAATATTATATCAACAACATAATGTTGATGGGTGTTTTTGCACCTTCTCAAGACAGGAAACACACAAGTATGTTACCTCTCTTGAAAGGCAAAAATCTGCAAACGAGTTCTAGATCATGTTGATGTGTTTTTTATGCACTTCTCGACATAGGCAAAGCGTAGGTGCACTACCTCTCTTGAAAGACAATCCTCCACAATCAGATTGCAGAACACTATCCCAAGGTCTCTAATGTCAGGTCTTGACAGTGCTTGGAATATCTTAGTCGATTTATGTGATTTGTTGGAATCACAAGGCGGACTTATGGATGAGTTACAAAGCATGGGAATTTGGGTTTGCAAATGCAGTTTCAAAGTGTTGGAAGTGAATAAACAGTGGCTCTCCACTCAAAACAACAAGCTGAAACTCATCAAGTTCATCTGATTTAGCTTCATGGTGATGCTTGAGATCCTACTCTAACCAAGGACAAAAAGAAATAGCAAAAGGAGAAGGGTTAAGAAAGTTGTTCTAATCCTAAGCTACGAATGAATAGTAACAATGGTGGCTGCTACAGTAGACAAACTCCCTAAACTGGGTTTTGCTTGGCCAAGAGGAACCTACAGTTGCACAAAACCAATGCAATCTTCTAAGGACTGTAGATTTTCATATTACACACACACATCATGCACATGTAATTGAACTAAGTTGCAGCAATGAAGTGAAGAGGTCAGACTAGCTTTGCAAAGTGACTCATTATCAATGAACCACAAAAAGCATGAGCTAGAAATTCATCAAATACTGAAACAACAATCACCATCACCACTTCCATTCAAGAAACTAACACCTAAACTAATAGGGAAGTTGAACCATGCATACATAAAGAGAAAACTCAAAAGGAACACCCATAAATCATGCAATGTTGCTTTCTATTGCTGCAGAATGTCCTTACATCAGTTCTCCAACACTTAAAAATGAGGGGAAAGCCCCTATTTATAGTTTTCCAAAGCCCAAATGAATGGCTAGGATTAATTCACAATGAGTGGCCTAGATTTTATTACATTAGGGTTTCACCTACCCCCCATTATCCAACAATTTAAAATACATCCTTGTCCTTTTCCCTATTTTGTCACCTAGTGCCCAGGTGTTGTAGCAGTTTTGTCATTTAGTTGATTGCCCTTTTATTGTAGCTGAAACTACCTGAAAGTTGTCTTCTTACTTGATGTGTTTGCAGTGTTCTTCCTTGGATCAAATGAGCCCATCGACGATTGGCATCAATAGATTGGTTTCCCCTTATTCGGGTGGACAACTCCCTTATGCCTTCTTTAAGGCCACCCCCTTGCATTTTTGTCATTGAATTCCTTGGCACAGGCCTTCTTCTAACGCTAACCCTATTGGTGGGTGCTAGGGGGAGAGGCGAACATGAAATGAATGGTAACAGGAGCTATGCGCATTCCTTGTTCAGCTTTCTCAATGGGTCTCCTGACGGACCCGCAGTAGGCTCCTTGAATCCTGCATACATGAAGTGTCGTAAGTGTTTTCATACACAAATCATGGGAAACATTAGTCAAATCTTGCAAAATCCTCGTTAGATCCATCCATGCATCATCAAAAGATCACAATATTCATATTTGGAGCTCATTTGGACCATAAACATTAATGTGGGCCCAAGGGGGCAGGCAGCGAACAGGGGACAACAAACTGGAAGGGAAGTTCCCGGACCTCACAAAACATAGAAAAACTAAGATTTTTCAATTATAGCGCATGGGAAAAGGGGAAGGAAGAGTGCCCAGAAAAAACTTACTTAATATTAGACTCATTTAAAAAAAAACCGAAAGTTTGGAAGGAGAAAACTGGAGGGTCACCACCCTTTTGAAAAGTTAATGAGCACATGGCGGCTCAGAAGGAAAGTCTCAGACAGCGACAGAGGGGTGAAGTCCCAAAAATGGCCATGGAGGGACGGAGTCCTGGAAACGGCCATGGAGGGGCCAAGTCACCTGGGGCCGACGGATGTTCAAAATGGCCACGAAGGGACGGAGTCTCAGAAATGGCCACGGAGGGGCTGGGTCCTGAAGGCTGGGTCGTTAGTGCTCCACGGATGTTCAAAACAACCAAGGAGGGGCCAGGTTCTGGAGGTTGGGTCGTCGGGGCTCCACGGATGTTCAAAACGGCCACGGAGGGACGGAGTCCCCGAAATGGCCACGGAGGGGCCAGGTCCTGAAGGCCGGGTTGTCGGGGGTCCACGGATGTTCAAAACGGCCACGAAGGGACGAAGTCCCAGAAACAGCCACAGAGGGGCCGGGTCCCAAAGGCTGGGTGGTCGGGGCTACATGGATTTTCAAAATGACCACAGAGGGACGAAGTCTCGAAAACGACCACGAAGGGGTCGGGTCCCGGAGGCTAGGTCGTCGGGGCTCGATAGATGTTCAAAACGGCCATGGAGGGACAGAGTCTCATAAATGGCCACGGAGGGGCCAAGTCCTGGAGGCCAGGTTTTCAGAGCTCCACGAATGTTCAAAACAGCCACGGAGGGGCAAGGTTCCGAAGGCGGGGTCGTCGAGGCTCCACGGATGTTCCAAAATAGCCAAAGAGGGACGAAGTTCCGGAGGGAAAGTTATGAAACCACCGAAACTTAATGAAACGTTGAAAAAACCTTGGCAATTCACTTAGGCACCACAAAAACATCCCAAATCCACTAGAAAGTTTGTCCTCAGAGTCAAAAATGTGGAAAAAAGTGAATCGAGTGATCAGGGACCAAGCCAGTAGGAACAAGACAAAAGGCAGAAAAGGGACGGGGGACTTTGTTTTCTCTGGATTTGAATACCCCAAGTAGGTGAATTTGGTTAGGGGATTTGATCGATTGAAGGCACATGACCAATTTGGGCTTGGAAAATTGGGCATGCAAAACAAGACAGGAGCAAAGCAGGCTGTCGGGAGTGAAAAAAAGGGGGTCCCTGCCTACGGCGAGGTTTGTGAGAAAAACACGCACAACAAATGGTGACTCGCCGGGGAAATGCTTCAGAGAATTTTGATGACAAACTGGAATCACGAACCCAAAATCTCTGGTTCCAACCTTCACGCTAGGGAAAACAAACTAGACGCCCAACTAAAGGATCAAAACCACTAGCCAACCAAACCTTTAGTATGCTAAAAATCCAAGTGTGTGTTGTTTCCCAATTTTCACCTATGGGCTAGGTCGGTTGGGAAAATTATGTTTCAGAAGTTCTATGAGGTCAAATGGAGCATTTACAGCAAGGGTTAAATCATGCATCTGGTGCTAGGTCATGGGGAACTCAGTTGGAGAGCCTGCCCTAGGAAATTTCAGCATGAAAATCCTCTAAGAAGAAAGTCGCCAAGACTACTAAGATGTCTCATTGACCAAAGGGCTCCCACTAATGAACGCATCATCGCCATGAGATCCAGCTTTGGAAAAGGGTCTTACCGATCGCGTGATGTCTTGTCCAAGTCAAGCGGCGTCGATAAAGGGAGTAGACTTCGGCATAGGGTCTTGCCGATATAATAATGTCTCCCCAACCAAAGAGGAAGTAAAATCATCGCCAAAAGAGTGGGAGCTTCGCCACAATGTCACACCGAAGACCTAAAGTCTCATCAAAGAGGTGGTTGAGTTTTTCCATAGGTCCTATCGAATGCAGGAGGTCTCCCTGACATTTTACATCGGTGTAGCTCCCAATCGTCGTGGTGATGTCTTGCTGACATGGTGTAGTCTCAGCGACGGAGGTAGATATCGATATGACATTTGAGCCTCGCTATGAAGTCTTCCCGACTTGATGATGTCTTGGTGAAAGAAATGCGGAGCTCGGTAAAGTCGGATGCGTTCGGGGTAACGGTAATGGACTCTTGCTGAAGCAGAAGGGTCTCGGGGAGGTGTTGAGGCGAACTCGGAGAATGATGAAGAGGTCGGTGGGATGTCTCACCGACATAGTAAGCTCTGGCCGAAATCAAAAGAAGCCGCTCAAGAGAGACATCATCGCCAACACATCCTACCGATTGGGGTGTGGTCTCACCGAAAGGAGTTGGCATCGACAAAGCAAGTGAGCTTCGCTATGGGGTCTGAACGAAGTCAAAAGGTCTCGTAGACAGCAGATGGAGCTCGCGGTAGGATGGGGAATTTGGCATAAGGTCTCAACGATGCTGAGGGTCCTGCTGACCCGGGGGACGCCTTCGATGTAACATTTTGAGGTCGGGGTGAGGTCTTGCCGACTTGGTAAGGTCTCACCGAAAGTAGGCTGAGCTTGCGGGGAGATGTCCTACCGACCCGATAGTGTCTTGCTGACTCGTGGTCTTGGCCAAAGAAAGTAATTTCGCCACGATGTCTCCGCAAAAGTTTTAACTCCTACCGAAAAGGAAGGGTATTGGGGTAGCATTGTGCCTTTGGCAAGATCTCTCACCGAGACTCGAGGGTCTTGCCGATAGATAGAAATACCCTCGCTAAAGAAAAGTGCCTTCAGCATGACCTCTTGCCGATATAGCGATGTCCTATCGACAGGAAAACAAAGGAGGTCTCCCTGACCTGAGGAAGTCTCGCCGATGCTGAAGCATAGCAGTAGGACAATGAAGTGTCGGTGAGAGGTCTCACTGACACATGGATGTTTCATTGAAGGAATGTAGAGCTTGGAAAAAGGTGAGGAGCTCGACTTGATGATGTCTTAGCGATGCATAGGGTCCTGCCGATAAACGAAGCCTGCGGTGTAATATCCCAAGTCGCGGAGAGGTCTCCCCAACTCGGTGATGTCTCTCCGACATGAAGTGCACTCGCTAGGAGTTAAAGTCATCGCCATGATGTCCCAGTGACCAAGTAAATGTCTTACCGAAAGCCAGGGGCCTTGCCCAAGGAAAGATAAGTCGTCATGATGTCTTGCCGATGGCCTAGAGTCTCATTGAGAAGAATTAATGGAGCTCGGGGTGACTAAAATGAGCTTGCTGAAAGGTCTCATTGACCCTGGGGGGTCTTTCTGACATGGACATTCTCGTTGAGATATAGGAAGAGCTAGCTAGGAGGTATTCCTGAACACATAATCTCTTGCCGACAATGATGGAATTTCCAAAATGAAAAGAGGATTGGTGTGACTTAGTGGTGCTTGCTATGACTTCAGACCGATACTGATTGTCTTGCCAGTGTTGTTGGTGATATCAATATGACTTCTAAAGCTCGGTAAGACGTCTCACTGACTATCACATGTTGTGTTGATAGCATTCAAAGGGGCATAATTGCATCAGTGAGACACTTCTAGTGTCTCGCCGAGATGCGATTCTGATTAGATGAGCTTTTGACCGCCCAAATAATTTGCGTGGAGTATACTCAACCAATCAGAGAGATCTAAAAGAGAGTCGTGGCAGCAGAACTAGGTTCCAAGAGGATCAACAAAGTGAAATCGACGTGGATCAGGTCTGAAGCATTCAAGGCAGCTCGTCAAAGGAGGTTCAAGGTGGACACGATACTAGGGAGTAAATGCGGTGGTTGCGGAAAGATCTGAAGAAGACCACTCCTAGAGGAAACTCTTTGCACTGACATAGACAACAGGGATCCAACTGAACACAGCATTAACTATGTCAAAAGATCTAGGGATAGATCTTTTTCTGGGACCGATATTTTTGTAAGCCCTAAGGGGGCCGACACCTTTATGATATATAAGGCATTTTTTCCTTTTTGTAAACAGTTCGAACTGTACATCTAGAAGAGTTAGTGATTTTTATCTATCCTTCCTCACCTGATGTATACTTTGTAAACCAACTAAAAATTTGGAATGCAAAACAGAGTTCACCTTGAAAGCAAGTATTAATACTACTCTCATTTTTTGTATTTTAGCTTATGCAAAGTTTTTTCCACTGTGTGTTTCAAAATCTGCATTCATACCTCAAAGCTGTGAAATTAATCTTTCCTTCTTAAGATACGTTTGTAGATTAAGCCTTTTGAGAATTATGCATAAGACTAAAAGGGTTATGATGAGTAAGTAAAACAGTTGCAATTTGAGTTTTCTAAGTGTGTTTGTATCTTGTTCTCATTTCATGATTTCTTATCAACTCGGTGTATCACCATAGGAATAGTTTAGTTTAGTTTCATTTTGTATGCACTCCTTCTCCCTTTACCTCACAAAGATCATTAGTTTAGGTGATACCCAAAGGAAGTCGGCCTTCTCTAGAGGTTCATTTCAACTTCAGGTGACCCACAACCTTGAAATGATCCCATGTTTCCCTAGAAGGCTCAGTTTTATAACTTTGATTAGGGTGAACTTCTAGGTGACAACAGTTTCTGGCATGCCCGGTGGGACAAAGATTAGATCGAATTGTTGGTTTAGTATGCAACCAGCTATTCTAAGACTTTATAGAAGTCATTTGGCATACTTGGCGACTCCACAAAGAGAAAGAACTCCAGAAATCAGCACCTTCTACAGTTTATGAGTAGAGTTCAGACAAGGAGCAGGTTAGTTCCTTTCGAGTATTTGTAGTTGTCACCACCAAAAAGACAAGGAAGAGCAACAAAAAGGCAAGGAACAACAATTATCTATTCTAGGAGAACTAAAGCCACTCCTCCATCAATAGGATCTCATTTTGTTGTAGCAGTAAATCCACCTCAGCCGCCTCCAATGGCCGCTCCAAGGAATCAAACCTTTGTTGCTTTTAATGGAGGGAGCCCCTTGAATTTGACACAGCACAATGACATCCCAATGGCAGCCCTGAAGAGTCTACCAACTTTCACAGGGGAAGACCAAACTACTCTGATTGAACATATGAGAGATGTGGCTTCGTTATGCGGAGTCCATCACATAACTCAAGAGGATGTTGTTGTAAGATTATTAGTTGTTTCACTAAAAGGGAGAGTTGTGCAATGGTATAGGGGCTTAGCAGTAGGTTCAATTGCAACTTGGGACAAATTTGGAGACAAGTTGCATAAACAGTTTCAAGACATGTTTGATATCTTGTCTCTATTAGAGCAATTAACCACAATAAAGAGAGCTCCTCAAGAGTAGATGAATGACTTCAACTTTAGATTTCAAAGAACCTAGGATAGAATCCCTACGACAGTGAGACCACCTCTAGAGTATGCATTCATGTACTTCTTGAGGGCTCTTAACAGCGATATAGCTGTTATGGTACAATCAATGGGAGGGGTTTCTCTACCAGACACCTTTGAAATAGCCATTAGAGCTGAAAACAGTTTAATACAAGTTGGTAGACTTGCTCCTAGGCCACCAATGCCCATATTTCCAGAGATTCATACAAATATTCCCTTGCAGATACCTTCTTTTGCACCCTTGCCATCTGTTCCAACTACTGTAACACAAGAAAATACTGTTTCAAGTTCCCCAAATGAGTTGTGGGAGATCAAAAGTCTATTGCAGTCTTTTGGTAACAAACTTGTTAGTTTAGAAAAGCAGCAATCTTATAGTAGGCCTTATCAACCACAGAATGTAGGTCAGCAACAAGCATATCAAAGAAGTAGACAAGCTTACCAGGGAAATTATCAGGGCCCAAGACAGAATGTGAATACAAGACCATTTCAGGCCTATAATCCAGCTCCAATTAGTGTTGTCAAAGAGCTTGTTCCTATTCAAAAAAATCTGGTTATGGACTATGAATGGTGTTATCCGTGTAATCAGTCACATAATTAAGCCACTTGTTCAAATGGACTCATCAACCAAGCATTGATGGTACAAAATGCATCAAGCTCACAACAACCTACACTTAATGAGTCATCTCCACAACACCAAGATCAGTTTGCAAATGATGCTACCCTACTCAACTGGCAAGGTGAAGAATTTTGCGGATTAAATGTAGAAAATTCCTCAGTTGCAGCTAAGACTAGGGCAAAGAAAAGAGCTTTCGAGCTTGATCAAGCAGCTGACAAAGGAAAGACAGTAGCTGCAAGACCATCTACATCTCAATTGACTAATGGCTTGCAAAGAAACTAGCCACTCCAAGATAAGGAGCATCCACGCTTGCAAGCTAATCATACTGGCATAAAGGTGCATTCTAAAGTAAACCCAACTGTACCTTATAATATCCTTGATAGTATGAAGAAAATGAGTATTACAATGTCTATGTGGGACTCATTAGCCATCCCAAGTCAGAAGGATATGTTACAGTCAGCCTTGTCAAGTTTGAAGATGTCTGATGAATCCGAGTCCCCAATAGGTCAAGTTAGAGCTGTGTTAACCAACAGTCCTCAGGGAAATGATCAACAGCCTAGCAAAGAGACAGAAAAAAGAGTTAAACCACTTCCATTTTACATGTCAGTGATCATAGGTGACAAGTTAGTTCATAACTGTATGGTAGATAGTGGAGCTAGTAGCTCCGTAATGCCAAAGAAGATTGCTGACAAGCTTGGACTAAAATATCAACCTTTAGAGAAGGGAGTGATCCAATTGGATGGTACTTCAGTTAATACTTTGGGCATCATTAAATATTTGAGTCTTACCCTTCATGCTTGCCCTAATTTTGCAGTTCCTCAAGACATATGTGTCATAGACCTTCCACCTTTCTTCTCCTTGTGTTTATCAAGAGACTTTATAGCCAAGATAGGCGGTTACGTATCAGCGGATTGGTCACACATGCTGTTTAGAAAAAGATATGGGACTAAGGTTACCATCAAATCTGAAAGGTTAGCTAAAGATCACATTGAGCCATATAGTCCAAGTCCTATCAACGATGTCCCCATTACTCCGGACACAAATTGTGTTGTTTCAACTGACAGTGAGCTGGTTGCCACTCAAGAGCTTCAATTAGAAGCTATTCTTGATGTGTTGTTACATGAGTGGGCGGTTGAAAACGTGTTGGACAGTCCTGAGGAGCTCATTCAAGATGTTGGTATGGGTAACTATGTCATTCTTGAGCCCGACACAGAGATTCCAAACCTAGAGAAAGATGCAGATCAGTTGCTGCAACCACTAAGTGGACTTTGGGAGATGTTCTTCGATGGTTCCAGGAGCAAGAATGCAGGAGGAGGAGGTGCAATGTTGATTTCTCCACAGGGTGATAGGTATTACTCTACATTCCATTTTGCTTTTGTATGCTCCAATAACACTGTTGAATATGAGGGTCTTGTTCAAGGTATTGAGTGGGAAAGGAAGAGAGGAATAACTCGCTTGAAAGTTCATGGGGATAGTGAATTAATTATCAATCAAATAAGAGTCCTAAATGTTGCTAAAAATGACACATTAAAGTCTTATAGAAACAGAGTGTGGAATATGCTTGAGGATTTTGATTCCTTTAACCTAGTGTCTAATTTGAGGAATCAGAAGAAACATGCAGATAGGCTTGCAACCATTGGAGCACAGTTTGATATTCCAGGTGACATTAGAAAAGAGAAAGTACATCAGTATGTAAAGGTTGTGGTCAGGCCATCAATTCCTAATAACAACATTCATTGGTAGGTTTTTGACAGCGATGAACAAATTCTATCTTTTTTGCTCAAAGAGGATCAATTCTCCATGGTGAATCAAGCAAAACTTAAGCAACAGTATGGTGATCAAGTCATCTAGCTGAAGAAAAATAAGTTACCCAAAGGTCTGGTTACCTTAGAGTTGATTTTCAGTACTGATGATTAGCTTAAAAAGGGTAAAGCTAAATTGCAAATCAAAGAAGAACATTATGAAGAACTGGAGATTTTTAAAGGTAAACTTCTTAAGATAGGCAAAATCTATTCACATGAAGATAAAAAATCTTTTGTTGCTTTGTGCCAAGAGTTTTATGATATCTTTGCTTGGGAATACTCAGATTTAAAAGGGTTTGATCCCCATATTTCTCAGCACACAATTGAGTTAGAACCTAATGCTAAGCCAGTAAGGCAGAAACAAAGGCCTTTGAATCCTAAGCTTGAGCCTTTAATGATTAAAGAGCTGACCAAACTAGTTGAGGGGGGTATTATCTTTCCAATTAAGCACACATCTTGGGTTTCTAATCTTGTTCCAGTTAGAAAAAAGAAAGGTGAAATAAGACTTTGTGTAGACTTTAGGGATCTTAACCGATCATCTTTGAAAGACCACTACCCGCTGCCCTCCATGGAACAAATCTTACAAGTAGTTGCTGGTTCTGAAAGATTTTCCTTGTTAGATGGTTTTTCAGGCTACAATCAAGTGTTGGTCAAAGAGGAGGACCAGTTCAAAACTGCTTTCACAACTAAGTGGGGCACCATGGCATACAAAAGGATGCCTTTTGGTCTATCTAATGTTGGTGCCATGTTCCAGAGGGCCATGGACATGGCCCTCCATAGTTTGATCAATAAGATTATGCTGATTTATTTAGGTGACATTACAGTCTATTCTAAGAACACTGATGAACATTTGTTACACCTCAAGAAAGTTTTTGAAAAATGTAGAGAGTTTGGTATCTCTCTCAATCTGATGAAGAGCATTTTTGCAGTACATAAAGGTAAGTTGTTAGGCCATATAGTATCAAAAGATGGAGTTGCCATCAATTCTGAAAGAGTCAGAGCTATATTGGAGCTACTGTTGCCTAACCATAAGAAGGGATTGCAAAGATTTTTAGGGAGGATTAACTTTCTGAGAAGATTTATTCCTGATGTTGCAAATTTTCTACAACCTTTGACTGCCATGCTAAAAAAGAACACAGTCTTCAGTTGGAAAAAGGAAGCAAGGCGTAGTTTTGAAGAAATCAAGGAGGCTTTAGCATCTGCCCCAACATTGGTAAATCTTGATTTATCTAAGGATTTCTTTTTGTATGCTTTTGGCAGCACTGGTTCAATCTCTGCTATGTTGGTACAGAAAAATAGTGACAACTTAGAACAGCCCATAGCCTTCTTTAGTCAAATACTTGCTGATTACAAAGAGGTATAAATTTGTTGAGAAGCATGTTCTCTTTGTGATCAGAAGCTTAAAGAAATTCAAGCCCTTAATCTCAAAAAATAAGATTCATATTCTGGTTGCACACCCGAGTGTGAAGGAATTTTTGTTGAACAAAGATATGAACGAAAAGAGAGCAGGGTGGATCACCAAGGTCATGGAGTACGATGTAGACATTAAGGTTACCAAACTGGTTAGAGGTAAGGGTCTTTGTGAGAAACTTGCTACAGGATCAATTGGAGAAAATGAATTAGAAAAGGATGTTGTGTTTGCTAATACAAATGAGTTTCATAATGCTCAAGATGATGTGCCTATGGGGGTAACTAATTGGGTTCAAGATATGACCCAATTTTTATGAACTGGTGAATGCCCATTAGAATTGAATAGAGCTAAAAGAAGATACTTCAGGCTGCACTCCATACCGTATGTACTGGTAAACAATGTTCTTTTCAAAAAATATCTAAATGGTGTTCTATTAAGGTGTATTCACAGTGATCAAATTGAGAAGGTACTTCATGAGTTTCATGATGGAGCTGCGGGAGGTCACTTTTCCCCAAGAACTATTGCTTGGAAAATCATGAGAGCTGGTTACTACTGGCCTAGCTTGTTCAAGGATGCACACGCCTGGTCAAGAAAGTGTGTCAAATGTGCTATGTTTTTAGGAAAGGAAAAGCTGCCTGCTATGCCTCTGCATCCAATTCAAGTAGAGCAGCCCTTCATGAGATGGGGTATTGATTTCATTGGACCAATAAATCCACCTTCTAGTACTAATCACAAGTGGGTGCTCACTACTACAGACTATTTCACATGGTGGACAGAAACAATAGCTTTGAAAGAAGCAAAAGAGTCGTCAATTTTGAGCTTCTATGAAGATATAGTTACCAGATTTGGAGTTCCTGACTCTATCATATCTGATAATGCTCTTCCATTTGTGGGATTAAGACTAAATGATTGGGTTGTTAAACATGGCATTCATTTGAACACATCCTCAAATTATTACCCTCAGGGTAATGGCTTAGCTGAAAGCACAAATAAGAATCTCATCAGGATTATCAAAAGAACAATGGAGGATAATCAAAGGACTTGGCACATCAAATTAATTTATGTACTGTGGGAAGATAGAGTGACTCCTAAGAGGTCTATTGGTAACTCACCATACATGTTAGTCTATGGCAGAGAGGCTAGATTGCCTCTATCTATGGAGCTTCCAACTCTTGACATCATACATCAGCTGGAGATGTTTAAGGAACAGGACCCAATGTTCGTGAGATATGCAGAGCTCATGGAACTCAAAGAATCAAGGGACAAAGCGATGAAGGTTTTGGAGTATCATCAGCTCCAAACAAAGAAGACATTTGACAAAAGGGCAACAACAAAATCTTTTAAGGCAAGAGACCTCGTGCTCAAATGAGATATTTTGAAGAGTAGGCCCGACCATCACTCTAAGTTTGACAACATGTGGACAGGTCCATTCATTATCAGAGACTGCAAGGAACACAATGTTTATCAATTGGCTACAATAGAAGGGGAAGTACTTCCTATCCCAGTCAATGGGATACACCTTAAACCCTGCTTTCAAGTTTGATGAGTTCCTTTCTTGTACATATCTGTTTAGGTTTTATGTTTCCAATAAGTGCTTATGTGCTTTAGGTTAATTATTTTCTATTTCCTGGGTGCTGTGATGGCACAGTAAATATTCTCTTTCCCTTTCCCCTATTTTTTTATCTTTTGGCGACCTGTTGTGTCCTATGGGTCTCAAGTGAGTTGCAGCCATGTGCAAAACTCATATTTTTATTTGTTTCTGAGCCTCCTAACAACTCCATGCCCAATGGATGAGTTTGGCTACTGGTTTCTATGTTTAGCAGGCAAACATCCAACTGAGGTTGCCAGCAATGTTGCCAAATTTTCACCTACGGGCTAGGTCAGTTGGGAAAATTATGTTTCAGAAGTTCTATGAGGCCAAATGGAGCATTTGTAGCAAGGGTTAAATCACGCATTTGGTGCTAGGTCACGGGGAACTCAGTTGGAGAGCCTCCCTAGGAAATTTCGACATGAAAATCCTCTAAGGAGAAATTCGCCAAGACTACTAAGATGTCTCGCTGACCAAAGGGCTCCCACTAATGAAGGCATCATCGCCATGAGATCCAGCTTCGGCAAAGGGTCTTACCGATCATGTGATGTCTTGTCGAAGTCAAGCGGCATCGACAAAGGGAGTAGACTTCAACATAGGGTCTTGCCGATATAATAATGTCTCCCCGAACAAAGAGGAAGTAAACTCATCATCGAAAGAGTGGGAGCTTCACCACAATGTCTCGCCGAAGACCTAAAGTTTCATCGAAGAGGTGGTTGAGCTTCGCCATAGGTCCTACTGAATGTCGGAGGTCTCCCCGACATTTTACATTGGTGTAGCTCCCAGCCGTCATGGTGATGTCTTGCCGACACGGTGTAGTCTCAACGACGGAGGTAGATATCGATATGACATTGAGCCTCACTATGGAGTCTTCCCGACTTGATGATGTCTTGGTGAAAGAAATGCGGAGCTCAGTAAAGTGGGATATGTTCGGGGTAACGGTAATGGACTCTTTCCGAAGCAGAAGGGTCTCGGGGAGGTGTCGAGGCGAACTCAGAGAATGATGAGGAGGTCGGTGGGATGTCTCACCGACATAGTAAGCTCTGGCCGAAGTCAAAAGGAGTTGCTCAAGAGAGACATCATCGCCAACACGTCCTACCAATTGGGGTGTGGTCTCACCAAAAGGAGTTGGTGTCGGCAAAGCAAGCGAGCTTCGCTGTGGGGTCTTGGTGAAGTCAAAAGGTCTTGCCAACAACAGATGGAGCTTGTGGTAGGATGGGAAATTTGGCATAAGGTCTCAGTGATGCCAAGGGACCTACCAACCTGGGGGACGTCTTCGATGTAACATTTTGAGGTCGGGGTGAGGTCTTGCCGACTTGGTAAGGTCTCACCGAAAGCAAGCTGAGCTCGCGGGGAGATGTCCTGCCGACCCGGTAGTGTCTTGCCAACTCGTGGTCTCAGCCAAAGAAAGTAATTTCACCACGATGTCTCGGCGAAAGTTTTAACTCCTACCGAAAAGGAAGGGTATCGGGGTAGCATTGTGCCTTCGGCAAGATCTCTCACTGACACTCGGGGGTCTTGCCGACAGATAGAAATACCCTTGCCAAAGCAAAGTGCCTTTGGCATGGCCTCTTGTCGATATAGCAATGTCCTACCGACATGAAAACAAAGGAGGTCTCCCCTACGTGAGGAAGTCTCGCCGATGCTGAAGCATAGCAGTAGGAAAATTAAGTGTCGGTGAGAGGTCTCACCGACACACGAATGTTTCGCCGAAGGAATGTAGAGCTTGGAAAAAGGTGAGGGGCTCAACTTGATGATGTCTTAGTGATGCATAGGGTCTTGCCAATAAACGAAGCCTGTGGTGTAATATCCCAAGTCGTGGAGAGGTCTCCCCAACGTGGTGATGTCTCTCCGACATGAAGTGCACTCGCTAGGAGTTAAAGTCACCGCCATGATGTCCCAGCGACCAAGTAAATGTCCCACCAAAAGCCAGGGGCCTTTCCCAAGGAAAGATAAGTCATCGTGATGTCTTGACGACGGGCTAGAGTCTCATCGAGAAGAATTAACGGAGCTCAGGGTGACTAAAATGAGCTCGCTGAAAGGTCTCATCGACCCTGGGGGGTCTTGCCGACATGGACGTTCTCGCCGAGACATAGGAAGAGCTCACTAGGAGGTCTTCCCGAACACATAATCTCTTGCTGACAGCGATGGAATTGCCAAAATGAAAAGAGGATCGGTGTGACTCAGTGGTGCTCGCTATGACTTCAGACCGATGTCGATTGTCTTGCCGTTGTTGTTGGCGATATCAATATGACTTCTAAAGCTCGCTAAGACATCTCACCGACCGTCACATGTTGTGCCGATAGCATTCAAAGGGGCATAATCACATCGGTGAGACACTTCCAGTGTCTCGCCGAGATGTGATTATGATCAGACAAGCTTTTGACCGCTCGAAGAATCTACATGGAGTATACTCGACCAATCAAAGAGATCTAAAAGCGAGCCGTGGCAGCAGAACCGGGTACTAAGAGGATCAACAAAGTGAAATCGACGTGGATTGGCTCTGAAGCATTCATGGCAGCTCGTCAAAGGAGGTTCAAGGTGGACACGATACCATGGAGTAAATGCGGTGGTTGCAGAAAGATCTGAAGAAGACCACTCCTAGAGGCAAATCTTCGCATCGACACAGACAACAGGGATCCAACTGAACACATCATTAACTACGTCAAAAGATCTAGGGATAGATCTTTTTCTGGGACCGATATTTTTGTAAGCCCTAAGGGGGCCGACACCTTTATGATATATAAGGCATTTTTGCCTTTTTGTAAACAGTTCGAACTGTACATCTAGAAGAGTTAGTGATTTTTATCTATCCTTCCTCACCTGATGTATACTTTGTAACCCAACTAAAAATCTGGAATGCAAAATAGAGTTCACCTTGAAAGAAAGTATTAATACTACTCTCATTTTTTGTATTTTAGCTTATGCAAAGTTTTTTCCACTGTGTTTCAAAATCTGCATTCATACCTTAAAGCTGTGAAATTAATCTTTCCTTCTTAAGATACGTTTGTAGATTAAGCCTTTTGAGAATTATGCATAAGACTAAAAGGGTTATGACGAGTAAGTAAAATAGTTGCAGTTAATTTTTCTCAGTGTGTTTGTATCTTGTTTTCATTTCATGATTTCTTATCAACTCGGTGTATCACCATAGGAATAGTTTAGTTTAGTTTCATTTTGTATGCACTCCTTCTCCCTTTACCTCACAAAGATCATTAGTTTAGGTGATACCCAAAGGAAGTCGGCCTTCTCCGGAGGTTCATTTCAACTTCAGGTGACCCACAGCCTTGAAATGATCCCATGTTTCCCTAGAAGGCTCAGTTTTATAACTTTGCTTAGGGTGCTCTTCTAGGTGACAACATGTGCAATTGCGTTAATTCCCATCCTTCAGTTGCTACAAGAACCCAAGCTCCATCAAGTCAAGCTACGTAGTTTATTCTAACTCCAAAATCATCTAGGACATTGTCTCGTTGTTAGTCAGGCGTCCACAGCCTCGATGAGTTTGTCGCTTTGATTCTCCCGAATATTGCTCTACTTCCGGCCGGGCGTCCATAGCCCTGGTAGAGTTGCTCGGATACCCCTGAAAAGTTGAATTTTCTCTTTCTTTTAATTTTCAATGTTTTCTTTCTTTCTTTTCTCTTTTCAGCTCTTTTATTTCAACCTGCAAACCTTGAAGCTCACGCTTAGGGCTGAGGATCACAGTGGCACTGGAGCATAATTTTAGATTTTTCACTTAACTAGACTTCACAAAAGGCCCTACAATGACCATCAGATTCTTAAGATGTGTAAGAGCTATAAGATTTCAGAATACGTCAGAGTTGAATTAAACGAACAACTTATCCTCTTTGAATCAAACATCCAGATCACTTGACACTAACAAAAGACCTTCACCATCCACTCTAAAGACTTGATTAGAGTTTGAAAAAGAAATACGTAGAACAACCCCAGACAATAAGTATGGTTGTTGTGTGCACAGATGTGCCTAGCTAAAAGCAAAGGGACCCCGAGCAAAACAGCAACAAAGTGAAAGAAAACAAAAAGAAAACAACCTACATCACACCAACTAACCTAAGGAAAGCATGAAAGCGAAGTATTTATAGGAAACCTATACTACTCGAAACGGGCTATGTATAAAGATATTTACAAAGAACTATGTTCAGGCAGCACAAGCCGACATTAAAGTTCATTGGATTTTGTAGTGCATGCACAAGAAAATGGGTGATCGTTATCATTCTTAACCATGCAAATTTATCTTTATATTCTAAAAAAATAAATTCAACATTGTAGCATTCAAGTTCAATCACGTCATCATGAAAAATCAGCAATTGAGGAGGCTCGCTGAACCCATGGTTAATCCATAAACATGTTCATTTTCCCTCATTCCCATAATCAAAATAATAAGTGCAGTTATGAGAAATAATAGGGGCAAGGAAGGATAGAACCTGGATGTCATCACATGGAGGTGGTAGTGTTGGACAGTCGAGAGCAAGCACAACATCGTTGATCGTTGCATCAATAGCCTTGAGTGGGTGCAGTGGAGGGTGTAGCACTTCGGACATTAAGCTTGCATAAGGCTGGGAGGATGGGGCAGAAAACAACTCTTCCAATCTACCAATAGGACCTACAACCCTGGTTGGCAGTTCTTCAAAAAGAAATAATTCTCCACATTGATCATCTGCAAACTTGGGATCCACTTGGTTGTTGTCCTCAAATAGCAATATGTTGTCTCGTCTCCTTCCCCAAGTATCAACCTCCTTTTTATGATGTTCAATGTCATGGGATAATGACATGGAAAAATCTGTCCTATTGCAGCTCCATGAATGTGAAGGAGGATCAACAACGATCATGGGAGAAGGGCTCCAAGTTGCATCTTGTAGTTGGTCAATTTTGTCATACTTGTTGGAAGCCATCAAAACACCCCCACGTTTGTCTTCTTCCCTTTGTTGTTCATGCATCTCATTATGATGTTCACTTATTTCCTCTTTCTCACTATCATTGTAAATGGAGAAGGAGCTCCTCTCCCAATCTGGAAACTCTAGTGCATCACTGTTCGAGGGCTCAAGGAGTATGTATTCATCGCTATCGTCTTCTAGGATGTGCTCTTCCTTGACATGAACATACCTCTCTAGTGCAGCTCCCAATGGAAAGAAGTCATCAATTGATGCCACCTCATTAAGGGGACAAAATTCTAATGCACAATTTCCCTCCAAAGACTCACCAAAAATCCCATCGTCCATGGCACACAACTGCTCTTCAAGAGGAAGAACTTCTTGGTGACTGGTGGACAAAATTCCCACTTGACTACTCCATCGCTCGGAAGTCTGAGATTGTATTGTTGTCCTTCTATTGCTACCCCAACATCCTCTTGAGGCCTACCTTTAGCTGAGTCATCACTCAGTTCAGGCTCTTAGTCTTCATGTTCCATCCTTGAAGCAACTACAGGAAGTGGTATGCTTGGCTGCCTCACTTGTCCTTTGACTTTCTTAATGGCTTCTTTGCATAGCTCTCATGCAAACTCAGAGTGTGATGAATCATGAAGTCTGCACCAATTTGGTAGCAACAACACCTCCAAATCCACTTGAAATATTAATTCGGACCAATCCTTTGCTAATCTAGAAACAATCTGGTCATATCTTTCCGCTACTGGGTCCTCATCACCACTTGAAAAAGAAGCTTGATGGTAGATAGCCGTGGCGAGTGGTTTTTCCCACTCCTCCAAACTTTCATTTTCAGATTCTCGATCGTTGTCATTGATGAAGGAGAAGTCTTCCAATTTGATTTCACTTATGTCTTTGTCATCATTTTCTGCTGCTCCAAGGTTGTCAACCTTTTCTTCTTCCTGTTCTTCAGCATCTTCATTGGCTGTCCCAACATGCACTATTGTAGACTTTGTTGATTCATCCTCAACTTCCAATGGTTCTTCTTCTGGAGTGGAGGACTGCCTTTGATTGGTGGAGGGAAGACCTTCTAAATTAGTTTCAATCATATTTTCACCAAGGCACCTTGCTATCCTAGTGAAATATGCCTCTTCCTCCTAGTTTTTAACTTCAATGTCTGTTGCTCCAACATTAGCTTGTATCAAATTTCTTGGTTCATCCTTACTTTGTTGTCCTTTGTATGTTGACAACACTTTTTCCTCATGGGATAACTTCTCTTCATTGGGAGTTGGCTGCTCCAACTTGTCCGAACAACCCTTGGCTTGAGTGATGATTTTTGTGCATGACGAGCAAGTGAATTCGGAGTGGGGTGCATTGTGAAATATGCACCAACTAGACATCAATATTTCCTCCAATCTTGGTTCATCTTTGCTGCTCAAATGTTCTTGGATTAGCTCCTTAAATGCCTTGGCTGCCATGGTTTGCAATTCTTCCTATGGGTCTTTGGGGGCCAAGGGCTGGTATATTTCCCAAAAGGGAATTTCTCCCTGCAAGATCCTTTTGATTATGCTCAAGAAAGTCAAACATCCCAATTCATTGTGCCTATGAGTGCAATGGATCTGACATCTATCCGCCAATGCAAATTGCTGCAATGGCTTCTTCAATCTCTTATCCAAATCTGCATGTAGCTGAGTGATGTCAATTTGTGCATGTTGCTCCATTTTGACTCAGCTTCTACTTGCCTTTAGAATTTTCTGATTTTTAGCATTAAAAGAGATCTCCCTATCTCAGATTTCTTCTTTGAAAGTGCTCTTTTCGATTTCCAACTTTCAACTTTGTAGCCTCAACATGTCATTCCCTCCTTCTAGCACCAATTCTGTTGATGTGTTTTTTATGCACTTCTCAACATAGGAAGTGCATAGGTGCACTACCTCTCTTGAAAGACAATCCTCCACAATCAGATTGCAGAACACTATCCCAAGGTCTCTAATGTCAGGTCTTGACAATGCTTGAAATATCTCAGTTGATTTATGTGATTTGTTGGAATCACAAGGTGAACTTATGGACGAGTTACAAAGCATGGGAAGTTGGGTTTGCAAATGCAGTTTCAAAGTGCAGGAAGTGAATGAACAGTGGCTGTCCACTCAAAACAGCAAGCTGAAACTCATCAAGTTCATCTGATTTAGCTTCATGGTGATGCTTGAGATCCTACTCTAACCAAGGACTAAAATAAATAGCAAAAGGAGAAGGGTTAAAAAAGTTGTTCTAATCCTAAGCTACGAATGAGCAGTAACAATGGTGGCTACTACAGTAGACAAACTCCCTAAACTGGGTTTTGCTTGGCCAAGAGGAACCTACAGTTGCACAAAACTAGTGCAATCTTCTAAGGACTGCAGATTTTCATATTACACACACATCATGCACATGTAATTGAACTAAGTTGCAACAATGAAGTGAAGAGCTCAAACGAGCTTTGCAAAGTGACTCATCATCAATGAACCACAAAAAGTATGAGCTGAAAATTCATCAAATACTGAAACAACAATCACCATCACCACTTCCATTCAAGAAACTAACACCTAAACTAATAGGGAAGTTGAACCATGCATACATAAAGATCAAACTCAAAAGGAACACCCATGAATCATGCAATGCTGATTTCTATTGTTGCAAAATTTCTTTGCATCAGTTCTCCAACCCTTACAAATGAGGGGCAAGCCCCTATTTATAGTTTTCCAAAGCCCAAATGAATGGCTAGGATTAATTCACAATGAGTGGCCTAGATTTTATTACATTAGGGTTTCACCTACCCCCCATTATCCAACAATTTAAAATACATCCTTGTCATTTTCCCTATTTTGTCACCTAGTGCCCAGGTGTTTTAGCAGTTTTGTCATTTAGCTGATTGCCCTTTTATTGTAGCTGCAACTGCCTGAAAGTTGTCTTCTTACTTGATGTGTTTGCAGTGTTATTCCTTGGATCAAACAAGCCCGTCGACGATTGGCATCAATAGATTGGTTGCCCTTGATTCAGGCGGACAACTCCCTTATACCTTCTTCAAGGCCACCCCCTTGCATTTTTGTCATTGACTTCCTTGGCACAAGCCTTCTTCTAACGCTAACCCTATTGGTGGGTGCTAGGGGGAGAGGTAAACATGAAATGAATGGTGACAGGAGCTATGCTCATTCCTTGTTCAGCTTTCTCAATGGGTCTCCTGACGGACCCGTAGTAGGCTCCTTGAATCCTGCATACATGAAGTGTCGTAAGTGTTTTCATACACAAATCAAAGAAAATGTTAGTCAAATCTTGCAAAATCCTTGTTAGATCCATCCATGCATCATCAAAAGATCATAATATTCATATTTGGAGCTCATTTGGACCATAAACATTAATGCGGGCCCAAGGGGCCGGGCAGTGAACAAGGGACAACAAACTAGAAGGGAAGTTCCTAGACCTCACAAAACATAGAAAAACTAAGATTTTTCAATTATAGCGCATGGGAAAAGGGGAAGGAAGAGTGCCTAGAAAAAACTTCCTTAAGATTGGACTCATTTTAAAAAAAACTGGAAGTTTGGAAGGGGAAAGCTACAGGGTCACCGCCCTTTTGAAAAGTCAATGAGCACATGGCGGCCTGGAAGGAAAGTCTCAGACGACGACGGAGGGGTGGAGTCTCGAAAATGGCCATAGAGGGATGGAGTCTCGAAAACGGCCACGGAGGGGCCAGGTTCCGGAGGCTGGGTCGTCGGGGGCCGACCGATGTTCAAAACAACTACAGAGGAAAGGAGTCTCAAAAATGGCCATGGAGGGGCTGGTCCCGGAGGCTGGGTCGCCGGGGCTCCATAGATGTTGAAAACAGCCACGGAGGGGCTGGGTTCGAGAGGTCGGGTTGTCGGGTCTCCACGGATGTTCAAAAACGCCACTAAGGGACGGAGTCCCAGAAATGGCCACGGAGGGGCCGGGTCCTAGAGGCCGGGTCACTGGGGCTCCACAGATGTTCAAAATGACCATGGAGGGACGAAGTCCCAGAAATGGCCACGGAGGGGTTGAGTCCAGGAGGTAGGGTTGTCGGCACTCCACGGATGTTCAAAACGACCACGGAGGGACAGAGTCCCGGAAATGGCCACAGAGGGGTCAGGTCCTAGAGGCTAGGTCGTCGGGGCTCCATGGATTTTCAAAACGGCCACGGAGGGGTCAGGTTCCGGAGGCCGGGTCACTGAGGCTCCACGGATGTTCCAAAATAGCCAAAGATGGACAGAGTTCTAGAGGGAAAGTTCTGAAATTTGACGAAACGTTGACGAAACCTTGGCAGTTCACTTAGGCACCACAAAAACATCCCAAATCCACTAGAAAGTTTGTCCCCAGAGTCAAAAATGTGGAAAAAAGTGAATCGAGCGATCATGGATTGAGCCAGCAGGAACAAGACAAAAGGCAGAAAAGGGATGGGGGACTTTGTTTTCCCCAAATTTGAATACCCCAAGTAGGTGAATTTGGTTAGGGGGATTTGTTTGTTTGAAGGCACATGACCAATTTGGGCTTGGAAAATGGGGCACGCAAAACAAGATAGGAGCAAAGCAGCCTATCAGGAGCAAAAAAAGGGGGTCCCTGCCTACAGCGGGGTGTGTGTGCAAAACATGCACAACAGATCACTACCCCAAGGTCTCTCGAGTGTCAGGTCATGACAATGCTCAGAATAGTTCAGTTGGTTGATGTGATTTATTGGTAATCATAGGGTGGCCTTTATGGTTTACAAAGCATGGGAAGTTGGGTCTGCAAATGGAGTTTTAGAATGTTGGAAGTGAATGAACAGTGGTTTCCCACTCAGAACAACAAGCTAAGCTAAAACTCACCATGTTCATCATATTTAGCTTTGTTATGATGCTTTGAATCCTACTATAACAAGGAGTAAAAGAAATAGAAAAAGAGGAAAGGGTTAAGATAAGTTGTTCTAAATCTAAGCTATGAATGAATAATAACAATGTAGGCTGCTATAGTAGACAAACTTCCTAAACTGGGTTTTGCTTGACCAAGAGAAGCCTATAGCTACACAAAACCAGTGCAATCTTCTAAGGACTGCAGATTTTCAGATTGCACATGCACTTCATGAACATACAATTGAACTAAATTGCAACAATGAGAAAAGGAAGCCCAAGCTAACTTTTCACAACAACTTGTCATCAACAAGTGCCAAAAGTATGGGCTAAAAGTTCATCAAATACCATAACAACAAACACCATTATCACAACCATTCAAGAAACTACAATCTAAAACTAACATGGAAGTTGAACCATGCATGCAAGATGAGCAAACTCAAAGAGAACATCCATAAAATCATGCAATACTTCCTTTTATTGCTGCAAAATGCCCTTTACACCAATTATCCAACACTTACAAATGAGGAGCAAGCCCCTATTTATAGTTTTTCAAAGCCTAAATGAATGGCTAGGATTGATTTACATTGTGTGGCTCAGATTCAATACAAGTTAGGGTTTCACCTACCCCCAATATTTCTTAATTTAAAATAGGTTATTTTGTCCTCTTCCCTATTTTGTCTTGTAGCCTATTTTGTCTTCTAGTGACCCTGACACTGTAGCAGTTTTGTCTTTTAATGGTTGTCATCCTTGTTGCAGCTGAAACTATCAAAGTCTGTCTTATTGTTGGTGCATCTGTAGTATCCTTCAACCAATTAAGTGCATCCTTTTTGTGAATTGTTGTTTCTAAGAAGTAGATATGCTGCTCCTAATCTAGATGGACAACTCTTGACAATCATGGTTATTTGGAGGAAGATAAAACAACTCCCTCTCGCTCCTTGGTTGAAAGCATTTCTCAACTTGGTATTGCCTGACATAGATTCCTAAGCGGGCTTATTCAATTAGGTATAACTCCCCTTGACGTCAATATTCAGATAAGTGAATCCTTTGGTCATCGCAATCACCCTCCAAACACAACAAAACCTATGCCTTTAGCATGGTTCCATGAATCCTGTACATAAGAGGTGTAGAAAGTGTTTTCATACGTAAATCAAGACAAATGTTACTCAAATCTTACAAACTCATTGTTAGATCCATGCATGCATCATTAAAAGATCATAATATCCATCATTATCCATCATTCAAAGCTCATTTAGATCGGATATAGCAATGCAAGCCCAGGGATGCGGGTGTAGGAAGGTCGAAGGATGTTTGGAGTCTCTGCCACTAAGCAATGAAATTTAGAGCACGACGACCTATAGGTAGAAGTTCGAACTACGAGACCCATAGGTTCCTTAGACGTTAAGGGCTACGTGTGAAAGTTTGACCAATAAGGAGATGCGGGAGGGAGCTATCAGGCTACCATCGTATGTTCGCTGTTAGGAACGACGTTGGAGGGACAGCGGTCCACAAAGCCACAACTCTTAGAAATTCTTAGTTTTTTTCAAATTAAGCACATGGAAGATGCATTAAAAGGGTGCCTAGACCTATTCCTCAATGATTTGGCCCTTTTTTAAAAATGCAAAAATTTGGGATGCAGAAGCCAGAGGGTCTGTTGCCTTAAAAATGACATTAAGCACACATAAACCTGCGAATGGTGATGGAGGGACAACGGTCCGCAAGGAAGTTCCCATAGACAGTGATGAAGGGACATCAACCTGCAAAGGAATTCCCATGAATAGCGACAAAGGGTCGGTGACTCGCAAGAAAGTTCCTATAGACGGCAACGAAGGGATGACGACCCGCAAAGGAATTCCTGTAGATGGCGACGAAGAGACAATGACCCGCAAGGAAGTTCCCGTAGATGGCAATGGACGGACGACGACCCGCAAGGAAGTTCCTACGAACGGTGATAGAGGGATGACGAGCTGCAAAGGAATTCCCATAGACGGTGATAGAGGGACAACATCCCGTAAGGAAATTCCCGCAACTTCACAAAACTTAGTAAATTTAGGATTTTTCAATTTTAGCACATTGGAAAAGGGGTAGAAAGAGTGCCAAGACACATTTCCTTAAGATAAACTCATTTTTAAAAATGCAAAAATTTGGAATGTGGAATTTGGAGGGTCCACCGCTCTTTTGTAATGGCATTGCTCAAACGGGCTTCCACAAATGAACTTCCGCGAGCGGACTTTCGCAGTGAAATTTCTACAATGTCTAAACACATGGAAAATTTGATGCAAACCCCTTTAGGCATGTGAAGACACTCATTTTATGGGCCCTAGATGATGAAAACTTGAAATTTTCACCCTTTTGGAAATGCAGAGATTTGGAAGGGGGAAGCTGGAGGGTTCGCCGCCCTTAAAACTATAATCCACACACGGAAACCCACACACGACAACCCACAAAGAAATTCCCACAAACAATGATAGAGGGATGACAACCTGCAAGGAAGTTCCCGCGGATGGTGATGGAGGGACGACAACCCACAAAGGAATTCCTGCGGATGATGACAGAGGGACAGCAGCCCGCAAGGAAGTTTTTGTGAACGGCTATGGAGGGATGGCGGCCTGCAAGGCAATTCCCACAACTTCACAAAACTCAATGAAACCTTGGAAGTTCACTTAGGCATCACAAAAAAATTCCAAATCCATAGAAAACTTGTCCCCAAAGTCAAAAAATGAAGGAAAAAGTGAAGCAAGCGAGTAGGGACCAAGCCAGTAGGAGCAAGGAAAAAAGCAAAAGGGGGGCGACTTTTTTTCTCTTCTCAAATTCAAACGCCTCAGGTTAAAATAAAGGGTAGGGAGTAGCGTTTATAGGCCAATTTTCATTAATCACATGCATTGATTTCTTGGTACGACAAACTCGGGTTAGGTGAGATGCGGAAACCCACGCTTGTTTGGATTCTTGGTCAAGGCTCGGACGGAGAAACGAAGTGCGAACCCTGCCATGTGGGTTGAAGTTGGGCGTTAGTCGCTACTTAGAGGTGAAACATGAGTGGCAACCCACATGAGGCGACCCACAGTTGCGGGTCTGCGAGGCTTGGAGGACGTTGGGGCAACAGATAAAGGGAAACTCGCAGTAGCATTTCCACAAAAGAAAAAGACTTAGTGAAACTTAGATAGGTGAATTCGACCAAAGGGAACTTGATCGTTTTAAGGCACATGACCAAGTTGAGCTTGGGAACAGGGGTGTGCAAAGCGAAGTGAGAGAAAAATAGCCTGTCAAAAGCGAAAAAAGGGGGGTCCCTGCGATCGGCGGGGCGTGTGTGAAAAATATGCACAACACATACACAACAACAATTAGAATTATTTCATCCTCAATTTTGATATATAGTCTTCTACCTACAATACCTTTCTTGAAGCCTTGCTAGAATAAGTACTTGTCCAACCTTGCATACCAAGCCCTAGAGGCTTTCTTGAGTCCATACAAATCCTTCTTGAGTCTACACACCATTTTTGGATCCTTTGATAGCTGAAATCCATTAGGATACTCTATATACACTTCTTCTAAATCACCATTCAACAAAACAGATTTCACATCCATATGATACGCCTTAAAGTTTGTGTGAACTATAAATGCAAGAAACATTTTGATAGCCTTCATTCTTGCCACCAAAGCAAATGTGTTCTCAAATTCAATTCCTTCTGCCTATGAATAATATTTTGATGCAGATCAGGGTGGGTAACTTTAACACAAACTAAATCAATCAATCTTGAAACTCTAAATCATCACTTGGTGGGTTTTTTCTCACAAGCCTCCAATCTTTAAAGCCTAAACACAGGGGCAGAAAATTGAGTTTTTTGGCCATAACATTCAGTGAAGACATGATATCCAACAAGTAAACACAGTTATAGATACCCATTTTGGATTTATACAACATATCTTAAAATTAGGGTAGGTTACTTTGTACAAAATCCTTCAAAAATGGACTCTCCTTCTACCAATTAAGCCTAAAACATGAAAAATCAGACCTAGGGCATCATCAAAACACATACAAACCTCAATATGGAACCCTGTAAATTTGAAGCATGGTAATATACAAAATTTCATACTCCCACACAAAAAATTAGAATTTTCCACTGTGGAAACCATGAGAAATCATATTTTAAAAGTCACTAGTTACCCTATCTAGGGTTTATGATAGTTTTGAATTTTTTTCAAAAATTACAATATCTCTCTCCAAACTCAACAAAAATAGATGAGATCAAGTGAATTAGAAATTAGATTCACATATATTTCAATCCCAATTAGTCTGAGATCAAGATATGAAATATCAAATCCGTACCACATGTTGCAAGAGGCCGATTACAGAAAAATATGGAAGTGGTAGTCACCAATTTGATCATAACTTACATAAAACTTAATGAAAATAAACCAAACCAATTTAAAATGAAATATAACTCAATCCTATATCACACCCAATCATGTTTAGATCATGAAAATTTTGTAAAGTACCATACTACATCAAAGAATAGTGATGCAACTTTCAGATTTTTAGAAAACAAAGGAATTTTATTGTTTAAACTTCAAAGTTACAACTTCTAACCACACCCCAAAATAGTATTCAACCTTACAAGGAATTTTTAAGGAATTTCATCAAATTATAAATAGTTACAAACTAATTTTCAACTTCCAACTGTTCACCTTCCACTAGACACCAAAAACTGTAAAAGTTGTTTTTTTCATTCAACAACTTTGACACTTTTACATTTGCACACAAACTTAACACCTAGTGACCCAAACTAGACTCCAACACATTTAAAATGGTCTTCTTAGACCTTATTACATATTAATAACTTAAAAGAAACAAAACATTAACTTTTTACCCCTCTTGGGCATGAGAACCTAGGTGCCCCTGCACCATACTGCCAAGGGGAACAAAAACTCAAGTCCATTTGAGTGCAAGTTTTCTCTCTTCTTGGTCTTCCAATTCTTTGAAAACTTGTCTTTCATCTCTAAAAATTTCCCTAGATCATTTTTCTTCTTCTTATACCATCTCTTACTGAGCATCTTCTCAACTTCAAGGTACCAAAATTCGAGTTCTCATTCATATGCCTCAGTACCACCATCTATTTCTTCATCTTCATCATTCAAATACAATATGTCAGCATATTTATCATCAATGAAATCAAAAAATGCAACCATTACCTTCATTGTTTTTATAACATCTTCCTCACCATATGATGCATAACAATCTACATACACTGTATTCACTTCTCAATTTTCTTTATACCCTTTCCCATCTTCATTTTCATCTGTTGCACCTGTAAACACACACTCACAAATATTGTTAGAAATAACATTTTGAGTTTCAAGGGACCCATTGTCTTCACATTTTTCCTCTTCCTCAGATGGCTTAGGCTCTTCCATCATCATCAAAGACTCTCCAAGGTCTGGTTTTGTTGCCCTCTCTTGCCTTCTCTTCAGAATAATCTTCTTGATAGGCCATTTAACCTTCTTCCTTATTGCCCAATGCCAACCTTTTTCTTAGTTTTCTCTCTCAAGCAACTATTGCATCTCAAGTTCCATTATTTTTTCCATTTCTTTTTTCTATTTCTTCCAAGGTGTGCCTCAACTCCATTATCTCTTTTTTCACTTTTATCTGTTCTTCCTCCTCATTTTTCTTTAACTCACTTTTCTCTTTTCTCATCACTTGTTTCTTGCTTGTTACCTCCGTACTCTACAAGTCTCCATAGATTTTTCTCCTCAAAATTTTCATTTTTTTCTCAAGAAATTCTCTTTCACTTTGCTTCCTCTTGTATTCATGATACCTTTCCTCCTTTCTTCACTACCTAATCTTTTGGCATCTAGGTTCTGGCTTTAACCTGTAAAAAGACAACACCTAAACTCAAAAAAATTATCTTTCCAAAATCTTCGGGCTTTGATACAAATTTGATGTAGAGAAAGGGAGGATTAATTCAAAAAAAAATAAATCAATCAATCTTGAAACCCTAAATCATCACTTGGTGGGTTTTTGCTCACAAGCCTTCAGTCTTTAAAACCTAAAACATGGGGGCAACAAATTGAATTTTTTTGCCATAAGTTTCTGTGAAAACATGATACCCAACAAGTAAACATAGTTCTAGATACCCATTTGGGCTTTATACAACATATCTCAAAATTAGGGTAGGTTACTTTGTATGGAATCCTTCAAAAATAGACTTTCCTTCTACCAATTAAGCTTAAAACATAAAAAAATTAGACCTAGGGCATCATCAAAACATGTGCAAACCTCTATATGGAACCCTGCAACTTTGTAGCATGGTAATATACAAAATTTCAAACTCCCACACAAAAAAATAGAATTCTTCACTATGGAAACCATGAGAAATCATATTTTGAAAGTCACTAGTTATCCTACCTAGGGTTTATGACAGTTTTGAACTATTTTTTTCCAAAATTGCAATATCTCTCTCCAAAATCAACAAAAATCGATGAGACAAAGTGCATTAGAAAGTATATTCACATTTATTTAAATCCCAATTGGTCTAAGATCAAGATATGGAATATCAAATCCGTACCACATGTTGCAACAGATCGGTTACAAAAAAAATCTGAAAGTGGTAGTCAACAATTTGATCATAACTAACATAAAACTTAACAAAAAATCAACCAAACCAATTGTAAATGAAATCTAACACAATATTATATCACACCCAATCATGTTTAGATCATGAAAATTTCATACAATACCATACTACATCAAAGAACATTGATGCAATGTTCATATTTTTAGAAAACAAAGGAATTTTATTGCTTAAACTTCAAAGTTACAACTTCTAACCACCCCCCAAACTGGTATTCAACCTTAAAAGGAATTTTTAAGGAATTTCCATCAAATTCTCAACAGTTACAAACTAATTTTCAACTTCCAACCATTCACCTTCCACTAGACACCAAAAATTGCAAAAGTTGTTTTTTTGCAACTTGATAACATTCAACAACTTTGACACTTTTACATTTTCACACAAACTTAACACCTAGAGACCCTAACTAGAATCCAACACATTTAAAATGGTCTTCTTAGACCTTATTACATATTAAGAACTTAAACAAAACAAAACATTAACTTTTTACCCCTCTTGGGCATGAGAACCTAGGTGCCCTTGCACCACATTTGCACATTAGCCTTGCTTTATTTCTCACCACTTCTCTATCTTCATTTAGTTTTTTTCTAAACACCCATTTTTTTCCTATCACATTCTTGTTTGAAGGTATTGGCACCAATTCCCAAGTCTATTTTTTCTCTATCTGATTAATCTATGTTGTACTAACCTATATTGGTGATTGGTGTCTCTAGAAGGTTGGTGCCTATAGATACAATAGGGGATTTGTGTCTCTAATAGGTTGGTGCCTACTTCATATTGTTTTCTAAAAATGCAAAAAAATTGGATAGTAGATCCAAGAAACTATTCTCACTGTAGATTGTATTCCCTTCAATTGGTATCAAATCCAAGTTCCTTTGAAGAAGCTTAATCAACTTGAGGTAGATCTAGTTTTTGCAAATAATGCATTGATTTTTGATGGGTTGAATTATGCATTTTGGAGAGTTTGGATGGAATCATACTTGATGGACCTAGATCTTGATATCTAGATGTTAGTTATAGAAGGATATAAGATTCCTAAAAATCCTCTGAGAGATTCGACCAAAAAGAAGGCTTGTGAAACTAATTTCAAGGCTAGGAATGCTATTTTATGTGGTTTGGCTAATTCTGAGTTTATGAAAGTTATGCAATGTAGGAATATAAAGGAAGTATGGGAGAAATTGCATAACATCTATGAAGGAAATGATAAGGTGAAAGAAGCTAAGATTCAAACTCACAAAGCCCAATTTAAAAGCTTAAAAATGAAGGAGGATGAAAGCATTGCCACATTTCTACTTCGGGTTGATGAAGTTGTCAAATCTATTAGGGGTCTTGGTTAGGAATTGAAAGAAAGAATGGTTATGAAAAAGGTACTCAAATCTCTTCCTAGAAGGTTTGATTCTAAATTTTTTATTTTTGAAGAAGCCAAGGATCTAAATGCTTTAAAAATGGTTTAATTACATGGTATCTTCACTGCCTATGAAATGAGGTTTGATAGTGAAAATTCAATAACGAAAGAAGTTGATTTCACAACATCCAAAAAGAAAATCGATCTATATTTTGATGTTGGATCAGATCCAAAGGAGGAAAAAATTGTAAGAAAGCTACAAAGAGGTTTTGGTAAGTATAAAGGAAATTTACCTTTCAAATGTTTTAACTACGGTGAAGTAGGACATTTTATGGTTGTCTTTATAAGGATTCTAACAATGTTGAGAAAAAACATGGAAAAAAGTCATTTCAGAAAAGGAATAAAGGTAAGAGGAAATAAAAGAGTTTCTTCATTAATCAGGAAAGCTACACTATTGATGAGGAGGATGAAGACATCTCCAAAGATGAAGATGAAAAAGAGAAGGTTGTATTCATGGCCATGGAAACTAATGAAGATACTACTGAAATGGATGCCGGAAACAATGAAGATGAAGTAGATATTGTGGAAGAATTACTTTGTGCTAGTAAAGAGGTTAAGAGACTAAAGAAGAGAATTGTAGAGGAAGTGATGGCTATAGAAAATATATCTCTAAATCTAGAGAAAATAGAGAAGATGATAATTGATCTGAAGACTCGGGCAAAAGAAGTAAAAAGGATTGAAGAAGTTTTGAATGAAAGTTTGTTGCCAAGGGACAATGAATATGAGAAGCTTGAGGCAGAAGTTATGTTAGTAAGTGTAGACATGCAAAATTCACATTATACATTCGATCAGATTCGGTCAAATTAGCTCTTACACTAGGCAAATTCATCACTTTCATCCATTCATTAAATAATCAAATAAACATTATCATTCAACCTTCATTTTGCATCATCCATTTAATTAAATAAATCAGGAATCCATTTAAATCAAATCCTAAATTACATTTCATCATTTTCTGATTTAAATAAATCAATTATCAAAGTCCAAAAAGTCAAATCAGTTAATCAGCATTAAATCAGCATAATCATCATTAAATTAATCTAATCCTAATCTAAGGCTAATCACATCCCACTTGCATTATCTAGACCTAGCCACTTGCACAATAAATCAATTTTATTGATTTATTAAAACAATCATTTTCCTCAACATGACAAGTCAAACAGGGCATTTATTGCTCTTCTTTCTTGTCCCCCTCTCAAAATTTATTGCAAATTTGAATTCAAAATTTCCCCCTCTTGGGCACTCTTCCCAAATCTTGCACATACATCCATCAATCACATGGTGACAAGTGTCCTCAATTCATTGGCTTGTTTTTGATCCCACATTGGTCCCTCTTCAACATTCAACATTTTGAAAATCTTTAAATACAAGCATCATCCTCAAGCAAATCCTTCACAATCTTCACAATTTCATGCAAGGTTACTCTCTTCATTTGAGATTTGATCTTGTTCATCATTTCACTCCATCATCTCCATTGGCATTTTATCATTTTGAGCTTTAATCAAGGATTGGGAAAGGGTCACTAGCACATGTGACACCAATCCACTATGAGATAGAGTTGGATCATGTCTTTCATATGCTTTCTTTAGTTTCTATTGTTCCATTTTAATTGCATGATTGACATGTTTCATTATTTCATAGGGATGTTAAAATGTTGTTTTGTTTTAAACTAACCATTTGCAGATTTTAGCATCCACAAAATGGCGCTAGAAGGAGGGCAAGTCTTTGTCTAATTTTATACAAGCTCCAAGCTTCATGCAATAGATAAGGAATATCTTTGTTTCTATTCAAGCTTTAATCTCTATCGCATAAATGGCTGCTTAACAAAGTTCCTTTAGTAAATGCTTTGTTCTACAAGTAACGTAAAAAAAAAAAAGTCATTTGAAAGGTTCTTATGGCTGCCTAACAAACTGTTGTTGAAAGTCTCCAAATACAGATCAATCCTCATTCAAGCATAGACAATGATCTTTTGAGAAAGAGTCAAGTCCACAGACATTTACCCGCTTGATTGTGTAATTCCATGGTATAGATATGCTCTGCAATAGAAAGAAGTATACTGGCATCAATTTAGCTCTCAGTGGTTTTAACAGTGACTTTATGGTATTGGTCTTTGTGACGTTTGGGGTCTTCTGTTCAACAGTTCTTTTGTGATATCTGGAATTTTCTGTTAGCATTTCTTTGAGAAGTTCTATTCGATGAGTCTTCTTTTTTTTTAAAACAGATTTAGCTTTCATTGTGTTCCATGATATTACATTTCACACAAAAATAAATAAATTTCCCCATTACCAGCATTCATACTGTTACTCTTGTCAAGATATTTAGTATTACTGTTAATACTGTTGCTGTTGTTATCCCTGGCTTGTAGCTGAAGCGGACGGCTGTCTATACTGGGTTTGGTAGAGCGCTCCATTGTTTTGTTATGTTTCACTAAATCTGCTGTGACCAAGGCTTCTGTTGCTTCAACTATTGTCCATTTCTTTTACCACTAGTGTCAGAGAAATTCTGCAGTTGAAGTATCCAAAAAAAAATTTGTTTTCTGTAGAGCACATTACACTGTTTTCCAGAGGATGCCATCAATGTAGAGATCTTTTGAGATCACACGTCTTGTCTATGCTTCTAAAACGGTCAACAATACACGTACCTTGTCTTTGAAGCGGTCTGCCAAAACAGTCCCCACGCCTTGCCTATCCTTTCTTCTTGAGGCTTTTGATGCCCAGCCTTCGCTTGAAATCTTTTACGCGCAGTATCTCTCGGTAGCCTTTTGTCAAACGGTGCACATACCTTGTCTATGCTCGCACATGAGAAAACCTGGCAAAGCAGTTTGAATGCCTTGTCTGTGCCTTCACCGGAAGCTTTCTGTCAACAGTTCACAGAGGACGCTGGAAAGGTTGTAGACTTCAGTTTTACACCTGCAAATGCATTTGCTTAAAAGTTTCTAAAGCCTTTTTTTTCAAAGACATCCATGAGGCGCGCATTGGTCAAATAAGACAAGTCTAATTTTGAACTGCCAAACTCAATCATTAATGCAGCAAAGGGCGCGATTTCTTTTCACCTGCAATTGTGTTGATTTGAAAGTGTCTCAAAGCCTTTTCAACAAGTGTAGTTCTTCAATATTCTGACGTTATCTGTTTGGTGCAGGTGTCATTTATTCACAGTAGGAAAGATCTTTGTTAGCTGTTGTACGTCTATAAGTTATGCAAATTCTAATTAGTGCTAATGGAATGAGCGGACTGTGTTCTGACAAGAGTGGAAATCTGCACTGTATCAGCAATTGTTAGCATTGTGTGAAGAGCATCGAGCGCAATGAATAAAGAGAGACAGATGAAGAACTATTAATGTTGACAGCAAAATCTTTTTTTCTATTGATACAAAAATCCTCAAATTTCTATTTTTAGGCTCTGGCTGCATGTATTTAATGCGTTCTTTTATGCTAGTTGTAATTACAATGATTGACAGGAGAACAGAGGAACAGTGGATTTGATTGGATTCAGCTTCACACCTACCAGATGCATCTGCTTACAAACATTAGTAGCTGTTAATAGCATACATGATCCTTTATGCGTCCTGACATTTATGGCGCAGTTTTGTATTTTCCAAATGCATGTGCTTGAGATTTTATATCTTTTCAAATTTATGTCTACTGACAGCACTTAGCATTAAAAACCTTTTGATACATGGTTTTCAGTGTTGACTTTACCCCTACCAAGTGCATTCATCTCGAGGTTTTGTGTGAAAATATTTTACTCACTGTTTTCTTCATATGCTGGCTAAAGGCATTGCGTAGCCATATAAACAGTAGATCTAGCTGGCAGCCAATAGAGATTAGTGTGACAGCAACAATTGTCAATCATTTCTTAGCTAAACTTTTGGAAGAAGGCTTATAAAGACATTCTTATGTCTACATTTAATGCCAATAGACAGGGTCTTAGGAGGAATTAAATATTTTAGAATGATCACTCTATTAAATGTCATTTAAAATTCCTGCTGCTCTATTCATTTTGAATATTGACATCTGATTTGTCCATTATGCCTTTTCCTCAAACATGAAATTATGATAAATGCATGAAAAGTTAAAATTTTGAGTAAAGATCTTTTCTTTTATCATAAATGATACTTGTTTGGTGGAGGACACAAGATCAATGAATATATGGCTACTAAAGGCAACATTTGTGTTATTCATCATTGCTCATAAAACTACATGACTTGGTGTTAGGGCTTTCGGATTGTAAAATCATGTAGCATTTTCATTGGAAATTATCTTATTGTTTTATTGACTTGAGCATCACATGAGTGACTTTTTCCCTCATAGGTACAAAAAGCGAACAAAGGTACAAGCAAAAGGTGAAAGGTACAAAAAACAAACGACGGACAATCAACGTACAAATGAACAACGAAGGCGAAAAGGTGCAAAGCAAAAGAGGAGGAGGATTTTTGTTTGAAAACACAATGTGTTTTTTAACACTTTGATCAAAACTACTTCACAAAACGAAAACGAAAGGAGGGAAAGATTTTTTCTTTTCTTTGAAAACACAATGTGTTTTTTAACACTTTAAGTGTTTGATCAACACTTCACGAAATTGTTTTCCTTTTCATTTTAGAACATTAGTTTTCAATTGGGGCTAAAACGAACAAATTGCTTTTCATTGCAAAGGACTTAAAACGAACCTTAGGACAAACTTACTAGATTTCGTTTTGGGTTAAAAATTGAACAAGCAATCCTCACACTTCATTTTGGTGCTTAAAACGAATTCACAATTGCTTTGAAGGGTATAAAACAAACAAGTGTTTGAGTTGAGTGATTGTCTTTTGAGTGCGTATCCTCTCCCCTTGCGCTTCGTGCGATCTAGGGTGCAAGAGAAACACTCAAAATACATTTTATTGCTTTAAAACACTTCATTTTGGGCTTAAAAATTGAACATCTTGTGCGAGTGTGAGTAGGGGCATTTTCGCGTACATTCTCTTTCTTTGTGCCATCAAAGATCGATCGAGTTACGGATTGTGTCCTTGCTCGCTTTTGTTTATCTTAGAGGGCCTGCCTTGGGGAAAAAGTACTCACCCAAGCGACGACTCAACCGGTAACACTCTAAAGCCAAGAGTATTTCCAGCCGGGATATAAATGAGGATTTTGGTTAAACGCCATAATCACGCGGTTGGCTCCGACAAGATGGATCCGAAAGGGGACTCTTGCCACGTTGGGTCAACTCCTACGAACGGAAAGTCCTTACTAGAACCTATGTGTTAGAATTTTCCAAAATCCTTAATCTGTTTGTTGGTGCAAGAACGGTCGTTCTGAAGCCGCCCCACAATTTTACGGCTTTTAGTAGAGATGGAAAGCATGCCATGGGAGTTTCATGGGTGTTGGTGCTTGGCTGCCCCGTATAAGGAGTGCCGTGGAGGGGAGCCAGTGGGGTCAAGCATCTAACCATCCGCTAAAAGTAGGCATAGCTGGACTTGTCCAAGTGGGGACTCAACAAACATTGTCTATCACATCCATAGGGCTTGTAATTATTTTGTTTTGAAAACACAGGTGTATTCGAAAACATTTTGCAAACAAACATTCAACATGATTCTCAAAATTTCAAACCCTCTTTAAGACAAATATCATTGACTCAATCCATATGTTACTGCTTTCCCTGCGGATTCACATTCGTAGAGGTTCCTAAGCATTGGATTATATCTCAATTTGTCTTCTTGAGTAAACAATAGGAAAACCCTTGCCTTAAGTTCGTTGAATTTCCACATAAAATATCTTGTGGGGTTTAAAGAAATTAAGACATTGGAACATCTTAGTTTGAAACTTTAATCAAAGAGAGTGTTTTTGGTAAAATAAAGCCATTAAGCAAAGATAACAAATTGGACCCCACACATGTGCTTGATATCTCTTGGTCATATTGGTCTTTTGATTGCTCTTAAAGAAAAGTGTGTTCTTCAATACCTTGGCCTAGTAAAAAAAAAAGTCTCTCTAAGTCTCTTAGGATCAAATCAAACACTTCATTCACCTCAAACATTTATCAACATCATCCCATAAACAATTTTAGAGCTTTGAAAACATCATTACCTAGACTTGGGTACATTTCCAAACCAAATCAAAATCATTTGTTTAGTTAGGTGTGTTTGGATGAATCCTTCCACGCACACTTAGTTAAATTATCACCTCTTTGAACAAGTTCATCCTAAGATAAACATCCAACATTTTAGGGTTTACAAGTTCATCATCCACATCAAAAATCAAAAATCAAAATCCTAAGTCTAGCATTGATCCAAAGTCCCTAAACGTTCAACACTCATATCATTTACACATTTCATCCTCCATCTCGTCTTTGGTCCTAAGAATCTTAGAGGTCACCTTTCATAACAAGGTCAAAACACAAGAAGAACATGGAATATAAACTTGATCCATACATCTTGGGTAATCCAAATCAATTGAATCCTCAAAGCCTTTCATTTCCTATCAATTATCAAATTCCATGCATAGGATCATTGCCTTCGACAAATGTCAATGGTACAACAAGTATGAGTATGCCCAAGTCAAACTTTGGAACACATTTCCCAATGATAGATCTAAGTCCAAACCTACAAATCCACCAATCGAATAATCAATGCATGAGCCTTGAAACGAACAATGTCATTCCACCAAATCCCTACATACCAAATGTGGATGTACCAAATGCATTTTTTCGAAACATGAATCCTAACTCGGAAACCTTTGGAAAAATGATTCCCAATACCAACATTGTTCATCCTATCATGCCAAATCAGAACATTATCCAAAGTCAATTTTCCCATAATCCCATTCAAAAATCACAAGCATGCATGCCAAAACTACTTGAACACAAGCCAAATCAACTATCTCAAGTGAGTCAAAATCAAAATCAAGAACAAATTTGGCGAGATCAAATTGCGGAAATAGTTGAGGCATTGCGCCAAGGGAAATCTCCACCACCATTACCTACATCATTCCTTGGTTTAGGGATTCCCCCTTTACCTAACACCAATCACGCCACCCAATTCAATCCAACTAACGTCAATCAAACCATCACGTCAAAACCTTTGAATATACCATCGACATCACACCAACAGATGGTATCCAATCAAGCAACAATGATGATCCCAACCAATCAAAATACGGTCTCCCAAGGACCTATCACCTCAGTTATTCCAACCATCACTATCCCTTCAATCATTCCAAACACCACTATCACGCCCATCACATCTCAAACCCCCACAATCAATCCAAGCGTATCTCAAACACTTGTCACTACATCCAACACAATTTCAATCCCACCACCACCACCATTGCGACTAAGCCAAGTAAGCAATTACAATGCTTCATTCAAAGCATACCAACAATTGCTCCAACAATATCAAACAATTCGGCAAGCGCCTATAGCCACGCACGCTTCTCAAGCTTCACAGCAAAATCAAGCTCAAACATCGCTGCAACAACAACAAGCAACACAAGCTCAACAAGTGCAACAATCCTTTCAAGTTTCCCAAGCCTCTCAAGCTACCCAACCAACACGAGCACAAACACAAAAGATGACAACTATTGAAAACAAGGATCAAGATCAATCTATCATTGAGCACACGTTTACTTCATCCAATGATCAAATCAACATATGTCAAGAGTCACTTTTGAATCATGATCAAAATCCACCAACAATACCCAACAATGATCCAATTCCACAAATTTCAACATCATTTGACCCTATGGTTGAAGACCTTAGAAATCTCTCCATCGCAATTGTCGAAAACAATGATCAAAACCTCTCCATCGAGGAGCACATTGAGGATGTATCTACACAATCCAATGATCAACTCACCATACATCAAGAGCCACTCTTTAGTGATCTCTTTCAAGGAGTGTTAGGATTATTTGATCCAATTGACATAATGCACAATCAGTTCACCTATGATCATGTTGAAAATGTCTCTACATCGCCTTACGAGTTAGAGGACATATCTCAAGAATTTATTCCAAAGCATGATCAAAATCTTTTACCAAAGTCTAGCAATGGTCCTTTTCAAAACATGTTGATCCCCTTTGACCGCATGGTTACAGATGCTGAAGGAACCTTGAACTTGACCATGCCTAATGTCGACATCCAAAAGTCCTTTGTAAGAAATCCATCATTTGAAGCTACCCCATGTCAAGAACTTGATCCAAAGCATGTCGAAAGCAACTCCGAAATTAATCAAGATCAAGAATTTGTATCTCCAAGATACTACAATAATCTAATGAACACTCTCTTATCCATGCAAGATGATCATATCCATGTAGCACATACTCCTCCATCTACCCATGAGATGCTTTCTACAGATGGGCACGTAGCTGATCTTCATCTAGAACAAGATTTTGTTACACAAAAAGAGCAGATTCTTAACTCCTACAATCAAATGGAGTTGTCAACATCAGGATCAAATATGTCCCAAACTCAGACTGAGGACATCATGAATAAGGATATCCATCACTATCTGCCCAAGGAAACAAGTCAGATAGAACATTCAGAGATAGCAGAGCAACAAATGGAAATAATGTCGTCTACAGTGATCATTGATCAGAGAATGCATTTTGAACAAGAGCTCTTCAAACAAGCAGAATCAATGAATAAAGGTGATACTATCACCATACTGGGGGAAACTTCATCTCAAGCAAACGTCAACATAGGGAGCATGAAGAGTCCTTATGATGAAGCTAGTGTCAATACTACAACCAGCCACGCCATGAATCTTCATCCACCCATTACCCCATCCACAAATTGGGACCAACGTCAAAAGAAATATTTGAATCAAAGTACGAAGAACGTTATCAAATCAAAAGAAACTGAGAAGCATGATGGACAAATCAAATACAAATGGATACCAAAGAATACAAAGAAAGATCATCTCTATCAAACTCCATCAGTCAAAGCGTAGAGGCCGAACTAAAAGAGGAAAGAGGTATCCATCGAGAGAGATGTCCATAAAATCAAAAGCAGGCTTTTTCAGCGAAGGCGATACAAAGTGTATCAGCGGTTGGTCCCTAATTCCATGCACTTCCGTATCCACCCATCATTGCTCATCTTCCCAAGTTTGGAAGTCAAAGGTTCCAAAGCATCCAGCTAATCCATCTCCTTATCCTAAACACGCTTCCATCCATGCCTCCGCATAATATCCGGTTCCATTGGCCAGGTGTGTGGCGGCAGCGACCCTTCATCTTGGGATTGAAGGCAATCTATCGCTGATATTAGCGCACAAAGACAAAGTCAACCACGGTATCGATGGGCGAGATCATGATCCCAAAGTTGCATTCAAGTGCCGTATCTTAATAGCGGCTTCGTGGCGAGGATGTCGATGGCACATTATGGCGGGGGCATCTCGTCCAACACCACTGGGTGGTTTTAGCATGAATCTTTTCGAGAAAAATACCAAAAATCAAATAAAATAAAATATGAAAATCCAAAAATCCAAGAAAAGTTGAAAATAGTAAAGATAAAAATGGAATCCTCTAGTGAAAACCGCATGGGCGGCGCTTTGGGCAAGACCATGACGAAAACCTGGCAAACAGGCGTCATGTGTAGAATCGAGCATCTACATGTGCCACTTCAGGTGAAAGCATCTCATCCCATCCATAATAAATCAAGCATTCCATCCATCTCAGCCATAATAAATCCATTCATCCATAAACCATTTATCCAATCCATTTTTATCTATCTACATCCATAGTCCAAGTTATCTTGATCTTGATGAAATTTTGGGGCACACCTTATGCTTGCTTATGGTAAACATCTTGACATGGGACGTAGCATTATCTGAGCTATAAAGCATTATCCAAAGGAGATTTCTTGATGCAAACACCTTATCTTATTGCAAGATAATCCTTGGCGTCCTTTGCGTATCCATCCGTCCGTACACTTATCTGAACATCCATCCATCACATTCCATACATTGCTAGACATTGGGGGCAGATATGTACATCTTGCGTCGAGAATAAATCTTGATCTATATCCTCCAACTTATGTGGTGATCCGAACATTGGAAAATGTGAAACCAAATTGGTTAGGCATTTACAATCTAAAATCCGAAACACTAGCCCATGGCATATTTTGACGAGAACATGTTCCTTATCATGCTTCATCTTTCATCGAACATCGACCCAAACAATCACTATCAGTCGCATCTAGGTTGCACTTCAAACGTCAACATCAAATCATCCAAACATCTTTTGTTCAAAACCAAGCTTCATCAAACATGATCAATCGAATCCAATCAAAAAATCATCATCTCAGGATATCCTTGTGTTGCTTAACACTATCCTTGCATTGTCGTGTATCCTCGACAATGTTATCATTATCAATCCTGATCAATCCATCCTTGCATTGTTGTGCATCCTCAATAATGTTATCATTATCAATCCTGATCAATCCATCCTTGCATTGTTGTGCATCCTCAATAATGTTATCCTCATCAATCTCGATCAATCAATCCTTGCATTGTTGTGCATCCTCAACAATGTTATCATCATCAAATCATCATCAATCAAATCTTTGCATTGTTGTGCATCCTCAACAATGCTATCATCATCATCAATCCATCGATCTGATCAATCCACCTTAGCTTGGTTTTCAAACAAAATCCCAAACAAAGCACTGATATCATTACACATCCATATCCAAATCGTCAAAATCATGCAAAAATCCAAAAAACATCAGAAAATCGAAAAATCCAAAAACATCCAAAACATATCAAAAATCCAAAAACATCCAAATCATATCAAATCCAAGAAACAACTGAAGCGAGAAAACATCAAAAGAAACATTGAAATTGAGATTTCGATAGATCCTGCGAGGAGAGGAGAACTAAGCGTGGGCGGGCTAATCTAATCGGTAGGACATCAAAGGAAATCAAAAACATTGAAAAACACAAAATCCAAAAATTTGAAAATCAAAAGAAATCAAAACATTTGTAAAGATCTCGAGGAAAACCCCAAAGACATCGAAGAGACATCAAAATCAAAACATCAAAACATCAAAATCAAAAGCGACCTCAAAACATTTCAAAGCGTCAAAACATCAAATATTTGAAAAATCACCCACGTCGCAAACTTCACCCAGCGTAATCAATCATCGCTAAATAAAGCGATGGCCATCTTCATCCTTTGGCAGCATGAAATAGAAACAATCACAGCGGTCAGCAAATGCAAGCTTCAATGGTAAAATCAAAAATCGGAAGCGACGAACCATTGAGCTACAAAATCAAATCTCTCTTGATGGAGTTATGAAGCAATATGGGTCGACCTTATATCAACAGCCTATCAATCAACTTATCAAACCATCATCATCCTATACAATGCATGTCCTAGGATATATCGTTCCGACAATGGGCATCATTTATGGATATCACCTTGGATTCTTATCCTGTCAAAACAAATCCCTTTGGCTAGAGGTATGAAGAACATTGGTTTGTTTGTGTACTTGATCTTTTCTTTTGATTTATCTTATTGCGCTCAGTCCAAGGACCTCTCGATGATATCCGAGCGAAGGATTTAGAGAGATAGGAATGGGGCAACGATCTTTATCTTTTGTCTGCGGTAGCTTGTTGGACCTCTTGTAATATAACTTGGCGAATACTTGCTTTGTTAGAGTCGCCCTAGCAAGGTTCCAGTATGTCAAGTGTGAACAAGAGATACTCCTATCTTTTGTTAGTCAAAGTCCATCACACTAAGTACCATTCCATCTGGTCCTTTATACCTTGATGTCATCATGCGTGTTATAAAATAAGTAAGTGACCCTTTTAAAATCCCAATCCTTGATAAACAATCATCATCATCATCTATCATCATCATCTCTAATAAAGTCTCGACCAATCATGGACTTGTTGGATCCTCTTGTCATCATCTCATTTCCACGATAACATTGCATCATGAATAGTCCATCATGCATCCATCCTGCATCCATCATGCATCCATCCTGCATCTGCAAACCATCAATATACTGCATACCACATATCATTCATATCATACATTATAGGAAACATCGATCATTTCACATGCATTGCATAATCATCATCATAATATAGATCTGTTAGTCTCTCATAACTCATCCATTGCATAATCACGGCATATCACATCATCAATCTCATCCATCTCATATCATATCATCATTTAAGTTGTTTAGGATAATATAGATTTGTTATCCTAAGCATCTTAAAATCATCTCATTTGCATTGTCATCCATAACCATCCATTTTGAACCTCTTTATCGTGAGATCGACCCTCAAATCGAATCTTTTCGCTCGATCTCTCGAGGGGGCAATGTACCAGTGTACTTCTTTCAGCTGGGGCATCTGAAAAATCATGAAATTTTTAAATTTCGATCACGGCAAGTTTATTCTTTGAACCAATGCAACAAGTACATTGCTTCAAGAGGGGCAAAATGTAGACATGCAAAATTCACATTATACATTCGATCAGATTCGGTCAAATTAGCTCTTACACTAGGCAAATTCATCACTTTCATCCATTCATTAAATAATCAAATAAACATTATCATTCAACCTTCATTTTGCATCATCCATTTAATTAAATAAATCAGGAATCCATTTAAATCAAATCCTAAATTACATTTCATCATTTTCTGATTTAAATAAATCAATTATCAAAGTCCAAAAAGTCAAATCAGTTAATCAGCATTAAATCAGCATAATCATCATTAAATTAATCTAATCCTAATCTAAGGCTAATCACATCCCACTTGCATTATCTAGACCTAGCCACTTGCACAATAAATCAATTTTATTGATTTATTAAAACAATCATTTTCCCTCAACATGACAAGTCAAACAGGGCATTTATTGTTGTTTTTCCTTGTCCCCCTCTCAGCATTTATGGCAAATTTGAATTCAAAATTTCCCCCTCTTGGGCACTCTTCCCAAATCTTGCACATACATCCATCAATCACATGGTGACAAGTGTCCTCAATTCATTGGCTTGTTTTTGATCCCACATTGGTCCCTCTTCAACATTCAACATTTTGAAAATCTTTAAATACAAGCATCATCCTCAAGCAAATCCTTCACAATCTTCACAATTTCATGCAAGGTTACTCTCTTCATTTGAGATTTCATCTTGTTCATCATTTCACTCCATCATCTCCATTGGCATTTTATCATTTTGAGCTTTAATCAAGGATTGGGAAAGGGTCACTAGCACATGTGACACCAATCCACTATGAGATAGAGTTGGATCATGTCTTTCATATGCTTTCTTTAGTTTCTATTGTTCCATTTTAATTGCATGATTGACATGTTTCATTATTTCATAGGGATGTTAAAATGTTGTTTTGTTTTAAACTAACCATTTGCAGATTTTAGCATCCACAGTAAGAAAAGAGCTTGAGAAGGCGAATCATCAACTACAAATGAAGTTTGGAAAGAGTACTAAGACTCTAGATTAGATATTGGAATGTCAAAGATCTCTACATGTCAAAACAAAAATTGGTTTTAATGATTAGAAGAACAAAGGGATAGAATAGCTAATGAATCCTGCTAAAGGGATTCTAGAAGTGATTGGTTCTAGAAGTACAAAGTTTGAAAGGGTTATTACAAGTGATGAAAGCAAGACATATAATGATGGTTTTATCCAAGTTTAGAAGAAGAAAAAAATATCCAGAAGACATGGATACAACACCAAGTTCAATTAATTTTTTTTATTATTGTTTTAATTGCAATAATTTTGGTCATAAGGCTATGGACTATAGAAAAGGTCTAGTAAGAAGAAATAACTTTGTTAGCAGTAATGCATTTGCACCTCTGAACAATTTTAAGATTGTTTGCTACAAATGCAATAACTTTGGATACATTGCTAGGTACTATAGAAGCGATTTTGTGAGTCCTCCTCTACTAGAAATAGGAAGAAAAGGATTAGAAAGTAGGAATCATGAATCACATACATTTTGGAAGAATGTTCTAGAAGAGAAAAAGTTAGAAAAATCAATGATAGCTCAAACTACTCTACATGCTCAAAAAGAAAAAAAAAATTGTATCATAGACAATAGATGTTCTAGCCACATGACTGGGGATAAAAGAAATTTCATGAATTTCAAGAAATTTGAAGGAGGTTATGTGACTCTTGGAAATAATTCTATTGCCAAAATCACTGGTAAGGGTACTTTGAGTCTTGTTGGTGGTAGGACAAAAACTCATGATGTTATGTATGTTGAAGGACCAAAGCATAATTTTTTAAGGGTAATTCAAATGTGTGATAAAGGTTATAAGCTATCTTTTAGTGTTCAGGGTTGTAAAATCAAGAAATTAGGTACCAAAGAATTGATTGTGGAAGAAAGCAAGACAAACAATGACATATATCATCTCAACGAGTTGAATGGACAAAAATGTCTTACTGTGCAGAGAGAAGAAAGTTAGCTTTAGCATGTAAGATTGAGACACATTAATTTTAATGACATTGTGAGGATTAGCTCAAGAGGAATGGTTCAGGATATGCCAAAGATCAATAAAACTCATTCTACAATCTTCAAACCATTCCATGAGGGAAAAAAAATAAAATCCATATTTCCCACAAAGGAGTATTTTGCATCAAAGCCATTGGATTTAATCCATACAGATTTGTACGAACCAATGAGGACAAATAGTCTACAAGGTGATAGGTATTTCATGATACTCATTGATGATTATACTAGAATGACTTGGATTACTTTTCTAAAAGAAAAATCAAAAGCATTTGAGAAGTTTAAAGCATTCAAATAACTAGTTGAGAATGAAACTGGAAGAACAATCAAAGTTCTAAGATTAGATAGAGGTGGAGAATTCACTTTTGATCAATATGGTGAATTATGTGAAGAACATGGGATATAGAGGAAAATTTATGCTCCTAGGACTTTGAAGCAGAATGGAGTTGCTGAAAGAAAGAACTAGACTAGATGCAAGATATGGCAAGAACAATATTTAGTCAAAGAAATATACATGATATGTATTGGAAAGAAGTAGTTGAAACTATAGTATATATTCTGAATCGAGCTCAAATTAGGCCTAAGTCTGATAAAACACCATATGAGCTATGAAGAGGAAGATCAAATTTAGTTAGAAATCTCAGGATATTTAGAAGCAAGTGCTACATCAAAAGGATGAATAAAACTTGGGTAAGTTTGATTCTAGGTTTGATGAAGGTATTTTCCTTGGGTATTCTATGAAAAGCAAAGCATATAAGTGCTATAATAAGAGATTGAAGAGGATTGTAGAAAGTGCAAATATGAGAGTTGATGAGACAATTCAGTCTGCCAACATTTTAGAAGTAGAAGATGATGAAGATCTAATCCACAACAATGATGAAGATTCAAAAGCTAATTATGAGAACACTGTTACAAAGACTCTAGAAAGGTATGCACAAAAAAATCATTCTGAAGACTAGATTATAGGAGACAAGAATAGTGGAGTACAAACCCAGAGAAAAATTGGAAGAGCAAATGAACAGGTATATTTTGTATTATTGTAAGAAAATGAACCAAAGTCCTATATAGAAGTAAGCAAAGAACAAGGATGGATAAAAGCCATGGAAGAAGAGTTGACTTAGACAAGGAAGAATGAAACTTGGGAACTAGTCCCAAGACTTAAATGCAAGAATGTCATTGGTACTAAGTGGGTGTTTAGAAAAAAGCTGAATGAAGATGGAGAAGTAATCTAGAACAAAGCTAGACTTGTGTGTAAAGGGTATGCTCAAGTTGAAGGTATTGACTTTGAAGAGACATTTTCTCCAATAGCAAGACTAGAGGCTATCATTTTTTTTATGGATATTTCAGCTTTCAATAATTTCAAAGTATATTAGATGGATGTGAAGTTAGCATTCTTGAATGGACAGTTGGAAGAAGAGGTCTACAATGAGCAACCATAAGGGTTTCAATGTTTAAACAATCTGGATTATGTTTGTAGATTGAAGAAGGCCATGTATGGACTGAAGCAAGCCCCTAGAGCTTGGTATTCCATGTTGGACAAGTATTTGCATTAGTAATGGTTTCAGAGAGGAAGTGCATATAGTAATTTGTACATTAAAACATAAGGTGATCAACTATTGGTTGTTGTAGTCTATGTAGATGATATTATCTTTGGTGGAAGCAGTGAAGATATGTGCAAGGTGTTTCAAAATGCAATGCAAAGTGAATTTGAAATTTCAATTCTTGGAGAATTAAATGTATTCCTTAGTTTATAGATTTCTCAATCAAATAAAGGCATATTTATTTCTCAGAACAAGTATATAAAGGAAATATTGAGTAAATTCAAGATGGAAAAATGAAAATCGATGAGTACACCTATGGTTACAGGATGTAAGATGAGTAAGCATGAAAAATTTTCTCCAGCAGACCAAACCTTGTAGAGGTCCATGATTGGTAGTTTATTATATGTGACTACTTCTAGACATGATAAAATGTAGGTAGTTGGATTGGTAGATAGATTTCAGGCAACACCTAAAGAAACTCATGTCAAAGTTGTGGAAAGAATATTTAGGTATTTGAAGGCTACGATGAATTTTGGTTTGTGGTATCCTAAGAGTGAAAACTTCACTCTGACTGCACACACAAATGCAGATTGGGAAGGAAGCATAGATGATCGAAAGAGTACAAACGGTGGAGCTTTATTTCTTGGTGATAGTTTAGTATCTTGGTTAAACAAGAAATGATACTTAGTTTCATTATCTATGATAGAAGCAAAATATATTGAAGCAACTTCATGTTGCACCTAAGTATTATGGATGAAGCACAAGTTGGAGGAGATGAAGATTGAGTTTGATGAACATATTTATATTCTTTGTGATAGTACCAATTCTATAAACATAACAAAGAATTTGGTAATGCACTCAAGGATAAAACACATTGCAATCAAGTATCATTTTCTAAGGGAGAAGGTTGTAGAGAAAGAGGTAAAGTTGGAGTATGTTGAGACTAAGGAACAAGTGGTAGATATTCTCACAAAACCACTTCCTAAGGAGACTTTGAATTTCTTTGGTAGAAGTTGGGAGTTGATGCTCCCTCCTCTTAAATCTAGAGGAAGTATAAGTTGAGGGGGAGTTTGGTATCCCTGCCACAAGAAGGCTTGGTGGTATTGTGGAATTTTTTAGAAAGTAGTGCGGTATGGAATCAAGGGGAGATTTCCTGAAGAAGCTTTGAAGAATGCTTTGCATTCCTTCACATTTAAAGATTCAGTCTTACAGTTTGGAAATTTGATAGAGGCAGGTGAGAAGTAGGTATGTTCCTATTTTCAAAATGTATAAGGTATTACAGGTGTTTCTAGGGCTTATAGAATTAAGTTTGTGTTGTTGCAGTCAGTAAGGATTAGATAAATGCTCTACATTTCTCCGTAGTTGCAATTTTGGTCTTGTGTTTTGGAGGATGAGTTTAAATTGTCTCTCATTTCAAGTTTTAGGTGTTGTGGTGTGTTGAAAAAGGGGGAGTGTTGAGCTTTTCCATTGATGTCAAAGGGGGAGAAAGTGGAACTCAAAATACTATATCCTCTAAGGGGAGAATTGGAAACTCGGTGGGGAGAAGACATAGATTTGTCTTTGTGTGTGGCCAGTATTTTGATGTTTGTCATCAATGACAAAGGGGTAGATTGTTGAACAAAGGTTTTCATTGATGTCAAAGAATATATGATTAGAGGTGGCACTATCTTTTAGGAGTTCAATGTAAACCAAATGGATTTGTTTTATTATACCTTTTTGTATTGGTAAGTGTACTATCATATCATTTTGAGCTGCACAGATTTGTAAAAATATATGTTACTAGCTATATTGGAGTGTCTATGGTCCAGAAGTATGTTGTATATCAAGAGTTATGTGTATGCTTGCAATATCATGCATTCATCTATTCACTATGATAAAATTAATCTGGAAGGTTGTATTAGAATGTTTCAGTTTAGTGTTGGTTCATTGTTTCCCAGGTATCCTTTTTTGGAGGTGTTGTAGGCTTTGTGGCCTGAAAGGAAAGTATGTCTACACATGTTCTATCTTATTCCTGGTTTTTCAGAGGATACATTCAACATGAAAAAAGATTGAAGTGATAGAAGGTTCTTTGTGTTTGTCTGTCAACCATAAAGTATGTCTACACATGTTCTATCTTATTCTTGATTTTTTAGAGGATACATTCAACATGAATAAAGATTGAAGTGATAGAAGGTTCTTTGTGTTTTTCTATCAACCATTTGGTGTTCGTGATGTGTGCAATAACAGTTAGTAACATGCAGTATTCAAAGGTAGTATGTGGTGTTAGGATAGGACTTGGTTAAGGTTTATGTGGTAGTACATGATATCATGTTCTTTTGGTGGCAACAAATTTGTTTTAGGGCCAACTTGCTACACGTCTCGTGTAATTTGAATTTAGGTCCACCCCATGTCATCCTGGTTATTTACAAACCCCTAGCTGACATGGAAGAGTGTTAATGTAATGTCATGTATATATTCCTTAGTTGTGTGGACACATAATGTGAAATATAATTGAATAGAAGGTGGTGAATATACAAGGAGACAATTGTGAAGCCAAAGTCATTCAGAGAGAGTTGCATCTCAAAGTGTGTGTCATTATTAGAAGATCATAAGGAGTTTAGAAGAGTGTTTGTAGCCAATTCATAAGTGTATGAGATGTATTTGGCTATAATTGAAGGTTCGTAAGCTTTATCTATGTAATCTGGTAGGACTGGTGTTCTACCTTTTGTACTAATCTAAGTTGGGGATTGGTGTCTCCAATAGGCTGGTTCCTACAGATATAATAGGGGATTAGTTTCTCTAGTAGGTTGGTGCCTACTTCATATTGTATAATTCACTTGTGAGCTTGGATTTAGATGGGAGCCATCGGGGGAATCACCTACACCTACCCAAACTAATGAGTGACCTGGTGCCAGTAGTATGGTACTATAATATAATCTGACCACCTAGCTAGTAGTCGATCATGTTGCATCCTCCACAACTACCTCCTATTGGACAACTAGGTCTCCATCCACCTATATGACTGCCATCTAATGTCCTGGGGCCTCAATACAACTATCTTCTGCTACCAACACAAGTTTCCATATCGCTAGTTGCATATTAGGGGGTATGCCTATGCCAGAGGAAATCCCTATGCTAGGCCAAGTGAATACCCAGTTAGTTGTGTGCAATGAATGTGCTTGACCACCCACACTTGAAGAAGTGTGTAGGTGATAATGCTATGGTACTTGTAGTGGATGTACCGCCTGAGGTCGTGATATAGGTGTGCAAGCATGTTGTGACCCCAGGTGAATACTTTCCTTTGCTCCTCCATCACTCAAATGCAATGGACGAGGCCCTCATGGAGGTGAGAGACTCACCAATCCATCATGAATCATAAGGTGATCATCACGATCATCACCTGGTGAACCAACAACATCACCATGTGACCTTGCGTGAGCCAACATATGTAGATATACCCATTTATTTTCTCCAAGACTACACAGTCGAGGTAGTACTATTGAGCAACTTGAGCATCTTGGGTTGTCTTACCCTCCTCATATGCCACTCACTCTCCATGAATTGGTAGGTGCAAGATGCGATAGATCTCCTCCGATATAATTGTCATCTCTCCTGTTGGGAGATGGAATGTAGATGTATCTTTGTCCCATCACTCCATTAATGCCATGAGAATGGGGGCATGGAACCAGATCTTTGTTATGGTATACACCCACTAGAGTTTGATGTTCTATAGCAGACCATAGTCATGTGCATCGATCTCATTTTTGCGGTTGCGTAGTAGTGACAAAATCACCCCACTACTATGCTCTCTGATCTCAAGTCACTCCTGCAACAATATAAAATTTCATGTCTAAACAATCTACGTCTCGAAAATCTTCTAAGTCTACATCATCAACAATTTCCTAAGTCTGCCTCTGAGACTACAACATGTCATGCAAACATCTGCACGACACACTGGCGTTCGAGGTCGAATTGGCTGATGATAACATGCGCCAATAGGACCCCAATGCGACTGAAAGATGATGATGTGCCAATAGGACACCAATGCATCCTTTGAATGCTATTATGCCAGATGGACGCTTAGGATGCTCGAGAAAATTAAAAAAGCTAAAAAAAATGCTAAAATGATAAGCTGGGTGAATTTTTTTTTTGTACCTCATCAGGTGGGTTGCCTCTCTCCACATCAACGTGTAGCTGGTCGATCCTCGATAGCCCAAACTCTCATCTGTGAAGCATTTTGCTAACATATCTCTCAAAAATTCAACAAACTCCTTGCAGTGAATAGTGAAAATAACCCTTCCATGGGCCCACCCGAGACATATATATAGGCTCAATTTTGCTCATTTTTCACAACGAAAATGTTCCTTCCATCTTTCTTGTTTTCACCCCACCTAGCTGGGGGAAAAAATAGGAGGGGGCATATACTCACTTATTTATCATATTTTTTCTTTTGATTCACCGAAATTTTCTTAAGCATTCGTCTTGCCATGGTAGCTTCTTCCGATTTCAAAACTGACCTAATTTTGAGTTTTGTAGAATGAAACTTCACATCAAATGTTGTAGTTTCTTGTTGAGCTCAAACGTTGGGGGCAACATCAATATCCACCTGCCTGACCTCTACGGCCTCTATAGTATCCTTTTTCATAAAAAAATGTAAAATTTCAATTTTAAATTTGGTGCTTTTGTCTTCTTAACTACTTGAGTGCAAGTGATTTTTCTCAAAAATTTAACTCATTAAAGTGGGGGAAAATGTAGTGTCGTAAAATTGTACCCTGTGGCAATTTCACACTTACGCATTTAGTTTGTTGCATTAATGAAAAAAGCCTATAAGTTGGAATTTCATGATTCCAACTCCATAGGGGACAACGATGAAGCACTAGTAACCTAAATGTCTCATTGTTGCAAAGTTTGGAGTAGGATGCTTGTGTGACATGCTAGCATCCCCAAATTTTTTGAGATTCAAATGAGAATATTTCACATCCTTTTCCTATGGCATGTGTCATTGTGACAGAAATGCAGATGTAATAGCTCCTCCCACCCATGCAACCTCACAAAAATCCACGTTTTCCTCTCATTCTCATTCATTTTCACCTTCTAGCATTCATTCTCACTCTCTCACTCAATCTTCTTCATCTTTTCCCATTATCTCTTTCTTTCATAGCAAAGCTCTGCCATATTTCTATCAAAGCAATAGTCAAGGCTCTCTTGCATGCAAGCACATCACATTTATTAAGCCAAGAGGGGAGCCATAGACTATTGGTAACACTCTTTTGTCTATTTAATATTATCTATTTGATCATGTCTTTATAATCGTGATAAGGGTTCTCCTCCTTTGTGGGGTTTGTTTCTAACACACATCTTTACATTTCATGTATTTTTGTCTATCTCTATCTATTTGGTTGTTTGTGGAGGTGGAAACACCAAAATGGGGGTTAATGACTAAGGCAAGCCCTGAAACAACCCCAACATTTTCTCCTCTCTATTTTGTGTGCAAATGTACAAATTTGAGAAGTTGTACGTTATAGACTCAAGGCTCTTACTTTGTGTTTCATCGAGGACGATAACATAGGGTGAAAACATCACCATGACACACTGTCGTCTGTGGCTGATGTTGAACCCCCTTAGAGGTGAAATCTATGATTTTTGTAGTTTTTGTTTCTATATGCCATAGATTTTAATCTTGATCTTGTTATCAATTTTTGTTATTAAGAAACTTTATCATTCTTGTCCTTGATAGTTTAGAATTTCATTTCATTAAGTTGTGTACATATTCTTTATTCTTTATCTTGTCACCTGAGCTTTGTTCCTTGAGGTAATTGAGGGTCATTTTCTCCTTGAATACTCTCCTTTTCTTGATTCTCGAGAGTAGTGAATCCCCTCTTTTATAGGTGGGAATATATGATCACCAATGTTCTCATTTTATGTACTTGATTTATCTTGCAAATTATAAGCTATTCATGTAAGCCTTTTCTCCTCTATTTTGTAAGACTTCATGGGAGAACATATACAAAAGGCATATCATCATGATCACATCTTGCAAGCCCTATTACTTTATATGGACTCCATAAACCCTTTGGGGTGTATCCTTTTAATGTGCATGTTTGTGAATGCTACATACTTAGAGATGCGTGATTACTTTAGGATTCACATGCACTTCAAAGTGGGATAAAATGCAATGGTAAAAAAATCATCCCAATGCATTTTCCCATTTAGTTTTGTGCCTATTTTATGGTAATTCCTTGATACATGTGCATGATAACAAATGGCCAACTTGTGCAAAGTTGGTCCCATTTACCTAACTCTTATCCACACACAATCCTTTCCTTATTGATATATGTTACTCCTAAGTGCACATGTTGCCATACACTTGGCTTATCTATCTATTATTCATGTTCACACATGTACTCATCCCTAGATAACCTCTACCTCTCATGATCTAATCTATTTTTCTAGTCGTAGGTCAAGTCTCTAATCACAAGGTTGCCCCCATAAGTGCAAACTTGGCCTACCTAAATTCAAATTTAATGAATTATTTTGCTTTACAATTATTTTGCATTCATTCTAGATTATCAAACAATAATTTGAGGCCTCTCATTATTTTAAAGCATTTAGAAAAGCAACCAATAACAACACATTTGGATTTGGTGCTTAAAATAAATAAGAAATTTGACTTCTAGGTGTTTGTTTGTTGTCTTCAATCATTTTGTCAATATAATTGACTTGGTGCCCTTACCTAGTTTGACACAAGGGAGTGATTATCATGGCTAGTGCAAACTAGCAAACATACTAACCCCTTTTCCATATAAGAGATCAAACAATCAACTTTTAAATTGTGCTAAGAACAAAATCTACATATTAAAAAGGTCGAGTTTGTGGCCACAAGTCTAGTTTGCAACCACGATCCTAATCTAGAGTGACAAAGTTGAGTCAGAGTAGAGTAGAAAAGAATAATATGGTTTTGAGTTGTACATTTGACTTTCAAGAGTATTTTTTGACCTTGAACATAGATTCCAAAATCTTACTCTTTTTGAAATACACTCTTCGATCATCAAACTAAATAAGATGCTTTCTCACATATTCCAATATCATAATTTGACACATTGTGGAAAATACCTCTTACTTATCAATTGATGAGCTAAAGGGGCTCTGTAATGAATGGTTCATAAGGCACAACACTTGCTGAAGGTTTTGCAAATGGGGTTGCAAGCTAAGTGAGCTTAACCTTGGAGAAAACTCCATGGTTAAGCACACTTAAGTTAGAGTAGGACTTGGATGGGTGACCTCCCGGGAAGGCCCAATGCTTTACCACTATGAGCATCACCTAGATGCAATGAGTGCCTAAGTGGACCATTCATTGTCATGAGAGATGGGTTCTTGTGAACAACTACTCATGAAACATGGGTCAATAAGTTTGACTCGAAAAACTACACGGTTGAATCCTGATAGCAATTTCATAATTTGAAATATTGTGGAAAATACCTCTTATCAATTGATGAGCAAGAGGGGTTCTATAATGAATGGTTCATAAGGCACAACACTTGTTGAAGGTTTTGCAAATGGAGTTGCAAGCTAAGTGAGCTTAACCTTGGAGAAAACTCCATGGTTAAGCATGCTTGAGTTGGAGTAATACTGGGATGGGTGACCTCCTGGGAAGACCCAATGCTTTACCACTATGAGCATCACCTATATGCAAAAATGAGTGCTAAGTAGACCATCATTATCATGAGAGATGGGTTCTTGTGAACCACTACTCATGAAACATGGGTCAATGAGTTTGACTCGAAAAACTACATGATTGAATCTTGATAACAATATCATAATTTGACACACTATGAAATACATCTTACTTATCAAGATTTATATCAATAATATATCAAACTATATATTTTATTAGATCAACCTAGCTAGACCTACCCCAAGGACTTTTATTTCCAATTTCTTCCAAGGAAACCTTGCACTCAACTCATGTGAGAGGACCCTGCTACCATCGAGATGCTTAGTCAAGAAAACAATTAGATACTAATTCCCATGCAACCCGGGTTCTAATCCCCAGTCCCACTGAAACCTGTCTCAATTATATTTCCGAGATACGCTACCTATCCACCAACATAAAACGTAATCAACAGTAAAAGAACTCGTCGACATTCCAGCAAATACAACCCACCAACCAACCATGATTTGAACTCTGTATATTCCGCGTGCAGCGTGACGTCACCGCCATAGAAAAAAACCTTAAAAATCCCTCTAAACTCTAATCCAACGGAACCAAAACTACGTAATAAAAATCACCACGCTTCCCGATGTTGTCGGTGTCCCGAGCAAATCAATTATCTACTGTATTCAACTTTTTCTCTACCAGACCAGTCAGAGAGATGGGAGTGGGTCAGAAAACGAGAGAAATCAAGTACCGATTTTTGTATAAAATATCACCATTGAATGAATGAATGCAAGTTATGGTAGACTTCCATTTCCATGTCTGACAGATCGTGCGAAGGGCGTCCTGGTCAACATCCTCACACGTGTGTCTCCACCATAATCCTTTCATGGGAACTTCCACTCAAAAGCTTCCCGATTCTCCACTCTGTACTGTCACTGATGTCGTCATTGCGCTTCCCAACTACTCTAATTTCAAACCGGCCCGGGTTCGAGTCTCGGGAACTTTACCTGTTTACCGAAGGACATCGTGTGGCCGGACAGGGACAAGAAAGGGTCCGGGAGTCGGGACGGGTCGGCCTCTGCGCTAAGCGGGTGGTCGTATCACGTGTAGCCCTTGTCTGCCGGACATTCCGTTCTGTCCATCATGGCCTGTTATTACAGCCTTACAAGTTACCGCCCGGACAATTTCTTTTTTCTTCTGTTCTTGGCGTTTCGATCGAGGTACCTTGCCGTGAAAAAGACAGGCATTTAATGTCGACAGACAGTGAATATTCGCGGCCGGATTTCCTGCGAATAAATAAAAACCTCTGAGCAGCTCTGTACTGACAGTTAGAAGGAAAGTACCTAGTCCTGCAGTCCTAGGCAATTCTCTTGAAGTTTCTCTTCTGTTGCAGAGATAGGAGCATGAATCTGATTCCGTTTTTTCATCATGTCATATCTGTACGATGAACTAAAGCCTGGTATGTGAATTAACATTATTAATGAAAAAGGTGCTCTCTGGGTGCCCAGAACTGTGGATTAGGTGGTGTTTATTTGATTTAGGTAGATTTTAGAAGTCATTTTCGAGCGATTTGTTAGTGGGATGTTAGTTGTGAGATGTTTTTGGTGTAGGGAAGGGGAATTATTTGATTGGAAAATCGAGAATCTTTTTTGGTTTGTTGGTCGTGTCGTTTGTCATCTATGAATGTGAGGTTTGGGGGAGGAAAATAAATGGACTTTTTTTGGTTTGTTGGTTATACTGGTTGTTCTCTATAGATGTGAGGTTTTGGAGGGGCCATAGTATATCAAATCACAAGTGAAGACAATTAGAAAGACTCCAAAAACATCTCATTGTTGGTAGGCTCAAAGTCAAAACAATGGTCTCGTATGAGATCCTTTTGATTGAGGCATGAAGATTTTTGATGGAGGCATTGACAATAATTTGGTTGTGAAGTTACTTTTAAAAGTTTGAAAACATGGGTACACATTGCTAGGCAAAAATGGTTGTTGAGGAGGGATTAACTTGTACGAAGAAGACATGGATGAATAGAACAAGTGGATAAGCAAATTGAAAATTAATTTGCAAGAATGTCCAAACACCAATGAGAAAATTAAAAAGTTTATTTTACAAAAAATCAGGACTACCATGTGGGCAAAATAGATTGGTCAAAAAAATATGCATTGTGTCAAAGACTTCAACCCCACGTGGGAACATGATGAAAAAGCCTATCTATGGGCTGCAAAAGAGGGAAAGGCTAAGCTTTTATTTGCATAGTTGAGGACCGGTTCACATCATCTTAAGTGTGAGACTGGTAGATGGATGGTCCTCAAGGAAGATCGAAAAGCAAGAACTTGCATTTTCTATAACAAAATGATGGTTGAAATTGAATGGCACTTCATCATAGAGTGCGCAATGTATGATGATATATCTATTCAATATGAAAGCAATTTGAAGGTGGATAGTCTAAATGAGTTATTTGAGGAGACAAGGCTTCACAAAAACAATTGGTTTCTTGATCAAGATTCGTAGTAGAAGAGCCAACATCGAAAAGTGTTTGAAAATGTATTAAAGATGCGGCTCTTGGACTCTTAGACTACTTGATCTCATGGATGCATTTTAAAATTCTTTCATTGCATTTCACCTTCATGAGTATTATTTAGATGCAATGAATGTTAAGTGGATCATTCATTCTCATGAGAGATGGGTTTGTGTGAACCACTATACATGAAATATGAGTCAATGAGGTTGACTAAAAAAATTATGTAGTTGAATCCTAATATTTATGTCATAACTTCTACTTATCAACTTGATCTCATTTGTTCTTTTTATATAATTTAAATTTACTCAGACAATGAGAATTATCGAAACAACCCTTTTAAAAATGGGAATAATCACCTTCTCCTCTGAAATAGATCAGATCTTGTTAACCTCGCTCATACCTTGAAGCTCAACCTCAATCAGCTGATTTTTATACAGTTAATAACAGGAGGGTAAAACCTGAAAAAAATCATCGATATCTCCCACAGATATATATCATTAATCATTTAAAAATTCTTACGGTCTACGGTCTACATAATCTTTCATCTATGAATGGTCACACCCACAGATTTTCCATGGTTTTGGACTGGGCAATCGGCTATTATTCTTGTTTGTTTCAGTATACCTCAAGAGTTAATCCATTGTTAGTCCTTGCCTTCGGCAATGGGCTGTAGTAATCATTGTTTCATATTAATATGTACTCAAATCAATGCTAACTTAAAAAATCCAGCTTTTCTGATATGTGATAATTTGAGCTTGACTTCACAACGCTCCCCTTGGTGAGAATTATGATCATCCAAATAAATAAATGATGGACATTAATGATGACTTGACATAGTGTGATGTTCTGTAAGAAATAAATGTGTGTGTACACACTTTAACCGTGAGAATGATATGAATACATGTTTATTAGTCCACTTTACAATGGTGTGTCTCTTGTTGAAGAGCTTTGGCTCAATATAGCTAAGTTGTGAAAACATTATATAAATATGAGACTGTATAATATAAGGTTTCAAGGACCAAGTGTGTAGCTTGGGGGTAATTTGAAAGATTAATATACTATCATGTCTTTAATGTAGTTCAGTAATAGAGATAGAGTCCTTAAAAAGAAAAAGAAAAAAGAAAGAGCCCTTTAATAAGGAGTTTGAGTTTTTAAGAAGATTGAGTGTGTAATTCAAAGAGTTATGTTAGGAACATTAATTTAATTAAAAAATTTATTAGTGGTTTATATATATATTAATAAGATTATAGTATTCTTCTAGTTTAATTGTTATCAATTCAGTAATCAATATTAATTATTTATGTTCAAATAGGTTTGTATTCTAATGCAACACAAGTTAATTGTTAAGATGTTGTAATTAACTTTTTTTTTTATTTTGTTATTTGTGTCTCAGTTGTTGTATGTTCTTTTCTTTCACAATACTTTTGTGGACTGCTATTCTTTCATTGTAAAACACACACACACACAAAAAAGAAGAAGAAAAGATTGTATAATTATCAAATGGGTGAGTATTATGGTATTATATGGTCACATCAAAACTAATGGTGTCAAGGTCCTTCTATAATATTTTTATATCTTTTATCCATTATTTTTTTCTCACATTTATCTATTTATTGTATCATTATGTAGTCAACTCATTGTTCCTAATCGTAAGTTCTAGATAACTTATTGTTAATGTATTCATGATAGATATGAATCAATTCAAATACATGTGTGGTGCATATACTTCATAGAAACATCTACTAATAATGAAATCTTATAGTATCTGTATTATGATTACATTAGGATTATAACATTTCACAATTCATTGTTTACTAAGTCTATTTACTAAACACAATTGTTATGTACTCTAACTTGGAACTTCTTTAAATGCTGATGTTTGATCTATAAACATTATTATCATTTTTTTTTTTAAATATTGAGATTCATAATAATGTATTTCAAATGGTATACCTTATTATCTCAAATCCTATAATATCACTTTTTTTTAATACAATTCTTCCATTTATCCATTAGCATCATGATCTCACATAGATTCCAAATCCTTGACAAGTTCAATGTTTAATACTTAGATTTTTTATTATTATCAAGTTTAGAAGAACAATTATTTAAACTTACCTATTACATGTATATATCTGACCATTTTCAAAATAGATCAAGCCTATTCTCAAGAATTTGTAATGAGATTTGTATTACACACAAGTGGGCTTGATATCTTTAGTATAATTCTCTTTGTTATTCTCTACTCTTTTCTTAATAGAAAAAATTTGAAATTGTTCTTAATTATTTTATATCACTCATTTTATGTAGAAATCACCAATATTTTCTCCTGGAACATAATTCTCATTACTCTTGACATTCTTCTTAATGGTTTATCCAAAAGGATAAGACAATATAATGTTGAACATAGGTTGTCATTGATGCCAAAGGAGTTCATTGATGTCAAGGGAGTGATGTCTAAGGTGGAGTAATGCTAGCTAAATAGTGAATGAAATAGTACTTGAATTATCATTATTAGTGCATTTTGAGAACAACGAATCTATCTGCTTACAATATGCTTGCAATATCATGCTTGCATTTATTCGTGGTGACAAAGGTGATTCAAAAGTCTGATCTAGAATGTTTGAGGTCAATTACTCAAGGTAAAGAAATTTCTCTAGTAATACATTCATGTTCAGTATTTCTTCCTAAAGGCAATTTTAGCTCTGTGATTTGAATGGACAGTATGTCTTCACATGTTCTATCATATTCCATAGTTCCCAGAAGTTATGTTCAGCATGCAAAAAGTTTGAAGTGATAGAAGGGTCACTATGCTTGTTAATTAACCAGTGAAGGTTTTGGAATTGTGTGGCATCAACTAGTAACATGCATCATTCAGAGATAGTGTGGGATGATAAAATAGGTCCAGATTAAGGTTCCCATGAAAGCACACGACATCATGTTATTTTGGAAACAACAAATTTGATTTAGGACCAACCTATTACACGTTTCTTGTAATTTGAATTTAGGTCCACCTTATGTCATCTTGGTTAATTGTGGATCCTTGGCCGACATGAGTTGATGTTAATGTAATATCTTGTATATAATTTAGATCTCACTTCACATGGTATGTATGTGAGAGAGTGATAATATGTAATATTTTGAGCGAGTGTGAAGAGTAGTTGTACGAGTGAGTGTTATATAATGTGTGTTGCATCTCAATCATTGTGTCCCATAATTAGAAGATCATAAGGAGTGTAGGAGAGTCTCTAAAGAAAGTTCAAATCTTGTGTAAGTTGTGTAACCAACATTGAAGATCTGCAAGCTTTATCTTTGTAATCTAGTAGGACTGACCAATGTTCTACTTATTGAGTTGATGCTTAGAAATTTGTATTGGGGATTGATGTCTCCAATAGGTTGGTGCCTACAAATACAATTGGGGATTGGTGTCTTTGGTAGGTTGGTGCCTACTTCAAATTGTAAATTTCCTTATTATATTCTTGCTTTGTGAGGCTGGATTTGGATAGTAGATCCAAGTAGCTATTCTCAACGTGGATTTTCCCATCTTAGGTTTCCACGTATATCTAGTGTTCTTGTGTGCGAATGTGTTCTTATGTGGTTGCTTGATTATTAGTAGCTATTTTGATTCAAGTTTCATTATTGGATATATGTGTTGAGGGTAATCCCACAATACTGGTTTACAATTTTTGGCCAAATTGGACACTGAACTAATTTTTTCTAACTAAATCTTCACTTTTGGGCACCTATAGCAGCTAAACCATGAGGAATTTGAAGATGATGCAAACTAGTGATTTGTGGCATTTTGTTTGTAGATTCTAAATATATTTTTTTCAAAATTTTTGGAATCAGATTGCACTTCTTTTTCTATCTCCTTCAAAAACTATTTTTTTTAGTAAACACCATTTTTAAGGAGTGACGTTCACCGTATAACACATAATTTTTTTTCCATGAAGGATAAAATTCTAATTTTTTTGAATTTAGATTTCTAACTATGATATCTAGTGCTTCCAATTGGTTTCATAGTGTTTTATTGAATATTTTTTCCTTAATCAAGTTTCGAAGTCAAACCAATTACAATTCAGAAATAGGCGGACTATATAACACAACTTTTTTTGTATGTATCAAAATTCAATTTTGTTTTATTGGATCAAGGACTTCAATATCTGGTGCACTCATATTTTTCAATTTTTTTTGAAAATATTCTATTTTTCCACATGTGCAAAACAAAGAGCTTGATTTTTGGTGAAAAACCTACATTCACAAAAAATAAAAAATAAATATAATAATAAAATTAAATTTATTTAAAATTATATGGGAAGTTTATAATAAGGACTACATTCTTATAAAAAATAAATTTTAAATGAATTCATTTGATCCCCCAAAAGGTAAATCAAAAGTGGTTTTTTATTAGCATTTTGATAGGCGTAAGGAGACTTCGTTATAGGTATGGTTTAAAACTAGTAGGGTTGTATCCAAGGGGGTTTGATCTAAGGTAGTTTGATCAAACCCTCTTCAATTGGAATGCTTTAAATGGAACTTTTTAAGGCTTAAATGATTATATTTTCTAGAAATATGCGATTTCAACAAAAATCAGAATCTCCCAGAAATTGTAAACTAGCTTTGTGGGATCATCCTTGAAGTAAAGAGTTTTAAATTGATTTGATCTACTAATTCACCCCCCTCTCAATAGATTGTGTGCCCTTCATATAATTGCTAATATCTTATGAATAATTGTGAAATACCATTTTTTTAATTTTCTTACTCTAGAAATTAGATTGTTGCAAGTATATATATTTTTAAATTAATTATCTAATCTTATGTATGCTAATTTCCTTCTTATATGATATATATCACTACATGATTGTTATAATAGATGTGTTCCCCAAGGTTGAAATTTCAATAATTATTATTGTTTAACTCATATCTAATTATTTACACAAATTTGAGATAATTTACAACTAGAACTTCCTTGACATTCTTAACTAGATCATATTCCAAGATCTTTTTTATTTCATAAATTCATGCCATAATATATATGCAAGACAAGTATTAAGTCCAAATGGAATATTCAACCAAGATGAAAGTATTTTAACTAGATAATAACCTAAACAAAAAAATCCATATAAATACAAACTAACATCTATAGCATCTATTAAGGGAGTAATAAAATAGTCAACAATATTTGATGGCTAAGAATATTATTGGACACCAATACCTAAGTATTTTCTTTTGGTGGTTCCTATATATACTTAGATGTTTTGTGTATACCACTTGTCTAGCATAAAATACATTAATGCATGTTCATTCTAATAAAATTTATAGACATTTGAATGCAAACAAATCATAAGATAGTGAATTGGATAGATGGGGGAAAGTATATTTTTCTGTAAGTATATTCTTATACCAATCCACAAAATTAGAAGGGAGAATAAATCTTTGAAAAAATCTCCAAATCCCCAAAAATAAAAATTGTAGGGAACATTATTAGTCCATTCAATTACAAAAATAACCAAGCAACATACTACTTGATAGTGAGGAAGACAACATGATTATGCAAACAAAAGTTGGGAAATGAGTCAAGAAGAACAAATATAGAATCATTATGCACAACTTTAGATAGATCCAAGTTTGAATAGACTCAAGTACATTAACACTACTTAAAAAATCTATTTTCCAAATTTGGAAAACATAGGAGCACAATCCATTGTCAAGGATTTAAAACCACGAATTTGAAGCCTGATAAAATGCATAATTCAAATTAAATAGTGATGATTTTTGGGTGCAAAATCCTTTGTTGAGAGGGACTTCAACTAATTTCAAGAATAATAGCATTGTATTAATGTTATGTACTTTAGCATTAAATTAACAATGTTATCGCCTATAACACCAACTATATTCAATTAATGTCTTGACAAATATATTTATATAGCAATTGTTTAATAATTTTCATCTAATGTAACCCTCACATCTTAATGAAATTTTAAAGAATTTTTTTTAGGATGCCTAAATAATGTTGAATGAATTAGTATTTGGATTAACTATTGGGAGTTTCTCATATCAAATATTAGTATAGGTCATATTAATTAACACATAATATTGTAGAGGAATAAAATATATTACTTAAATAATATAAGAAAAATAAATAAATGTAATCAATTAAGCTTAAATTAACCTGGATTAATCAAAGTTGGTGTAAATAATTGTATTAAATATAAGAGTTGGTATAGAATACTCTACACCATATAATATTTGGATGAAGATTATAACCACCCAAGATCTAGGAACTTCATGAAATCATAAGAGAGATCAACTATGAGAGAATAATGTTATTATATCAAAGGATGCAAATGATAAATTATGATGATATGATTCATCAATGGATTGTTATGAATTGATATTGTACACTTGAGACCACCTAGTTATATAGCCAAGGTGAGACATGGGATTAAACAAGATTATGACAAATATATTAATCTTATGTCTTGAGACAACTAATTCAACTAATATTAAATAACCTAGGACACAAGCATTAAATAAAATCCAACTAGATAAGATATGATAAGATATTATCTAGACAATTAAGACTTCTAGAAAAGGCAACTAGAACCTAAGTAAACATAACATGTAAATAGGACCCACTAATGACTATATAGGAAAACCACCTATTTACACCAACACCCCCCCCAAGTGTAACTTGGGGATTAGATTATTATGTAAATGATGCAAGGATGCAAGAATGGGTCTTGGCTATGAGGCCATGTTAGATACCCATGTATAAATACAACCTCTCACAAATGGAGAAAAAGATAAAACCTAGTGGGGCAAAACTCCTCCCCAAAAGAGAGATAAAAGCAAGATGCTCTCAATGATGAATGAAAAGGAAAAAACCCCAAGAAAGGAAAAATACCCCCCCATAAGAGAGAAGAAGAGAGACCAAGTGACCCCCCTCAACATTGGGTCTCTTGTAAGGATGGTATATGATTGATATTAAATTTAGAAGATTATCCAAAAGTGCCAAACAATGTTCCTCCCCTTAGGAAGAAACAAAACCAAGATGATATGCAAGATGTATTCCCGTTCCTGAAAGGAAGACGCGGGAATATGGATGATGAGTGATGTCTCTAAATAATGCTCAAGTGTCTCCATGCTGAAATTTGTCACACTCCAAACATGCATTCTAGGCCACACTGTAGAAGGTGACAATCCATAATCTCCTAGAAATGACTGTAGAATACAATCTAAAGAAAAAGATAATGTTAGATGCATAGGACAATTGAGAGGGGGAAGTGAATTAGTTGTACATTAAAACATCAAAACCCTCATTACATTCATATCTTTATTAGCCCTTAAACCCTTAATCAAATTTAGCATGAAATTAAACAAGTGAAACAACACATCAAAACACCATGCACAATAGAACACCCAATTTATGTGGAAAACCAAAGAAGGGAAAAACCATGATGATGATTAGCTCACTATATAAATGAAGTACAACATCGAATACAATAGGCTCACTGCCCAAAAGAAATAAGGGGTCACTACCAATGGCTCATTGTGAGATTAGAAAGAAGAAAGAAATGAATTGTTACACAAAGAACTCCATCTTAGAGAAACAAGAGGATCCACCACAAGAATTCTTCACCATCCACAACCTTCAACTCACTACCTTCAATAACTTTAGGTACATTGAAAATGTAGACACTTTCTACTCACTACTTCAGGTAGCCTTAATCGTCAAAGCTTGCACTCATATCACAACTATTTCTCATATTTTGCACCACAACACCACACACAAAATTATCCAACGCTATACCTTGCATTTATACCATCCAAAACGTTGAAAACATTTTCCAAGGTTGACTATGCACCTCAAACGTGCAATTACAAAATAGGTTAGTACCAAACACTTTACAGTGGAAATAAGTGAAGGACGACCACACCAAGGGTTAACCAAGACCCAAATCTACATCACCACACTACTCAACACATTCACAATCCATGAGGTACCTCCGCAAATAATTCTAGCACACTAGGTCAACCAAATCTAAACTAACACTACAAGCAACCACATACACACTTCTTCAAGTCACACGGACCACATAGCAACACTGCATAATATCCATACAACATCTAAGAATATTCCAGAATCATCAAAATTTCTGCAACTCTATCACAATTACCTGAAATCAATAACACCATCATTATGTACAACTAGACACACTGGCACAAACATCCAACTCACTAACCAACTCCGCAAAACACTTCAACACCTAAAAACTCAAGGGAAAGTAGATACAAACATTATAAGCATGCCCCTAAATCTACAAGACAAGAAACCTCAATGCAGAGAAATTTGGAGTAACAACCTTCTTCACAAACACACACACTAGTGAACACAATTATTACTGTTGTACGATCCAAAACCTGCAACTCTGGATATAACACCTTTGAATACCTTTGATCACCACATCCAAAATACACAAGCATAAAAACAACCATGAAGAAATACAAAGCATAATGCTAAACACCACTCTATCACACTGTAATCTCTTTTATCCATATTTTCTCAAAATAACTTTGAAACCAAGTGATCCAACTACAATTTCCACACTACTAACACCTCTTCAACACATCTACAACATTTACTAAACTTCTTATTAACCACAACACATCCATACTACCAACAATCTCATCAACACAAGTAGGCTCCAACAATCTCCACAATTATACTGAAAGTTAACAATAATGACAACACCAACAACATTGTGTTGACAACACTATCAACTTCAAGCTTCCAATAACTCCAATTCTAGGGGTTGAGGTAAATGACAACACTAACAAGCTTCCAACAATCTCCCCCTTTGCCATTGATGACAACACCAGTTCTAAAAAACCATCAGCAACAAAAGCATACCAACAACAACTTTGCAACAAGCATTACTACCCTTGACTAGGGTATCTCTCACTATTCACAGTATCATTCTCTTTCTTTTGAACACTATTTCCCCCTATGGACTTCAAACCATATTCTCTTCAGCACTTTGGTTTTTCAACCAACTCTCTCCCCCTTTGACATCAATGGAAAATGGACATAGACTCATCCAACTCTCTTTCATGTATTGAACTCTTTTGCTCCCCCTTTTGAAAAAATTCAAAGGGAAACACCTACACCTTTCACACATCACTTGCATAGAATCTTTACTTTTGACATATGCATACACCACTTGCAACACTAGCAAGAAACTGCACTACACTTCTTTTTTTTGCACTTTCCCCCTTAGGGGCACAAAATATGCTCCATTTGACTTCACCAACCAACAATACTACTACCTACTCCCCCTAAGAGGTAGCCTTCAACATCAGTCTAGGCCAAGAATATATCTTGAAATTCTTCTCGGACAGATGCACACACTTATGCATCTTATTAAAAGGAGGGGAAATAACCCTTAACGTCTTCTAGAGATACTCAAAAGTATCTTTAGGAAGAGCCTTTGTAAAAATATCTACAACTTGATCCTTTGTAGACATATACTCTAGTTTTACTTCAATTTATGCAACCTTCTCTCTTAGAAAGTGATACCAGATTGAGATTTCCTTTGTCCTTGAATGCATCATCAGATTCTTTGATATATTGATAGAACTTGTATTATCACACAAGATAGAAATAGGTTCATTATATGATATTCCAATATCCTTCAATGTTTGCTTCATACACAACACCTGTGTGCAACAAGATGTTGCAACAATATAATCTGCCTTTGCAATAGATAAAGATATTGAATCCTCTTTTTGCTTAGCCAAGAAACCAATATGCTTCCAAGAAAGAAAACACCTCCACTTGTACTCCTTTTTTCATCCACACAACCTTCCCAATTTGCATCAACATAGGCACTTAAAGAGAAATTAGTATCCTTTGGATACCATAGACCATAGTCTGAAGTGCCTTGCAAATATCTGAATATCCTCTTTACTACTGTCATATGTGATTCTCTAGGATCTTCTTGAAATTTGACCACAAGACAAATTGCATGCATGATATCTGGTATAATAGCAGTTAGATATAGCAATCCACCAATTAATCTATACTTTCTCCAATCAGTCTTAGGAGATTCATCATTCTTTCTCAACTTGCAACAAGTAACCATAGGAGTACATACCGATTTAGAGTCTTCCATTCTAAACTTCTTCAACATTTCCTTGACATATTTTGACTATGAAATGAATATTCCTTTTTTTTTTTGACTGATTTGTAGCCCAAGGAAGAAATTCATCTCCCTAAACATTAACATCTCAAATTCATTTTGCATCTCTTTTGCAAACCTCCTACACATTGCCTCATTTCCCCAAAAAAATATATCATCAACATACATAACCATAATCAAGATTTTATCCTTCTCAACTTTAAAATAAATATTACTATCTACAGTACCTTTATTGATTCCTTTTGAAACAAGTACCTATCCAATCTTGCATACCAAGCTCTGGGAGCTTGCTTGATTCCATACAATTCCTTCTTCAATCTACAAATCATATTAGCATTATTTGATAATTGAAAGCCTTTTGGTTGTTCAATGTATACCTCTTCTTCCAACTTACCATTGAAGAATGCAGACTTCACATCCATATGATAAACCTTGAAGTCCTAAGTGTTGCAAAGGCCAAAATAATCCTAATGGCCTCCATTCTTGCCATTGAAGCAAAGGTCTCCTCAAAATCTATTCCTTCCACTTGTGAGTAGCCCTTAAACACAAGTCTAGCCTTATTTCTGACAAATTCTCCATTCTCATTCAGCTTGTTCTGGAATATCCATTTAGTTCCTATTACATTCTTGTTTGTTGGTCTTGGGACTAATTCCCAAGTTTGATTCTTCTCAATTTGTATCAATTCTTCTTCCATAGCTTTGGTCCAATTCTCATCCTTACATGACTTAATCATTGTCTTAGGTTCTACTTTGGAAAGTAGACACAAATTTACCCGTTCTTTTGTCATGACAAATTTTCTTCTCATCAACATGCCTCTGCTCTTATCACCAATAATTGGATCTTCAGAATGATTCTTCTACACATACTTATTGTTGAATGCACAAGAAAACTGAGAGGGGGTGAATCAACTATACATTAAAAAATCAAAACCCTCATAAACATTTAGATTTACATCAAATTTGTTAATCCTTAATCTGTTAAAGTGAATTAGCATGAAAGAAAATAACATAAATTGAAACACATCAACACCATGCACAATATAACACCATATTTAAATGGAAAACCCAAGAAGGGAAAAACCACTATGAGGATTATCTCACAATATAAAGTAATTGCAACATTGAATACAAGAGGCTCACTATTGGAGGGTTCACTACCCAAAATAAAGAAGGATTCACTATCATAATACAAAAAAGAAGAAAGAAGATTGTTACAATGAGAAATCTATCTCAATGCAACAAAAAAGTCCGCCACAACATCACCAACACATTCATAGCCTTTTTGAAGATTGTAGACACCTTCTAATCATTGCTTCCAATAGTCTAACTCATTAAAGCTCACACTGCACTTCACAAATTCACACTTCACAACTCTGCAATTCATATCACACACATTACTTACTCACCATCATAATCTCAACTCTTATTTATACTATTGTCAACCTTGAAAACATTATCCAAGGTCGGCTATGCATCTCAACCCTACAAATTCAAATTAAGTCAGCACCAAGACATTCTTGTGGTGGAAAGAAATGAAGGTGGACCACATCACACCTTAACTCAAATCTAAATCCACTCATACACGCCATGCCACACTTCCATAATCACCGAAGAAAATCCACAATTAGTATAAATACCCAAGGTTGACTGAACCTATGTAAACACTATTAAAAAATTAAGTACACATTTCCTTTAATCTTGAGACAACTCACGAACAACAAAAATATCTTGAATACAATCTAGAATATTCCACAAATATTAGGTGAAATCGAACAAATTCCTTCGCAACAACTTTCACTTGAAGAAAAAACTCATGTCCTATGCACCTAGTTAACCTTTTACATACTGTAACTCAAGAAACTAACATGTGGAGCTCCAAAATTTGAACCACTTAGATATGAGCAATACGAACACACTTCCAGAATTACAACACTAGAAAGCACACTGCACATAAATGTAGAGAAAAACCATTTCTCCCAGATAACACTACACTACACAGTTCACACACTAGTGAGCACAACTTTCTTTGCATAACGATCGAGGACAAGAAATTCTAGATTTAACATCTCTAAAGAACTTTGATCAACATATTTGTAATGCATAAGAAGATATTCAACACAGAAGAAATGTGGAGCAAAACCAGAACACTCTATTCTTTCACACAAAACATCTCTTCAACACATTGTTTTCTCTTTTCTTCAAATTTTCCCAAAAGAACATGGAAACCAAGCACCACACACATTCTCATCACCTACAACACTTCCTCATTGAAACCATACCAACTACAACATAGTACCTCAACCATACACATGCTTATCAAAGCAACACTAGAGGTTGACACTAGTGAAACTACTAATGACAACATAATGAAACTAATCAAAGCACCATCGTAACCTCTCAACCATAAATGAAACAATATAGACTTCCATCAATCACCAATAGTATGAACTAGTTGAAATCAATAACAACATCAACTCTCATACTTGCAACAATCTCTCCCTTTGTCATTGATGACAACACATGATGTGAAAAACCACCAACAACAAACACAATATATTTGATCACCAACACACTGCTCCATACCAACTCTTTGTATTTTCCACTTTTACTTTCTCTCCCCCTTAGACTACTACTCTCCTTTTTCACACTATTCTCTCTCCTTCTCAACTAACTCTTTCCTTTTTCACATTACTCTTTCTTCACCTCTGATATCAATGGAAAAGGATGACACATCTCTCTCACTCTCTTTATTTGACATTAATCATACTTGTACCTACTCACCACTGCTTTGCAACATCTTTTTCTTTTTACTACTCTGCATACTCCCCCTTAGGAGCACACAACAAACTGTACCAACCAACAACCACTACACATATCCTTTGACATAGCTGACAAAAGACAACACCAACCTCACTAGTAATTACTCCCCTTGACTACAACAATCAACAATGCCACTACCTACTCCCCTTGAGAGGTTGCCACCAACATTAGTTCAAAACAAGGAATGAATCTTGAGATCCACTGGATTGATGCATATGGACTTATGCATCTATTTCAAAGGAGGGGAAATAACCCCTAACTTCTCCTAGAGATACTCAAAAGTATCCTTAGGAAGAGCCTAATATATCAACTACTCGATCCTTTGTAGGTACATACTCTAGCTTCACCTCATTCTTTGCAAGTTTTCCTCTCAAAATGTGATACCAGATTGAGATATATTTTGTCCTTGAGTGCATTACTGGATTCTTTGAAATGTTAATAGCACTTGTGTTTTCATAGAAGATAGAAATTGGTTCATCATATATGACTATGATATCCTTCAAGGTTTTCCTCATCAACAACACCTGTGTGTAGCTAGATGTTGTTGCAATACATTTTTCCTTTGTAGTAGATAAGAAAATAAAATCTTGTTTCTTGCTTAGCTAAGACACCAATCTTCATCCAAGAAAGAATGCAACACCACTTGTACTTTTCTTGTCATCAACACATCCTACCCAATCTTCATCTGTATAATCACTCATAGAAAATTGGTACCATTTGGATACCACAAGCCATTTTTCAGAGTGTCCTTCAAGTATTTAAATATTCTCTTCACTATTGCTACATGTGACTCTTTGGATCTTCTTGAAATCTAGCCACAAGACAGACTGCATGCATGATATCTGGTCTAGTATTGGTTAGGTATAAAAGTCCTCCAATCATTGATCTATACTTGCTCTGATCAACCTTGGGAGATTCATCATTATTGCTTAGCTTGCAACCCATAACCATAGGAGTACATTCTAGTTTAGAGTCTTCCATTCCAAACTTCTTTAGCATTTCCTTGACATATTTTAACTATGAAATGAATATACCTTTTTTTGTCTGATTGATTTACAGTCCAAGGAAAAAATTCATCTCCTTGAACATTAACATTTCAAACTCCTTATGCATCTCTTTTGAAAATCTCTTTCACATAGCTTCATTTCATCCAAAGATTATATGATCAACATACACAACCACAATCAAGATTTAATATTTTTCAACTTTGAAATAAAGATTACTATCTATGGTACCTTTATTGAATATTTTTTGTAACAAGTACCTATCCAACCTTGCATACCAAGCTCTAGGAGATTTCTTTAATCCATATAATGCTTTCTTCAATCCACAAACCATATCCAGTTTTTTTGATAACTAAAATCCTTTCGATTGTTCAATGTATACCTCTTCTTCCAACTCACCATTCAAGAAAGCAAACTTCACATCCATTTGATAAAATTTGAAATCCTTATGTGTTGCAAAAGCTAAAAACATTTTGATAGCTTCCATTCTTGCCACCGAAGAAAATGTCTCCTCAAAATCTATTCCTTCTACTTGTGAGCAACCTTTACACACAAGCCTTGCCTTATTTCTCACTACTTCTCCATTCTCATTCAGTTTTTTTTCTGGAATACCCACTTAGTTCCAATAACATTCTTGTTTGATGGTGTTGGGACAAGTTACCAAGTATGATTATTCTCAATCTATATTAGTTCTTCCTCCATAGCCTTGATCCAATATTCATCTTTGCATGCTTTTCAATCACTATTTTAGGTTCAACTTTAGAAAGTAAACATAGATTTTCTTATTCTTCTGTCATTATAGCTTTTCTTCTTTCCAACACACCTTTTCTTTTGTCACCAATGATTTGATCTTCAAAATGATTCTTCTACACATACTTAGTAGTCTTAGGGATCCTTTCCAGAGCTTCTTCCTCTTCAAGCTAATTTTTTTCTCCTTACCTTCATCCTTGTCATTTTCGTTGCAAGAGGACTCATTTGATTCATACCCATCCATCATTATATAATTCTTATGTAGGTCTTCATCTACCTTGAAAATTGCACTCTCAACAATATTTTTCAACCTCTTGTTATAGCACCGATAAGCTTTTCTTTTAGTATAATATCCAAGGAAGATACCTTCATCAAATCTTGCATCAAACTTTCTCAAGCTCTCTTCATCTCTTTTGATATAGCATTTTCTTCCAAACACTCTAAAATATTTGATAGTAGGAATCTTTCCATACCATAGTTCATAGGGAGTCTTTGAACTGTTTTCTCTTGCTTGAGTTCTGTTAAGTATGTAGACTGTAGTATGAATTTTTTCTCTCCAATAGACTTTTGGTAGGTTTATTGTTGGACTCAAGGAACACTGAGAGGGGGGGCGGTGAATTAGTGTTCAACAAATTTAAACTTTAAATCTAGATCTTAAATCATTAACAACATTTCAACAAATGAGAAGTTGCAAGCACAAGAAGAAGATAAAAAAAACACCATAACACCTATATTTTTACGTGGAAACCCTGTTAGGGGAAAAACCATGGTGGAGATTAGTCCACAATTATACTCTGTTAAAAGTATGAATAAAAGGGAATGCACATGCATTCAGGAACACTGCCTAGAGCTCACTGCTCAAAATAAGGAAGGCTCACTGCCTTACAAAATGTTTGAGTTACAACAAAAGGTTGAACTAAGAGGATAGCATCTCTAAATGCTTGGATTTAGTTCCAGTGAAGCTCAATAGATGATCTTCAACCCTTCTGACTGATTTTGTATTTTTGCTTTGCTCTTCTTTGTTTTTCTGCCCTTTTGAAACTATGCATAGATTGCTCAATCACCCTTCTAATACTCACACACACATCTGTTCTACTCTTCACACAAATTCGCACACTTTCACACACCTTATTTTTCACACAAAATAAATTACTGATCTCATATATATATCCGCTAACAAAGATTTCATCGCTTCAAGTCAGCTTTAACATAACATGAAATATCCTTCAATGGTTGGCTCAAATCACAAATTAAATTTAATGCGCACCCATCAAATTTGGATAAGACATAGCTAGGACCCAAAAAAAAATAACCAACACAAGAAAAAATTAAAAAATTACTCCTTATACATCCGCGACATGCGACATTCACTAAGTCTGCCATAATGGGCAAATAAACAGAAAAACATCTTGCCGGATCTCCAAGCTCATACACCGATTAATGCAACATCACAAATATTGACAATGAGATAACATATATGCTTAACAACCTATCTTGGGGATCCACAACACAAAATGATGATCCAGTGAAGCATACCGATCGACTAACTGACCGGATACCCTATTCTTTCCGCTTTCTGCTGGTAGAACACTATTCTCTACATTTCTTGCCGGTATCAGAAAATTTTGATTTGCGGACCGGAGGGATGACTTGGGTTGCCATCAATGAAAACACTAGAAGCCACATGCCATCAAACAATCCATATGCCAACATTTGCTTCTTTCATCAATGTTCTTGCAGCTTCTTGAATAGTCCTATTCTTTCTTTCAACCACTCCATTCTTCTAAGGAGTCCTAGGGGCAGATAAATGTCTCTTTATTCCATGATTCTCACAAAAACTGTTAAAATCATTGGAGGTGAATTCTCCACCTTTGTCAGATCTCAAACATTTGATTTTCATAGCCATTTCATTTTTAACCATAAATTTGAATGCTTTAAAATTATCTAGAGCTTTTGATTTTTCTTTGAGAAAAGTAACCAATGTCATTCTAGAGTAATAATCAATTAATAGCATGAAATATATATCACCTTGAAAACTTTTTACTCTTGTAGGTCCACAAATATTTGTATGTACCAATTCTAATAGTTCGGTAGTAGATTGTTCTTTGATTTTGAAACTTCTTCTTGCTTGCTTCCTAATTTGGCATTCCTTACAGACAACATCGATAGGCTTTGTAATCTTTGGTAGATCTCTCATAGCTTGAACTAAACTAATTCTCACTAGGTTATCAAAATTGATGTGACACATCATTCTATTCCATAGCCAACTTTCATTAATCTGAGTTATAAAGCAATGACCATCAACACCTTTGAGTTGATAAACATTTCTATATATCCTCTTTCCAATAGCAACCACTGTTCCAAAGCCTTTTTTGATCTCACAACCATCATCTTGAAACATAATATTATAGCCTTTTCTACACATTTGTCCAACACTCAAGAGCTTATTCCTTAGAACCTTAACATAAAGAGCATCATTTGTGCTATGCTTGTCATCAAAACTGATTGGACCTTTTCCACATATCTTAGTAGATGTATCATCACCAAACTTAACAAGACCTCCTTCATATTTCTCAAGTTTAACAATCTTACTTTTGTCACTGGTCATATGATTTGAGCATCCACTATTAATGATCTAGTAGTTCTCCTCTCTAGCATGAAAAGAAGTCCCCATAGTTCCTTCAACATTATGACCTACTTTCAGATCATTTTCCTTCATACATCTCTTAGAGTTAGTAGAATTAGATTCAACATTTATAGCCATGAACAAGCATTCACTATCCTCATCATCCACATAGTTAGATTCATCATTAGATATACTAACATCTTCTCTAACATAATAATTTTTCTTAATTGTTTTACCTTTGCTCTCCTTATTTTTGTCATTTCAAGCTTTGTTTAACATCTTGAAGCATAATGACCTATCTTTCCACAACTAAAACATTTTGAAAGGTAACTTACCTTTGTATTTTCCAGTACCCTTTTTCATTCTTCTCACAAAGTTTTCTTCTACATCATGAAGATCCTCTTGATCTGATTCCTCAAACTTTTATGATTTACCAACCTTAAAAATAGTCTCAACTTTTGCATTACTTGGACAAAATTCTCTCATTTCAAAAGTAGATAAAGCACCATACAAATGATCTCTAGTATATTTACTTAAATCCTGAGCTTCCTCAATAGCAGAAACTTTATGACTATAAGCTTTAGGAAGAGAACTCTTAGTACCTTCTTTACCACTTCTTCTTCAATCTTTCCACCAAGACCTTTGATGGAGTTGATAGTCTCATCCACCTTATGCATGTATCTTGTAATGTTTTCATCTTCTGACATTCACATCTTCTCAAATATGATCTTTAGATTCTACATCTTAGCTTTCTTTCAACCTTATCATCTCCCTCATAAATGCTTTCCAACTTTGTCTAGATCTCTTTAGCAGTTTTTAGATTCATAACTTTCATAAGTTCAATATCAGAAAGACCACTTAAAAGAGCATACCTTTCTTTACCATTATTTTCATAGGTCTTGATCTCATCATCAATACGCAAACCATTTGTAGGCATAGTGTATCCAGTCACAACAGACTTCCAAACTCCATATCCAAGGAATACCAAAAAACCTTCCATCCTTGTATTCTAGAATGCATAATCTGATCCATAAAATAGAGGAGCCTCCTTCTTGTGTGCCATACCAGATCTACCTCAAGCGGTTAAGCTTTCTTCTAAGGAATCTTGCTCTAATACCAATTGTTGAATGCACAAGACAATTGGGAGGGGGGGTGAATCGGTTGTACATTAAAACATCAAAACCCCGATAAGCATTCAGATTCACATTAACTTTGTTAATCCTTTAATCTTGAGACAACTTGTATACAACAAACATATCTTGAACACAATCTAGAATATTCCACAAACACCTTGAAATCCAACAAATTCCTTCACAACAACTTTCACTTGAAGAACAAACTCATCCTGTGCACCCAATTAATCTTTTACATATTGTAACTCAAGAAACTAACTTACAGAGCTCTAAACTTCAAACCACATCAACCGAAGATAGATATGAGCAATACAAACACACTTCCAAATCCACAACACTAGAAAGAACACTACAGAGAAATGTGAAGCAAAACCATTTCTCCCAGACAACACTACAATACACAGTTCACACACTAGTGAACACAACTTTCTTTGCACAATGATCTAGGACAAGAAATTTTGGACATAACATCTTTGAACACCTTCAATCAACATATCCGAAATGCATAAGCAGATCTTCAATATCGATGAAATGTGGAGGAAAATCAGAACACTACTCTATCACATAGAACATCTCTCCAACACCCTGTTTTCTTTTTTCTTCAAATTTTCTAAAAAGAACTTGGAAACCAAGCATGCCAAAAGCACATTCTCATCACTTGCAACACTTCCTCATTGCAACCAAACCAACTACAACATAGAAATTCAACCATACACATGCTTATCAAAGTAACACTAGGGGTTGACACTAGTGACACTACTAATGACAACATAATGAAACTAATCAAAGAACCATCACAACCTCTCAACCATAAATACAACAAAATAGACTTCCAACAATCACCAATGGTATGAACCAGTTGAAATCAATGAAAACACCAACTACTCATACTTGCAACACTTAGGAGTCTTAGGAATCCTTTTCTGAGCATCTTCCTCTTCAACTTGCATCTCCTTTCACTTCTCTTCTTCTTTTTCTTCTTCTCTGTGAGCGGAATCATTAGATTCTTATCCTTCTATCAATACTAAGCTTTTATGTGGTTCTTCATCTACTTTGTCACTTGCACTTTCAACTATCTTCTTTAGCCTTTTGTTGTAGCACCGATAAGCCTTGCTTCTTGTAGAATATCCAAGGGAGATTCTTTCATCTGACCTTGCATCAAACTTTCCCAAGATTTCTTCATCTCTCCTGATATAACATTTGCTTCCAAACACTCTAAAATATTTGATAGTAGGAGTTCTCCCATACCATAGTTCATAGGAAGTCTTTGAACTATTTACTCTTGCTTGTACTCTATTGAGTATGTATACTATAGTGTGAATAGCTTCTCTCCAATAGACATTCTAAATATTTTCTTCCTTCATCATTTTCCTTGCTACTTCCTGAACTATCCTATTCTTTCTCTCCACCACTCCATTTTGTTGAGGAGTTCTAGGAGCTAACAAATTCCTTTTTTATTCCATGATCTTCAAAAAAATTGAAAAACTCATTGGAGGTGGATTCTCCACCTCTAACAGATCTTAAGCACTTTATTTTTATATCCATTTCATTCTCAACCATAGCTTTAAATGCTTTAAACTTGTCTAGAGCTTTTGATTTTTATTTAAGAAAAGTTACCCAAGTTATTCTAGAGTAATCATCAATTAACAACAAGAAATACTTGTCACCTTGAAAGCTTCTTGTTCTTGTAGGTCCACATAGGTCTGCATAAGCAGCTAATATATAAAGAAGCTCATTGATTACACCAGTCACAGGGACTTCCCTTGAGTCCATAGCATAACACTTGCGTTGGGTACTGTCAAATTTCAATCCAAATTCATCCATGATCTTGGATGGCATTATGTTATTGGATGCTCCAAAATCAATAATACAATTCTTCAAAAAAATTCCCTCAACAATCAATGTGAGGAAAAATGGGTCAATTTTTCCAAGACAGGCTATGACTGAATTCCTGAGAAAAATATGAGGGATCTTAGTATCACTCCCTCAACTTCTTTATCCTTCTTATCCTTTTCACTCTCCTTGAGTGGAGTGGACACCACTAATTTAGTACAGGCTTTAGTAGCACCATTGATAAGGGCTAATGCCTTTTGTTTGTGTTCATCAATCCTCATCATCTTAAGCAAAGGAACATATACTTTTACTTGGCTAAGCAATTGAAACATATCAACATGAGTATTTTTAGGTAATTATATTGGGGTCATACCATGTTTTGTACCACTCTCCTTATGTTGATTCTTTGTTGTTTCAGTTCGAAGCTTGGCATCTTTTCTTGCAACTTCAGTATTCTACTTCTGCACCTTTTTCTTCACAACAGGGGACTTGAGCTCTCCATCTGCTTTTGGTTTATCAACTTTCTTAGCCCAAATCTTATCTCCCATGTTTTCCTTAGCTTTGACTACTTCTGCTTTACCATCACGCTTTTGCTCTTTAGCTTTTTGCTCCTCAATAAAGAGACCAGGAGGACTACCTTGGTCACCACCAACTATTCTATTTCTTAGATGATATGAGCTTCTGGCTTGAGCAGCCAAGGACATGGTATACCTTGCGATTTCCTCATCTGAAGGTCTTCTCAAGGACACATTTTCTTTAGTTTTTTCCAATGTCTACACTTCATTATCGTTGTCATCATCTTCATCAGAGAGAACTCACTGGTGATATGTGTTGGAAATATGACTTTGGTCATCCACATCCATTTCATGAGACTCCATATCAAACAAGTGCTCATTGTCAGCAAAATCAGAACCATCCATGATCATATTAATTTCAACATCATCCTCATTGGATTGATCAAAACCTTCAGGTACATCCTCTTCCACTTCAACCATCTGTGCAACTACACACTAAAGAGGAGAATGTGGCATTTGACACACCATGCACCAAGGGGTCTTATCAGCAAAATTGCTTGAGTTCTTCTGCAAAGGATCCAGAGGAACCTTGTTCTGAGCATTTTTCTTATTGTTAAGGATGGGCTTTCCATTATGCTAGTTTGTATTATATGGATGATCTTGCAACTGAGGAGGTCTTTCATTCTTATGATAATTAGACCTTTTGTTTGAAAAAAATTTCTCTTGTCTAGCAGTTTTGTTTCTTAGATCTCTCATGGTATTAGTAATGTTATCAATCTTATCCTACAAAGAATTTCCCTTAGCACTAGAATTTTTATCCTCTTTCTTTGGATTTTTGAGGATCATTACATCATCCCTCCTCCCAACTTTACCAGTTGCTCTACTGATATTATCAATATGGATAACCATCTTGTAAGCCTCTATCAACCACTACAACAAATCCCTATGATTTGCTCCATTTTTTTCTCTGTTTCTTGCTTCCACCCACTGTTTTAATGTATTTTTTTCCAATTTTTTGAAAACATCGATGCTATTTATCGGAATGGTGCTATTTTTGGCATTTATTTTTGCTGATTAGGACAATTCAGAACTAATGTTGGTGCTACTTCATTTCGACATTATCTCTTCCTTTAGCATCAATATTGGTTTCAAGTGTGGTGCCACTATTAGCACCGCATTTGGCTCCGAGTTTAGCTCTGAGTTTAGTGCCACTTTTAGCTCTGACTTTAACTTCAAGTTTAGCTTTGAGTTTAGCACTGATTTAGACACCCCTATGTCGAAGAGACTTATTTATATGTCTCATCGAAGATGTAAAATAGTGAAATTTCAACAAGATACAAACATATCAAGGAGAGAATCACTTACGTCACATTGACAAGGTATATCTACAAGTGCTCGGTGAAACACAACTCTTGGATATAACAAAGTAATGTTGATGAGACATTGAGATATCAGTAAGACAAATAAGATTGTCTCATTGACACTCAAGTAATGATCAAAAGCATACACCACTATACCACTAGGAAGGTGAGCAACATATGCGGTACAGCGGTATACACCACAACCCCATAGCAAGAAGCCTTGAGCAAGGCGATAGCGTAGTAAATAGTAGAAGGGAAGGGAAAAGTACCACCATACCGTAGTGACAATCACAAGTCTCCTCGACATGGTAGAGTTACATTGATATAAAGAAATACCGCTGAAGGAAAATATCGATGAGACAGTGGCATATTGGCAAGAGATATTAACTTGTCTCATCGACACCGACAACCAATATTAGAGGAATATAAGATCTAATGTCGATGAGAGATTGATATATTGGTAAGACAAATACGATTGTCTCATTGACACTCTTCAAGTAATGATCAAAAGCATACACCGCTATACTATCAGGAAGGTGAGCAACATATGCAATAGAGCGGTATACACCACAACCCCATAGCAAGAAGCCTTGAGCAAGGCGGTAGTGCGGTAAACAACAAAAGGGAAGGGTAGAACACCACCATATGACAATGGGTATAATAAGAGATAGTGGTAGTACAGTAATCGTGGCATCATTACAATTTACAACACTAAATGCAGCAAATCACATCAGTCACAATCCATTTGAATATAGCCTACCAAAATACTTGAAAACTCTAATAAACATACTCTAAATTTTTTGTTGAAATCTTATTTTCAGGCATAGCCCACTAGAATGGAGTTTTCATTTTAATAAACATACAATCAAACCTTTGTTGAAACCTTATTTTCAGGCATAGCTCACCAAAATGGAGAAGTGTTTAAGTAAATACTGGCAGAGAATGGTAAGGAGATGTGCATGATAGGAGGCATAGGATTCATTGTTTCTTATCTGATTCCTGCTCTGATCAACAAGGGTTACAATGTTCGCACTACTGTTTGTAATCTAGGTTTTTAATTGACATATGTTTGCATAATCTCAAATTCCTTCAGATGCTTTTGAAGTATCAATGTATCCTATATAGGGTTTAGAATGACTTCTTTTAATTTAAAAAAATAAATTGAAAATGCTTTTGAAGTATCAATGTGTCCTATATAGGGTTTAGAATAATTTCTTTTAATTTTAAAAAATAAATAAATGATGTATTTTCCTATGTTTAGATAATGTGGAGATCTCCTAAATCTGCCCTAGCACACTGTCGTCTTTCGCAATGTGTTCATTACTCTAGCTGCTAGGGTTTTGCATTTGACATCTTTAATATCTTCATGATAGTGTCTTTTAAATAGATCTCAGTCTTTTCTTTAATCTTTATCATGGTAACCCTTGAGTTCCATAATCCACCTTCAATCTCTACTAAGAATGTTGTCTTAAGCTATACTGCATAGTATGCATATAAAGCAACTCCTTCATACCTACCATTGTTTCAAACCACCACTCACCACCTTGCTTTAAATGTTGCCTCCATAAGCACAATAACATATTTTAAAATCATGGTTGCCAGTGATTGACCATTAAGGTCACTACTTTCATCAAGATACAATGAGATTTTTGTCTTCAAACTTAAGGCATTATGCAAGATAACATTGTGAATTGTTTATTGTGTACAATTTTATTTTCTTGCACATTTATTGCTTTGCTAACTTCCTTTAAGACTAGATATTGCACCATCAGCTGCAATCTCAAACAACTCACTCACCATCACTCGAAGATTCCTTTCATGAGCATCCTTGTATAAAATTAAACAATGCCCTATAGACTTCCTACTTACTAATATAGGGGACTCATTGTTTCATGGTATTTTGAGTTTTTTTAGAAGGGGTTAATATGTGGCATTTTTATGTGCAGGAAGAATAGATTGTGATGCAACATTCGGGTATGGATGGTTCAGGAAAAAATGGATTTCTATCGATGTCATAACCAGGTTGGATTGTACCTTGAACCAGTCTGAAACACTTTCGGGTGTTTTTGCTCAGAAGCAGAACTTGAGTGTGGGAATTTCCAAATATCTGACAGAGGAAGTGCCTACATTCTAAAGATAAAATCATAAATCTTCTTATCTAGTTTCTGATCCAACCCGACATCTTTAATACTTGATAGAGAAAGTTTGTACATTCTAAAGGTAAAATCATAAATCTGCTTGTCTTTGTACAATCGCTCGTTTGAATTATTTCTTTAACAGTTTTAGGTCCACATCCATGTACATATCTTCTTTTGCTAGTTGAATGCTTAGGCTTTGCATTTGCTCCAATATCCATCTAAAATAATCAACAACATGCATTAATTTATGATTGTACCTTAAGCCGGTGTGAAATGCTTCCGAGTGTTTTCACTCTGAAGTAGAACTTGTGTGTAGGAATTTCCAAATATCCAATAGAGGAAGTTCCTACATTCTAAAGATATATTCTATGAAACATTCATTATTTTCTATGAAACAATTTATATATTCTTGTACTTGTAAATATTCTTTTACTATTATGTCTATTAAAGAAAATAGAGTTTGAATAAAACATGCTTCACCCTTTTTTGTAAGTGAGTATGTGAATTATTGTTTAAGGAAAAATCTTACAATGTTTACATTTTCAGTTTACTAGTTTCAAATCTTCATTTTCTATTTATATAAAATTGTATGTGCTCTTTATCTCTAATGACATAAAACAATAATGTCATCAAAATTAGGGTTTTCAATTTTGAAGCACCATCATTGTCCACACTTTTCATATCCTATTCACTTTTAAGTACAATCATAAAATTTTTATTTTTATTTCTTATTCCAGTCAATCTTGATTCCTTTCAGCACAACATAGTAGGTTGCATGTTAAATTTCAAACATTTTCTTTGCATTTTTTTGTATATATTATTTTCTCAGTGTATTGAATTATGTAACAATAATTTCACTTATGAGATATACAGTAAAAATAAAATAAAGCACATGTTTTCTTTTTCAAGGGAAATGTATGGTGAATACCCTATGTCTTTTAGATAAGTGTGCAAGCGAAATAAGACATAACCGATTGAATCTGATTTTCTACTGTACAATTTTTTTTTATGCTAAAGCAGCAACAACTTATCATGGATTAGTTTTGGCTAAGAAACAATGTGTTTCTAAACTATGGCTAGAGGGGCCCAGACTCTCTTAATGTGATTAATTGTCTCATGATGAAATGTCCTCCTTCATGGTCAATTGCAAATTTTATTAATGACTCGATATCTATTATTAACTCTTTTGAGGAGATCAAAATCACACATGTTTTTCGTGAATCGAACATGATGGCTGATGGGGTTGCCAACATGGGAGTGGCTGAGAGATCTAAGTGGGATTCTTTTGAATCGCTACCTCTTAATCTGAAGTGTATTTCTAATGATGACCAACTGGCTTGTTTCTAGGTGAGATGTTCTCGAGGAAAGGTTTTTCATTATGATTTTAAGTTGGGTTTTGCACGTCAACCCTTTGCTCTTTCAGTTTCATTATTCTTTCCTTGGTTTCTGTAGAAGGATGGACTGATAGTTTTGGCAGGGTTACTTGGAATGATAAGCCCACATGTATTGTGGGTGTTTGTTGTATTGTTTTGAGCAGCACCTGGTTCATTTTACTTTTTCATTTCTTCCAAGTGTTCTTGGGTTTTTGTTTGTTTCTTGTCGCTATGGGTGGTGACCGTTGCAGAATTGAGCTGAGTTCCTGTGAAGAGTTTCAGAAAAATGCTACTATGTGGGAGCACTTGGAATTGGGGGGGTTACTCAATTTATGCAGAAAATTCAAGGCCCAGACCTTGATGTAACAGATTTCTTTGTGAAAGGATGGAATGGGAGGTCTTTGTGTTACCAGGGCATTGAGTTTCAAATTGAAGAGGATTTTATTACGGAGGTAATTGGTCTTTCAGTTGCTAGGAGAAAGTTTTTCAAAGACAGGGGAGCCACTAAGAAGGCTTTTGTGAATTTCTTTAAACATGATGAGAGGAAGAAGGTTAAGGAAATTGGAAGTGGAGGTTATGCTAGGAAGTCCCTGAAGCCGCTTTGGAGGGACCTCATGTTGGCCATTATGCACTATTTCACCCTTGAAGGTAGATTCTTTGTGGTTTACAATCACCATTTTATTCTCTTAAATCATTTTAGGCATAATGTTTTGGTCTCATTTCCTTTTTACCTATTGCATTCTATGGTGAAGAGTATTGAAGACCATAGAAAGAACCCTAAGAAGGCAGTTCTTCATCAAGGGCTTATGTGTTTGATTTTTTCTCACATCAAGCTAAAGTTGATCTCAGTCTCCCCTAAAACTCCTGGTAAGAAGGAAGTTGAAAATGATGGGTATGAAATAGGGGACTTTGCCGGTGAATGGGTCAGTAGTTCAGAGGAGGAAGAGTTAGAATATGAGGATATGTTTGTTGATGAAGGAGGCTCTGAGGAAAGGGATGAGGAATTGAAAGAATGGGGTAATTTCTATGAGACTAATGTGGAGTTGCGGGAGACTGTGGCTAATTCTGTTAGAAAATCTTTGAAGGGGAAAACCAAAGGAATGAAGAAAGTTAAAGCTTTGGCCAAAAGGAAAATTGAGGTGGTTGTCCCTGGTTCAAATGTGAATCTCACCTTGTCTTCTAGAAAAGAGCATTTGAAGGGTTGTCATCCTGTGGGTGATGAGGGTTTGAAGGGTTGTCATCTTGTGGGTGATGTGGATCCTTCAAATTTTGATTGTGTTCAGAATGCTTCATTGGGGAGCCCTATTCCTGGTAAGGATGGTCTACTAGAGAGCTCCCCAATGCAAGGGCTTAAGGTGTCGGTTAATTTGGGTGGCTAGTTGAGTGGCCCTGCTGATATGGGAAACTCTAAGATGGAGGTGAAGCCTAATGAGACTAGCCCTATTGGAACTGTAAAAATCTGATGATTTTGCATATTGTTCACATTCATATTTTTCAAAATAAGTTCTACCACAAGTACATTTTGCTTGCATTTTGCCCATATTGCCCCATTGAATCCATCGGGTCTTGCTTTTTTCACATTCTGGTTCTTATCGGCATGAGATGGTCAAGGTCTCCCTGACCCATGTTGCATTTTCTGCTAGCAAACGTCTGTGTTGCCTATTGGCAAGATGTTTTTGATGTCTTGGTGACTGGAATTTACTTACTGGTTGTTATCGGGGGGACATTCACATTGTTTCGGTGATAGAAAAGGTTCCTATTGGCATAAGCTATACCGTCGGAATGAGGTCTTATCAATTACATTTTGTCTCGCCGACTAACATGTATGGAGATGCATCGGTGAGAGTTTTCCTTCAATGAAGCATCTTGGTGAACTCACCTAGTCTTGCCGACTGGCAGTGGAAGATCTAACATTTCGGAAAAGGTTCAATGCTTCGGTGAAGGGTTATAGCGAGATGCATATGTCTCACCGATGGAGCATAAAGGGTTTCTTTCAATTGGCTTTCAATGAGAAGTTTGTTGTGTCTCACTGACTGACAACATAAAGGGATGGATTTTGGTAAGAGTTGAAGTTTGCGGTAAGAGGTCTTGGCGAGTGTGAACTGTCTTACCGACTAGCGATGGAGGAGGCTTATTGGTGAGAGGTATTCTATCGGTAAAAGGTCTCGGTGAGTGACCTTTGGTCTCGCCGATGGAAGACAACGAAGGTCTCTGTTGGTATGAGAATTGCATTCTCTTGGCGATCTCATGTGAACTCAGGGCTTTTGGTGAAACATATTGTGGTCTACATGGCATCTCCCCGACATCACTAAGCTATAGCAAAGGCTAGTAAGACAAATGGATGCATCTCGGTATGACTTATGAGCTTCGATGTAAAGTCTTGGTGAGCCCGTTGGGTCTTTTCGACGAGGTCAATGAATGGTTTTCGGCGAGAGGTTGGCATTGTCTTGGCGACCTATGGATGAAAGGAGCATATCGATAGGAGTTAGCGATATCGGTATGAGGTCTCAGTGAGTGACCTTCGGTCTCGCCGATGGAAAATGAGGGACCTCGTCGGCATAAAAAATGATTTGTCTCAACGACACTCAAGGATGGTTGGGGTCTTTCAGTATAACAAAGTAATCTGCAAGAGGTCTTCCCAAGAGTGATTTGTTACGACGATAAGTTTGATCACGGGGGTTCTCAGCAAAACAAAGGCTTGTCTAAATGACATCTCCCCGATATCACAGAGCTACAACAAAACACAAAGGGGACATGCAGATGCTTCTAGTCTTCGATGTAACAAGCAATTGGTCACAGTGACATGTGAATGGTAAAAGATCTCTTAGGGAAAATAAGGTGATCTACAGGATATCTCCCCGATGGAAGTGGTCACGAAAAAAGTGAGTAACACCAAGCGAAGCAATTAATGATTGAATTGCCTTCAACATGACGATACGATATGTCTCGCCGACTATTTCATAAATGAAAAATTGAAATTTGAATAACTGAGGCTGACATGTAAATTGCTAAATTACCGTTGCAGGCCGACTTGATTGGAGCCCAAATTCTATGGAAGGCCGACATGGATTTTCAATATGTTTATTTTCTTGATGCTGGTGTATAAATAGGCATTTTTGTAATTGTAAGATCACCAATTATTAGATATTTGATACACAGCAAGTAGATAGAGTGGAATAAAATTATCAGATCAGAGACTATTATTGCATGATTTCAGAATGGAGGTATTTATGAAAATCAGTTGATGTTGTTGCATTTCTCTGGTGTCAATTATTTGTTGAATTTAATTAAAGTATTGCTAAGCTATCTCCAAGATTGAGGTTTTTTGGTTGTTTGAATTGATATGACAAGTTTATATATAATTCATCAGTGCACATTTACTATATCTGTGTGATTGATTGATTGGTTCTTTCAAGCAAAGATTAAATCCTTTTAGTTAATCACAGTAATCAGAGAGAATCATTTGGATTGTTTCAAGTAGAGCTTCGTAATCACATTTTGCATGTTTATACAAGTTGTAAACATAGTATATGCCAGATAATTTGTGTTTCTCCAGAGAAGTGTTGATCATCTTGATCTCATTTGACTCTGCATACCCAACAAGACACTGGTCTCTGCACTTCATCATTTTGAATTCATTCAGTTTCTTTATATCTGTTTATTGAGCATTTTAGGATTTAGAGTTGAAGATTGCTGTTGTGATTGATTTCATTTGTTCACTTCCATTTACCATTGTGGACAAATCATTGCAAGAAAGATAATCATAAGATAAGTCTACTTAATTTAGAGAGGTACAACCGCCCAAGGTTTAGCAACACCTAAAGAGTAGAAGGTTGAGTTATCTTGACCTTGTCTATTACCCTAAAGCATATCAAGAGATTGGAAGCCTCTTGAGGTATCTTTCCTGCATTTTTGAGAGCTAACAGGCCCCATGGATATGCAGGGGATTGATGCAGTTAATTATTCTCAAGATTTTTCTATTGTGGAGAAGGAAGTGAAGAAGGAACGTATGGAGGCGTTAGCTGATTTGGAGAAATTACCAAATAAGGAGAGGATAAAGGTGGATGTTGTGGATGTCAAGGATTCCCCATCCGAAGAAAAGGATGAACAAAATAGGGGTTGTTCTGATGCCTTTGTTGACTTGGAGCAAAAGGGTTAGCCTCCAGTTAATTGGGATGAAATTGACATGAATATGTTTTGTAGAATGGTCGAAGATAGGATGAGAAACCTGCTTTCCCTGGTTAAGTGGTTATTTTTTGAGGTTAAGGAGCTCAATCTTCAGATGAAAAATTGAAAGGATGTTTGTGTTGCTATGCTAAGAGGTAACTAAAAGGAGTAGGAAATAAAAGGCAAAGTGAAATCAATGTATATTAAGCTTGATAAGCTATTGGCCGATGTTGATCGTTTGGGGGTTTCTCATGAGGAAATAATTTACTCTTTGGAAGTTATTGTTAATAAAATGTTAGAGGATAGAGTGGCAAGTCTGGAGGATAAAATGGGAAAGATGTCAGAGGACTTGAAAATGATGGTCAATATTAGCAATAACTCTTTGAAGACCACTGTTATGGGTCTTTTTGTCCTAAATGAGAAAGTGTTGAATTGGACAAGAAAACCACTTGAATTGGGTAATATGGAGGAAAGGATTGAAGAGATTAGTGGCTCTGACCTGGTGGAGAAAGCGGAAGCTTCTACTCCTATGCTGGAGAAGGACATGCAGGCGGGTTTGTGCCTTAGGACAAGGAGCAAGATGAAAAAGAGGGTTGTTGTTGTTGTTGAGGAGCTAAAGGATGTTACCAATATCCATGAAGAGGTCATCCAAGAGAACATGGCCTTGGCTAATGTTTTAGATAATTTTCTATAGCTGGTGCTTCCTCTTTTGGTTCAGGAGGTTTGCTGATTTTTTTGCTTTTGGGTTTGCTGACGGGTTGCTAATGTTCCATCTTATGTCAAATTTTTGGTTTTTTGGGCTATTGGGCTTAGTGGTTTAATTTCTCTTGTAGCTTGGCATCATTGTAAAGGGTTTTTAGGCCCCTTGAAAACCTATTTTTCCTTATCAAAAATTGTTTGAATCTGATTTTCTATTGTACAATTGTTTTTTTATGTGCTTTTTACTTTTTGCATGTGGATTACCCTTAGAAAGAGACTACTTATCTTTTCTTAAATGAATCCTTTACATTTCCTGTCTATGAAAGGAATTTACTACTTGACAACAGGTTTGTGAGTTTCATACAAATTAAGATTGCTGTAAAAGGCCATCCTTGCAAATGTTGTTTGGTCTAGAATTATAATGTAAAATAAAAAAACTTGCTAGGAGAATAAAATAGGTTTTCAATTGTCCAAGTACAACATAATATTACTGAAGCATTTCAAAGTTTAGGCATTTAAGATTCATGGATCTCCTTGGAGGTCACCCACCTAATATAATAATAGTAAATTAGTATGAACCTTTAGTCATAAATTAAAATGCAATATAATATCTCTATGTCTCTCATACATTAATGTTTCATATAACCACATACCTTGTAAATGTTGACAATCGACTTATGGCATTCCTTAAGTCAACTGTAAGACAAGAATCCCCCCTAATTTCCGATGGCATGATATACTATCAAACACATTTATGAAAATTAACAACATTCGATTTTCACAGTCCATGATAGTTATGTAAAAATTTGCACACAGTTTATCTAGAAATCTTACTCACATAACATTTATGAAAAGGTCATTAGTAATTTTTTCTCGCACAAAAAAATATCAAAATAAATTTAGTGCTTAATCAATGTTGTCTCGACTATTTCCACCCACTTTCCTCTTAGCGATTTCGTATTTCTACGCCATCCATGTCCTCTCTCCATGGCCTCCTCTGTGAATAAAAATGCTGCCATAGAAGCTTTCATCGCACTACCGTCGGGAAGGAAGAAGCAACTTGCGGGACTGTGGTAAAAACTTCTTTACCACACTGAGCTGATGAAGGAGCCACATGATAGTGGTGGTCACTATACTACCACATGCCAATGGTAGAAGACTTGCAGGAGTCACCACAACACCGCTAGGAATAGAAAAATGTACCTTTACAACAATGAAAATAGTCACTATACAACAATGATAGGCGCTCAATTAAACACACTTGGCGCCACCTTAGGCGCCCCAAAATGATTACATTAATAGCCAAAATTTGGTGCTCAAGTTGGCGTTAAGGAAGAAATCAAATGACAAAAAAGGGAAAATGTCGCATGAAGGAGAAATCAAAATAAAAAATTTAAAAATTTCCCACATGAAGGAAGAAATCAGACAACAAAAAAGGGAAAAATGCCATGCGAAGGAAGAGAGCAGAGCGCTACCAGCAACTGAAGAGAGCACAAAGCCAGGATGCATGGAGGAAGTCTAGTGAGGAGAGTACGCAGGTATTTGAATTTTCTCATAATATTATATAAAATTTATTAAACGATATTTAAATTTTTTTTTTCTTCGATTGGTGATAATATTTTTATTTTATTTAAGATAAATCAAAATATACAAAGCTCCAAATAAAAATTTCTTCTAGCACCATCACTTCATGTCTACCCAAACACCAGCTATTTACAGTATCGAAACCAAAAACAGAGCTTAACCCCTTAATCTTATACATCAACATCTAGCTTAAGCACATTGAACTAGTTTACGTAGAATTTCCAGAAGCTACCCAGATGCAATGGGCACATTTCCACCAGTGGCTTCACCTTCTTTCTCGGATGCAAACCCTTCTTCTCACATAGCTCCTCTTTGGCGATGGCTTTGAGTCCCACTATTATTTCCTCAATCTCCATTAATTCAATGCACAGTTTCAAAGCTTGCCACCCCCATTCTACACCCTCTCTCCACACGGCTTTGGTTCTTCCTTCTAGCCACCTAATGAAATGGAGATTTATCTTTGCTACTTCTAGGTCCACACCTTCCGTTCCTTCACTCACAAAACCTTGTCCTAGTATAGCCATTTCTAGGATACTGTCCATGTTCACTAAGAAATCCCTATGTACCAATGCTTTCATCACTTTCCTTACAACCTCCACCGACTCTCCTAAGTCCAGTCCCCACACCATGATTAGAGACTATATATCTATATTAGTCTAATATTTGTGCTTCAAATCTTCGAAGCCATTACCTAGAATGATTTACACATATTGCGCCACCTTCACATCCTTGTACAAGAACAAGCCACACGATCTCTTCACTGTCACTTTTCCATCAAAAGGATCCAATTTCCTCCTCACTTTCAAAGTGAAGTTGGCCTCCATTTGTTCTCTGGTACATTAGACACCAGACTACTTCTTACCATTGTCCTAACACTCTCCTTACTCCCACAAACCAAGAAGAATCGAAGGAAATGAAAGAAAAAACTTCATTACACAACAAATTGCTGGCCATCAACATTAATGTTGAACATACGTCCAACGCTGGCAAAAAGAGCTAATTCTTCAAAATTTCGAAAAACATTCCTTCAAAACAATTTGTAAGTATATTTAATATGTTAAATGATATATTTGTTTTATTTCCTTGGAAAAAGTAAATGATTGCATATTAATTAGTTTAACTAGTCCATGTGCCATGTTTTGATAGGAGGAGAAATATGGTTGCCATCCAAAGCAATTTGAAAAGAATATGTTACAAAGCAAAAAGTGGAACGATTTTTTAATCTGGATGGAGAATGAGGTATCAATAGTTGAGTTTCAATAACTTAGTTGGATAGTGTTGTGCTAATATGTCAATTTGCATCTCTTGTGTTGAGTTTATTGATTGTAGGATGAGTAAATAGAGCTCAAATCTTATGATTAAAATATGACCATTTATGTGCATGAATAAATAGTAGAAGGATGCAGATGAACTCAATTCATCTGACTTTATGCCTCTTGGTAGGAATTCGTCTTGAATCTTTAATATCAGGTGCCCGAGACTTCCCTGTAGCTTTTATCTTTTAGATGAGGTTGCTCTTATAGCTCTCTTACTTGATAAATCCTTAAAACTCTGAATTCTTAACATTCAAAAGATAAATGGAATGTCCTCAACACCCAGTAGAGCTATCCAAAAAAGCTAACTAAAAGCGAACCCAGTTTTTTAATTTAATAATTTAATTATAAAGTTTAAACTTTGAATGTTAATTTTTTTATATGTTATTAGCTTATTGTATGCTACAACATTGTTTAATATTTATATCTATAAATTGTCTCTATCACATTAATAGTGTGTCAAAATGGAAAGGAAATTATCAGAAGTAGTATGCTCTAAATTGTAATACTTAGTGAATCTAGATCCATAGTTAGTAATGTCCAAACAAAACTTGTCCCAACAGCCATAGGGAAATGGGAAAAGTTAATGGGTAATAATCAATGGGCTACGTAGGAGGCTGTCATACTGTCAGCTAATTAACTAAGCCTTCCCCCATGCACTCTTGAATTGGTGGGGGGGAGTCTAAAAGAGCTTACATTGCTTCTTACCATTGAACTTAATGCAAAAAATATTCCACATCTTAAACCGCCAAATGGTCATGTGATCGGATTTCCTTTTGTAATTGGGAAAGAGGAAGCCATCCTCCTTCTAAGTTGGATTCAACATTTACTGCACACATCTAGGAGGTCTCTTCCTACGAAATTCAAGACAAGTATCATGGAAACAAAATGGCTTAAAACCTCTAGGGGATATCAATCTCACAACATGTGTTTCTTGTTAGATTATGAGTAGTCATAGACCAGTTTGCAGTTTGATGTGCTTTGAATCCTTACATCTAAAGGAAATTTTCTTAACATAAATATTGCTAGGGAATTTCAATGTTGTCATTGTAGTTGTGATGCAGAGTGGCAGGGGAAGCAATACCTTTTTCCAATAGCTTCTCTAAATGCACACATCAACTTCACTATTCCTTCCAACAAGAAACTTGATCACCCAACTCAACTCACACAACCAGACATGTTTGAAGGACTTGGGGATGCTGTGTACACTCTCAAAATGTCAAAACAAGACCAAATAACCTAACTTTACACTCAAAAACTCCCATTCTCTCATCACTCTTACACAAGCCCATGCAACCTTGCAACATTGCCAAATAGGACAATCAAAATAAAAACTTATTAAAGGCATTAACCAGACAATGAAATCAGGTTTTAGACATCTAACAAGATCCCCCACAAGTTCCCAAAAGCACAGGATCAAACACCCAAAACAAATGTATCAAAAGATTGATTTACAAGCCATAAACAAGGCTTAACTAGGCATGTACAAGGAAGCTTTCAACTTGTCAAGGCACACCCCAACACCCCTAATGGATTTAAAAGACTCCAACAGGTTCCCCCAAGACCCCTTTCACATATTTCATTCATTCTATTTCTTTAAAATACTCAGAAATCAAAAGAAAAACTTACAAATGATCATTTTCTGGACTGTTTCAAGGTAAAACCAGAGCTAGGGCATCACATAACTTTTGTAAAACTATATTTTTCAATATGAAACAAATTTCAGAATGTAAAGGAGTCCTAAATATACCAAGCCACCAGTTTTTAGATTTTTCCCATGGTGGAAATGAGAATTACATCCATTTTGGTAACCAAACCCTTGTTTTGCAAGATTTCAGACCCACTTTCACTAAAATTGATGTAACTTATTCAATTCTTAATGAAAACGAGAAAAATCACCACCAAAAGAAAGTATATTCTTCCCTATTTCAAAAAAATTCAATTTAGAGTCCGTACAATGATGTACCAGACCGTACCAAGCACGGGATCAGGAAAAAATGCTGTAAAAAACAGAAAAAACAAAGTTTTCTTCTTATTAAATGCTTCAAAACTTCAAAACTGCCAACAACAGCCCAACCTAGACCCAAGGGAGGATTTTTAAACTTGTTTCCAATCATTTACAACTGCCCTCAACTGATTTTTGAAGGAGGGAACCATTAGTTAATGAAATTACATCATTAATGTTGATTTTACGCCAAATTTCCTTATGACAACTTTGCATTTTGAAGCAACTTTGCAATCCTAAAGACCTAAGACCTTAACAACCATTCAAATAACATTGAAACAGCCTTATTACATTTTCAAGACCCCAAACCTTGCACAATTACATAAAAATTCACATTTTTGCCTTCAAAGGCTACAAAAGCAACTTTTAGTGCAAGATTGCATTGTTGCATATTTTGACTCAAAACTCAAAAAATCACCCTAGATCTTTCTCAATGGTCTTGATTGACCTTATTAATGACTAAAAGACTCAAAAAGACTAATTCTAACCTCCTAACAACATTTTTTCATTAAATGAGCGAAAATGGAGGATGAGGTGTAGGTGCTCTTGCACCATACACCCCCCCTAGAAAAGACTCATGCCTCATGAGTTGTGTTTGATACCACTATCTCCAAGCTTCAAACAAGGTCCACTAATCCACAAAGCCACTCCATTGGTTCATGTAAACTGGAACTGCAAACAACCTTGCACTTCTAGCATTTTGGAATGCATTGATACATGCATTTTCCCTCTTCTCTGTCCTCAGACCTACAAACAGTCTTTTATCTTTTCCCTGAGCAAGATTGAATTGTTTACTGTGTTTTTCACCTGCATACAAATAAGTATTAGTAACTCTATGATCTTTGTTGTTTCCTTTGTTACCTTCATGCTTGCAACTATCTTTTTGTCCCTGTTTTCCTTGTCTTTCACTCATTGCCTCATCAAGTTGTTTTGCCACTGTCAAATCAAACTTATGTACTGTACTTCCTGCAAAATTTGTTTGTTTCTCAGACCTGGTCTTAACTATAGGGCATTCAATGGTTCCTAATAACACATTCTCATGCAAACTCACTGTCCTCACCTTCTTTACCTCTGTATTTTCCTTTACATCTGTTATCCCTGCATTTTTAGTCTTAGAACTGATTACATGATCAGAATATTTGTTTTCCTTTATCACATTTATAGGTTCCTTCTTGCCACACATTATGACCTTTGCTTTACCTTTAGCATCTTCTACAAGAGGAGTTAACACAAAAGAATGACCATCTTGAACTATGGTGTAAGTATTTTCCCTACCATCATACAATGCCCTCTTGTCATATTGCCAAGGTCTGCCTAATAAGAGATGACAACAGTCCATTGGAAGAACATCACACACAACACTATCATGATAACCACCAATTTGAAAATCCACTATAGCCTTTTCATTCACCAACAAAGATTGATCATCAGTTAACCATGAGATTTTATAGGGACATTCATGAGGAATCTTTTTCAATCCTAACTTATTGACCATTTCACATGACACCATGTTTTCAGTTGATCCAGAATCAATGACTACTCTACATACCTTGTCCTTGCACTTACAATTTGTCTTGAAGAGACTTTTCCTTTGCAAAGGTGCTTCCTCTTTTGCTGCCTTCAAGATTGTTTTTCTCACCATCAACATTTCCCCAACCTCAGGATCTGCATTCCTACTTGGAGAACAATTACTTTCACACTCCTCTTCCTGTACCAATTGTGCTCTTCTATCAATCTTCTTGTCTCCACTAGAAGAACTACCAACCCTCTCAGGACACTTCCATGAAGGATGGCCAAACTCATTGCATGTGTAGCATCTTCCTGCAAAATCATTAGAACCTCTACCAATACCAAACCTTCCTCTACCTCTAAAACCAAAACCACCTCTAGAATCATTGTGATCTTTACCTTTGTTTGCTCCTTGATCTTCATTTGGCTGCTTTGATGTAGAAGGTATTCCTCTTCCTCTTGCACTAGGACCACCTCTTCCTCTTACTGCTTTCTCTTGTCTCCTTTTAAGCTTCTCCTCCACCCTGATTGCCATTTGATAACAATCCTCTACACTCCTAGGGTTAGCCAAAACCAATTCATCCTGTATATTAAGCCTCAAACCACCAATATACCTAGCAATTTTTTCATCTTCATTCTCATGATGACTAGACCTCAAACTTAATTTATAAAACTCCTCAGTATAGGACTTAATATCCATTTCCCTTTGCCTCAAACTTTGCAATTTTTTAAACATTTGAATTTGGTGATCTTTTGGTAAGAATTTACCTTTGAGTTTAGATATCATCTTGTCCCATGATGTGATTTTAGACTTTCCTTGTTTCCTCCTCTCAGACTGAAAGTAATTCCACCATACCAAAGCATGACCCTGCAACTTAGTCTTTGCAATCCTTATTCTTTGCTCCTCGGGAACTTCTTCACATTCAAAATGGTTATCTAATGCAGCAATCCAATCAAGTAGTTCTTCATCATTTAGACTACCACCATATTTAGAAACATCAAGTTTTACCTTAGGCTTGTCACCTTTCACTGCCTTCAACAACTTTGCCATTCTTTGGTCTTCTGGATCAAGTTCTTCTTCCATGTCTTCAAACTCCTCATCTTCCTCTTCTTCTGGCTCACTCTCTTCAGCATCTCTTCTCTTGTTTGTCTCCAGGGCTATGACTCTCTCTTCCAACTCTTTGAGTTCTCTTGCATGCCTTTCCTTCATCTCCCTCATCTCTTTAGCCATATCTTTGCTCTTTGGAGGCATCTTGTCAACCTTTCCTTTTCTTCAACCTGCAAAATGCAAACCAAAACCTACTCCCTGCTCTGATACCACTATGATGCAGAGTGGCAGGGGAAGCAATACCTTTTTCCAATAGCTTCTCTAAATGCACACATCAACTTCACTATTCCTTCCAACAAGAAACTTGATCACCCAACTCAACTCACACAACCAGACATGTTTGAAGGACTTGGGGATGCTGTGTACACTCTCAAAATTTCAAAACAAGACCAAATAACCTGACTTTACACTCAAAAACTCCCATTCTCTCATCACTCTTATACAAGCCCATGCAACCTTGCAACATTGCCAAATAGGAAAGTCAAAATAAAAACTTATTAAAGGCATTAACCAGACAATGAAATCAGGTTTTAGACTTCTAACAAGATCCCCCACAAGTTCCCAAAAGCACAGGATCAAACACCCAAAACAAATGTATCAAAAGATTGATTTACAAGCCATAAACAAGGCTTAACTAGGCATGTACAAGGAAGCTTTCAACTTGTCAAGGCACACCCCAAAACCTCTAATGCCTTTAAAAGACTCCAACAGGTTCCCCCAAGACCCCTTTCACATATTTCATTCATTCTATTTCTTTAAAATACTCAAAAATCAAAAGAAAAACTTACAAATGATCATTTTCTGGACTGTTTCAAGGTAAAACTAGAGCTAGGGCATCACATAACTTTTGTAAAACTCCATTTTTCAATATGAAAAAAATTTCAGAATGTAAAGGAGTCCTAAATCTACCAATCCACCAGTTTTTAGATTTTTCCCACGGTGGAAATGGGAATTACATCCATTTTGGTAACCAAACCCTTGTTTTGCAAGATTTCAGACCCACTTTCACTAAAATTGATGTAACTTATTCAATTCTTAATGAAAACGAGCAAAATCACCACCAAAAGAAAGTAGATTCTTCCCTCTTTCAAAAAAATTCAATTTGGAGTCCGTACAATGATGTACCAGACTGTACCAAGCACGGGATCAAGAAAAAATGCTGTAAAAAACAGAAAAAACAAAGTTTTCTTCTTATTAAATGCTTCAAAACTTCAAAACTGCCAACAACAGCCCAACCTCGACCCAAGGGAGGATTCTTAAACTTGTTTCCCATCATTTACAACTGCCCTCAACTGATTTTTGAAGGAGGGAACCATTAGTTAATGAAATTACATGATTAATGCTGATTTTACGCCAAATTTCCTTATGACAACTTTGCATTTTGAAGCAACTTTGCAATCCTAAAGACCTAAGACCTTAACAACCATTCAAATAACATTGAAACAGCCTTATTTCATTTTCAAGACCCCAAACCTTGCACAATTACATAAAAATTCACATTTTTGCCTTCAAAGGCTACAAAAGCAACTTTTAGTGCAAGATTGCATTGTTGCATATTTTGACTCAAAACTCAAAAACTCACCCTAGATCTTGCTCAATGGTCTTGATTGACCTTATTAATGACTAAAAGACTCAAAAAGACTAATTCTAACCTCCTAACAACATTTTTTCATTAAATGAGCGAAAATGGAGGATGAGGTGTAGGTGCTCTTGCACCAAGTTGGCATTAAAGTCGATACCTGCAACATTGAAAATGATCCTTATATAAGAATTCCCTCCATCTTGTTGGCTTGCAACACTCTTGATGGTGCCTACATGAAATCTGATTTTGATTCCTCTTCTACAGTAGAGGGTTCATATCATTGATCTAACTCTTCTGAATTATCAGAATCAAAATCACTAGCTTCCAAATTCAAAAATTCCCAACCACCATCTTCAATAAATTTATTTGGATCATTAGTAATACTCTTCAAAATTGGCTGCTAGTTCAAGTTCATTTTGATTTCATAATACTTTATATCCATGGAGTTCAACCATTCCTTGATGCCATCAAGTGAAGATTGAGGAATGGAATCAATGTGGAGTACATCTTGCCTGAAGTCTTTGAAAACAATAGCCATATCAAATTCCTTTTTCCCAAGTCCTACTCTCTCAAGGTTAGCAATATCAATCTCACTAATAGGGATTACTAGGAAAGATAATTCCCCTAACTCTACCAAACATTTTACTGTAGGAACAATAAAAGCAGAGGCTTTGAAAGGAACTCCATGAAAACCAAGCTCGCTAAATGGTATATCAAACTCTAGTTCAAAATCTTTTAGATGAGGCTGCTCCCATAGCTCTCTTACTCGCTTAACAAATCCTTGAAACTTTTTATTGATTTTATTTTTCCTGTCCCTCTCTTGTTGTTCTTCCTTAATTTCATCAGGATCATACATTGACCTTCTTTCCCCTCCTAAAGTTTGGACCACATCCATTACCTCCACATAAAACTAGACATCCTTGGTCTTCTTGGTTCCCACATCGTGATATGGTTATGCAAATGAAAATGAAGCAAAGTAATCATCTCCTTCTCCGCTGGCTAGAATAATGCATGCTTAATGTTTTGATACAAGATATCAGCTCTCTCTTCTCTCATGGTTGAATATTACTGAAATCCATTATGGTGGGCCTCCAGATTTCCATTCATCTTTCTTCCTCTTCCACCAAATGCTGGCCTGATCCATAAGTCTGCAAGCCTAATTAGCTTTGTTTTTGAAAGCTGAAGTTTCTCTTGACTCACCAGTATTAGCTGTAACTTTTTTGAAATTTTATTATGGTATGTGCACTTTGATATGATGTAATATGATTGTGGTTTCATCTCATATGTTGCAATATTAGATATATAACAAATAAATAAATTATTGCATAGAATAAATAATAACTTTTCATTTTAAATGTTTTTTTTTTGTAGAACACGGGTCTTCTAGAAGATCAAGATGATCCTTAACATGATATAGATCCACAAAATATTGGTTTTGTTGGTATAGATCACATGGAAGAGGATGATGATGATGCAGATATGAAAGACACCAAGGCCGATGACAATGATGATGACAATGACGATGATGACAACGACGATGATGATGATGATCATGATGGTGATGATGATGATGAGACAGTTGATGATAATAACCAGTGACATTCATGATCATATAGACTACATCATGGATCATCGTTGATATATCGTTATGATGACTCTTTTCATGGTTACTATCATATGTATCATTTTCACAGCCTACAGTACTATATTGTTGAGTTGTATCATATTGACATGTGTCATTTTCACTGTATTATTTGGAATGTATCATCTTGAATTGTATCAATTTGAGTTACATAATTTATCAATTTTATTTATATCATTTGTACATGTATCATTTTCACTTATGTCGACTATTGGACATGTATCATTTTGACATGTTTTTGATGTACTGGCATATTTGACTTTCACTTGTTTTAGTTATATATGATGACGATCTTATCAGTATTGACTTGTCAATTTACATATATTAAAAGTGGTCGATGATTTTTGGATGGATATTTATTAAGTATGATGATTTTAATTTACTGCTTAGGATGGATGTCAAATTCAATTAAATTATAGATATTTGACTCACTTTTTTTAATTATAGATGATGATCATGTTACAATAATTATATTTTTATTTAATCATATGAGTTAAATAATTAAATTAGTTACTCTATAATCATATGAGTTATTTAAGAGGAACGATATATTTAACTAATTAAATTGAAATAAAACATATTAAATTAATAAATGGAAGCAAAACAAGAAGCATTTTTAGAAGAAAAAAAGGAAGCAATAATGGAAGCCAAACTAGAAGCAAACTAGAAGCAATATTGGAAGAAAAATTGGAAGCAAAACCATAAGCAAAACTGGAAGCAAAACTAGAAGCAAATTTGGAAGCAAAACTAGAAGTAAAACTAGAAGCAAACTTGGAAGCAAAACTAGAAGCAAACTGGAACAAAATCGAAAGCAAAATTGGAGCAAACCGGAAGAAAAATTGGAAGCAAAACCAAAAAAAAAATTAGAAGCAAAACCTAAAGCAAAACCTGAAGCAAAACCAAAAGCAAAACCAGAAGCAAAACCGGAAGCAAAATTGGAAGGAAAACTAGAAGCAAAATTGGAAGCAAAACTAGAGGAAAATTTTGAAGCAAAATTGGACATCAAATTAGAAGCAAAACTAGAAGAAAAAATGGGAGTAGACGTGGAAGCAAAACTAAAAGCCAAATTGGGCGCCAATTTCGGCTTAATTTCTGACGTTACTTCTCAGCACTATTTTAGGCGCTTTCGGAGGCGCTATGATTTTTCGGTGCTAAAAATGACACTAAATACGATGGAAAAATAGGTGCAACATCCAACATCGAGTTGACCATGCCTGTTTGCGCCGAGTTTAGCACCAACCAAATTGTTCAATTCATGGCTCAAAATACACTAAAATCTAGCACAAAAGTTGGCGCTAATTGCTTGTTGTGCTATTGTGAATGCTTGAGGATTCTTATCAAGTGGTATCTCATATTGGCATCAAAGGCATTACAATAGTTCACCAGACATACACATTCATTTAATCTTAAATGAGGAGGTAGCTGGTTCATGGCTTTTTGAAATCTTACATTGAAATCAGCCACACCCTCATTGGAAATTTTAACAATATTATTAAATTGATTAAAAAGAAACCTTAAATCAGTCTTATCACCATACTGTTCTTTGAATAGCCTCCTAAATTCCTCCCAAGACCCAATACTCTTAGCAGGAAAATTTCTATACCACTCTCTAGCATCCTAAGTAAGTGATTGCATAAATAACTTCATCATGAAATCCTTTGCTTCTACCTCAAAGTCATCCATGACATTGAAAAATGCTTTAAGGTGGTCTTCACCACTCAAGGCATTGTTTCTAGAGAATCTAACCAAAGCAAGCCTAAAATATTTAGGAAATGGGTTAGGATAACCAAGAATCCCAGTGAAACACAACTATTGATATCTTTCAACTTGCATGGGTCTCCTAGTAGCTTGGTCTCTGTGATAATTTCTAGGCTCGTCATACTTTTGGTCATCAGATTGAGTATTATCCTTACCCTTTCCATCTCTATTATTATTTCCGCCTCCTTTCTTCTTTCCCTCATCATCTTCACAATAAGAGTTCTTATTTTTATCATTTCCTCCACCTCCACCACCCTAATCTCCACCACCACCTCCAATGGCAGCATGTCCCTTAGACTTCTTCCTTTGAGATTCACTATCATTATGTCTATAGCTTGAAGCTTCTAGATTTGGTACGGAGATCTTAAGAAAATAAATCTTTCTAGCTATCTCTGCATTAGCAGCTTCGATTTCAACTTTCTTCAACTCTTCTTGTAATTTTTCATTTTCCAATTACAATCTTAAGATCTCAAGGTTTTAGGGTGCAGTGGATGGGGTATGATCAATCTTAACATTTTGGGTGGAAGTATTAACATATGAAGTATTGGTACTTGTGTTGGTATTGGTATTGAAGGTATTAAAGGTAGTTTTCTCTGGATGATCAATGAGATTCTTCCCATGATCTATATGTTGTGATTTCTTAGCAGTAGCAGAAGGATTTGAGGCTTTGGTGGTTGCAAAAGATGTGGTATAGGTATTAGTAGCAGAGGTTCCCATTTGAATGGTCACCTTAGGTGGATCATGGGTCATTTTAGTAGCAAAATTAGAAACATTTTCCTGAAATTCCTTTTGTTTTGCTTCTTCTCTCATCTTTTCTAATCTTTCCCTCTGAGCATTTTTTTCCTGAATCTTAGCCTTGATTATTTCCTCCATTTCTTTCAACTCCCTTACTCTTTTTTCTTCCAACTCTCTAATCTTATGTTCCTCTTCTTCCTTAAGCCTAAGCTCTTCCTCTTCTAAGGCTTGCATATCTTTATCTATATCTTCCTCATTTTCTAGGATATCTCTAGACTCACTTTGCTTGGGAGTAAAAAAAATCAAGGTTAGTTGGTTCTCCCTCAAGGGGAAGGTGCAATTTTACATTAGGGGATTCACCTTTGGGCTTAAAATTTCCTTCATTAAAGACATATCCAACTCCAGGGGCTAAAGGTTTTGAGAATTTCTTATTCTTCTCCCAGAATTCCCACTTATCTTCTTCTCTTAACACATCAAATTCATTGTCAAATACTTCCTTGATGGGAAAACTTCCTTGATCTACCTTAGGTACCTCCTCTTCACATGCTTCCTCATGAAAATTTGTACTATTTACTTCATTATTAAAAGTAGGAGATGCATCAATGGGAAGTTTAGTCTACTTACTTGATTCTGCACATTTCTTAACCCTGGTGGATTGCTTGTCCTTTATAAGCTCAGAATCTAGCTTCTACTCAAGATGCTTCTTCATGTAGCTTCTTGTCTTCATGGTTTCAAATAGTATTAAAAATCCTCCTTCTCATGTTCTCTTTGAGAGTTTATCTTTACACTGATATAAGAGACTTCAGAGTCACCACCTAGGATGTTGGGAAATAGTAATTGATTGTACTTTGACTTGGTACTTGTAACCTTAGAAAAGATTTTGAACATGAACTGACACAAGGTGAAAGAATGGACCAAAAATTGATGCATAAGACTGGACATGACTTATGTAATGAAAATTTGAACCAATTATTCTCCAAACAATGAAGAGCAATAAAATACTCGACTCTGACTGTACCAAATCTAAACTAGAGACTTTGGACTTAGAAATCCCCAGTAGAGTCGCTAATCTATAAGAACCAAGTTGATCTTTAGAATTTCCTATGGACTTTTCCATTTCCAATATTTAGAAATCTAAAGGGATTGGCCAATGAATGAGTGAAAGCAACAAATCTTTCCTCTTGCACTTTGGGCTATGTGAAACCTGGGAGGGTGATCCCACAATGTATATTCAAGAACTTATGCAATTAACATTTAAATACATTGTAAATACCAGATAATTATCATATTATCACTTAACAACGTAGTATATCAAAATATTTAACTGCTCTTTTAACAATATCCTACACTTGGAGCATGTGAATAGTGAAATTCATCAAAAAAATAACTACAATGGTAACTCATTTGAAAAGTTTGTAAATAAAGAGTGATTTGCTGATGAACCGACCCATAAAATGTATTATGAATATATTACTCAAGCCAGTTCCTTATCCTAAACACGGATTTAGTCTTAACCTACGTAACCTGATGACAATTTTACACATAGCATCATATAAGCTTTAAAAATACTATATTAGAACATCTCCACATTATATTCTTGACCACCACTTCTTATGAATATCCTAGCACTCAATTCATATGAATCAATAACTTCATTGAAGCATTTACATTAATTCTTTGAATCAACAAGCAAGAACAAAACCCTACATCCACTGGAAATCAATGGAGATGAACAAAAAAATCCTTGATTATAGTATTCATAACTCATAGAACAAGTACATAGGAGAGAAAAATGGCCATGAAATTTGCACCATTTTGTATTGTATTTTCTAATTTTTATTATCAGAATTACATACATACTAACATAATTAGAACCTAAGATAAAACTCAAAATATGCTCAGTATTCTTCTTTACATTTCTCTGTGATCAATTGCAATACAACAAACCTTGTACTTCTAGCCTTGAATTCCTTATAGAAACAAAGGAGAAAAACAAGCTTGGGGACATAAAGTACACATGTCACAATTCTACTAGATCACTAAAACATATATTCCCTTTGTAGTTACATTTGCATTCTCAGATGGAGGGAAACATACATGAGACAAAATTTATCCTCATTAGTTGTTAGAGATCCAGTCCCACCTTTCAAAAGGAATCTTCAAGCAGTTTTAACAATATCCACATGCTCAAAAAGTGTGTCCACACACATAAAGTGACAATGAAAGAAAGCATAAAAGAATAAAACAGGAAAGGACACAAAATATGTCCACGTTTGCAAACTTATCATCAATTCAAATTGGGGAGAAAGAAATATATTGTCCATACTTTAACAAAATCCTAATCTGTACTAATTTTAGGTTGTGCATTGCATTTCTCCATCCATTACTCACCATGATTGCAGATTTCAAAATTAGAATTACAAGTGTCATCCCATCATTGGATTTAATCCTCCACTCCATTCAAATATTTTCTCTTCTAGGCCAAGAACTCCTCCTCAGTGGGCCAACTGAATTTCATGACATTATCAACCCTTTGTCTATAAGGCAAATATTTGGTAACAACTTGATTGTCTTCCTTATCAAATTCTTCCAGGACAATCTCTACATGGGCCAACATGTCCATGTTCCTCTTTAATGTTCCCATATCATGCCCCTGGAAAATTGAAGTAGATTGACTTGAAATGACATCATTAGTTTCCTTTCTCCATTCCTACAAAGTCTTGATGTTACTATCATCCCTTAAAATGGATGGCAAGAGACCATGATGTGACTCATGAAAATTGCTGACCAATTCCCTTATCCTGGCTTCCAAAGGCTCAATAACTCCCCTGAATTCCTGAATCTCATTTACAATAGTAATGGTGGGCTTAAGCTTCTCAGGGGGGTTAGCATCCTACTTGGCTCCAATAGACATAATCCTCAATTCTTGCAACCTAGGGATCCATGTCTCCATAAGCAGAATAGCCCTCTCCTTATCATTGCCACAATTATTTATAGTAGATTTCATGGAGGAATAACTATCATGAATACTATTTAGTCTATTAACAACCCCTCTTTTTGAGTGTTCCAAGACTGTAGTGACAATCTTCACATTACTCATAAAGACATCCCTGTAATGATTGTCACATTTCTCTTTATAATCATTTAACTACCTAAGTAACTCTTCCTTGCTGACACCTTCCTCAGCCTATGGTACTTTTGATGTACCTGACTCTATCATTGAAATGGGCACAGTTCCCATATTGTATGGCATAATTTCCCATGAAGAACTTGTTGAAGGGGCATAATCAGCACGGGTGTAGCTTCATGTGGAGTGGAAGGAGAATCAACACTAGTCTGCATTTGCTCTCTTGATTGAAAATTTTGTAGCTTCTCTAATAATGCTATTTTCATTTCTAGCTACATCTTTTGTTGTTCAATCCTCCCATATTCTACCAACAAGTCATTGTATTGTGTCCTGAACTTTTCCTTTTCCGCAATTATCGATTCCACAGTGGATCTTGTGAATTGAGCAACATTTACAGAAATATTTGCTACCTCAAGAGCTTATGTTTCTAACACTCTCTTTATTATTAGGCATCCCCTGTAGTTAGGTGTAGATTTAGCAATGTCATGATTCTTTGTACTTGGGGCAAGGGACCAAATAGCTAATGCATCCCAGTGATCACTGAAAGCAAATCCTTGTAGTGCAATTGCAACCTCCTCTTCTGAATTGTAGAGAGGTCTATCACATCTTTTTATTGTATCAAAGGCAATAGCAGAAGCCAAATCCCATTCTGGTAACAACAAAATACCACTATTTCTTACCAACTTTCTACCTTCTTCTGTAGTCATCCCTTGAAACTTAGCTCTCATTTCATTCAAGACCTGTGCTTGAATGGTGGCATTAGGTAACTCTAGATGAAGACTTTTTTTCTTGGCTAGATTGTTGAAATATTCATCCTTCTTGGCCCTATAGGAAAATTCCATGAAAGCTTGAGATCTTACAAATGAATTATCATCCATGAATCTCATGCACGCTTCCACCCTGATATCATCCTTGCCATTAAGCCCAGTGGGGTCATCCTTACTTAACCTCATACCCAATTGTTGTGACACCATTTCTACTAGTATAGGAGGCATTCCTTGTTGCATTTCCTACTCCAATACTCAAATTTCTTCATCAAACTCATCATCATCATAATCCACCAAACCTATTGCTTCAACCTTTTGCTTCTTCAATGGTGGCTCTTTTGGTGGTGAGGCATGTTGTGATGGGGCATCAACATCCACAATTTCAAGCCCAGTTGACCTTGGAGGAGATGGTGGTGGCATTTGTATCATTGGAGAAAGAGGTCTTTGTTCCTCTTGTTGAGAGGGAGCAATAGTTGCATCATCTTTCTTTGCCTTGTTCTTTCTTCTTACAAAGAACTTTATTTTTCGTTCCTCAGGAGGCTGAGATGTAGGTTGTTCTTCCATAACAGGAATTTCTCCCCCACCTTGTTCTTCTTCTATGCCAGGGGATTTCCCTTTATCTAGAATCATCTTCTCCTTCTCAAGGTGTCCCACCACTTTTTCAAAGTTTTAGAGCACATATTCCATTTTTTGCATCATAGTTGGGATTTTTGCAATAATAGTAAATTTAGGGTTTCTCTCCATTAACTTCCTTTGCATTTTATTAAAACAAATGCATTTTTATTTTCTACCATCTTGCTCCACAAAATCAAATACATTCCTTATCACATCCTCGGGGTACTAGAAAATGTGCTCAAATTCATAACTTTGATTTCTCAATTTTAACTAGGCTATGAAGCCTTCAGGATCATAATACTCATGTTCCCTTGCTCTTCTCATGTGAAAATATTCGAGTATATAATTTATCTTATTCCAACCTCCCTTTGTCATTACAAAATAAGAGAATCATGTGTATAAGGGAAAAAATGTTCCTTTTCCCTAATCCAACAAGTGTTTGTTTTCCACACTTCCCAATTGCCATATTACTTCAAGGAAACCAATTCTCTCTAGCACACATTTTGGTAGCAGGTGAGGTGAAACAATGGCACCATACACTCTTAAAACAATATATGTAGGATATGGGATAACATCTCCGCAATTATAATCAACCCCTAGCTCCAGCCTCCTATCTTTGGGTCTTAAGAGGTCATGCAGGGCCTTGGGAATTATAGGCACATTCATAACCAAGGATCTTCTCAATTATGAAGCAAACAAGTTCTCAAATACCACATAATCAAAATTTTTGTCATCCTTATCTAGGACGGTAGTCCAAAACTGAACATGTAGCTCCAAAGTACCCTCCATCCTATCCATTGTCATATTCTACCCAAAGTAAGGTGCACCTTTGAACAGAAACATGTGCATTAAAAATGAGTACTAGCTAAACCTTACTCCATCTACACCCTTCCTGAATTTTACAAACCCTCATGAATTCTCTCTGCCAAAAACCTTGCATAGTCATATGTTGTGCAATACTAGGGGTGTTGAATGTGGGCTGCCATATACATCCATGCCATGGGAAATCTAGTGACAGGATCATAACCAATTATCTAACAAATGGAGTAGAAATTCCTTTGGAAATAAGGGAAAAATTAATTAACAGGAAAAGGCTCTTTATCAAATGGTCCCAATGTGATTTTTCAGCCCCCAATTTTTGTTAAGTACCTTGGCAATATATGGACCCTGAATGCAATCTTAGTTTATCATACTCTTCCCTAAGAGCCTTTTCATCAATTTTAGGTGCATATCATCACTCCACTTGGTAAGTTTGAAGACACAAGCAATCTCTTCCTTGGTGACCTTAACCATGTCAATTCCATCATAAGACCTCAAAGTCCCGGTGATTCGGTCATAATTCATAGCTATTGCTTTTAACAGATCGATATCCAGGTAAACATTAGGAAAGGTCAATTTCCCTAGGTCAAAATTCCAAGGGTTGCCATTTGGAATACCAAAATTTCTATTTTTGAACTAGCCATAGAATAATTTCCACCAAGTGCAAGGTAGTTTGGCATCCCTAATAAAACTTTTTTTTGTCAATTAAGCCCTCAACTACTTGCAGACATAGAAAAGCAATTGACCCTTAGGTTTTTCACTAGTTGAGGGCAGCAACTAGTTAGCAAGGTCTTTACTAAAAGGTCTCTTGGGAACATAGGCTTCCCCTTTTGGTGAAGATGCTTTTTTTTTGGAATCCATAACTCAAGGGTTTTATAAAGTAGGGTTTCTGGTTTCTTAGAATAAATCCTTCGACTAAGAGTTTGACATGACTTATAACAATGTAGGATCAACTAATTGATTTCAATGAACGTCAAACCTTAAAATAAATGCAAAACCAAGAAAAACCTAATTGATAACAAGATTTGGAGACCACAATTTATCAATAATTTTGATGAGAAGGAAATAATTCACTTACTAGTTTTTTGCAGGTTAATAACCCTAGCTTTGACGTCAGACATGCCTGAAAACCACAACATGAGCTCTCCAAGTGTGTAGAATATCTTTCTCAATGCTCAATTATACTTTGAAACAAGTTTTAATAGCTATGTAACCTCTTGATTTGGTAGCTTGACGTCCTTTCCGCTATTAAGGCTCACTCTCATGAACCAAAATGGCTCACTTTCCTTTGAACTAAGCTTTGAATGTCAACCATTGATCGCACGGATGTGTTGATTGAAAAATGATCTAGATTAAGTCAACATGATTTGAAAAACTAACTTTAAGCAGTCATATCATTCATCAAATCAAAATAAGCCATGTGGAGGGGCTTGCTCCACTATCTCCTTGGTATTGAAGCGATGTCCAGGTGTCAGCCTTCCCATTTCCCTGTGAAACATATCCCTCGTGCAACTCCTAGAAATGAGGGGACAGGGAAGGGATGAGATTAAATCTCATGCCTTTAATATATTCATGTCTTAACATAGGACCACTCACCTGTGGCCATTTCCTTTGACATAAGCAATGACCCAGATTAAAAGATCTCACATGTTAAAACACATGCCTCATATTTCCTTTTAGTAGCACACACTTTACTATCTATTCCTCATGCTGAAATATTTGTTTAATATTGGCCTTTATTCTAATGTCCTTCACACCCTCCAAGTTGCTCCACGTGATGCTCTCCTGCTTTCCCATTAGGAGAAGGGTGATAGAGATGGGCCCTGCACGGGATATGTTAGGAGTGGTCAGGATTGACCCATGTCACCTGCTATCGACTGTCGATCTTCTCTCAACAGAGTGTTTGCTTCACTTTACAGCTTAGTAGGTTCCTTGACCCTGTGACACATGTCCATAGCCTGCTAGCTCATGACAATAGTTTGTTGCAAAATTGGAACAAATGGGGTAGCGGGGAACAACTTGGATGAAGACACGTCACGTGACACCCATCGTCAATCATCCTTAAAACTCTACCTGTTGACCCTTTGGAAATACTGGGCCCATCATCGGGCATGACACGTAACAACCCTTGCTAGCCTGTGTGATTATTTTAATGAGAAATGAAGTAGAACGAGGATTTGGGGAACAATAGAGATTTTCTCATGGTGATTGAATGGTCATCATAAAATATAAGATCTGCACATGCCAAATTTGTTAGAACTTTTAAAAGATGGCCCGACTAGGCACACGATGGGTTTGGACATAAGGAACAACAGATGAAACCTTAGGCTAATGAGGAAAATTAAGCCAAACCCAAGACCTGATCAATACTAAGATTGAATTCAACACACATTATAATAAAGCAATATTTTCAATACGTCCACGAGACTACCAAGATCAAGGAGCTGGTTTATCAATGAGGCGAAAGGCATAAGGCATAACTTAATGACTGGGAAATGAAAGTATGGTATCAATGACGAATTAGAATTCCAATAAGGAATTTAAGACTTAGACTATTTTGAGAGGGTTAAGGAGCACAAAATCCTAAAGCATGATTGACAGGGTAAAAACCTAAGCCCACAATGATGAGAATAACCAGTTTTTGAGCAATTTTAATCAGTGAACACAAAGAATTAAGGGTTCCACTAGGAGTATAATATTTCTTCCATTAATATCGGGTTAGCAAGTAGGACACAATAAATTTAGGAGTTTCAAGGCTTAGTGTAAAAAATTCTGAATTAGTTGGACAAGGATCAAGTTTCAAAAAGGGAGCTCAAGGCACAAGTTGCGGAGTTGACAACATTCATTCAACAATTTTTTTCTCTAAAATAAATCATTCCAAGTAGCGTAGTTTCCCCCATGCTCCTATCAAAAGGGGATGTTAATAGGATGGAACGGATGAAGACTTGGGCAGAGATGACTTCATAGTGGATCAAGAGCATTGATGTCACTAGCGATAAGACAATCGACATGGCAATGAAGATGTATTATACTTTTTTGATTCTAAAGGAAGAAATTGATAAAGAAATTAAAGAGTACAATGCCTTTTTGAGATACTATGAGTTGACTTATCCTAAATTGTAGGTTGTCAGAATCTTATCTGTTGAAGTTTTGGAGAAAGAGAACATATTGGCCAAGGATAAGATTAAGGAGCCAACTTTTTGGTTGCGCCCTCTAGACTTTCGAAAAGAAATCATTGCACAAGTTTTGTTGGAGATAAAGATAATTGCTAATAGGATTAGTGAGTTGTTGGGAGACTATGGTTAGTTCATCAGTGATATGAATGGGGTTGTTTCTGCAAACAAGCTGGATGACATAGTGCTTAAGCAAAATTGGCAGAAAAAGATACAAATGAAGCCCATTGACAACTTGAATAAGGAGTTTATGGATGTTGTTGCATACTTTTTGGCACGTTCAGAAGAAATGATCAGACAAAGAAGAGCTCATGTGCATTTTTACATAGGATTGATGGAGGAGTATGAGGCTTTAGGCTACAAGATTCACATTGCTCAACCTTTGCCTAATGAACAGTTGACAACAGTTCTCACCAATTTTGTTAAACATGCTATTAAGGAGAAAGGTGCTAGAAATATTGTAATAGATGAAAAATGTCTATAAAATTTCAGCCAGATGTAGATAGTTACATAAAAGTGTGTGTACCTAGTGCATTTATGGGATTTTATATAATATATTTAATATGAAATCTATTGGTATATTTTACATTCTCCTAGATTCACATGTGATACTATTTAAAAATTGGGGGTAGTTGAAAATGTATTTAATGCACCCCAAATATTAAATGCATGTTTAATCTTGGCCCTTGGTGTTGAGTTAATCTCCACCACTAATTTTGTAAAACTTCTAGATATAAAAGGTAGCCTCCTCTTATTTGTAGGGGGTTAAACAAGAATTGTTGTAACAACATTTTGAAAGCAATATAAGTAAAGGAATTGAAGTGTTGGCGATCTTTCCTTGTTATTTCTGAGTGCATGCATGGTTCCTTCTTCCAGTTTTATTTTCAATTTTAGTTTCAGTTCAATTGTGATATTGGAAAAGTGTTGAAGGTATTTAATGAATTTCCTTCTCAAACCATTTGTAGTTTGTTGATTGTAAATTGCAATGCATAGTTAGTCTGAGTTATTTTACAACATTAGTTCAATTATGGATATTTATGCATGTTATGCTAAGCTTTAGGGTATAGTCTGAAAATCTTTTGTTATTCCTTTGAATATTGCACTATTTTTGTGGCGTTGTAGCCTTGACCTTTATTAAGAAGAGATTAGTTTATTGGGAGTTTGTTTATCAACAACATCATCCACTATTACAGTTGTCCTTAGGTTTTTAGAATTAGGATCTCTAAACACTTAATCTTTTGATCTTTTTTTTTTATAAATCTAGGTAAGTTTAGGAAGTAAAAACATCACCAAACTATCATATTTGATGAGTTACAATCATTTTTAGATTTCAGAATTTAATATATAGCTAGGGTTTAAACCAATCTTTAGATTTCACAAAACCCTTATCTCTAGCCTTGTTTGAAACATAAATTCACTTTGTGAAACTAGCAATCACATATACCATTGAGTTGTATTTGCATAGTCAAGACTTGACATCTGAAGCCTTAGGGTCATTTTTTGATAATTTCTAAGGAAAAATTCCTTTCAAGAGAGATAGAGCACTTTGTGTTTTATTTGTGTTGTGCATTACAAAAACACTCAACAAATCCCTTTGTGAGAAACAATAAAATACAACAAATCCTGAGTAAAACTAGTACATGTCAAGACTTGATGACTAGATCCTTGGGATATTAAATTCTATTTGAATTTAAAAAAATTCAAGAGTTGCTTGTTCAAAATATACATTACTACTATTGCATTAACATAGCAACATTCCTTTTATATAAATAGATAGTATTCCTAGACTTTATCTGGAATGAGAAATATCATATAATTCTACTAAATCTACAATGTGGGTGATTATAATTCATGTAATGCTACACATGCATAAGAGGAGTGTCTTCCATCAACCCCTTTTATTGGACAATAATTTAAAATAATTCAAATTTTCTATCATTCCTACTATTGTATTATAATTACAAGGTCTCATGCATAACAAAACTCTTCCTTAACAACAATACCCTTAAAAAAATTCCTTTCAAGGATTACTTACATGGTTTAAATACAAAAATATAATATACAATAGAGATATTTTCCCAACATAAATAAATTAACTTCTCTACATGAAACTTCAAGAATTGCACATACAACTTTAAGATAAAACTTCTTGATAGTGGTCAATGGGAGCTCACCTCCTAACCTAAGACAAAAACTGCCTACCCCCAAGCTTGGGGAAACACATGGTAACTAGGTAACATTTACACCACAAAAATTATAGCACACAACATAAGGGATACAACACTAATTTCACAGCAAAACACACACATTTCATTCCCACAAAATTCTCAAGGAAACACTAAATAAGGGTTCTTCTCCAAGAACTTGATGGAGGGGGAGAAAGGACATCAACTTGAGGGGAAACTAACCAACAATAATTATTTATAATCAAAAACCATTCTTCCAAAAATATTACATATATATACTCCACAAAACTCAAAATCACCTACCAAAATCTTTACACATACATTAAATACAATAATTCATCAAATTAAACATATGGGTACTCTTACCCATTAATTTTTTCCCATCAAAGACAACTCACTCACTCAACCCCAAATAAAGAGTATTCTTACCAAATTGGGAGAGCATACTCCTACTACACGAACAAAACCACATCACACAAAACAACAATTACAACAAAAACAACATAAAATTTACTTAAGGTTGATCCCACAAAGTTGGTTTACAATTTTTGTGAGATTCTAATTTTTGCTGAAATCACATATTTTTAGAAAATATAATGATTTAATCCTTAAAAAGTTAAATTTAAAGCATTACAATTGAAGATGGTTTGATCAAACTACCTTAGATCAGACCCCCTTGGATAGAACCTTGCTAGTTTTAAACCATACCTATAATAGTGTCTCCTTTACACCTATCAAAATGCTGATAAAAAACCACTTTTGACTTACCTTTTGGGGGATCAAATGAATTCATTTAAAATTTATTTTTTGTAAGTATGTAGTCCTTATTATAAGCTTCCCAAAAAGTATAATTTTAAATAAATTTTAATTTTATTATTATATATATATTTTTATTTCTTGTGAATGTAGGTTTTTCACCGAAAATCAAGCTCTCTATTCTACACGTGGAAAAATAGAAGATTATAAAAAATAAAATAAAAAATATGAGTGCACAAGATATTGAAGTCCTTGATTTGACAAAAGAAATAAAATTGAATTTCGGTACATACAAAAAAAGTTACGTGTTATACGGTCGCGCTATGTCTAAATTGTAATTGGTTTGACTTCAAAACTTGATCAAAGAAAAAATATTCAATAAAAAACAATCTAACCAACTGGAAGCACTAGATATCAGAGTTAAAAATCTAAATTAAAAAGAATTAGAATTTTATCCTTCATGGAAAAAAAGTTGTGTTATACAGTGAGTGCCAATTTTTTAAAATGTTGTTTTATGAAAAAGCTAGTTTTTGAGGGAGATGGAAAAAGAAGTGCAATCTGATTCCAAATAAAATGAAAAAAAAATTTAAAATCTATAGAAAAAATGTCACAAAACTCTAGTTTTCATCATCTCCAAATTCCTCACGATTTAGCCGCTATAGGTGCCCAAAAGCGAAAATTTAGTTAAAAAATATATTTCAGTGTCTAGTTTGGCCAAAAATTGTAAACCACTATTGTGGGATCACCCACAACCAAATATATTTACACTATGATTTTCATAAAGCTAAACAAGGAAACAAGATGCCAACTTAATCTTCAACAATTGGAAAAAGGTTGAGGAAGACTTCCACAAGCCAAATCCTCCAAGTTCTTCTCTCCACACCAACCTTCTCTTCCCTTTTCTTTCACACCCAAGAGCTCTCTTCTCACAAAAAAAAAGAATGGATCCCCTAAAGATCCTCTCCCCAACACAAAAAAGGGAAACAAAATGGAGAACCCTAATCTCTTCATCGTCAATTCTTCACTTTCACAATTGATCCTCCAAGCCACTACTCCAACCTTGCACACTCTTGGTGTGAAAGCTCTTGGGGACCACTCCTTGTGGCCCCTTAAGCATGCCTTCCAACAACCTTGATCAAACAACTTTAAATTTCATCGCTATGATAAATGGCTCCAAAAAGGGGTTCACATTTCATTCAAAACTTGATTTACATTCACAAAAAGGATCCTAGAACATAATCCTATAACCCAGGACCATAGAAATACCAAAATAAATAAAACTGACATGATAATTCCCCATTAAAACTTGCAAATAAGGTATAATTTAAGTTTTACACTTAAGAACCATGAATCCTCTCTTGACTCCCACATACAACATTTATATACAAAGTCACAACACCAAACACTACACAATGTAGATGCCACTTTGTACATTACAAAATAAATTTACATTAGAAGGGCAATTTGCGCAATATAAAAAACCTTAGCCTCTCCAAATAGGCTAGGTTGGCTCCACTAGTAATTCACAATGGGTCACCATGAAATTTATCTGGTTCCACTAGCCATAGAATAACCTACACACTATATTTCAACTGGTTAGTTCATAATATATTTACATTTAACATTTCATAATTAAACATCTTCAATGCATACCTCCATTCTCATTTGGATAAAATTACATCTACCAAATAAACCACATTCTAAGGTAGACAAACATAAATTCACCACATGTGAAACATATGATAATCCATCGAGCCATAAAATTAAACTACTCATAGAAATAGTAGAGAACAAGATCATTTGCTTAGTTCAACCATTCACATAATATCACTAAATTTATGGTCAATGTGAGCTTGTGTGTGTATATGGATATATATGTGTGCACATATATAATGTCAAAATCAAAGGTCTATAATATACTTAATAAACTATATCAAAAGTGTCCATGGTGATAACAAGATAATCCTAACCAATCACACAAATGTCTAACATCAAGAGACGAGTTTCACATAATTGCTAATTTAGACCTAGTTTTCTATTTTGATGACCTATCACAATATAATCAAAACCCACCACCAAATTAACTACAAAATCAAAACCCACAGAAAACAAATAAAAACACCTAAAGACATTCTCCAATTATTCAACTCCACTCATATATCTAGATCCAATTGATTTATTCATTATTTAATTGTCTACCCAAAAAAAAATCCAAATCCATTATTATACAAGATTACAGATAGATGTAGTACATCAATATGTATAAAAATAACCCAACGTACTAAGAATATTTAAAGCTAGTCCGCATGCAGCCCATCTCTGGTTATTTTTCACGTGCACAAAGAACCATTGAACACACGTTTATTCTGGCAAAGTTTTCCTGGTTTAAAATACTGTCAAGCATTCCCCCTGTCGATCAGATACAACACAGAATGCACATTGACAGGATTCCTTGCCTTACAAAGCACAGATTACGGCAAACAGACTTCCAGAACTGAGAACACTTTAACAATAATCCGTTACATTGTTTATACGTAGCTACGATTGAAAGCTAATTTAGCCAACTTTTTTGCCTTTTTTAACAGCACTGTGATCCCTTAAATCGTAACAGAGAAAGAAATCGACAGAAATGTTTGAATCGGGACGACAGAGACTGTCATTGAATGGCAAGATGTAAGGTGGGAATATTTATTAGCAGTTGCAGGGAGTTGTTTAAATTTTTTATGTTTTTATACAAAGCATAAACGTATTTGTTTTGCAGAGCAGCTGATAGCAGAGGCTATCTTGTGGGGCCCCATGCAATCTCTGAATGTATGGTCCTGTCAGTTTTTGGGCAGTTTTGGTAGCACGTATATCTCGTTTAGTTGCGAAATACTGGGGGTTTTGTGGGGCTATCTCCATGGAAAGTGGCAGAGGATATGGCGAGCCTGCCACATATTTTTGGTTTAGGTAGAAGACATTATTGGGCGTTATTGTATGATTACGCAGTTCCCAGTGACGGTGGAGAAGACGAGGGAGTAGTTGTCAGATTATTCAGTAGTTCTGTCATGAATAAATTCACCTCCAATAATTTATTGTTAACAAATTCACTTCTAATAATTTCTCGGCAACAATTCATAGTCATGACAAATCCATCTCATGGATAATTTAACAGTAATTTATGACGGCAAATTTTCCACGAGATGAATATGCCATGATGATGAATTTGAATTTGTTGACCGTGAATTTGGCTGATACTATATATGTATATATGCATGTATATATACATAGGTGTTGATAATATGTATATATGCACATGCATGTGTATATATATGAGACTTATTCTTCTTATTTATGGTTTTAGGTTTTTAAGTTATATATAATTGTAATGGTCAAAAGAATATATTTGTTATTAATGTTGGTTTAGTTTTTGTGTTTATCTTGATGGAGTGGTTTGATGGAATATCATATTAATAAGTGGTATATTCTTGTGTTAGGTTTGGCTCATGGTCTGATTTTTGTTAAGTTTGATTTCTCCCTAATTTATGCTTCTTTGCATTCACCCTTGACCTTAAGAATGTTGCTTTAAATTCCTATGGTTCAATCTTTATATATGTAGGAATGACCACAAAATTGCAATGTTCAAATTCAAATTCCAACTTCCCCACCTCTTTCTAATAGCAATTAGGAGTCGACTTGGCACATGTTTTATGTGACATGTTATTTTGTGGTGTTTAAAGACATTCAATGTGTAAATATTTGCTCATACACATTTAATTTTTGTGTATTTATTGCAATTATCCATTGAGCAAATATTTAATGGATTACATTTGCTCAATTAGCCTATATTATTTATATATATGTTATAATTTATTCCTCTCTATATTTTGGTAAACTTGACTTGTCTTACACACCTTACCATGTTGCCTTATCAATTAGGTTTTTAAGATCTATGGTTTTTAAGTGTTTTATCCTATTTCTAAATCACATTAGGGTTTTATTTTATATATAATATTTAATTGCATTCACTTTATTTCATATTTCATTAGGATTTCCATCTATCCTCATTTGTGATTTATTACTTTGTAATGTTTAGGGTTTGAGCCTTTGTCTTTTGGTCTTTCCTTGATCCCCACTCACCCACCTTCGATTGGGCTTTATTGGTACATGTTTTACCATGGATGTATTCTCCCCCTTGCTTACCAATCTTACTTCTTATGTCACCACACTTTATGATGATACCTCTCAAGTTGGCTATGAAAGTGGCTACAATATCATCCCTATATACACTTCATATGTATTTAGGGATATTGACTTATGTGATGTTATACCTAACACACATATTCCATTTATATTTCATGATATTTTTACTTTTACACCTATGGATCAGATCTTCCATGTTCTTTTCCTTATTTATCTTTCATTGAGGATCTTGGAGATGTAGATGACCCATAAACACTAGATTTATCTATCTTGTGTATTCTCTTGGAGAGTGATTAGTGTTTGAGCCTTGTAATGGTTGTTGGTTTCCTTTTCAATCGTGATTTCATGATCTTGTTGGATTGTTTAACCCTTAGGACATAGTTGAGCATCATGATAGTGAAGATTTGAATTTCGCTCTTATGCTTTGTGTTCAGTTGCTTCCTTGGTTGTTGCAGTGTGGGTTTTGGGGTTGCTAAGCCTTGTGGTTTGAGAGTGCTTATATGATTTTCAAGGAAGTTTCCTAAATTATTGCCCCTAATAACCTCTTTATTGTTCCTAGTTTCTCATGGAGAAGCTAGTGTGTTTAGGAAATCCTCACTTTTAACAAGTGGTACTCAGGGGGGAACCTCATGTTGAGTGCCATAGTTGGAGGTGAGGCATGCTCTTGGTGAGCATGGTGGTGAGTTAGTGTTACCTCAAACCTTGTGGTTTTCTAGACCTAGTAGTTTCTCTTATCATTAGTTGTAGTGGCAGCTGGTGAAGGTGTTGTGGTGATATCTGAGGTGGTTGTGCACCTAGTGATGGGTGGTCACTTAGTTTGTGCACCCCTAGAGTTGTGTGTTGTGTGTTTCATGCCTAGACTTGGTGAGAGTCTAAAGGATTGATTTATGAGTATGATGTGTTTGAAGGATCATATATTGGGTGTACCTATCCTTTCTTGTGCAGGCTTCTAGGAGTAAGCCTAATTTTAGTGCCCAAGAGGATGTAGTGTCCCTCTTATTTGCATCTTGTTAATGTGAGATCAATGTTTTAGCTTCAAAGTTTCCTCTTTATTATTATGGTGATTATTTAATGACTCTGATTGGTGTGTATGAATCATTGCAAGTTTAAGATGAGATTCCTCAACATGTCAGTTGGTAGAATTTTGTGCATTTATATGATTGGTTTATTATTATGCTTCAGTTCAATGATATGCACTATATACAATTGTGATTAAATGCAATATTGATTATTGGAATTTAGAATTAATGATTCTTTAATGAATTATATGATAGATGTATAGATGTCATTTTATGCTTATGCTATTAGACCCTGTTGGGATGATTATGTTGTGTTTCAGCTATATATACATGGAGTAGGTACCCTTGACGTGCATTAAATGGTTACAGGCACAGGGTTACTTCTCCACCTAGCTACACAGGTTTGATTTATTCCCTAATTGTGGTTAATTCAGAGATGTCACATTGGGCCCCTTCATATCCATTCCCTAGCCATACTTGAATCAAGTATGCTATGTGTCATATTTGACCTTATGTGAACTCAGATCGAATTCAGGAGTTATTCCAGAATCCCTATGTGTTGTGACTTATCAGTGAATGTCTAATTTAATTGATAGTTTAAATTCTATATTTTCTCGCAATTGAAATATTAGGAATTTAAATGATTTTGATAATTATTATTAAAATATTCTCTATGCCTCGAGAAATGGAAAATAGAGGGAAAGAAGAAATGAAATTTATCTATTGTTTAATTTAAAATTTGAAAATCCCTCAAGTTGGGAAATTGCAAGTGGCGTTTGATTTAATTATCGTATTTGAATTCAAAATTTCATGAATTTAAATGAAAAATATATGCTTTTATGAATTTAAATCATAAACATTGAAATGGTATATGTTGTTTGGAAATTGAGTGAGGTGTCTTAATTGAATTTCAAGGAGATTGGGAATTAAGGAAATTGAAAATGGGATTTTAAATTATTTTAATTGAAAATTCAAAATGGGTAAATATGGGAAAAGCTTTCCTTTTCTTTTTATGTTATTTTGTGAAGAGAAATTGGGAGAGAAAAAAACTTTGTATGAGCATTTTAGAAAAGTATTGACTAGCAATGCAATTCTTATTGAAATTCGATGAGGTTAGATTTGTGGGGATAGGAATCAGGAAGGGATCGTGCTTTCTTGATTTGATGACTCCTCATTTGGTGTGCTTGGAAAATTTCACATTTCAAATTTTGAAGGGTAGTGAGGTATTTTCCTTGTTTCAAATTAATTTGATCATCTTTATATGAATTTGTTTATAGGAGAATGTTTAGGGGAGTATAGAATCCTCCCATATCCTTTTATTTTGCAATTTCATTTGTAAATATAGAGATTTGTTTAAATTTAGATTTTATTTAAAAATATGGGGTTATAAAGCCCAAATTTTTGGAAATGTGTAAAATATGAATTTTATGTGAAAGTGTATTGTTGCACATATTTAGAGCAAAAGGGTATCTTTAGACTTTTAAATTTTGAAAAATAATTTTTGAAGAAAATTTTAATGGTGGATTTTGGGAAAAAAATTGGTTTTTACCTTGTAAAAATATTGATAAAATTTGAATGTTTTATATGTTTTATGATGAATTTTAATATTTTAGCAAAAGTATCCTTCATGATTTATGGAAATAATGCTTGTGGAAAAATATTAGAAATTTTTGATAAATTTGAATTTTGTGCATCATTTTTCATGCCACACTCGTTGGAGGGTGTGGTGAGTGTTTTGGAATGTTTTGAAATGGTAGTACTTCATGAAATGTGATATTATGCATTATGGAAAAGTGTTATTGGAATTTGGAAAGATTATTTTTTTGCATTTGTTTTAGTGCCACACTCGTTATGAGTGTGAAGAGCCTAGGATTAAGATACTAAAGAGGGTTATGGGAGTGGCTTCTAATGTGTCCCCGACCCAAAGTGGGTGTGGATTCATTTAATTAAGTGATAATTAATGAAGTATGGGTAATTAATTAACCAAGATAATGGATGCCTCTCTCATGCCTTGATTATTAGTATAAACTAAGGATGTCTGGGAAGACATACCAACTCAGGGAGAGCTTGGGTCTTGTAAGATCAATTATCCTTTTCCATATGAGAGGAGTAATAGATTCCACAGGTTTCATACCTTTGAGAACCATGGTGACACTCCCCAACTAGCTCCCTAGCATCTTACCCTAGTGTCTCATGTGTGTGTGATCCACCATTGGTGAGTTGGCCCAATGATAATCCTTGTGATACCCTTCTAGTGAGTTATACCATGTGTTATGCCCTTGGTGAGTTTTACTAAGGATTAATTATTGTATGAAATTTATGACTTGGTCTAATGCAGTTTTGTGGTGTGACATTGGTGAGTTTTCCCATTGAGATCTTGTGTTGATCCTTTTTGTATTTGATCCATTTTATGTTGGATGAGTGTTTATATGATGTGTTTTGGGGTGTTTTCATTGTGTATGGAATGAGTGTAAACCTTCTCCCTTTTTTTTTTTTCTTTTCTTTTTCTTTTCTGGTGTGAGTGTTATGTTTATGGCCCATGTGACTATCTCCTAGCATGATGGGAGTGGATCTTTTTGATTCCATGAGATTGGGTGGCATGGTAACCACCACAAGAGAACTAAAGTTTGTGAATTGAGGAATGACATGGAATCATGTAATTTAATGTTTAATTCATGTTGATAGATTTATTTCATTCATTTGTGTTATAATATATTTCATTTATGTTGATAGATGTGTTTCATTCATTCTTGAGAGGTGGATGCAAATTTATAAAATCTAAAAGAGTATTTCGATTATTTGCGTGTCTTGGTGTTGGTACTATGCATGAATCCTTTATGATTTTATATATTATGATGTTCAAAGGATAAAATTAACATATTATCATTTAAATTTGTGTTTAAAATGAATTGGGATTCTTTTTTTCACAATTGGGCAGCCTGGTGTTGTATCTAGGCGACCTAGTCTACTTAGGACTCTCCCAACTCACTTAGAAAGTTTCTATCACTGTTTGGGTAGCCTTATCATTAGTGGGGTAGATTGGTATCATATTTGGGTGGCTTGGTATCATACATGGGCAGCCTAGTTCTGGTTGGCCCAAAAACTACAATTTTTGCTTAAGTGTGTTGGGGTAGCCTAGCCCTGTGCTTGGGTGACCTTGTTCCCATACAAAAAATAGAATGTAAACCCTCTTAGCCACTAATAAATAGAGGTTTACTAAGCCCTATTCCTTTATAAAATATTTTTTATGCCTTGATTATTTCTCATTCAAATTTTTTTAATCATTGGAAACCCCAAAAACTTGGTCAAGTTTTCTTGTTTCAGGACTTGATCTTTCTCTCCTCTATTTTGAGACCTCATATGGGAAAACCATGTAAATGTTAGTTATTCCTCATGGTCCTAGGGGTCTATTGATGTTATTTTAAAGTTTTCAAGTGTCATCAAATTGAGGAATTATGCCATCTCTTGCATCATTTTTTGTGCAACCTTTCGAAATGACTTGGTTGTCAAACCCAGGGTTGGGGGGATTGTTTTGCTAGTCTTGTGCAAGTTTGTTGGAAAAATGAAGAAGAAATCTCATTTTGTTGTTTTGTGTTGTCATTGATGTCACCATGATATATGAGTTGCAATTGCAAGCTCAAGTTTGAATTTGTTTCAGTACTCTGGTCCAGTAACTAAACTGGTATAATGCTTATATTCTCTGGTATTTTGGTATACCCTCTGGTATTGTGGTCCACGTTTGTTTGTTGGCGATTACTAGTGCTTGTAATTTTTGGAGATGATTTATGGATTCTAGAAGAACATACATTCAAGATCTCATGTACTAAAATACTCGTATGGTGTATTGGTATTACTGTGTTTTGCTATTAGGTATAGATCCTTAGCTGACCTAATGAATGAATGGAGAATTAATTTTTGTTATGCGAACATATGTGCAACCTATCTTAGGTCAAAGCTGACATAATGTAGCATGTTGGGCACCTAAATTTCTTTTGGGAATATTTTTTGAATTCTTAAAGCTGATAGTTGGTATTTTTGGTAAATAAGAAATGCATCTAATTAGGCCAACCTAATTGATTCTTGCAGAGAGATTAGATATATAAATTGGACAATTTTTGAAGATTGAATAAGATGTGATTTTTTTGTAAATGCGAAGGTGAAGAAGATTGAATATGATGAAGTGTGTCAAGTAAGTTTACTGAGCTTCATTGGAAATGAATCTGTACTCAATAGGTGTACTTTATCAATTCATTTTCTAGCTGTAAGCCATTTTGTCATTGTAATTCTGTAGGAAGTGAGCCTCTATATTTGGACAATGAGTCCTAGCAGTGAGCCACCCATTTTTGTAATATCTTATAATCAGTTATACTATATTGTGAGCTAGCACTCACTGTGGTTTTTCCCATTTTGGGTTTTCCACGTAAAAATCCTAGTGTTCATGTGTTCTATGATTTTCATGTTCTATTAATGCTCTCACTTATCTTTTCTATTGTATGCACATTGGAATAATTGGAAAATATTTGATCAAAAAATTTAAGAAGATACTAATTCACCCCCCTCTCAGTATCTTGGATATTCAACAATTGGTATCAGAGCTTGGTTCCTCTAGAAAATCCTAACAGCTTGAGGGAGATCCTGAAGATGGAAGAAATGAATGATAAAAGAGAGATTTGGATTGCTCTTGAAGATCTTGACAAAGTGGAAAGAAGAAACAAAGATCTGAAAGAGAATCTTGAAGATGCAAATGAATGTGTCTGGAATTAAAAGAGCAATTGAAAAAGTTCAAAGAAAGGCATAGGGAAGTAACTGATCAGTTGAAGAAGGCTAATGAAGAAATTATTGGTTTGAAAGTGCAAGTAGAGGAGAATAAAAGTATTAAAGAATGTCTGAACAAATTGGTACAAAGCAATTCTAATGAGTGTACCAAGCTTGAACAAGAAGTTGTGAACTTGAAAGTGGATCTGGAGAAGGCAAAACTTTGTGAGAACAATTTCAAATCTAGCTTAGACATGATTGATGAATTAATTACAGGGCATAAACTGAGTAAAGACAAAGGTGGTTTGGGAAATAGTACCGGTGAAGGTTCCAAGGCTGTGAACAATAAAAAAATAGAATAAAGGAAAGCATAAAGGAAATTCAAGGAACTTTGCTAGGAGACCCCCTATGAGACAACCTAATGCACAAAGGTATCCTTCTTTTAATGTCACTTGTCTTTCATGCAAAAAAATTGGTCATAAGGAAACAAAATGTAGGAGTAGGATGAATCAGTTTCTTGGTTCCTTCTTTGGTCAATGTTTTGCATGCAAAAGAATTGGACATAGGGAAAATGAATGCAGAACCTTAATGATGAATTGGTTCAATGGAGGAAGAGTGAATCAATCCTTTAATGGATACTGTTATACTTGTAAGAAGTATGGACATAAAGCTAATTAGTGTAGAACAAGAGTTAGTGGAAGTCAATCTAATCAGAGAAATATTGTCTGCTATAACTACAATAAACTAGGACATATCTCAAGAGTTTGCAAAAGCAAGAAGCATAAGGAGACCAATTCGGTAGAAAAGAATAAATCTACAAAGAAGATTGACAAAGATGATATTAAGCAAGAAATGAATAAGATTTGGAGGAAGAAAGAAGATACTGAGATGACAGATGTGTCTATGCCCTCATCTGGTACAGACAATTCCTCCAGGAATTAGACCCTACAGGGTCTAAGGGGGAGCTTTAATAGAAAATCACTTGAACCCCCTAATGTTTGGTGTGTCAGTCTTTGGCACAAAGGTATGTTGTGAGAAATGATGAGCTAGAATTTATGCAATTGGAACCAAAAAAATAATGAAGGAATGATCTTTTGCAGAGAAAATTAGGGTTTTTTCTGAGTACAGAAGAATAGTTTTTAGCAATTTTTTTAAATCTACCACATTTAATGTGAATTAGGGAAGATCATCATTTTATAAATAAAATGTGTAAGGAATTTTGATCATTTGTGCATTTGAAGAAATTGAAGATCATTTTGGAGCATTCTTGAGGAGATTTGGAGTTCGAGCCGTGCAAACCCTAGTTCTGGTTCTTTGTGAAGAAAGAGGTATTTTAATTTTCTGTCCAGTTGTGGTTTGTGTTGTTTGAATTTGAAATTGGAAGAATGGAAACCCTTGTATTCATTAAAGTGTCAGAGAGATCGAGACCATCTTATAGGAAATATTCCTTGAAATTTTTTGATGACCCCATGGGCGCATTCTCATCAATCCCTCATGGAGTTATGCCAACCGAGGACACAAGAATGTATATTCAAGTAAATATTGAGGAATATAATCACACAACATTGATTGACATTTGGAAGAATGAGCTTACTGGCAATGATTTCTTGATAAAACCTAAGTACTCGAACCTAGTTGCGAAGAAGTTAGACAAATGGAATAATTTTCCCAACTTTAGCTATGATGATGGATTTGTGAAGTTAGTCCTATGTAGAATTCATGATAAATTCCTATGGACTAACCAACCGCATCTGATAACTAAGGAGGCGATTAGGGATGTTACTGGCCTCTAAGATAAAGGTATAGTACATGTATTGAAAACCGTGAAGAATGAGGTGGTAATGGAACTTACAGGATCTCCATATGACAAGAGAGCTTTAACAATGAAGTCCATCACCAATCTGGCTGTGAAGTATGCAAATTTTATGATTGGTCACAAAATATACTTCACAAACAAAGAGAACTCTGTTTCAGCTACAACAATTTATACTGGTTTTGATATGGTTGTAAATGGTGCAAACTATGAATTATGTGAGCTTCTTCGACAACAGTTGATTGAGAATTTGAATTCAACAAAGGAAAGGAAGTATTCTTTCAAATTCAGTTCATTGAATGTATGTTTGTTGTTCTATTTCATGAAGAGACTCCTAGAAAGAATGATGAAGTGTTTTGGAACTCATCCAAACTGGTGACACATCAAATTTTTGATCATATGCATATTTTGGGTGATATGAAAGCTCAAGAAAATGCACTAACAACATTCTTTGTTGTATTTAAGAGCAACATGAATGAAAGAGAAAGGTTTCCAAGGAAAATTATTCAGAAATACAAAGATGACAACATATTCCATGTTTCCTTTGATGAATGCATGATCAAAGCAATAGAACCCTAAACCATATGGATTCGGCCATGGGGATATGAGATTATAGAAGATGAAGCTGAGGGGTATGTACAAATGTTGTTGAAAATTTTGAAGGCTCCCAATGAACCCAGAATTGGTACTTACGCAGAAAATTCTATGGAAATCCACATGGAGCTCCAGAAGCCCAAAATCAGAAAGAAAGTGGAAAAGACACTTAAATATGTTGGATTCACTGATGAGGAAATTTCTCTTGGAAGGGCTAAGGGAGAACAGTTGGAGGAAGAATCATCTAGCCTGAGGAGATTCGTCAGGACTCTTCCTAAACCCTCTATAGCCCCTACAACAAAGTTTGAACCCAGTACCGCTGATAAAGACAAAGGCTCGGTTTCCTTAGGACCTACTACTAGATCTGGGAAGAGGAAAGGAACTCCTTCAGTGGCCCTTGGGAAGAGAGGAAAGAAAGAGAAAGCTGCAAGGGAGAAAAAACTTAGTGTTACAGATGATCAGGATGAAGAGGAAGAGGACCTTGATGCAAAATTGGTAAGGAGAAGAAGAGGAATTTCACCCTCTGGTGAAGGTGCTTCTAAGGAAGTTGTTGGTTCTAAGAGAGTGCATGTTGTATCATCTTCTGATGATGAGGAAGAGCAGAATTTTGGTGTTCATATGCACACCAAACCAAAGTTGAAGAAGGCTAAGGTGTCTAGTGAGGCCTCTATTGACCAGAGAGAAGAACGGGACAATCTAGTAAGTTCTTGTCCCTATTTTAAATTAGAGGCAACTCTTAATACCTTGTTACATTTTGAGAACATGTTGAAGCCTACAACAAAATATTATGATAATGTTGAAGAAGAGGATAAGAAAACTTTTCTTTTAGCTATCATTCAATATGTTATCATCTTGGAAGTTAAGTGGGATGGTATAAAGAAAGATGTACCTAAGAATATGTGGGAAGCCTTGATAAAAAGGAGATCAGAGGTTGTTGAATTTGAAGAGAAAATAAGAAATGATGCATATGATTGTATAGTCATAAAATTGCACCCCTTACAATTTCACATACATTCTTGCATCCTCTTTAGTGTCCACTTCCTTAGCATCTTGAGTAGGCTCATTTTAGCCCATGCATCAGCCTTTCTCCTTCTCAAGATGCTTTGAATTCCTTTTCAGTAGCTACTCTCGCATGCTCGATTTTCGTTGAACATAGGGATTTTCCCATTGTTGATGTTTTGTAGCTTGACGTGTCTAGACACTAGCATGCCACGTGGACGTTCACGTGTCACACTAGCGTCCTGCGACGTTTCAACGCTCAAACAGTTGTCTCCGAGCATGCTTGTCACTTGTCCCCACCTTTCGTCGATGGAAATGACCCAAGATGCCTTGTAATGACTGAATAAGCTTCTTTTCTCTCTTTAAAAGACGTCCCTTCAATTCGTTTGCACTTCTAGCTCCACCCTTCTACTTCTAGCTTCTCTCTTGCTTTGGCTTCAGCCTTCTACTATCCAAGTCTTTCTTGCACATAGCTTTCCATAGAAGCTTCAACCACTTCCAAGCTCTCTTAGCTTCACCCTCTTAGCTTCATCTCCCTCATTTCACGCTTGTGAGCATCTTGGGATTCCATATCCCCTACCATTTGCATTCTTCCTTCGTCATACAGGTTCTCCTCCTCGAGCAGGGATTGCTTTTATCACCTCTTTTGTGGTACAAGTTCTCCTCCTCGAGTGAGGTTTTCTTTTATCACTCATACTTGGTGGTGTGGGTTCTACTCCTGAGCAGGTTTTTCTTTCACCACACGCTTTTTCCATTCTAGCTAATCTCTCTCTCTCTCTCTTTCTCTACTATCTTTGCTATCCATGGAGGTGGGAACACCAAAACGGGGGTTTGACTGACGCAAACCCCTATACAACCCCAACACTTTCTCCAAATCTTGCAAACACAAATTTTGAAGACATTCATTTGGTGGAGGCTTCATCACTTGTGTGGTTGTAAGTATTTCATTCCTTTCTTCTCCTTACCTTTATCATTTATTCTTTACTTTACTTTAGTTCTATTACATTATGTTATTTCCCTATATTCTGTAAGTTCTCAATAATTAGAGTAGTAGCTATTTAGGAATTCTCTATGATATTCTCACTTTTTGGTCCGTACGAGACACCAACACGCCTCTGGGATGCCATCACGTTGTGTTTCCGTCAGTTTCCTACATTGCCTTCCTCTGGCTGAGAGCTTGATAGTTTTTCAAGAAAATTTGTGACTTGCTCTTTCTGATTCTAGAACTCTCGTGTTGTTCCTGAGGTAGTTTAGGGGAGTTCACCCCATGAGGCTCTCAAAATGAAGAGAACTCGTGAGTAGTGAATCCCCCTTCTCTACATTTTGGTGAACCCGGTGTGAAGGTACATTTTTAAAAAACTAGGAATTTATTTACCCCTACTTGGCAGGGTCATAACTTTTGACTCGATGCTTCGAATTTAAAACCGTTTGCACCATTGGAAAGGTCTCCTAGAGAACTAGTTCATTCCTTAAAATATCAATGCCTTCAGCAATCAAATTTTAGGGATCAACGCAAGTTCTGACCTCAAATTCTGCTCCGAAGACCTCCAAAAATGTGAATTACTAGAACATAGAAAATACCAAAAAAATCGTAATGAATTTAATATCTTCTTTTATTAGCTTAGTATCTAATTTTGTTCAAAATGTTAATGATATTCCATTTTGTGCATGTGATGGTGACTTGGCCTTGCCTATGTCACTTGATATCTTTGATCCTTCTCACGAAAGTCCTCTAGCTTTGGAGGATATTTTGTTGGAAGAAGATGAAATCATTGATACCTTTTTTAATGTTACTCTACCTTCTATGCATTCCAATACACTCTCTTATAGAGATGATGCATCTATGAATGATGAGTCTCTCTTTCGTTCCAATGCACTCTCTTCTAGAGATGATGCATTAGTGAATGATGAATCTTTTCATCCCAATGCACTCTCTTCTAGAGACGTTGCATTGGTGAATGATGAATCTTGTCTCCATTCCAATGCACTCTCTTCTATAGATGATGCATTAGTGAATGATGAACCTCCTTCCGTATCTGATCCTCCCTGGATCAATGTTGAGAATATTTCTTCAAATAAGTATTCCACTAGTTGTGATGATTCGGTAAATGTAATCTATGTCTCTGTTGGCCCTCAAAGGCCTAAGATACCATTCATTTATGTCACTCCAGCTAGTCTTTCTCCTAAAAGGGTTTGTTCTATTAATGGTGTTCCATTTTTCAGTAACTCTCTTGATCTTTCTAAGGCTCCCTCTTATAGAGCGGTAGCCCATAATTATAAGGATAGAATGAATAAACAACCAATCCTTGCTCAAGAACCTAAATCTATGACTAAAGCACCTAGTGATTACAATCTTGTCGAGAAACTTTGTGTTACTCCAAATAAGATCTCACTGTGGGACTTGCTTCAGTCTACTCTGGTTTACCAAGGTATGCTTTAGGAAGCCTTGCAAAAGATCCTCTTTCCTTCTTTCGCTAGGCTGATGGATACTAATGCGTTGATGGTGTACATTCATGTGGATTCACCAAATATTACGTTCTATCTGTAGGAGCTCCCATCTCCAGAAGTATAGAAGCAAGTAGATCCTCTAATGATTATAGTTAACATTAATAATATCAGCATTAGACGTACTCTTGTTGACGTTAGTTCGACACTCAATGTATGTAGCATCGATCTATTGCCTAAAATTAATATTGATTCATCTTCAATTAGTGCTTCTTTCATTGTCATTCGTGGGTTTGATAATCTTAGTCGACAAGCCCTAGGCACAATAGTCTTGCATTTAAGGTTGGGACCCATTACTGTACCAACCCTTGTTTATGTTATGCCAGAAAAGCCACCATTTAACCATCTTCTTGGTAGGCCATGGATTCATGCTATGGGTGTAGTCCCATCTACCTTGCATAAATCTATTAAGTTCATTTGTAATAATAAAGTAGTCACAGTCAAGGATGACCCTAATGCTAGGCACTGATGATGGTGTTTTTTGCACAACTTAGACATAATATAATATCCTCTCTCGTGAAAGGTAAATCTCTATCAACAAGCCTCAAGAGATAACCCCAAGGTCTCTAATGTCAGGTCTTGACAGTGCAAAAATAGCCCAGTGATAATGTGAAAATTCTTGTAATCACAAGGGGCCTTACAAAACAAATACTGGAAGCTTCAGACTCATTAGATCTTGCAATATGTTGATGCTTTTGTAATCCTAAACTAACTCAGATTCAAAGAAATATCAAAAGAGAAATGGTTGAGAGAGATTCTAAACTAACTCCTAAGACCAATTGTGCAAGCAATTAAACATTCAAAGTGGACCAATCCTTCCAAAACCAATTCTTGTTAAACCCAAATTAAACCTGCAATCTTACAGAAATAGTGCAATCTTCCAAGGAAATCAAGATTTTCAAATCATGGAGCATTCACACAAATCAACCTTATTTTATAATTGAAATGAATAAATACCCACAATTGAACTCAACACACAATATTTAGGCCCAGGCTAACTTTACACAACAAATTATAATCATAAAATTGCTAAAAGTACAAACCAAGGATTGCTCAAACACTTCAAATATTGAATCATCAACACAATTGCATCACATCTAAATCTAAAATCTAACATGAAACTAAAATTTCAAAGCAATATTAAGGATCTAGAAAACAAGAACCATGCAAAAGTGAATAACACAGGAAAGAACACCAAAGTATAATGTCTTTACTTGTATTAAATTCACCTAGATTTGCAAAAATTCATGTATTCACAATGTTACACCACTTTCTCTTAGAAAAATATAACTCTTTTCATAGTTCTAGCTATCTCAACTATGTCTAACCCTTACAAATGAAGTTGAGGCTCCAATTTATAGAAAAATCACTTTAGGTCGGTCCAGAATTAGGGTTACAAAATGAGGTATGCTAGACAGGTCGGCCTAGAGTTTTTTAATCAAATAAAATTACATTTAACATTTTCAAATAAGTTCTAGGTTGGCCTTGACCCTTCTAGAAATATTCCCCTATTGGCATGGAATTCTAGGTCGCCCCTCCTGGCTGTAGAGTCATGTGACTAACACTTTTCCCTAGATTGCTCCACGCTGGACATTTTCTCCTTCCTTATTGGCTTCCAGTCTACTGGAGAGTTCTTTGAATTTTTCTAATATTTCTTTCATATTAGCTAGATCTAGAGTTGGAATAAATTTTATTCTCAATTTATGAGTTTTCAACTCATCAACATATTTGGGCATCATTTTATTCCATTCGATTTGTAGCTCATGATATTTGTCCAACTTAGAAATATAGATAGTTGCATCCTCTAAAAGATCTTTGGCAATGGGAGAACTATTAGATGGAGCATAAATTTCATGCCACCATGCCTACAATCTATTGATGTTCATATTTTTCTACCCAATTTTTCTTCTCCCAGTTGTGATTTCCAGAAAAGTAATACAACTATCATATATTTCCTTCATTTTTCCCTATAGCTTCATTATCTTCTTTAGGGCCTTGGAGAGGAGTTCCTTCCTGTAATTCCACACCTCCATCCATTCCATTAATTTTTTTATATCATCAGAAGTAAAGATGTTCATTTGAGCCAATTATTCTTTGGGCACATGTAAAATCCTCTTCAACTCCTCAACAATTGACTCATCAACCTTGTTACAATCAACAAAAATCTAAGAGGTATCCTCCAAGAATTCAACAACTTTGGCATGGATGTTGAAGATCTGTTCAATGGAATCATCTCCTCTTTTACTAACATCATGTAACCATTCTTGGGTGCTGTGAACTGAGGACTTCAACTTTTCAATTTGTAAGACAACTTTTTTTGGCAATAATCCCTTTGGAATTGAAGAGCCCTCATTGCTAGTTGTTTGCAAAGGTTTCATTAAGTGTTGAACATCTTTATACACATCATTAAGTTGCCTTTACAACTTCTCCTTTTCCTCAGTTTCCTTGTCTAACCTTCTCAAAATAGCCTGGATGATTCCTAGAATTCTTCTTTTTCTTGTTCCTTAGTAGATGGACCTAGATTAATTGTTTGTATCTTATAATTTGTGGTTCGTACTGCATCCTTGTAATTGTTCTCTGTAGGAACAACCACATGAAAAAATCTTTTGTTGAACTCATCCCTTGAGAATTTTGAAATAGTTTTGGCTCTTTTCGTTTGCTTGGGTTGTCCCCATTGCTCTAAAAGTTTATCCCAACTAGGAGTCTCTTCCTGAACTATGATTGGCTTATTGCTAAGCTCGTTTCTAGCCAATCAAGAACAATAGACTATTTTGTCTCTATGTCAGTAGAGGGAACCTCTTGTTCAGTCTTGTCCCAAGTTGGACTATCAACAACTTCTTCTACATTCTTTTTTGCTTCTTGTTGATCTCCTTGTTGTTGATCTCCTTGTTCATTTATCATTTATTTTTCTAGAGACTTGGTTGGGATTTCTTGAGTTACCTCAAATTCCACATTCTTGCTTTGAGCTCCAGAGGTTGATTTCCCAATTTCTTCCATGAACCTCTGCCACTACCCACTTCTGGGAGTAGAGATCACTTCATCTTTAGACTCATGGTGCGCAGGTTCATTTGATATATTACCTTCATCATTGATCACTTTCTTTGGAATCAGTGTATTGTGAAGAGGAGAAAGAGGAGGAGACTTATTTCCTATAGCTGCTCTCTTTGCTTTGTCATTTATAGGTGCCTTTTCAATCTGCACCTCCTTTTCAACAACCTTTGCCTCTATTATTGAGGATGTCTTGTGTTTAGGAGAATTTTTGCTAACATAAACTTGAGGCTTCTCCCCTGAACTTTCTATGTCTACAACCTTGGATGAAGTGGGGGCATCAGTGGTAGTGTTGTTCTTTCTAGCCTTGGGTACTTTTTGGCCTTCTATGTCCAACTTATTTGTCTTGGTTGGTTGTGAAGCTTCTCCATCTTCAACTGTTGTACTAGACTTAGGAGCCTTCTTTATTTTAGGAGACTGCTTCTCAAAATGTTTGGGTTGTGTTTGATTCTTGGTTTTCCTCTTTAGTGTAAGAGGTCTATCTTCCTGTTGATCATCTCCATCATGGGGTTTAGTGAAGTGACCTTTATCAACTTCTACTTCCTCTTCAGATTGGGATTCCAGATCCCCCATTAGATCATAGGTAAACTTAGTGTCATCTACCTCCAGTTCCAACATTTTATGTTTGACCCAAAGTCTTGAATATTTCTTCACTGGTTCTATCACCTGGTCCAAGTCTATCACTTCTTCTGACCATTTTACTAGAGGTAGAGTTTTTTTCTTATAAGGCTCATAATCATGGTGTTGAATTAAATCTGCCTCATTATCCTGAACTTGATCTGGTACCCCTATTACCCTATAGACCCTTATCAAGTTGAGGGGGAGCTTGGAGAACCTTATCCTAATAACTTCAAATTCATCACGACAATTGGCCCAATAATATTCAATATGATCCCTGTGCCTGAATTCTCTATTAACTTGCTTTTAATATTTTCCATAAGGATCAAAGTTCTCCCAGTTAGTGTGGGAAAACAACTCAAATTGTGCCATCTCTTTCTTAGAATATTGAGCACTTAGAATGAAGGGGAATGCCTCTAGGCTTCCAATTCTCAATGGGAAATCTACCCCCAACCCTTTCTTATGCAAGTCCTTCTATAAGATTTCCTCAAATGCTACCATTTGCTTTGTCAATTCCAATAGTATGAGCTTATTGGTTGGATATCTTGGTAATTTGAGAGGGACAATAGGAGACCCTTGTATCTAGATGTATGCGAATATTTGGAATTGAATAAACCACTACCCATATTGTTTGATCAGGTCCATTGCATCAGAAGAAATTCTAACATGGAGGGCATCCTGTAGCAACTTGGGAATGTACATAAAGAATGCATCATTGGCTCTCCTATAGTTGGTTGTTTTGTATTGAAATTGGGGGTAGATATCCCATATCTTATCCTTTCCCAAGGTTCCTTTGCAAATGAGACCTTTGTACCTAGTTTTTCTTGCTAACATATATAGAAGGTAGGAGGTCATTGTGAACTTATTAGTCTCTTGAACACTCCTTAACTACACATCCAAGTTATTGCTTATGATCCTGGCCCAATGGTAATGCTTTCCACCCATGATTTGTGTGATGGGATAAAACATGCAAGTGTGGAAAACATGAGCCTCTTCTATTCCCATTACTCTTCCCAAAAGGTTTATGGCATCATGATACTCAAGCTTGAAATCACTTCTATGTAGTTGCTTGGGCAGCTTGGAATAGTGTGGCTTAGGATTCAATATCCAGGAACTATTCATTATATCCAAGGCCCTATTGGGATCCTCATCATAGAACTTTATTGCTTCCCCAATATTTATCTCCTCAACGAGTTTATGATGTGAGGCAATGTTAAACACTCCGACAATTGACTCTTCAGTGAGATTGGCCATGGCTCTACCTTGTGGTTCAACTATGATCTTCTTGATGGAATCATAATTCCTTTCACACTCTAAAAGAAATTTAGGGCACAATTGTGTGGGTGGGAACCCTATTGCTTGAGCTAGACCACTATGAGTAAGGATTTGTGCCAATTGAGTGGGTGCATTGCCAAACATCCTTTATTGAAATTCATCATAGTCCACATGCCCCATATTTGTATCTATAATTTTGGCCCAAGAAGAAGAAATTCTAGATTTTGGCCATATGCCTTTGAAATCATACTTCATTCTTTCAACTCTCTTTTTCACCTCCTCTTGCACTACAACAACTTTTTATTTTGAATTCTTGTCAGGGCTCAACTCTGCTTGCATCTGTTAGACAAAACCATAATCACCCATATGCAATATAACTCAATAAGACATGCCATTCATTCACTGAGATTTATCAATATATGCTCAAATGACACCATTAAATGAAAACCATAATGACAATATAAACCCAAATGGAAATTTAAAGAAAACCAGTGACTCTTTGAGATTTCATCATTAGGATATTGAAAAAGCATATAAATGAATCCCATATTAAACGTGAAAATTTCTCAAAATTCAACAATGAATATTACACAACCTCATTTGCAAGCTCACTTATTATCAAAACTTGGATTTTGATGTCATTGAAGAAAGCTCAAAAATTCCACCCTAAGGTTGATTCTCTGGCCAGACTAGAGCTCGTGTAATCCAAGGGAGCTCAGATTTTCCATGGTCCTGTCGAATGTGCACTTTTAACCCCCAATAAAAAGATTCCTAGGGCATTTTATGGGGATCTCAATGAAATAAATCTCATGCACTGATAACACCAATTGTCTTGAGATCATATTCTAAACCATATATATTGAGGTCCAATTTGTCTCATACATCAAAGATTTGAAGGCTTGAAGGCTTCAAAAATTTCAAGGGAGGTCAGATTCTCCAATTGGATTAAGGCTTGAAAAATCCAAGCTACCTCAGAATTTTCGGTGGTGACTCAAACTTGAAGTTTTTACTAAGTGTGGAACTCTCCCCTTGGTGGAAACACAATTTTCATCGGTTTACTTGTACTCCTGATTTCGGGGTTTTGAGGGCGTGAAAGATTTGGAAATTTTGAGGGAGGTCGAATTATCTGAGCGGATTAAGGCTCAAAAAATTTGAGCTACCTTAGAATTTTCGATGTCTGGTGTAAACTCAAAAAATTACTAAGTGTTGAACTCATCATGTGTTGAAATGATGAATAATGATCATTTTGCTTGCTTAAGGTTGTGAATCTTATCAATTTTCACATTGAAGCCTGGACCAAGCATTTTGAACAATCCTCTGACACCACTTTACTCATTTATCAACTTCATTAGTTGAGAATCAAGAAGCTAGGGTTTCTAATTGGGGTTTCAAAATAGGGCGACACCCTATAATCTTAATGTCAATCATGAGAGCACAATAAGAGGGGAATCTTGAAGAATTTAATGAACCCTAGTATCCCATTCTATTCAAATCAAATCCTAAACCAAAATCTCTCGAATATATGCTTTAAAGAGTGGAAAACCCTAATTGACTAACAAAAAAAATCAAACCCATTCATTCAAAACTCGCATGCAAAAAAAATACCCCAAAGGAAATATTTCATTAAGTTTAAGGCCTATGAAATCATCATGAAACAAAGTTTAATCAAAAGCACCAAGGACAACCTACCTTGGAATGACGCATAGGAAGGAGGATTCAGATGAAAGCCTTGAGATTTCGTAGCAATTGTGCAAGAATCACTAACTTCACTTTGGAGTTCAAAAAAACATGAGATGGGAGCAAGTCTTTTGAGTTTTTGAATGCACACAACATCCAAATGACAAGGGATACATTGTGATTTCCAAATATATCTCCCATTTCACATTAAAAACACAATAACATGCACCATAAATGCCTGAAAAGACATTTGAAAAGTTTGGGGATATGAAGGCATGAAGGACTTAGAAAATCCAAGGGAGCTTGGATTTTCCGGGTGGAATCGAGTTCAAGTAATCCAAGGGAGCTCATATTTTTTGAACCTTCCCCATACTTAGTCAATTTGGCCTCCAGTTGAAATTTTAAGCTAAAGAAAACTTCAAAGAGCTAGACTTATGATCATGATGTTTCAAAGAAAACACCTTGAGTGCAAATAAGTCATTGAATTCATGGGTGAAGCAAAACCAAAAATGAGGAACCTACCCTTAAGGGGAAAAGGTCAAAACCCTAAAGCAAGTAGGAAAAAAAAACAAAGAAAAGAGGGTCCCTGCCTTTAGCGAGGTGTGTGTGTGAAAAGTGCACAACAAATGGCGACTCCTACTGGGAAAATGATCTAGAGCATTTTGATCGAAAACTGGAATCAAGAACCCAGAACTTTGGTTTCGATCCTTGCATTAGGTCACCCATAAAAAAAGTTTCAAATCCAATGGGAAAGTAGTTCCTTCTTGTGTTGGAATCCCAGTGTGTGTAGATGTGTTCATTTCCCTCCCTCAGCTGCTACTAGGAATCCAAGGTTGGTCAAGTCAAGCTACGTAGAGATTCTAACTTCAAAAGCATCCTGGATAGAGCCTCACTGCCAGTCAGACATCCATAGCCCCGATGAGGTTATCGCTATGATTCTCTCAAACATAGCTCTACTGCCAGCTAGGTGTCCATAGCCTTGGTAGAGATATTTAGATATTCCTGATAAGTTGAATTCAATTCTTTTAATTTTTCAATATTCTCCTTTTCTTTTCTTTTTTTGATATTCTTTTCTTTTCACTTTTTTATTTCAACCCATGAACAATGAAGTTAACACTCAGGGCTAAGAACCATAGTGGCGCTAAAGCAAAAATAGGTTTTTTCACTTAACCAGACTTTGGAAGGAACCTTCAATAGCCTTAGGATTCTTAAGATGTGTGTATAAGTATAAGACACAAGCACATTTTGGAACTAACTTAATCTAGGGACTTGTCTACTTTAAGCATTCAACACATGTGACACTGAATAAAGGACTTTCATCGACTTACCTTGGAAGGATGATTAAAGTTTGTAAAGGAAATACTTAGAACAATCCCTGATAATGCAATGGTTATTGTGCAGGTGCAACACTCCCAAAAAAGAACAAGGGAACCCAAAACCAGAAAACAAAAACAAAACCAAACCCAAACCAAAACCAAAGCAAACCTACACTAACCAAAACCAGAAAGCAAACCAAAACAAACCAAACCAACCAAGGCAAAAATGAAAGAAAAATAAAAAACAAACCCAAAAGAATCCAACACCTAGACTAACTATTTACAAGAGAGAGCTAAAAATAGCTCAGGCCAGGAAGTAATGCTTCAAATACTGCCCATTGATAGGAAATGGGACATCCTCTCCAGTGAGGGTCTTCAAATGAAAAGAATTATCTCCCAATATCTTTCAGATCTGAAAGGGGCCAAGCTAGAGCTTTTCAGATTTTCCATGTTCTCCCCTTTTGTCATGTGCTTTGTCCCAATATAAGACTAGATCAAAGATTCTTAATGCTTTCACCTTGGCCTTTCGATCAAACCATATTTTAAGAATTCCTTGGTGTTTAGCAAAGTTCTCTAATGCTCCATCTCTCCTCTCTTCAAGTTGTAGAAGCTCAGCCAAACAAGCCTCATGTTTATCCCCTTCATCATAGTAATCATTAATGATATGCAAGGTGGGGATTTTCAGTTGGATTGGAAATACTGGTTCAAGACCATACACAAGGTGATAAGGAGAGGTTCCTAGAGAGGATGCATGTCTATTATGATCTACCCAAAGAGAAAATATAAGCTGGGTGTGCCAATCTTTGGGATTTATCTCTAATAGTTTGTGGATGACAGTCAAAATGTTCTTGTTTGTGGACTCAGCCAAACCATTTCCATGTGGGTAATAGTTAGAAGCAAACTTAATGATGATACCATGATAAAATTCCCATCCAAAAAACTTTAGTGAAGCAAACGTATGAACATTATCACAGACTAAAGCCTTAGGACAACCAAAACGATTGATAATACCCGATTCCAGAAAATTGATCACTACTTCAGAAGTACACTGCTTATAGGCGAGGGCTTTAGTCCATCTAGTGAAATAATCAATTACAGTAAGAATATACCTATGGCCTGTAGAGAAAGGTGGGTTAATTAGACCACTAAAGTCTAATCCCCACTGCATGAATGGTTTTACTTTAATCACTGGCTGTAGTGGAAGTGTTGCATGCTTTCCTTGCTAGCTGCAATTTAACATACATGGCAGGTTCTTATGTGATTGTGTGCGTCCTTAAATAGAGTTGGCCAATAATATCCATCTCTTAAGATTTGGTGCATAGTAGCTGGTCCAAAACCATATCCTGTACCATACTTATCATGAAATTTTGTCATCACAGGGCAAACTCCTCTTTCCCAAGACAGTGAAGGTAGATACCCTCATGGTTCTTCTTATATAGGATAGCCCCTTTCAACATATAGCTATCACTATTTAAGCATAAGACTCTCTATTGTACCGTGTTGAGATGATCAAGACAAATTTGATTCAGCAGGTAATAGACAATATCATCATACCATTCATCTAGAGACATCTTGGAGGTGATACTACTAGGCTATGATATTAGGACCAATTTCAGCCATAGTCTTAGTTAATCCTTGCCCTCTCACAAGTTTCATGGGTTGTATTCGATGTCATACTCCTGTAGCATTATAACCCATTTTCCCCTTCATTCCCCCAACTCACTCTGCATCAGCAAAAGTTTGACCGCAAGGTCTGGCACTATTCCAAAGACTTTGTTTCTCAGGATGTAGTGTCAGAATTTCTTCACACCCCTAACCAATGCATAAGCTTGTTTTTCCATAGTGGGGTACTTCAATTATACATCTTTCAATGGAGCACTCATCAAGGCTATAGGGTGTTCACTTCCTTGATCAAATTTCTGAGTTAGCATACCAGCACACGAATGATCATATGCAAATGAGTATATGTAAAAAGGCTCGTAATAATCTAGACTCACCAACACCAGAGCATCAACTATTTCCCTCTTAATCTATGCAAAAGCCTCCTTTGCTTCAGCATTCCATTCAACTTTTGCATCCTATTTTAGCATGACATTCAAAGGTTTAACTATTTCTACAAATCCAGTAATAAAATTCCTGACATAATTAATTTACCCAAATAAAGACTTCATCTCCTTCTTACTGGCTAGAGGTTGGATTTTCAATATAGCTTCTATTCATTTGAGATCAATGGATATGCCCTCTTCTGAGATAACATGGCCCAACAACTTCACTTCAATTACCCAAAAGATGCACTTCTTAGGGTTGAGTGAGATACCAAATTCCCAACATCTTTCAAATACCTTGCACAAATCTAAAATATGATCACCTCTTTTCTTTCAAAAAATAGTCAAATCATTCATGTAGATGATAATGCACTTATCAATGATATCCTTCAAGGAAATATCCATGGCCCTCTAAAAGGTGGCTCCTGCGTTGATTAATCCAAAAGCCATTCTTCTATAGGCAAATGTACCCTATTTTGTGGTGTAGGTAGTCTTGTGTCTATCCACATACTGTACCATAACCTGATTGTACCCTGAGTATCCATCAAAGAAGGGCATCATCTGGGATCAATTAAAAATTTGTAACACTTCATCTAATGATTGGACTAGGTAATTATCCTTTTCTAAGGCACAATTAAGATTTCTAAAGTCAATGCAAAGCTCGATTTCTCCATTTTTCTTCCTTACTAGAACCAGGTTAGCAACCCAAGTAGAGTGTCTGATTGGAAATATGATGTGGGCAAACAATTTTTTCTATACCTCCTTCTGGATAATTGGTTCCAATAGGGCATTAATTGGTTTTTTTTTTTTGCCTAAATGGCTTAGCACCCGGCTTGAGAGGAATAGTGTGCATAATGATTGAGGTATCATACGTCTTCAGATCTTCATAACTCTAGGCTATGACATCTTGGTATGCATGAAGTGCATCTATCATTCCCCTCCTTTCCTTTGGACTACACACCTTCCCAATGAAAACATTCTTAACATCATCCAAAGTTTCCATATTGTACGTGTCACACCAGTTTCTAATGGAGTCCTTTTTGTTTTGTTGTTCCTGATCCTTTATTCTGTCCAAATCAAAGATCCTTTCTAGCTACACCATTCCTCTCGGGATTGTGTTTGTTTTCAGATTGATGACTCCTTCCAAGTCCATTTCTGCCTCTTGGGGCTCTACTTCATCAATTATCTGAGAAGTGAATACATCAGAGCTTGTAATGAAATATAGAATGTGCTTGTCATCCTTGAACACTTGAAAATTGGTTATGTTCTTGTTGCCCATGCTAAAGTATCTAGAGTTTGGTTCTTACTTCGAGGTATCAGTTGAATGTTGAAAGCATCAAACCACTCAATTAGATTCCACATGTTATACCTATAATTGGTCATTCTTCTGTCATGACACGAATACTATTTTCTGACCTGGCTAACTACCACCTCAGAGTCCCCAAAAACTTGTAAGATATTGACCTTCTTTCTTAAATCCATCAACATAAATTAAGGCTTTGTATTCAGCTACATTATTAGTGCAATGGAACTGAAGTCTCTGAGTAGCGAAGAAAGTTTTACCTCTAGGACTAATTAGTTCAAACCCAACTCTAGCTCCTTGCTTAGACTTGGATCCATCAAATCTGAGCATCCAACAACCAACAATGCCTGATCCTTTTTATCTGTCCTCATTAGTTTTTTTGCTAATTGGAGACTCCTCTTGGGACATTGGTCATTTTCCCTTTAGATCATCCAAAACACTTTGCACATTTATCCTAATAGCTGGAGGTGGGTTAATGCAGTTCTTTATTTACTTCACTGTTGTTTGGCATAAACACCATTCTAACTCAGGGTGAGAGGCATTGTGGACTTTGCACCAATTTGGAAGGAGTAATTCTTCAAAGTTCATATCTCTACCCATCTGGATTTGGTCTTCTATGCATTTTTGAATAAACTCTTGGAAGTTATCCAGCAGGATGAGTTGACCATCTTCTTGATCATCCCCTTCTTCTATTGATTCTACTAATGCTCTAGTACTACTTGATTCTTGAGTGAGCTCCTTGGGTAAATCTTGTAGCATGAAGATTTCATCTGTACCTGGTTCTTGGGGGTGGCTTCTAGTACATAATTCCCTAGGATAGCTTCAGATACTAATACTTCATTTGAAGTATTTTGATATTCAGTAATCACATACTTCATTCTTGGTTCCCTCTCAATTATGATTTGGTTTGGTACTCCTTTCCAGGGAAGCCACATGTGAGAATGGTTAGTGGACACATATCCATTTAATTCCTTAGTGAAATCCTTACCTAATATCAGACCATATGCATCAAGAATATTTTCCACTTGAATGTTAATGATTTGTTCGATCCTAGGGTCTAATGCAACTTACATGGGAATCATATTCAGTTATCCTACTACATTCACCTATGTCTTATCCAACTGAGTGACCTTTTGTTGAGAAGTTGTAGGAGTAATACCTAAGGCTTTGCAAACAACAAAGGGCATGACATTTGTGGAGGCTCCTAAATCTAAGAGGCAGTTATGCAAGCTTTTCCCAAAGATGCGAAAAAAAATAAAAAAAAGGAGGGGTTTCAGTCTTGCCTTGAAATAAAATCACAGGAGTATCAACTTGTGCAACTTGATTCTGATCCTTTTCTTTCCCCTTGTCCTTAGAATATCCTTGAGCTTCGTCTTTTGATGTCTGTGAGCCAAAAACCTTCCCAGCTATTTCACTGGCTATCCTATCTTGAGAGACTCCATTGGCTTGAAAAAATCCTATGACTGCATTTCTAATAGCAAGAACCATCAACAATTCAAAAGAAGAGAGGCTTACCTTCATTTTCTTGAGTTCCTCAGCTACATACCTAATTTTTCTATTCTCATATCAGCAAGGGTGTCCTTGGAATGGTCTACCAACTTTTCCTTTCTTGCATCAATGTTCTTTCCCTTTGAAAGATTAGATTGTCCTCCTTTTGAGAGGTATTGTGTTGGCACATGAGGATAAGATGGATTGTTACTAGCATGTGGATCAGGTGGTGTGGCAAAGTTATTTGGAGGAATTGAAGTAATGAGTGGACCTCCAGCTTGTCGGTTTATCAAATCATACTATCTAGTGCATTGGTGGAACATCTGAACTTCTTCAATGCATGTTTCTTCTTCATCCAAAGGACCATTATCATTCTCAATACCATTGTGGAACAATTATGAAATTTCATCTTCATTGCATACTTGTTCTGACTCACCATCTTGTTCACTTGCTTCTTGTTCTTGTCCGTTTTCTTCACTTCTTGGGAAAGGAGCATGATTCAGCACTAATACTGAAGTATCATAAGGGATAGATGATACCAATTCCTGATCATTGGAGTTGTTTTCAGCTTGTTGAACTTCATAGTAGAAGATAGATGTCACAGTTTGAAATTTAGGACAATCTAGCTCAGAGTGTCAGTTTGTCTTATGGAGTCTACACCATCTCAACAAGGCCACCTCAGCTAAGTACACACCACTTGAAGGTTTATCGTAATTGGTAGGTTGGTCCAAAGGAGTAGGGACACCTCCATTATTCGGTCTGGTATTCCATGTTTTGTTTTTCTTGGGAGGCTACCTCCTATCAAATCCTTGTCCAGATGACTCTCCTCTATCAAATTTTTTTCCATATCCTTGTGTAGAATCTTTGTTTTCCCTATTATAATTGGACTGAATGTTTCTTTAGGCAGCCTGAAGTTGGCTATTATGATTCCTCAAATAAGTGACTTTAGTGGTTAGCTTCTTGACTTTTTTTGTCAGCTCATCCAACCTCTCTTTATCAGAATTGCTATAGGATGTGGATCATGCATTGTTTTGAGAATATCCTGGTGATGTCCCTGAGCTTAGAGACTGATTAAATACTTCAGAATTTTGTAGGTAGGTTGGGAAACAAACCTTCTATTGTGGATGGACTGGATGATTAACACTCTCGATTCATGATTCAGGATGTGGGACCAAGCGTAGTTGTGGTACAGGATTCATGATGGGTGTATGCTTGGTCAAGGCTTGATTAAGTGCTTGGATTTTCCCTGGGTGAGCGGCTGGCCTCAAATATGGTAATGGTCCTGACAAATGTTGCCTCAAGTCTATACTAACCTTAACTACCTTCGTATAAGCATCAAGTAAAGTATTAGGAGGGTTTGGTCTCCATTTAAGGAATGTGGTTGTAAGGCTATGAAGGGTTTCATAATAAACTTCTAGGGAAGTAGAATTTTCCACAACATAGGGTTCCTGTAGCTTAGTGTATGCAAGGTGGAATCTATTGTTAAATGACCCTATGGGCTCATTAACCTCCCTCTAAACCTTGGTAAACTACATATACAACTCATTGGAACTGATGGGAATTTTAAACTTCTATAAAAAGGCATTTTCAAGCTCAGTCAAATTGTGTATGGATCCAGCAGGTAGATGATTATACCAATAAAATGAATCTTCTCCTAAGGAATATGGGAAAATCCTGCATGTAACATCCTCATGATTAATTCCCCTAGCCCTAAGGTAGGCCTAGAAAATACTAATGTGCTACTCAGTTGTCTTGTTAGGATCATTGATATGGAATTTGGAGCAGAAGTGCTCAAGATTATTAGGCATGACATTATAGTTATTAAAGGACAAGTGATAGGGAGTGGGGTTGGAGGAACCAATCACTAGTTCCTACTCTAGGTCTTTCCTTATAAGACCTCCTTGGTGCTTGACTTCACCCTTCTAACCTATAGGCCCCTACTCATAACTAGGTGCCCCTGGTTTGTCAGACCAACCCCTCTCCTATCAACATGTTGTCCTTCTACCAAGTCAACCTTGGTGCTTCGCCATGTACTCTCCTTTGGCCCTTAATCTGCCCTAAAGGCCAAATAACCTCAACCTTCTTCTAGGCTCTTGAAGGGGTTTGAAGGTGTTACAAAACTTCAAAATGGCTTATTTAAGGTCTTTATGCAACCATAAGTTTCTATCTTGTCATCGCTTTCTCAAAATGCTCTCCTAGGGTTTGAAAGGCTACAAGCCTAGAGCCCAACTAGGCCTCTGAATAGGGTTAAAATGAAACTTTCTTTAAAACCCACCAAAGATTTAAGTTCTTTGTTAATAATCTGTGTTTCTCATGCCCTCTCCTCCAATATTTATTAGGGTTTCAACCTGCTTAGGCCATACATCATCCATACACCAAAATGGTCAAGAACCCTAGGGTTTCTAAACTTTTCAAGCTATTTTCAGATTGTCAGAAAACTCTCCTATCAAATTAATTTCTAAAGCCTCTTCCTGATCACCATGCATAGTCAGGACCTTCCCCTAAATTCACAAGAAATAATTTCTCAAAGATCTCTTTTCCCTTGCAAGATATGCAACTTTTTCTCCAAGTTTGCCCTAACCGGGCCTGCACTGGCTCGCCTAGGGAAAAGCTTTTCTAGCGCCTCCTGCACTGCCACAAAACCTAAATGCTACCATATTTACAATGAAGGAGCCTAGACACTAATCCCAAGAGGTCATACAATTTATACAGTGGGAAGGTGCCCTAGGACTCCATTCTTTAAAAACTGCCTGTTACAGGCCAGAAAACATAGGAACCAGAAGTATTTACAAATATAAGTTGAAAACAATCTACAAAATCAAAAGGAAGGCACAAAAAGTTTTTATAAGGCTAACACTACATACTACACATAGAAAAATAGTAGGGTCACTCCATTAAAGTTCATTTTTAACACAAAATACAGAAAAACTATCTTTTTAATGTTGTTTCCTTCAATCTTCAAATATGTCACTCAATAATAATGCTTCTAACCCAGCCTCAGGGTTGAGTCATGCCTTAAATAGGCTTCCAAAACCATTTAGGATCTTGGGTCGAGATCATAGATGACCTAATGATGCAATCTATAAAACCCAATGTGTTTTCAAACACTTGACTAGGTTGGGAATTATGACAAGTTGGAGCTTCAAAACCCATTCATGATTGCCACCTCCCAATCCATTGATCATAGATAGATCAAGTTTTATTCAAAACAACAAAACCTAGCTAGATGGTCAACATGACCTCACACAACACAACAAAAATTATAACTTTAACCAAAACTTCAATAAACCTTGAACTTTGCCAGGTGCTCCTGCACCATTCTCCCACTCTCAACACAAACAACTAAGGGACTTTGGGAGAGATCAGAGACATACCAATGCTGTGCTTCTTAAAGTTTGCTTCTTCTACCCACGTAGCTTTAGATTCATGCTTGTTCTTCCATTTGACAAGATGCTCCATATACACCTTGTGCCTTGTAGTCTTCTTGACTCTTGTCTCCAAGATCTTCTCTTCTTGTAGCCTATCTTGATGAGGGAAGGGTACATTGCTGATGTCCTTGAGAACTTCCTGACTATTCTGATCCACATCCTTGACTGATCCCATGTACTTGATTAAGTTAGCTACATTGAACACTGGAGAAATGCCCAAATCTGATGGTAACTCCACCTTGTATGCATTCTTGCCATATTTGGCCAATACCTTGCATGGACCCACTCTTTTCATCTATAGCTTGGTTGAAATTCCCTTCTACAATCTAGATTTGTTGAGGTGGACCATAACATAGTTCCCAACTGCAAATTGTACATCCTTCCTTGACAAATCAACTTTCTCCTTCAACTTTTGGGTTGCTACTGTGACTGTTTTCTTGACTTGCTCATGAATCTCCTTCATGGTCTACGTGAAGTCTTATGCATGTCCACTCCTATTCTCCATAGATCCAAGGTCCCTAAGTTCACAAATGCCTCTTGGGTGCATTCCATACACAACCTCAAAAGGACTTTTCCCTGTAGTTCTGTTAACACTATCATTATAGGCATATTCAGCTTGGGAAATAACCATATCCCATGTTTGTCCATACTCCTTGGTTAGACACCTTAAAATATTTCCAAGCACCTTGTTAACCACCTCTGTTTGACCATCGGTCTGGGGATGGTAAGCTGATCCAAATGACAGATTTGTTCCCAATCTGCTCCATATAGTCTTCCAAAAGTGACTCATGAACTTCACGTCTCTATCAGAAACAATGCTTAGAGGCAAGCCATGGATCCTTACAACCTCCTTGAAGAAAAGGTGAGCTATGTAGCTTGCATCATGAGTAGTTTTGCAGGGAGTAAAATGACTCATCTTACTAAATCTATCTACCACAACATAAACACTGTCAAAACCAGTCTTGGTATTAGGAAGACCTACCACAAAATCCATGCTCACATACTCCCATGGTCTGTTAGGAATGGGAAGGGGTTGATACAAACCAGTGTTGCTAGCTCCTCCCTTAGCTTTCATGCACACAACACACTGTTCCACATACCTTCTAACATCTCTTGCCAACTTAGGCCAGTAATAGAACCTTTGCACTAGTTCTAAAGTCTTATTGATGCCAAAATGCCCACTAAGACTGCCATTATGTTTTTCTTGAATCAAATTTTCCCTCATTGACCCTCCTGGAACACATAACTGATTGCCCTTAAATAACAGTCCATTTTGCAGTGTATACTCAGAATATTGGCTATGAAAATGACTCTAAAAATCAGAACATACCTTGTAAGCTTCTAAGAAGTCTTCATCTTCACCATAGAGGTCTTTGAAAATCTCTAATCCAATGCTCTTTAGTTGTATCTCTTGGACTGTCAACAATCTTCTGCTTAATGCATATGCAACCTTGTTCATTTGTCCCTTCTTGTGCTTAATAGTGAATGTGAAGGCTTGGATGTATTCCATCCATTTCAAATGCCTATTACTTAACTTCTCTTGGGTGTTGATATAACTAAGTTCTTGGTTATCAATAAAGACCACAAACTCTTTGGGTAACAAATAATGCCTCCACTTCCTAAGGGACTGAACTAAAGCATATAACTCTAGATCATAGGTAGAGTACTTTTGCTTGGCTTCATTGATCTTTTCACTAAAGAAGGCTATAGGCCTACCTTCTTGACTAAGTACTCCTCCTACTGCTACTCCACTTGCATCACACTCAATTGTGAACAACTTGTCAAAACTAGGCAATAATAGAATTGGTTGAGTTGCCACTTCTTGTTTCAGTTTCTCAAACCCTTTCTCAGCCTCTTGAGTCCACTTAAACTTTGTTTTCAGACCACCTTTGATAGTATCTAGGAGTGGTGCACATATACCACTAAAGTTCCTTATGAATTTTCTATAGAATTGAGCCAAACCATGAAAACTCCTTACCTCTGTTGTTGTGGTTGGTGTGGGCCAGTTTAGGATGGATTCCACCTTGCTTGGATCCATCTTTAATGAGCCTTTGGATACTACAAAACCCAAATAGATAAGATCTTGTTTAAAGAACTCACACTTCTCAATATTGATGGCCAACTTTTCCTCTTGCAACCTTTTAAGAACCATCTCAACATGCTTGAAGTGTTCTTCTGCTGTCTTACTGAAAATCAGTATGTCACCAAGATATACTACCACAAATATCCCTGTGAAATCCTTAAGCACTTCATTCATGAGTCTCTTGAACATGCTAGGGGAATTTGAGAGGCCAAATGGCATCACTTTCCACTCATATAACCCATCATTTGTCTTAAAAGTTATCTTCCACTCATCACCATCCTTAATTCTGATATGATGTATCCACTCTTGAGATCCAACTTTGTGAAGAACTGAGCACCTCCAAGACAATCCATCAATTCTTCAATTCTAGGAATAGGAAACCTATACCTAATGGTGATCCTATTTATTTCCCTAGAATCAGTACAAAGTCTCCACTTACCTCCTTTCTTGGTTGCCAAAACCACTGGCACTGCACATGGGCTGATGCTCTTTTGAATCAATCCTTGATCCAATAATTCTTGCACTTGCCTAGCTACCTCTAGGTTCTGCTCTGGAGTAAGTTTGTATGCTACTTTGTTAGGCAATGAGGCTCCAGGTATGAAGTCAATTTGATGACTTATTTCTCTCTTTGGTGGTAAAGTTGCAGGTGTACCATCACTAACTATGCTCTTGTACCTATCAAGCAACCTTTGGACTACTTCTGGTAAGACTTTATTTTCAGCCTTTTCTTCCTCTTTGGATTGCATCATGATCACATATCCTTCATTCCCTTGGTGTAGGTCCTTAAGGAACTCCTTACCACTACTCAACATGATGTTAGGTACCTTTGACTGTCCTTCATCTTCCTTTGTTAATGACTGCAGTTTGAAGGTTCTTCCATCCTTTTTGAATGAAATAGTATTCTCCTTCCCATCATACACAACACTTCTGTCATACTACCATGGTCTTCCCAGTAGTATATGGCATGCATCCATGGGTAATACATCACAAACTAGCTTATCTTTATATCCTCCAATTGAAAATTCCACCGTTACTTGCTCATTAACCAAAACACTATGCCCTTTGTTTAGCCATGTGACCTTGTAGGGGTTATTGTGGGGTACCTTCTCCAATTTCACCTTAGTTACCACCTCCTTTGAGATTATATTGTCTGTTGAACCTAAATCTACAATGACTTTGCACACTTTCCCAAGTATCTTGCACCTTACTCTAAAAAGAGCTCTTCTTTGTTTAGGTTCCTCTTTGACTGGCTGCCTGATCAAAACTCTGTTAAACATCAGATTCTATCCTACCTCAGATTCTATATGACTAATCTCAGATGCTTTAGGACTCATAGTGTCCTCTTGTGCATAGGCCACTCTCTTTTCATTGCTTGATGATGATGCTTTCTCTGAGCACCTATAAGCTGGATGTCCCATTTGACTACAATAATAACACTTCATGTTTGAAAAATAAGAGTTGCTCCTTCCTGCTCCTCTTCCTTTTTTTTAACCTCCTTGAGGTCCTCTTCCTCTATTAAATCCTCCTCTTAAAGATGTTTCACCTCCATGCTCAGTGAATTTTGATTCTCCATGATTCCTTTGATCATTGCCTCTACCTTGGTAACCGCCACGCTGTCCTCTTTGATCTCTTTGATCTCTGCATTTGCCTCTGCCCTTAGAAGACTGATCTTGCTTCCTCTTGTTCCTTTCCTCAATCTTTATGGCCAACTGATAGCATTGATGTACTATTTTAGGACTCAAAAGAGCCATCTCTTCTTGGATGTTCCATTTCAAGCCATTAAGATACCTAGCCACTTTAAGGCTCTCATCCTCTGTCACATTAGACCTCATACAAAGCTTTTGAAACTCTTTAGTATAAGTGTTTACATCTTGGTATTTCTACCTTAGACTTTGCCTCTTCTTGTGTAGTTGAATCTCATAGTCATCTGGCATGTAGGCTTCCTTTACCTTAGCAACCATTCCTTTCCAAGTTGATATGGGCTGTTTGCCTTCTTTTTCCCTCTATGTCTAAATAAACTTCCACCATGTCAAGGCTGATCCTCTCAATCTTGACTTAGCAACCTTCACCTTCTATGCTTTAGTGACTCCATCACACTCAAAATGATTCTACATGCCTTCTATCCAGTCCATGACTAAATCAGGTTCCATTTTTCCACTAAACAATGGTATGCCTTCAAGAGATTTCCCACTCAAAGCTTTCAGTGCCTTCAAGAAAGGCTTCTCTTTCAAAATAGGGTTAGGTTCAGGGGTCTTATCTTCCTCTGTAACCTCTTCTTCTTTTGGGATTCTTCCCTCAAACTATGCACTCCTCACTGCTGTCTCAAGTTGGGCTATTCTTTCCCTCAATTGCCTATTATCTTCCTCCTGCTCTTCAACCATCTTGGCCAATTGTGCATTTGTCACCATGACGGTAGTATCACTTGACTCAACCTCTGACATATATTAATCTTTCCCAAATCTTTTGTTGTGCTCTGATACCAATCTGATAGGGAGTGGGGTTGGAGGAACCAATCACTGGTTCCTGCTCTAGGTCTTTCCTTATAAGACCTCCTTGGTGCTTGACTTAACCCTTCTAACCTATAGGCCCCTACTCATAACTAGGTGCCCATGGTTTGTCAGACCAACCCCTCTCCTATCAACATGTTGTCCTTCTACCAAGTCAACCTTGGTGCTTCGCCATGTACTCTCCTTTGGCCCTTAATCTGCCCTAAAGGCCAAATAACCTCAACCTTCTTCTAGGCTCTTGCAGGGGTTTGAAGGTGTTACAAAACTTCAAAATGGCTTAGCTAAGGTCTTTATGCAACCATAAGTTTCTATCTTGTCATCGCTTTCTCAAAATGCTCTCCTAGGGTTTGAAAGGCTACAAGCCTAGAGCCTAGCTAGGCCTCTGAACAGGGTTAAAATGCAACTTTCTTTAAAACCCACCAAATACTTAAGCTCTTTGTTAAGAATATTTGTTTCTCATTCCCTCTCCTCCAATATTTTTTAGGGTTTGAACCTTCTTAGGCCATACATCGTCCATACACCAAAATGGTCAAGAACCCTAGGGTTTCTAAACTTTTCAAGCTATTTTCAGACTGTCAGAAAACTCTCCTATCAAATGAATTGCTAAAGCCTGTTCCTAATCACCATGCATAGTCAGGACCTTCCCCTAAATTCACAAGAAATAATTTCTCAAAGATATCTTTTCCCCTGCAAGATATGCAACTTTTTCTCCAAGTCTGCCCTAACCGGGCCTGCACTGGCTCACCTAGGACAAAGCTTTTCTAGTGCCTCCTGCACTACCACAAAACCTAAATGCTAACATATTTATAATGAAGGAGCCTAGACACTAATACCAAGAGTTCATACAATTTTTACGGTGGGAAGGTTCCCTAGGACTCCATTCTTTAAAAACTGCCTGTTACAGGCTAGAAAACACAGGAACTAGAAGTATTTACAAATACAAGTTGAAAAAAATCTACAAAAACAAAAGGAAGGCACACCAAGTTTGTATAAGGCTAACACTACATACTATACATAGAAAAATAGCAGGGTCACTCCATTAAAGTTTAGTTTTAACACAAAAATACAAAAAAACTATTTTTTTAACATTGTTTCCTTCAATCTTCAAATATGTCACTCAATAATAATGCTTCTAACCCAGCCTCAGGGTTGAGTCATGCCTTAAATAGGCTTCCAAAACCATTTAGGAGCTTGGGTCGAGCTCATAGATGACCTAATGATGCAATCTATAAAACCCAATGTGTTTTCAAACACTTGACTAGGTTGGGAATTATGACAAGTTGGAGCTTCAAAACCCATTCATGATTGCCACCTCCCAATCCATTGATCATAGATAGATCAATTTTTATTCAAAACAACAAAAACTAGCTATATGGTCAACATGACCTCACACAACACAACAAAAATTATAACTTTAGCCAAAACTTCAATAAACCTTGAACATTGCCAGGTGCTCCTGCACCAACAAGGGTGAAGGTTTATTTTCCAAGAAAGCCATTGGTGGTGGTGGTGGTGGTTGTGGCTAATTAACAGTTTGCTGGGGCTGCTAAATGGGAATGACTTCAAAATTAGATGATGAGGGGCTAGATGAAGGTAAAGATGATGGAGAGGATGGAAAAGGTGGTTGAGCAGATGATGATTCCCCCTTCTTCTAGTTCTTCTTGATCTGGTAGGAGCTTGTAACTCCTAGAAATAGTCCTCCCCTAGTTTAGATCTGGTTCTTCTTCAAAACCTCTGAGGAGAAATCATAGATAAAAAATGCTCTAGCTTGCTTATTCAGGCCCTCTTTCTAGTCCTAATATGTTGATGGTGTTTTCTACATAACAACAACTCAGATAGAATATAATATCCTATCTCTCTTGAAAGTTAAATCTCTATCAGCAAGCCTCAAGAGATAACCCCAAGGTCTCTAATGTCAGGTCTTGACAATGCAAAAATAGCTTAGTGATAATGTGAAAATGTTGGTAATCACAAGGGGCCTTACAAAACAAATACGAGAAGCATTAGACTCATTAGATCTTGAAATATGTTGATGCTTTTGTAATCCTAAACTAACTCAGATTCAAAGAAAAATCAAAAGAGAGAGGGTTGAGAGAGATTCTAAACTAACTCCTAAGACCAATTATGCAAGCAATTAAACATTCAAAGTGGACCAATCCTTCCAAAACTAATTCCTGATAAACTGAGATTAAACTTGCAATCTTCCAAGGAAATCAAGATTTTCAAATCATGGAGCATTCACACAAATCAACCTTATTTTATAATTGAAATGAATAAATACCCATAATTGAAATCAACACACAATATTTAGGCCCAAGCTAACTTTACACAACAAATTATAATCAACAAATTGCTAAAAGTATGGACCAAGGATTGCTCAAATACTTCAAATATTGAATCATCAACACAATTGCATCACATTTTAAACCTAAAATCTAACATGAAACTAAAATTTGAAAGCAATCTTAAGGATCTAGAAAACAAGAACCATGAAAAAGTGAATAACACAGGAAAAAACACCAAAGCACAATGTCTTTACTTGTATTAAAATCACCCAGATTTGTAACAATTCATGTATTCAAAATGTTACACAACTTTCTCTCATAAAAACATAACTCTTTTCTTAGTTCTATCTATATCAACTATGTGTAACCCTTACAAATGAAGTTGAGACCCCAATTTATAGAAAAATCACTTTAGGTCGGTCCAAAATTAGGGTTTCATAATGAGGTCAGCCAGATAGGTCAGCCTAGAGTTTTTTAATAAAATGAAATTACATTTAAAATTTTGAAATAAGTTCTAGGTCATCCTAGACCCTTCTAGAAATATTTCCCTATTGGCACAAAATTCTAGGTCGCCCCTCCTGGTTGTAGAGTCATGTGACTGGCACTTTTCCCTAGGTTGCTCCAAGCTAGACATTTTATGCTTCCTTATGGGCTTCCAATCTACTAAAGAGTTCTTTGAATTTTTCTAATATTTCTTTCATATCAGGTGGATCTGGAGTTGGAATAAATTTTATTCTTAATTTATGAGTTTTCAACTCATCAACATATTTGGGCATCATTTTATTCCATTCGACTTGTAGCTCATGATATTTGTCCAACTTAGAAATATAGATAGTTGCATCCTCTAAATGATCTTTAGAAATGGGAGCACTATTATATGGAGCATAAATTTCATGCCACTATGCCTGCAATCTACTGATGTTCATATTTTTCCGCCCAAATTTTCTTCTTCCAATCATGATTTCAAGAAAAGTAATATAACTATCATATATTTCCTTCATTTTTCCTTGTAATTTCATTATCTTCTTCAGGGCCTTGGAGAGGAGTTCCTTCTTGTAATTCAACATGTCCAACCATTCCATTACTTTTTTGATATCATCAGAAGTAAAGATGTTCATTTGAGCCAATTCTTTTTTAGGCACCTGTAAAATCCTCTTCAACTCCTCAACACTGGAATCATCAACCTTTTTACAATCAACAAAAAATTGAAAGGTATCCTCCAAGAATTCAGTATCTTTGGCATGGATGTTGAATATCTATTCAATGGACTCATCACCTCTTTCACTGACATCATGCAACCATTCCTAGGTGTTATGAATTGAGGACTTCAACTTTTCAATTTCTGAGATAGCTTCTTTTGGCAATAATCCCTCTGAAATTGAAGAGCCCTCATTGCTATTTGTTTGCAAAGGTTTCATTAAGTGTTGAACATATTTATACACATCATTAAGTTGCATTTTCAACTTCTCCCTTTCCTCGATTTCCTTGTCTAACCTTCTCAAAATAGCCTGGGATGATTCCTAGAATTCTTCTTTTTCTTTTTCCTTAGTAGATGGATCTAGATTAATTGTTTGTATCTTATAATCTGTGGGCCTTACTTCACCCTTGTACTTGTTCTTTGTAGGAACAATTACATGAACAAATTTGTTGTTGAACTCATCCTTTGATAATTTTGAAACAGTTTTGGCTCTTTTCCTTTGCTTGGGTTGTCCCCATTTCTCTAAAAGTTTATCCCAGCTAGGAGTCTCTTCCTGAACTATGATTGGATTCTTGCTAAGCCTCTTTTTCAGCCAATCAAGAACAACAGGTTGTTTTGTCTCTATGTTTATAGAGGATTCTCTAGTTCAGTCTTGTCCTGAGTTGGATTATCAACAACATTTACATTATTTTCTACTTCTTGCTGATCTCCTTGTTCATTTACCATTTCTTTTTCTAGAGACTTGGTTGGAATTTCTTGAATTACCTTAGATTCCACATTCTTTCTTTGAGCTCCAGAGGTTGATTTCCAAATTTCTTCCATGAACCTCTTCCACTCCCCACTTCTAGGAGTAGAGATCTCTTCATCTTTAGACTCATGTTGCCCAGGGTTGTTTGATATATTACCTTCCTCATTGATCACTTCCTCTAGATCAGTGTATTGTGAAGAGGAGAAAGAGGATGGGAATTATTTCTTGTAGCTGCTCTCTTTTCTTTGTTGTCTATAAGTGCCTCTTCAATCTGCACCTCCTTTTCAACAACCTTTTCCTTTTTTTTTGGGGATGTCTTTTGTTTAGGAGAATTTCTCCTAACATAAAATTGAGGCTTTTCCCCTAAACTCTCTATGTCTACAACCTTGGCTAAAGTGGGAGCATCAATGGAAGTGTTTTTATTTCTAGCCTTGGCTGCCAACTTCCTTTTCTTAGTTGGTTGTGAAGCTTCTCCTTCTTCAATTGTAGTACTAGCATTAAGATCCTTCTTTATTTTAGGAGACTATTTCTCAACATGTTTGTATTGTGTTTGACTCCTTGTTTTCCTCTTTAGTGTAAGAGATCTATCTTCCTCTTGATCATATCCATCATGGGGTTCAGTGATGTGACCTTTATCAACTTCTACTTCCTCTTCAAATTGGGATTCCAGATCTCCCATTAGGTCATACGTAAACTTAGTGTCATCTACCTCTAGTTCCAACACTTTATGTTTGACCCAAAGCCTTGAATATTTCTTCACTAGTTTCGTCACCTGGTCCAAGTCTATCACTTCTTCTGACTAGTTTACTGGAGGTAGAGGTTTGTTCTTATAAGGTTCATAATCATGGTGTTGAATTAAATCTGCCTCATCATCCTGAACTTGATCTATTACCTCTATTACCCTGTAGATCATTATCAAGTTGTGGGGTAGCCTAAATAACCTTCTCCTGATAACTTCAAATTCATCACTACAATTTCCCAATAATCTTGAATATGATCCTTGTGCCTGAATTCTATGTTAGCTTGCTTTTGAACTTTTCCATAAGGATCAAAGTTGTCCCTGTTAGTGTGGGAATACAACTCAAATTGTGTCATCTCCTTCTCAGAATATTGAGCACTTTGAATGGAGGGGCATGCCTTTAGGCTTCCAATTCTCAATGGGAATTTTTCCCCTAACCCTTTCTTATGCAATTCCTTCTATAAGATTGCCTCAAATACTATAATTTTCTTTGTCAATTCTAATATTATGATCTTATTGGTTGGATATCTTGGTAATATGAGAGGGAAAACATGGAACCCTTGTATCTAGATGTATGTGAATCTTTGGAATTGAATAAACCACTGCCCATATTGTTTTATTAAGTCCATTACATTAGAAGAAATTCTAACATGGAGGGCATCTTGCAACAACCTAGGAATGTACATAAATAATGCATCATTGGCTCTCCTGTAGTTGGTTGTTTTGTATTGCAATTGTGGGTAGATATCCCATATCCTATCCTTTCCCAATGTTCCTTTGCAACTGATACCTTTGTACCTAGTTTTTCTTGCTAACATATACACAAGGTAGGAGGTCATTGTGAACCTGTTAGTCTCTTGAACACTCCTTAGTTGCACATCCAAGTTATTGCTTATGATCCTGGCCCAATGGTAATGCTTTCCGCCCATGATTTGTGTGATGGGATAAAACATCCAAGTGTTGAAACATAAGCCTCTTCTATCCCAATTACTCTACCCAAAAGGGTTATGACATCATGATATTCAAGTGTGAAATCACTTCTATGCATTTGCTTGGGTTGATTGGAATAGTGTGGCTTAGGCTTCAATATCCATGAACTATTCGTTATATCTAAGGCCCCATTGGGATCCTCATCATAGAAATTTATTGATTCCCCAATATTTATCTCCTCATTGAGTTTATGATGTGAGAAAATGTTAAACACTCCTACAATGGACTCTTTAGTGAGATTGGCCATGACTCTACCTTGTGGTCCAACTATGATCCTCTTGTCAGAATCATAATGCCTTGCACACTCTAAAACCAATTCAGGGTACAATTGTGTGGGTGGGAACCCTACTGCTTGAGCTAGATCACTTTGAGTAAGGATTTTTGCTAGTTGAGTGGGTGCACTACCAAACATCCTTTGTTGAAATTCATCATAGTCCACATGTGCCATATTTGTATCTGTAATTTTGGATCAAGTAGAGGAAATTCTAGATTTTGGCCATATGCCTTTGAAATCATACTTCATTCTTTCAGCCCTCTTTATCACCTCCTCTTGTACTGCAACAAATTTTGATTTGGAAGTCTTGTTAGGTCTCAACTGTACCTGCATCTATTAGAGAAAACCATAATCACCCATATGCAATATAACTCAATAATACATGTCATTCATTCAATGAGATTTATCAATATATTCTCAAATGACACCATTAAAGGAAAACCATAATGACAATACAAACCCAAATGGAAATGTAAAGAAAACCACTCACTCTATGAGATTCTATCATTATATTATCCAAAAATTATACAAATGAATCCCATATTAAACATACAAATTGCTCAAAATTCAACAATGAATATTACACAACCTCATTTGCAAGCTCACTTATTATCAAAACTTGGATTTTGATGTCATTGAAGAAAGCTTGAAAAATCCACCCTAAGGTGGATTCTCTGGTCGGACTAGAGCTTGGGTTATCCGAGGGAGCTCAGATTTTCTGGGGTCCAGTCAAGTGTGCACTTTTAACCCCCAATCAAAAGATTCGTAAGGAATTTTATGGGGATCTCAACAGAATAAAGCTCATGCATTGATAACACCAATTGTCTTGAGATCATATTCTAAACCATATATATCGAGGTCCAATTTGTCTCATACATCAGAGATTTGAAGGCTTGAAGGATTCAAGAATTTCAAGGGAGGTTGGATTCTCCAAGCGGAATAAGGCTCAAAAAATTTGCATTCATTCAAAACAATCAAACCCATTCATTCAAAACTCGCATGCAACAAATATACCCCAAAGGAAATCTTTCATTAAGCTTAAGGCATATGAAATCATCAGGAAACGAAGCTTAATCGAAAGCACCAAGGAAAACCTACGTTGGAACAACACATAGGAAGGAGGAATCAGATGAAAGCCTTGAGATTTTGTAGCAATCGCGCAAGAATCACTACCATCACTTTGGAGTTTGACAAAACGTGAGATGGGAGCAAGTCTTCTGAGTTTTCAAATTCCTACAACATCCAAATGACAAGGAATACATCATTAGTTCCAAATATATCTCCCATTTCACATTTAAAACCCACTAATGCATGCCATAAATTCCTAAAAGGACGTTTGAAAATTTCAGGGATACAAAGGCATGAAGGACTCGGAAAATTCAAGGGAGCTTGGATTTTCTGGGTGGACTCAAGTTCAGGTAATCCGAGGGAGCTCATATTTTCTGAACTTTCCCTAGACTTAGTCAATTTGGCTTCCTATTGAAATTTTAAGTTAAGGAAAACTTCAAAGAGCTAGACTTATGATCATGACGTTGAAAAGAAAACACCTCGAGTGCAAATAATTCATTGAATTCCTGAGTGAAACAAAACCAAAATCGAGGAACCTATCCCTTAAGGGGAAAAGTTCATAACCCTAAAGCAAGCAGGAAAACAAAACAAAGAAAAGAGGGTCCCTACCTTTAGCGGGGCATGTGTACAAAAAGTGCACAACAAGCACTTATGTGAAATGGCAGTTTCTAGTCAGGTTTCAATCGTGCCTACTCTTATTCCTTTAGTATCTTTCATTGTGTCAATGTTTACTGTCGCAGTACCTACTATAAAGAATACTCCCAAGATAAATGTCCGTAAGGAAGATCCTTCTGAAGCAAGAAATCTCAAGTCTTCTCCTTCTACTTCTCAAAGGAATGCATTTATTGGTAATGATTGTGGTTCCTTAGACTTTAAAAGACTCCTTCATTGGGGAACATAAATTTGACCTGATCCACTCAGACCTTTCGATAACATCATCCACACCTTCTATCAAAGATGATAATTCTTTTGTATCGCAGGATAGTGTAAATTGTAATGTTCTTAGTGTTGATCCTCCTTCTAAGGAAAAGGATCACACTTCTATTAAAGAGGATAATGTTGATAATCCTATTAAGAAGGATGATGGTGATCCAATAGGAGAGTGTCATCCCCATTGCAAGAATAATGCCCTCTATGGAAATCCTCCTCTATTTTCTTCTATCTTTATGCCTTCTTCTTGTGAGCAGTCAAACTTTCCTCCACAAGAGAAAGGTTTACTTCCTACTCCTCATTCCTTATCCAAGCAAGAGTGTATCTTGTTGAGGCTTCTCAAAGCCCACTTGATTACTCTTCCTTCTCCTATGTGCAAGAAATTTCATAAGCATGATAAAGAAAAACATTCTTTCTATGCATACCATCGAGTGCCTTGCCATTCCAAAAGTGAATGGAAGGCCTTGAAGGATAATATACAACAACTTCGTGACTCAATTTCCATCACTCATTTATTTGTTGATGCACCTACCTCTTCTTCAAATGACAAGTGATATTGAGTTTTACCTCTGTCCTGCATGTTCTAAGTATCTTGCATGGTTCTCCTCCCTTGTATGTTGGGGGCAGCGATAACTTGTTCTGGAGATGTATGTTCTTCTAAAGACCCCATCTCTTCTCTATATCTTTCAAATGAAGTGTCTCTTGAGTGGACCCATTTTTCTTTTGGGAACTCCTTTGAAAGATTTTTCTCTTGAATAAATTCATTGGAATCTAGCTTGGGGGCAACCTGACTAGACCTCGCTTTTCAAACAGAGCGTCCCTCAAGTGGACCCATCTTCTTTTGAATGGTTCCCGGGGGACCCCTTTGAAATATTTTCAATCTATCAATGGTTTGCGTGACTATTCGCTTATTTTCCTGCGTGGCCACTTTCACTTTGCAGGTGCACCTGTGAAGCCGCTTTTCAACTCTATGGAGTCCCTTTCTCTGGGTTTCCTCCATGCGAGATATCTTGGGGGATACCTTCCCTACAAGTCTGTGGGTCTGTAGGGAACTTTCTCAATTTCCTTCATGCGGGAGATCTTGAAGGACACCTTCCCTGTAGGTTTGCAGGTTTGTAGGGAACTTTCCTAGCTTCCTCCATGTGAGAGATCTTAGGAGATGCTTCCTTGTAGGTATGTGGGTTTGTAAGGCACTTTTCTTGGTTTCCTTCATGTGAGAGATCTTGGAGGACACCTTCCTTGTAGGTCTGCGGGCCTGTGAGGCACTTACATTCTTAAATTCTCTTTCTTCTCTTTTGTATATATTGGATCGAAGATCTGCATCTTCTTCATCTTGGGTATATGCTCCTCTCTTCATCTTAAAATTCTTCTATGTGTTATTATTTGGGGACGACGCATAGTACTGAGACAACCTTCTACATCGAGGTCTCTTTCACTTTGCTAACTCAAATCCTTCAGCTTTTTATGTTCTAACATTGTTGTCTGGTGCAAGTTTTTCTTCTCTAATGCATCTGTTTTGCAGGGTCTTCATCTTGGGGGCATGCTTCCATGGTTCAAAGAGTTGTCTACTTCCTCTACAATATCCTTTTGGCATATGATGTTATTTATGTTTAGTAGATTTCCTTTAGTGTGCATATTAGCATAGATTCATATACCTGCTAAAGTGGGGGAAAAATGTATAGTTGTAAAATTGCACCTCTCACAATTTCACATACACTCTTGCATCATCTTTAGTGTCCACTTCCTTAGCATCTTGAGTAGGCTCATTTTAGCCCTTGCATCAGCCTTTCTCCTTCTTAGGATGCTCTAAAGCCCTTTTCAGCAACTACTGTCACATGCCAGCTTTTCGTTGAACATGGGGCTTTTCCTGTTGTTGACATTTTGTAGTGTGATGTGTCCAGACACTAGCACGCCGCGCAAAATTCTACATGTCGTGCTAGTGTCCTACGACATTTCAAAGCTCAAACAACTATCTTTGAGCATGCTTGCCACTTGTCTTCACCTTTGGTCGGTGGTAATGGCCCGAGACGCCTTGTAATGGTTGAAGAAGCTTCTTTTCTCTCTTTCAAAGATGTCCTTTCAATTCATTTGCACTTCTAGCTTCATTCTAACTTCTTCTAGCTCCACCCTTCTACTTCTAGCTTCTCTCTTGCTTTGGCTTCAGCCTTCTACTATCCAAATCTTGCTTGCACATAGCTTTCCATAGCAACTTCAACCACTTCCAAGCTCTCTTAGCTTCACTCTCGCAACTTCATCTCCCTCATTTCACGCTTGTGAGCATCTTGGGATTCCATATCCCCTACCATTTGCATTCTTCCTTCATCATACAGGTTCTCCTCCTCAAGCAGGGATTGCTTTTATCACCTCTTTTGTGGTACAAGTTCTCCTCCTCGAGTGAGGTTTTCTTTTATCACTCATACTTGGTGGTGTGGGTTCTACTCTTGAGCAGGTTTTTCTTTCACCACACGCTTTTTCCATTCTAGCTAATCTCTCTCTCTCTTTCTCTATCTTCTTGGCTATCCATGGAGGTGGGAACACCAAAACGGGGGTTTGACTGACACAAACCCCTATACAGCCCCAACACTTTCTCCAGATCTTGCAGACACAAGTTTTGAAGACATTCATTTGGTGGAGGCTTCATCACTTGCATGGTTGTAAGTATTTCCTTCCTTTCTTCTCCTTACCTTTATCGTTTATTCTTTACTTTACTTTAGTTCTATTACATTATGTTATTTCCCTATATTTTGTAAGTTCTCAGCAATTGGAGTAGAAGTAGTCATTTAGGCATTCTTTGTGATATTCTCACTTTTTGGTCTGTACAAGACACTAGTGTGTCGTGATGTCATTTGTTTCTTGCATTGTCGTCCTCTGGCTGAGAGCTTGTCAGTTTTTCCAGAAAATATTTGTGACTTTCTCTTTCTGATTCTAGAACTCCCATGTTGTTCCTAAGGTAGTTTAGGGAAGTTCACTTCGTGAGGCTCTCTAAATGAAGAGAACTCATGAGTAGCGAATCCCCCTTCTCTACAATGATAAGATTGGGTCTTCCTTGACCCCAAATGATTTGGAGACTTTGAAAAATATTTGTGTAGAGATGTTTCAAATGAAGAAAAGGGTAAATGTTTTAATGACAAGGAATAAAAATTTGACAAAGAAGATAAGGAAGGAAACAACAAAGGTGATCTGGGATACAACACAAAAATATGGCATGCTTAATACTGATGAATATGCTGCTGCTGAAAATGCTGAGGAAAATATTCCTCTTGATACAGGTAATGTAGATATTTTTGAAAACATTGATGTTGAAAATGATGCCAAGTGGTAAAAATGATCCTTTGAAAAATGAGAAGCAGAATGAAGGTGAAGTTGAGCCAGAAAAGAGTAATGATGCTCCTCTAGAGCACACTGGAGCTAGAAAAGGTAATGATGAAAAAGACAATTCTAAAGAAGTTAAAGGAAGTGAAGAAGAAGAAAAAGATAATCTAGAAGAAGAGAAAAATGAAGATAGAAAATATGGAAATGATGAAGAAGATAACAAGGATAAAGATAAAGATGAAGATAAAAAGGAAAAAAAGAAAGAAGAAGAAGAAGAGAATGTGGAAGAAGAAAAGGAGGAAGAAGAAAATGAAAAGGGAGAGGAAGAAAAGAAAAATGAAGAAAGTCAAAAGTAGATTGTAAAATCTCTTAAGCATTCTAGAGAATCATTCTCCAGTAATGATGTTCTGAAAGGCTTGCTATTCAAGAAAATCATATTTCAGCCAATAATCCCTTAGGAGCTTCTACAACTTCCTATGATTGAAGGGTTTATAGATCTGGAGAAGATGTCTCTAGTACATAAAGTGGTGATAGGAGATGCTTTGCAGGAATCCAGAAGGAAGGAGATTCTTGAGACACATCAGAAAGGAACATAACTCATAGAAGATGCTCTTAAGGCATTGCAGGAGGTCACACCTGGTGCATCTATTAATGCATCCCTCACTCCTATTGAAAATTTGAGATTGTTGTGAGATTCTTTCAAGGAGTATACCTATGGGTTTAGTGAAAAGGAAAAACAAGAGGTTAAGGAGAAACTGGTAGAGAAAAGGCTATTGGAATTGGATGACAAGTGTGCTCTTGTAAACTCAAATGTTGAGAAGAACCTAGAAGTCATGAAGATCTGTGAGTGAGAGGAAAATGTTCTTGCTTATTGCTTGGAGTGGATGGATTCCACTCAGATTATTAAGGTTGTTATGGACTCCATTGAGTCTTAGTTGACTGTTATCTTTGGTACTTACAGTTTATCCAAAGACAAAGATAGATCAACTTGGAACACCATTACTGTGCATAAAGAAAAAAAAATTGTATTGCAAAAGCAGAAGGAAGAGATTATCAAAAAATTTGGTTAGTTGGGTGACATTATAAGAGTGGAATACACTCTGGTTGGGAAGGCCCTAGCAAACACATAAAAGCTTAAGAAGATAAACTTGACTCCTGATACTTCAGATGGTGCAGAAGAAACTCTAGTAGAGTTGGAATCCCTAAACATGATGTTGATTGCTGCAAAGGATAGCTAGGAGAATGGTAAATATGTATGGGAAGATATTCTTAAGGAGCTTCAAGGCTCACCATCCTCCAATTGATTCATGTTTCTTTATTTGTTTTCTTTGTTTTCATATTTAAGTTGTTGGGACACCCTTTGTCCTTGATGTCAAAGGGGGAGAGGTTTGAAGAATAATGAAATGTTGGTGTTAAGGGAAGTAGTATTGTAAATATTTCTTTTTTGGCACATGTTGCCATCAATGACAAAGGGGGAGATTGTTGTAAGACTGAAGAAGACATCTAATTTTGTTGCTTTTTGTTGTCATTGATGTCATCATGATATATGAGTTGCAACTGCAAGCTCAAGTCTGAATTTTTTATGGTACTTTGGTTCAATATCTGAACTGGTATAATGCTTATAGTCTCTGGTATTTTGGTATACCCTATGATATTGTGGTCCGCATTTTTTTGCTGGTGATTACTATTGCTTGCAGTTTTGGGAGATGGCTTATGGATTCTAGAAGCATGTACATTCAAGATCTCACATACTCAGATGCTCGTATGGTGTATTGGTATTAATCTATTTTGCTATTAGGTCTATCTTTGGCCGACCTAATGAATGAATGGTGAATTATTTTTTGTTATCCAGGCATATGTGTGACCTATCTTAGGTCTAAGCCAACATAATGTAGCATGTTGGGTGCCTAAATTTCTTTTGGGAATATTTTGTGAATGCTTGAAGTTGACAGTTGGTATTTTTGGTAAATAATAAATGCATCTAATTAGGCTGACCTAATTGATGCTTGCAAAGAGATCATATATATATATTGGATAGTTTTTGAAGATTGAATAAGATGTGATTCTGTTGTGAATGCGAAGGTGAAGAAGAGCGAATATGATGAAGTGTGTCAAGTTAGTTTATTGAGCTTCATTGCAACTGAATCTGCACTCACTAGGTGTACTTTATCAGTTCATTTTCTAGTTGTAAGCCATGTTGTCATTGTAATTCTATAGGAAGTGAGCCTTTGTATTTGGACAGTGAGTCCTGGTAGTGACCCACCCATTTTTGTAATATCTTATAACTAGTTATGCAATATTGTGAGCTAGCACTCACCGTGGTTTTTCCCATTTTGGGTTTTCCACATAAAAATCCTGGTGTTCATGTGTTTTGTGATTTTCATGTTATGTTAATGCTCTTATTTATCTTTGCTATTGTATTCATTGGAATAATTGGATGGTATTTGATTAGAAAATTTAAGAAGATACTGATTCACCCCCCTCTCTCAGTATCTTGGATATTCAACAAAGTATTATGAAGGTTTTAGTCCTTTATGGTTCATCTTGTTAGTATCCTCAACAATCCTCATAGGTCATTGGGTGTTATGGAGTATTTTCTTCTTGTGGGTGATGTTGCTTTCTTGCAGGATGTCTCAGGAAGTGTGAGGTTGTATGGAAGTGACTTGTCATTCTAGTTTGTGGTGAGTTGTGCCTCTTGGTTAGGAAACCTCTTGTGAAGGTTTGTCTTTGTGTTTAGATTGGTTTAGTGTGTCTAGATGTGGATTGGAGGTTGAGTAATCCCTCATCCTATTATGAAGTTTTGTTACGAGAGAAGACGATTGTGGTTTAGTAACCGATCATTGTATAGGTGTTCTCTTCTCTCTGTCTTCCGTTTTTCCTTCATGGTGGATTTATCCCACAAGTGGTTAGTCTTTTGTTGTTTCCACCTTGCTTATGCCATGGTGAATTTCCTTTTTATCTCTTGCATTGTTTCTTTGTGACACTTGTGTGCACATTTTTGTGCAAGTGCAACATGTCTTTGGTGCATTGTTGGTGTTGTTTCAAATAAAAATTGTTCCATCAAGTTTTTTTCTAAGATTTTCAGCTTGGGGCATTACATTTGGTATTAGAACCCATGTTGGAGCATTGGAATTTATCTAGTTTATGTTTTTCTCATGTGTTCTTTTGTTTCTTGGTGTGTGAATGTGTAAGTACTTGTTTTGGTGACTCGATGCTTGGATCCTTGCATGGGTGCCTTGGGTGGCATTTTTGAGGGTTTAGTGTGAACCAAACCATGTAGTGTGTTTGAGGAGGAAGAGTGCATCCTAGACCCTAATGCATTTGATAGGAATTGAAAGATACTCCTAGATGAGATTCTCCTAAGTGGGGAATTATCACTCTCTGATCTGTTGCTCATTGTGTGAGGGATTTTTTGGGGTCCTTGAGTGCGTGACTATGTTGTTAGTAGTAGGTTTTGTTATTTTTCCTTAGCATGATATGTTTTAGAAATTCTTACGTGTGAGGGTTAGTTAGACCCTTAAGTTGCCGGGAAATTATTTTATATATGACTACCATCTTGATGTCTCAATTTTTGCTAAGTGTGAATGTGTAGTGACCCTTGAGCAATCTTTCTTATTCTTTTTTGTTATTTTGGATGTGTATATATGTGGATGCATTTAATTGAATTTGGGTGTTAATGTCTTAGATCATGATTGATAATTGTGAAATGTTTTATGTGACTTATGTATTGGAAGTGAATGTGGCGTATTCCATATTCTTGAATGGTGAAAATGTGTTCTTATGGTAACATTGCCTATGGTTCATTGTGTAATGTATTCCTATTGAAGTATTCTCATATGTGTGAAGTGATCATGTTAGTGTATGAATGGAATGTTACATTATCATAATAAAATATTTGGGTCAATGACTTATGTCCCTAAATCATGTTGTCCCTAGGATTCTTGTGAGAACCTAGATGGGTAATCGACATTATTTTTCCTCTAGTATGGGATAAATTTTTTATTTTTAAATGAATTTATACTCATTAGGATAATTATGTTGGTTGTCTTAGAGCCTTAGTTGTAATGTTACCTATGATTTATGTGGATGTCATCATGTTTTAGCATATGGTAGTGATGCATGATGTAACATAGAAAAAGGGAACCCTAAGTTTAATGTCCAAACCTAAGATTATTTTGCTCCTTTTTCAAAGGTACATTAGGATGCAAATAAACAAGGTGATTATATTGACTTTCAACCATGAAGGTAAGCCAATCAAACCTAGATTTGCATCTTTTTGAGCCTTGGAAATTGATTTGAATAGATTTTTTTTTATTAACCTACTTAGACTATGTTCCCTAGTATTAAAATTGCAAGATTTTCATAATTGACTGAAACATAAAATGTGGATACCCTAAGTTTAATTCCCAAAAACTAGGGTAAATGGTTCCATCATTTCTAATATTTCATTAGGATGGAAATCAACAAGGAGCATAGATTGAATTTCAACCTCCAAGGTGAGTCAATCAAACCTAGATCTGCGTCTTTTAAGGTCTTAGAAATGAATTGGAAATGATTTGGAGTTATTATCCTAATTATATTATATGACCTAATATGATAAAATACAAAACCCCAAACATAAACAAATAAAAAATAGTGATTTGCAAGTGGATCTAGAAAGTGTGGATTGATGTGTACCTATCCTGAAAAGTTGAGTCTGAGTCTTGTAGTAGAAATGGGTCACCTTGGGTGAATGGCTCCTTAATGAGGGGTCCAAAATCTATTTTTTCAATCCTTTGGTGTTGGATCCAAGCTCTTGATTCCCAGTTGTAAAGTTTTTAAAATGTCATCAGTGAATTTTGTAATGAGTTTTTGTGGCTTGACAACTTTGATGATAAAAAATGCAATAATTGAAAATTTACCTTCAAACTCTCTTTGATCCTTTTCAACTTGAGATTTTCACATCAAAAAGAGAGGAAATGTTGGGCCATTTTAGAGGCTTGCCTCATTCAAACCCTGTGCAAGTGTTTCCACTTCCACAATGGTAATTTCAATGATAGGAATGATAATTAAAAGGAAGGAATAATGAAGGAACAAAACACTACAACTCACCGCCCTTCAATGGGTTCCTTGAAGGACTGAAGTCATACACATCACTTCAAGGTATTAGATCTTTATTTTCTTGAATTATTGAATGCTTTGGATACCTACAAAAAGATGTTATCCTTCACAAAACATTGATAACATGAACACGCATAAACCTTGACATGATGTTGGATCTTGAATTGTTGTAATAATGCTCTGATATGTTGCTTTTGATCATAAGTTTTTCAATATATTTCTCCTTAATGCTTGTTATATTTCAAAATGATAAAAATACTAGGTATTTATATGTAATTATACTAATTCCCTAAAAAATAGATTCCAAAAGTTGACACTTCATATTTGAATTTTGGATGTTAAAATTCCACAAACAACATATTTGAATTTTGGGCCCAAATTTCCAAGACACTCAAAGTCAAGAGTAAATTATGATTGGATGCATTTGTTCAATACTTGTCCTCCTTTAGAAAATGGTAAAAATTAGGCTTTAGAATGCATAATTTGGAAAATTGGAAGCTTAATTAAGTCCAATAAATTAGGGGGACAAAACATAATGTGAAATTATTAAGGCATACAATTTTTACTCTACATTTATCCCCCACTTTAGTGAGAGTATGAACGTACACTCAGAATTTCATTAAAGTAGAGAAATATATGTCAAGAGGGGTTCAAATGTCCAAATGTCGAAGAGATAGGATGACTAAGGATCAAACAAGGTGGTCAAGCCCCCGGGATCCAAGATCCCATGGTAAACTAACATAAGCACAAATGAACACACATGCATGGTATGCAACAAGACAAGATACACAAACATGTAATGTCAAAGTAAATGCAAGGAAAAAGAGAACAAAAATGGGTATGGGATAACAAGATATATTATGCTAGTGGCCATACAAAAGAGGAAGAAACATAGGCTAGTGAGAACTATTTTTCACTAGGTGAGCTCCCAAAATAGGTAGCAAAATGAGAAACACATACTAGGTCTACAAGGTGTGTCCATAACCATACTGAGAGTTATACTCCTTGATAACCTTGATAAAGTGCTACAAAAATTATCAAAGTGCTATGCCAATGCTTACACCAAGTTCAACCCTTATGAAAAAAGTGAAGCCAAGAAGATGTCAAATGTTAAATGTCAATGCACCAATAAGTTCAGCCTCTGTGAACAAGTGAAGAAAAATAATGCTAATGTATGCCCCCACTTTAAAGAAATTGCAAAACACCATGATGTGAGTAATTACTTTGAAGTAGAAAAATGATAAATGTCATGCAACAAGATATCACAAGAGATTATATGGAAAGCCCTATGCTAATGATATGTTTCTAAATAAACTACATCAAGATAAGGGGTTACCCCTAAAATGCAATATAAGGAGGTACACTAATGGATCCATAGATCTAGGGTCAGTATACATCTTTGCTATAGTGATATAATAAAGCTCGAAAATGAAATCATTGTCCAAATACTCATGGAACAAAGAACACAAAGGATGAATGACACATAGAGAGAGAAGAAAAAGATAATTTTGGCTCAACATGGAAGAGATTGAAATATCTCAATGCCTTGCATCATCCCAAAAAGGAAAACACAAGACAAGAAAAGATAAGGTTTACGACATGTAGAAGAATGAAGATACAAATGGAAGAATTTCATGACAAGTTCATTTCCTTTGTATCCTTATTCTAGAGTTGTTAGTTCTCAAAAATGCTGGTTTGAAACCACAAGAGGTTTCCAAGCTCTTGATACGTTTTAGGCTAATGAACAAGGCCAAACGATATATTTGAACCTTCTTCTCTTCAGGCTCTATCAAACCTAGGCGGGTGCACCTATGCAAATGAGGTAGACTTAGACTATTTGTTTCCTACTTGAACAATCTATCCACAATGGCAATTGAGAAGTGGAGAGATTTAATCCTAATTTGGTATAAATTAAATAAGCAATATCAACGTAAAATCTATGAATATGTTCTGATGTGATATTTGAAACAAGTTCTGATAAAACTAAATGATGAAAATGGGTGAGACCAGTGCCTTGTAGGGTGAACGAAGTCAAATGAAGATCTAAGACAAAACAACTTGTATTGGAAATAACTTGAACTGTTTGGCACACTTATGTTTGTTTATAACTTGTATAAACATGCAGGAAAGTGACTGACAAACTCTACTTGTGGATCCAATTGACACAACCAAGTTACTTATGATTTATTAAAAGGATTTTTAATATTTACTTGAAAGAACCAATTAAATAAATCACACAGGAACAATTGATAACACCAAATTGGAGACAGAATGATAGTCCTAGCTCTATGATTCTTCTTATTGATCCAAATAACACTTCAAGATTATTGTAATAGATTAAAAGGGTTTTAATTCTCTAAAAGATGCCAATTAATCACATCACACAAGAACAACAAATGTGTTTTGATAAATTGAAAATATCCTTGATATATCAACTTAAATAATAAAGAAATATTATGCTGGAGACAACCATATAACTAAATATATTTAACAAAAAGTTGATACGAATATGGAGCCACAAAATCAAATTTATTTCATTGATCTTCTCAAATCATACTTGCAACATAGTCTTTTGAAAATGTAAACATTATATAATCTTTTTTATTGTCTATTTATCCCTATTCGCCTATGTCCTTTTGTCACTATGTAACAAATTTATATATATCAAAAATTTGAAGGGACACACCCCTTCATGAATGTCTTTTGATAATAAAAACAACTAACAATGATTAAACATAACTAATTAGGCTCTAGTTAGCCATAAGTGAACTTTTGATAGATGGTCTAGATAAATTTGTCTTTTGTGAGTAGCAGTATCTCCTAACGCATTCCTGACTGCTATCTCCATGTTCACCATTTTCTCATTTTGCTCGCATGCTTCATCCAATGTCGAGTCTTTACCTGTAGCCACCTCCAAAGTTTTTTGTAGTATCAACTCATATCCTTCAATCCATTTAGTCTTTTCTTTTGTTTTTCTATTTTTTTCAAACAATGTTGGTATTCCTTCATTTGTGGCATCAATTAATCCTTTTTCATTTCCTTGAAGTTCTTCATAGTAATCTTTGTGCTTTCTTATGATCTCCTTACCACTAGTGATAGCCTCGTTATCAGGAGTATCTCTCTTTTGTATTTCCTAAAATTTCTCTTGGATTCTATCACTAATTCTTCTATGCTCCTACTCTACAACATAATTCTTTGAGTGAGTTCCCTAGAGCTTGCTCAACCAAACCATCAAGTTAGCATGTCTCTTTCTAATCACTGCATAAAGTGTATCAAATTTTCCTTGAAAATATACATTTGAACCTTCCCACTTGTTTTTTGTTTGAGAGATCTCTCCTTGAGTCAGCAACCTAGTGAATCCTTTCAATGTGTTTTCAACCATATCCTTTAGGCGTTCATTTTCCCTAAGTATCCTTTCATTATTTATTTTATACATTTCCTTCTCTTTGATCAACATTTGGATCTGGGCTTTATTTAGCTTGGAAAAATTGATGCCAATCTTAGTTGTAGCCATGGGATCAGCTTCTCCAACTTTCAGTGTCATAACATGTCCAAAATCCTTTTTAGTTTCAATGACAATAGACTTCTTATGTGGTGGATATAGGGCCCAGATCATAAGGGAACCTTCGTCGGGGTTATACTTTGATCCTGTATACACTTTTGTCACTCCCTCAGGGCTAAGCTTATGTGTAGACTTGTTATCTTCCAAGAAACTGTAAAAAACCAGAGCATAATTTAGGTCCAATCCTAGGAAAATCATGACACTTGAATCTTCTAACAATTTTCTCCCTCTCTCTGGGGTCATATCTTTCATTTCCTTTTCCACACTTGACTTCAAATTATTCAATAATTGCTCCTCATTATTTAGTGTTACATTTTTAATAGATTCTCTTATTATTTTCCCTTCTTTTTATATAAGAAGGCTCTGAATTTTGGAGATTTCACAAACTTGTCATGTGCTACAAAAGATCTATAAGCCATTTTCCTTGTGTCTGTATCTGAACCCTCTTCAATTTCTGGTTCTCTAAGAGGAAGCTTATAATCCTTAGTTTTCATTCTGGAGACTTATCAATTGGACCCTGAGATCCCTCATCACCAAATACCTCCTCTCCAAAAGATAACAGTTCCACATCTTGTATCTCTCTTATTTTTTTCTCTACTCCCTTGTTATATTCATCAACAATCCTCTCAACTTCTTTTTCTTCCAAATTTCTGATCAAATCATCATACTGATAAGGTATATGATTATACCCACCTAAGTTCATCTTTTTCCTAGCAAATTCAATGTATCCCTCTGGATCAAACCCTTTCCATGGTGGATCTCTCTTCAAATTATAATGCAACAAATTATCCAGAATCAAATCATACCCTTCCTTTGACAATATAGTGAAATCTCCAAAGCACAAAGTGCTTGGCATAAATGCTTGTTTTCCAAAGGAACTCAGATTCATTACACTTGAGTAGCCCATTTTCCTAACAATTTCCAAGTAGGAAATTCTATTAGGAACTGTTTTAGGAAAGATGAATGGTGTATCTTCAAAAGCATACACTCTAATCATAGTAGAATCTTCAAAACAATACCAATCTCCCCATTTGTGATCAATAGGTCCATTGAAATCTTTGGGTTTGAGGAACCTTTTTATCTCATCAGACAATGCATAGTCACAAGGATGATTAAAGAATTTGTACAATGGTTTAACAAATTATTCTTCAAAATGCACAAAACTTGAATTGGCAAAGCTACTATCCCAAATAGCAGTCCATAACCGAATTGGTAACAACTTACCCTCCCTATCAAACTATGTAATCCTTAACTCTTCTGCCACATTCCCAATTCTTGTCCATAATACATTGCTATATGCATAAAAATAGAGTAATGTTTGAAATAAAGAACAGGGGATCCATTTTTTATTGCCATTAGCCCTGAATCAATTCCTTTGAAGATGTATGAAGCATAATCAAAGGGTTTGGCATTGTGATACTGAACATCAACAACAATTACCATTGGTACAATTGACATAAGCTTAGGATATTCCATCCCCAAAACCTGACATACTGAGAATTATGTAAATTTCAAATAGGGCTCGAATAAGTCTACATGAAATGGAGGCTCGTCATTGTCATCTAGTGGAACCAAATTTCCATCCTTCTGAGGTTTATGCAATGACAATCTCCAACCCCTATATGTGGTATACATTCTCTAGAATTCTTTCTCTAAATTCTCATACACAATAGCTTCATCACATGTGCCTTCTACGTTAAAAAATTCACAAATTGTAGCTTCTGACACATGTATGAAAGGATTACCCAATGAATTGAAAATAGCTTTGAGTGTTGGATTGTAATGGGAAGCTAAGAGTTTCATTAGTTTCACATCCACAAATACATTTGGGGCAACTAATTTTCCTAGGTTGAATTTCCAGGGATTGCATATCGGTTCGAACCTATCCCTCTGATGATAGTGGAACATAAATAGTTTATATCCCCGAATTGAAGTCCACACATCCCCTATGTGTTTGCATTTGTCCTCAAATTTTTCCACATCTGCCCTAAGTTGTGCAAAATGCCTAGCTTTAGGTCTTGAGCTAGGTAGTTGGTCAATAAGATCTTGATTCAATTTCCTTTTAGTTGTTTCTGATCCATCCCTAGTATTAGTCTTTTGCTTCTTTCCCCTAGGATGACTACCCTCACCTTGATTTTTTCTACCTTTTGATTTTCCAGAGCTTGAACCTTCCATTTTATTTTATCAAATTGATAGAATTGAAATACAATTGTAGAGAATTCACAAGCTTACTTGAAAATTTCCAACTACACAAAATTCTTTGGCCCTTGTCCGTTCTCCCATTCCTTTCGCTACCTACAAATTCTCCTCAATTATTCTTCTTTTACTTAGAGAATTTCCTATACAATGTGTATCCGTGCAGCCATTAATGTCTAGCTCTGAGCATGAGTGTAGCAAGTTTTTTGAATTTCCCACTGTCAAATCAAATGATTATATCGGAAATACATTTTTAAACTCTGGACGATCTATATGTTTGAAACAATCCAAATGTTCATTAGGCACCTTATATGGCCGAGAAGACCAAATATCATTCCTACCAATGTTAAATAGTCAATCTTTTGATCCATATCACCTTTGGAAAAGGGGTTATTATGTCAATTAGGTATCATAGTTGTCACCAAGTATCACTCTGATGAACTTTGATTCATTTGTATTACCATCGGAAACAGAATAAGTATCACTGAAATTTTTGAGGGTTGTTTTGACGTTACTAGTCTCCCCGATGTATGATCCTCCTCCTTCAAGTCAAACGGCAAGATTCTTTCTAATGTTACTTTCATTGGTGTGACATATAGAGTGAAAAAGAAATTTGAAACTCATTCTGATAGCACATGTCTCCCTAATATGTTTCTTTGTGCTTCATCGGTGAGACAGAGTGGACATCTTGCTAATGAAATTCTATCAGCATGACATGTATGCTTGGGATAACTTGAATATCTCACTTCGATAAAAATTTTCTTGCCGATAACTTTTTCATTGGTGAAACAACAAGCCTCGTCTTCCCGAATATGTATCTTCCTAATTTTTTGATCGATGTGACAATTTTGACCTTTCACCAATATGCCAGAAACACCTGAATTGAAAGGTTATAGCTTATAGATCAGAGATACATGGACCTACTCATGTCGATATGGATTACCTATTCATAGGCTCTTGCTCAATGATGATCAGAGGGATTTTGGTGAGTCAAAAGATCAAATCGGATGGGATCACTTGGGGAATATGATATATGGAATGGATTATAGCAATTTTTCTCTCAAAATGTGGCTACCTTGGAGTTTATGAATCTAAGCTAATATAAAATTTTGAAAATTTTATAGTCCCAACAGGAGTGACAAGGGTCCTCCAAAGAAAAATCTACAACATAAATAAATTCCAAGAAGTACAATATGAGAGATCCCATTACATGTAAGCAAACAAAAATAACATAGAAAGAAAACACACAAAAGAAGTACTACAAATGCGAACTGACCTATAGCAAGTTGTCCACATCCCAATCTTGCTCATCATATAAGGAATGTAGACAACTAACCAAGGGGAATACAAAAAGTGTCATACTAGGAGCATCACTAGGTTCAACATGTGGTGGGTCACTCTCATGAGGAGGATCATCATGGTTTCCCCCATCTAACTTCATAGAAGTGGAAAATAACAAATTGAGCTCATTATGCACTTGTTCATCAATTTTAGCAACCTCATCATCATTATCCAAATTGATTACAATAGGAGGTTTTATGATTATTTCATTTGAATTTTATTTCTTCACCTCTTGTTTTGGTTCTATGTCTTGTTTTGGTGAAATTTTGATTTCTTCTTGAGTTGTTTGCATAGGTATTGGTTTATTCTTTTCTTCGAATTGACGAGCAATATCATGATGTCTTCACCTATGCTCTTTAGCACTTCATTTTATTTTTGAACAATTTTAAAGTTGTGATGGGGTAGGAGTGGGTTTATCAACCATTAGTCTCTTTGTAGACATGTAAAAATGGCTTAACACATATCACACATCTTGAACTACATTTTTCCATTATCAACGTCACTTTCATTAACAAGATTTTCATAAGTAACCCTATTTTCCTCTATTAATTAGATAATCTTGAATTGTTTAATTAATTCACTATGTCATCATCAAATTTAACCTTATTCCTTCTAATTGATTAAATAAACATTAATTATTTAATTATGTCTCTAACATTTTTTTTCTAGGCGAAAGGCATGGAAGCCTGCATATATATATATATATTATATAGAATAAAATATTTACATATTTCAAAAATACAAGTTCAAAAACTTGATGTAGATCATGTTAAATATCCAAAATCCAGCCTACTACCCCCAAAATTTCTACTTTAAAGTTCACCCATGCATCTGATACTGGAATTACACAGATTATAATAAACATGCTACTACCCAAAAAATATTATGACATATATCCTAGCAAAAAACTAGTAGACCCCATAATCAAAGCAACAAACCCCTGACAAAATGTAGATACTATTCTTCCATGAAGTCACCATGCACTGAGTTTTCATCCTGGATCTCCAAGCCCCCTGTCAGCTAAAAGCCTCTCTCATACACTCTTCGAGCTCCAATCGGTACTCTAGGAAATTGCAATCCTTGAGTGGTGACATTAGCATTCCCATGAAGACTACTTGCTAGCGGTGTCTTGTGTATAGATTATGTGCGTTCCTCTACATGAGCCAACAAATTAACCCTTAGTTGTAGATCCAGTTGCAAGCCACTGCGCAATGGGTGTTGAACATGTGCTCTAAGGAGAGAAAGGGCATTGTATTTTTCTTTTATGTCCACCTCCATTACAGTACAAATGCCTCTTCGATTTCTCCTCAAAGCTTGCAACATAATATTATCATTTTTATGCTATAGATCCAGCTTAATGGCATCATAGATTTATTCAAAGCCCTGATGGAATTGCACAAACTCCCTGGGAAAGAGTCCTCCAATATATCCCTCCCCACTAAAAATGTTATAGGATTTTATAGCTTTGGGTATAGCATTATACAACAAAAATTGAAAATTTATGAATTTCATAGCCAACTCCTCAATTTTTCCTAGGGATTGAATCAAATCCATAGAATTAGAGAGAAAAATGGATATCACCTACGATGGGAAGAGAATTCATCTTGCTCTTGGGCTAGTGACATCAATGCCTAACACTGTGTAGATGCAATCCTCCACTCTAGCGCATTCCACCTTGAACATCAGCTTGAGGCAATCATGAGACAAATATTCCTCAAAGGGTTTCTCCCATGGCTTGACAGGAAAGGGAAACCAAAAATTCCATGGATGGAAAGCCATTTAGTTGTTACCTCCTTCTACAAACACCACACAAAGTGAATGACTATGAATTGATTCTCCTTAACTCACTATAAACAACAAAAAAATTCAATTCCCTTCACTTTATGAAATTCCAATGAGAAACAACAAGTTCTGTAGAGCCTTCTTATCGAGAACTTTCTCCAGTGACATAATACACTGCCATAATGAGCAAGAGTGCAAAGGACTTAGCATTAAAACATGATCCAACTCTAATAAATGTTGGTTTGTGTAGAATAGAAGCCCATATGTTTGTTATGTGAAGAAACACTTAAAACTATGATTAACTTGTACCTATAGGATAGAGAAAGCATTAGATAAATAAAATATTGGAGTGATTTGATCGAGCTAGGATATTTGATTAATTGCTAGCATCATCAGGTGATTGTTGTGTGTCCTTTCTTTCTGTGATGTACTCCCATGTGAGTAACTTTACATCATTTCATTGAAATCCCTTAGAACACATACGTTTAATCTAGCTTTCCATTGAATCAACCATGTAAAATCCACGGGGGATGATACCATGCAATCAAAACAACCAAATGACTATTCCTCTGCCACTAGTAATGTTATTAAACTTGTAAAATTTGTGGTAGTAAACATAGCAAATCCTTTTTACTAAAGCTTAGATGACTTTAGGAGATGCTTACTCTACAACTTCACTTGATTTTTAGATGGGGTTAAAAAAAACATTCTCTATTCATTATTTCCTTTAACTATGGAAAATATTGAATATCATGACTGCTTCCCAAGAAGAACATTTCCTTTCTATCACACCCCATGTTAGCTAAATGGTTTGCAAGAATATTTCCCTCTCTATATGTATGCGAGATATGATATACTTCAAATTCATCTAAAAGTTTCCATACAATCTATAAAACATACTGCATAGACCAATTGAAGCAAGCTCTTTCGTTGCAAGCATTTACCACTATCAAAGAATCACCTTCTACATGAATTGCTTTATTTTCAAGTTGTCTTGCAAGAAGCAGTCCATGAAGTAGGGCCATTGACTCTGCCATATTATTAGTCCCTAGTGGTAGAATTATTGATCTATCTTCCTTAACAATACCTTTTGCATCCCTAATGCAAACGCCTACCCCTAAAGTGCTAGGATTTCCTCTAGATGCCCCATCAAAGTTCAATTTATAGAAGCCTTCCATTGGTGGGAGCCATTTAATTATACTCCTATCCACTTTTGCATTATGGGTCTGTTTCAAGCTTCCTTTAAAAGGAAGCATTATATGCTTCCAATTCTTCAATATGTTATTATCCCATGGCAAAAATATTGCCCCCACATTTTTGTGATCTTGAACCCAGGTATTTACTACTTCTGAAATTGACTTTTCATTCAAAGCATGAACAGATTGGATGGAGGCCAAATATTTTCTAAATTTGTGTTTATTCCTTTCCCACCATATAGCCCATACAACCAAAGCTGGGATAGCTTGCTAGATGCATATAAAAAAGGAAGACTTGTATAACATAGGCCAGGCAAAGAAAAGATCCCAAACTGAATTCAACAATGGAGTATAGTAGTTCATTTTTTCCAAAACAAAAAGCCAACAAGATTGAGCAAAAGAACATTGCAAAAACAAGTGATCATGATCCTCAAGAGTTTGATTACACAAAACATAATTGAAGGGCTCCACAATTCCTAATTTAACCAACTGATCACATGTTAGAGCTCTTTTTTCTCATTACTAACCATGCAAAGTTGCCTGCTTTTGGTAGGACCACACTATTCTAGCAGAATGAGAATTCCCTATGAGATTGAATGGAATCACCTCTGTTAATAATTTCCTTGTATCCCTACTTAATTGAATAGGATCCATTCTTGGATAGTGCCCATATTACACAATCAGCTTTCCCTGATAAGAACACTATTCGACTACCCATAATCTATGTTAATAAATATTTTTGGTCTTTCAATATTTGCAAAGAAGAAAAGTCTTTCCAAACCACCCTCCTTGATGGAGACTCAACTGAGTTAACATAATCTATTAATCTTGTCCCCCACATCTAAGAAAAGACTGGAATGGCTGATTGTAACTCTCGACAATCTCTCAAATGTGGATTCCCATTCCAAGAGTCACACCAAAAGTTGACTTCATCTCCCTTATTGAACTCCGAGGAAATATATGATGAAAACACCTTTTTGCATGAGATCATGAAATTCCACATGGCCGAGCCTTCAAGTGGATTAGAAACTGTGAAAATTCTCTTAGGATCTTGACTGTCAAGATATTTTTCCCTCATCAAGGAACACCATTTAGATTCTGGTTTGGTATACATTTGTCAAATAAGTTTCCCACCAAAAGCCTGATTTTGTTTGGAGATATCATGCAATCCCACACCTCCTTTGAATTTTTCTGATACCATACTATCCAATGAGATTAAAGAAATTTTTTTGGTGTCATTCATATTCCCTTTCCAAAAGAAACTTCTTATAATATTATGAATTTTGTCAACTACTGTGTTGGGAGCCCTTAGGATTGAAATAAAATAGTTAGGTATTATGGAAAGAATTGATTTTATCAATAGAATTCGACCTAAAAAGGATAACCATCGAGCTTTCCAAGCACAAATTATTTGCTTAATTCTCTCAATGACTTTAGACCAGTAGGTTGGTTTATTTTCCCCCATGAAAAATGGAATGCCTAAATACTTACAAGGCGTGTCTACCTCTTGAAATCCCAATAATCTAATAATTTTCCTTTTTATTCTTTGACCTGACACCAGTGAGTATTTGTCCAAGACCTCTTTTATTTGCTTAGCTTCTAAAAGAGTTGCTTTCCCATATAGTAAGGTGTCCTCTACAAATAAATTATGAGTAATTGACACATCTGTTTGAGGGATAAGGATTCCTTTCCATAAGCCCTTAGAATGTTTCTCCTTTATAGCCCTACTCAATGCCTCTGCCATGATTATGAAAAGAAACGGTGACAAAGGGTCACCTTTTCTTACACCTTGCATTGCTTTAAAGAACCCACAAGGAGAACCATTGATTATCATTGAGAAATGTGCTCCTAATAGGCATGACAATATCCACTTACACCATTTCTTAGAAAAACCAAACTTATCTAGCACTTTGATAAGAAATTCCCAATCCACCCTATCTTAAGCTTTCCTCATGTCCAATTTTACAATAAAAGATGGCAACAGATTTGATTTGATAGAGTGAAGCACCTCGTGCACCACTAGTGCCCCTTCTATAGTCTCTCTCCTCGGAACAAAACCTCCTTGTTCCAAATAAATTATTTTTGGGATGAGGGGTTGCAATCTCAAATAAATCGCCTTTGTAAAGATCTTGTAAATTGTATTACAGAGTGAAATGGGTCTGAAGTCTGCAAAAGTTTTAAGCTCCTTTAATTTTGGTAGCACAACTATATTTGTGACATTGAAATGCTTCAGCATTGTGCCTGATCTGTGTGATTCCTCAAGAGACAAGAGTAGGTCAAAACCCACCACATCCCAACATTTCTAAAAAAATAATGTCATGAAACCATCAGGTCCTGGAGCCTTATCTGGGGACATTGAAAAACCCACTTTCCTTAGTTCCTCTAGTGTGAATGGCTTGAGTAATGCATCATTATCACTTTGAGAAATAATATTTGCCACTGTAGAAAGAAAGTCTTGTTCTTATTGATTCCCCTGAGTAGCAGACTTGTGTGGAGCAAGAATATCCTTGAAGAATTTTACTCCCTCTTTTTGAATTTCTTTTGCATTATTGATTTGATTCCCCGAGCATGTTTCTTGAATTGAGAAAATAGTTTTTGAATCTCTCTTCTTTCTAGCAGAAGCATGAAAAAATTTGGTATTGTGATCCCCCTCTTTCAGCCATAGCTCTCATGATTTTTGTTGCTAATACACTTCTTCCCGATTACCCAGTTCCACCCATAACTGTTGAAGATCCTTCTGCTTCCCATAAACAACATAATCCATTCCATTATGAATAATAAACTCATTAATATCTGCTAACTGTTTAGCTACCTCTTCCTTTTGTACAAAAATATTTTTGAAGGTGCTCACATTCACATTCCTTGAACATTTTTGTGCCTTTTTGGGGTGGCACACTTACCCACCACTGTCTTAGTAAAGGAAGAAATAGGAATGCCTCAACCACATCTTCTCAAACTTGAAGGAAGGCTAATGTTTTGGTATCCGTGTTGGACTTGTTATAGATAGCAATATGGTATAGTGATCAAAACCAATAAGAGGAAGAATTTGTGAAGTCAAATTAGAAGATGTAAAGGCCCATTCTTGAGAAACTAGGAATCTATCTAGCTGAATTGCTATTTGTGAGAAGTATCTCCTTTGATTTGTCCAAGTAAATCTCCATTTCTCTAGTAAAATATCCCTAAGTGCATTTTCTAAAATGAAGCACCCAAAATTAGCCATTATTTTATGTGGTGGGCAGATCTCTCTTTATTTTTTATGGAGAGATACAATTGCATTAAATTCCCTAGCAACAATCAACTTATGATTTCCCAAGCTTTGAACTAGAGTTGTCAAATTATTCCATAGCCACTTTTTATCTTTTGTAGTTGTTGGGCCATAAATACTAATGAGCTTGAACTGTAGATCAAAACTCTATATATTCATAAGCTGCCAATTACTATCAGCATTTAAAGTATCCACTGTGACTATTCTTGGGTTCCATAAGGAAATGATTCCTCCTAAGGCCCTTGGACAGGTACAGTAACAACTTTCCACTTGCCCCATTTGAAGACTATTGTTTCAAAAACTTCCTTAGATAATTTAGACTCTTGAAGTAGAAAGATATCTTCCCCACTAGCATCGATTTGATGCTTGATCTGGGCCCTTTTGTTAGGGGCATTAATGCCCCTAAAATTCCATGATGCAATCTTCATTTCATGTGAGGAGAGCAACATGCTCTCCTCGGTCTCTTATTGATTGAAAATCTCCCATCTAAAGTAGCTTGCATACCTGCCTCGATTTTCTCTTTTAACTTATCTGCCTTAGATTTCCTTCCTCTTTTGGCCAAAGTTTTTTTAACTAACACCTGAGAGATGGGTTTTTGGGATAAAGATAACTCCTAAGAAAAATCAAAACCAACTCCTACATATGTTTCCATTTCCTTTATTTCCTCAATGCAAACCTCATTGGAGTGGAATTTCAACGGTACTATTTTTTCCCTTGATCTATCCTCTTCATGAAGAATCTCATCCGCTATCTCATCAAAGAGCTTAGAACCTATAGATTCAAGTAGTTTTTGTGCAATGTCTTCTAGCTTATCATGACAAACCAATTGCTTAGATTCAAGATTTTCTCTGGAATTGGGCATTTCCTGATTTTGAAACTTGTAAGTACAGACAGTCTCACTGTTGGTTGACCCATGTTTAACTTCATGACTTACAATCCAATTGCATATGCTTTGATTAGGAATCTTCTGAGAAGAGAAAATCACATTAGTGAGTGGATGGTTTTTTCCCATATTCATATAAGTTGTGATAGAGCACATCAGGAGGTGAATAAATTTCTTAAATTGGGCTAGTGAGAAAGAGAAACTGGGTGGAGAATAAATCACTTTACCCAGCTAGTTTCCCTTACTACAAATCTTGAGCGAAGATACAATGTGTTGTGAGTGATCAAACTTCTCTTTCGAGCTTATAGTCTCTATTGATACCATCTAAAATGGTTGACATTGGTTTTCCCTCTTTTCAAAATCATGGTTAATGTCACATAAGATATTGCCTACGCTCTTGAGAGATAAATCCTGATCTTCTTGACCTTGGTCACCCATTTTTCTCACCTTAACAAAATTTGTAATCTTCTCAGTCTCTCTTTCCTTAGTAGGTTTATCTATGAGAGGACACACATTAACCATGTGTTCCAAAGAATGGTATGCAGTACAATAATTTTGGCTATTTTCAACTATAATCTCATGTTCCCATGTACCAGACTTTGATTGAATATTTATTTGATTAGGAAAGGGTTTTGAAGTATCCAATAATATACAAACCCTAACTAGTAGGGACAGATTAGCAAAGAACACTTTATCATGTTTGAGAAAGATCCCTATCTAATTTTCCATGAATTCTATTAAGTTGAACTCTTAATATTCTAGAGGTAATGAGTGTAATTACACCCAGGATAGCATAAATTTAGCCAAAAATAGGTCAAGCTTAAAATTTGGTGTCCAAAAATTCATACATAAGCTAGAGCCTTCATAGATCCAAGATTTAACTTTAAAAATTGCATCCCTCTGATCTTTATTATGAAATAGCACAATAAAAACACCCTCCTTCTTATCTAAATAAAAAACCTTTGAAACCTCTTCCCATTCATCAAAAAGAAAATCTCTTAACAACTCAATATCAAGAATTCGATCCCAGGACTTAAAAATTAGGGCTTGATGGCAAAGATCGCAAATTTGGTTTTGAAACAGATCCTTTGAAAAGGTTATGCCAACCACAGTCTTTACCCTTGATGTTCCACATTTATGTGTTAGACATTGTTGCTCTTGTCTAGTTTTTTTGGCTCCACTTTCCTTTTCTAATGTTTTCTATTCTAAAGCCTTCACTTCTAAGGTTCCCTTCAATCCAAAACTAAAATGGAACAAACATAATGGGAACTTAGGTACACATGAAAGGGTGGAACATAGGATTAATCCCATTGATTATCCAATCAATTCCCTTGATTGGATTAATCAAGTTAGCTAACTAATCAATCTATTTCCTCTCAATGGACCTCAACCATTGATCCTGATCTAGACTGGATTAGACTGAGAAATTCTATGATCTGAAGGTATGGTTACTATCAATAATTGATGAAAGATAAGACTACACAAGAATTTTGTCAAAATTTTGAGAACTAGCAAATTTGTCACTCTTTTTTACAGTTGTGGGGTATTGTCTCGAAAAATGTAGCTCACTATTTGAAAAATGTGGTTTACTATCATTTAGATGTAGTAGTTTACTATTTTAGCAAATGAGGTGCACTGTCTTGCAAATGTAGTGTATTGTCTTTCAAATGTAGTGTACTGTGTTTTGGCCCTAGGTTGAATGTTTTGAAGTGATTTTTCATTTTGGGAAATTGTGAAATGTGATAGAAAACACAGTAAACACTTGGAAAATAGATTTTGGCTAATTTTTTACTCTATTGACTTCAAGGTAGGCAATGATTTTGCAAGTTTTCTCCCATAAAACTCGCTAGGCCATGGTTTTCAAACAATTAAGACAAACACAACCTAAGGAATCATAGGGTTTGTCTAATAATGTGGGTGTACCTCACCTTTTGAGGGGATATTTTAAATCTTCATCCATAGAGTGGATGAATAGGGTATTCCAAGGTCATGGACCACCTTGATACCCCTAGCCTTGAAAGAGTGTAAACTCTAGCAAGATACCTTACACCTCAACCATGGACAGATGTGGTGCATAGCTTCAGGGTACAATCCGCATCCCTTGCACCACACTAATAGATGACCAAGAAAGTCTTGGTCTCTAAAAATAATAAGTTTCTAATGACTAGGTGAACATCGCCAGTACAACATCAAACATGAGACACCTAATCCTCTAATAAGCCTTTGTGTAGTCTATACACCCAAACTAAGATTGACATACATGGTGTACATCACCAAATAGGGTTACTAACTTTTTCCTTCAGCCCTTTGATATAACCCACTAGAAAAAATGTGCTTTGGGTTGTTCCTAATGAGTTCCCTATGAGGATGTGTCTCAAAGGTAGGCCCACTAAAATATTGCTATGTGTTTCTATTGCATGAAGTGCAAGAGGAGAGGATACACACATAACACTATTCCCAAGATCACATGAAGCACAAGGGGAGAGGATACAAACACAAAAATGTTGGGATTAACAAAAAATGTGCAAGAAGCACTAAACATGGAAGACACTTATTCTTTTTAATCCCAAATCCAAATGTTCCTACTTTAAAAATCAAAGACACGTGAAATCCTACAAGAACATGGATTAGTAGTCTAGATAGCGATGTCTTCTTCAAACAAACGTCATAGGCTACATACCAAATATTAGTAACACCAAAACCCTCTACCATAATGAATGAAAAAGGAATAAAATAAAATATTCCAGATTATACCCTTTTTACCACAAACAGGAAATCGTGTCACTTTGTGTCACAAATGTTGCAGACTGTTTCATGCAAATTTGGTGAACCAAATGGTGACTACGGTGAATGACTTAGCGACTACAGAGGATTGTTTCAACAGATGCAGCTTACTATCTTGCACATGCATCACATTGTTTAATAGATGTGGTACACAATCTAAAAGTTGTAAAAACAACCAAATCTAGAATTTTTTTGAAAATATGGTGATAGAAATGAGGCAAGTAATTTTGCAAGTTGTGAGAATTAAAACTAGAAACCAAAATAATGAAAAAAACCACAATAGAGAATTTTGATCATTTTCCCTAAAATGAATAGATGCAACACTTTGTGTCACATATGTGGCACATAATCTATGAATGTGTCTTGTCGTACAACAAATACATTGCTCCATACTACAATTGCATCACACTATCATATGAATGCATTGTTCTATCTTTCAAATACTTTTTAGACATGAAAACTCAAAAATTTAACAAAAAATTCTTCAAATCTGGTTTGTTCACATCAAGTTCACCAATGTAGAATAGGGTAAAATCAAGGTAAAAGGCATGAATCAATAGTATCAAGCACCAACTACTTAAAACTCAAGCCTTAAAGACCCTAATCCAATAATGAAGTACAAATGAACATAAAAACATAAATAACAAAGAAATATTACCACAATTCCTATGCCATGGTTGAATCACCTTCATTGATCTTCTCCATTTCACTTTATATGCTTCCTTTCCCTCATATTTTTAGTATACAAGAATAAGCCTAGTGATAGTGACAACAAAATATCAAAGATAGTGGGTGTAGTAGCAATAGAATAGAACAAAATGGGGTTTGAAATGAGGATGAAAGGTCTCTTTTATAGAAAACCAAATTTGAATGAAGGTCCAAGATTAAATGATGAAGATCAATGGATCAGATTGCTTTGAGAAGAAAGGAAATATGATTAGGGAAACAATAGGGTTTAGTTAAGGATGGATAGTGGAGATTAAAAAGAAATAAAACCTTATCAAGGGTAGAAATTCATTGAGATAAAAGAGAAGACTGGCACAAAAAAAGGTTGTTGGAGTAAATTAAATAATTAAAGAAATTATTTAATTATAGAAGAAGAGGGAAAAGTTGAATTTTAATTAAAATAATTATTTAATTAAAAGTAGAGGAAATGGAAAAATTAGTAAATAATTAAAATAATTATTTAATAGTGGAGGGAAAAGTGGGAAAATAATAAATAAATAAGTTTTATTTAATTATGGAAGAAAAGGCCAATGAATAATTAGAATAATTATTTAACTATAGAAGGAAAATAAAAAATGAATAATTAAATAAATAAAAATTTATTTAATTATAGAGAGAAAGGATAAATTAGTGACGTAATTAAATAAATATTAATTTATTTAATTAATCAAAGAAATAATAGAAAAGGAGAAATGAATTAATTAAATAATTAAAATTATTTAAGTAATAAAAGAATATAACTTTAGACAATAATCAAATATTTAAAATTATTCAATTATGTGGGGAAGAAGGGGAATTGATGTGAAAAATGGCATTCGTAGGCTTGGACATTTTTCAATGTCTACAAGTTTAATACATAACACTTAACCAAAATTTTGATGTTTAGGTTAGATCACATAAAACCTAGATCATGGAGATATTTATTAAATATTCTTACAGATACTATTTAATAGATAAAATTGAAATCTAAATCAAAACAAACATAAAATGCTCATATATATCATGAAAAGTTTATATATATGTCATCTCATATACAAGAATGCTAGTGAGGCCTATGGCTACCATACTCCTCAGGGCCTGGTGGAGGTGCCCTTCATGAGATGATTAATCATGATCTAGTCATGAAGCTCATCTGCTCTCATAGGCCCTATGCTTCACCTAAAGAAATCACATCCCATACCATTGTCGCAACATGCTCCTAATCTATGTGATTTCTCTCAACCTGTACTCTAGCGATCTCTCCCTGCAACCTGATGAGTTCTAATTGCATGAAGGCTAGAGCCTCACTGTTGGCTGGAACTTGAGAAGCTTGAAGCTCCTCGTATACAATCTGAAGTTGTGCAATCTCACATCTCGCTCATTCCTCCCCAATGATGGATAGATCAATATGCCTCATGGACTCCTCGTACATAGTCCTCCATCTCGCTAAGGGCTTGAAAAGGCTAGCGTGATGCCCCACACTAGGTGGTAGCATATGCTCTACATGTATGTCTAGATGTGGGGGAAAGGAAGGGGCCATCTTTGTAGTGACTCAACGGAAGAGGTATCACCACTCTCGCATGCACACTACACGATAAAAATATAAAGAACATTAGAACATGCCATGGTATATAAATAAAATATATATACGTAATCTTAAAATACATAATAAAAACATAATAACATATTGTTACTTGGATCTCTAACCCACCACTCAGGGTCTCACTATGGGATGATAGGCCCCTCATGTGCAGGAAGTGTGGAAGGTGTAGTACCACTAGCTTCCCCACACTCATGAATGTTGATGCCTATTACGGCTACCAACTATGCCCAGGTGACTTGTGAGTGAGATATATGTCTCTCCTCAAGGGCATTTGTGGCCTCATCTAACTCATTAGAATCATCACTCATCGGCTCTAGATCCTCCTCATCCTCATCCCCCAAGTCATCTGCTCTATCATCCTCATCTGCATCTCCATTGACCACCTCCTTTGTTTCATCTCCTCAACCTGGAAGAGGTCTAGCATCACTTGTGGGATGATCGTAAGGGAAGACGTGTGTCGATCGTGCTCTCACCCACCAATGCACATAGGCTATAGTGGTGTCTTCATCATCTAGGTCCGATATTGGGGGCACATCATGGTCCTCATCATCCGAGTCACTGAAGTACACATCATTAATTGTGGGTTGTTGAATGTCTCATGGTCTGGAGCCACTCTATGTTGACCTCAGGTATGTGGTTTGCAGCCTTGGAAGAACTTGAACTGTCCAAACTGCCTTATGACTCGATCATAATAAAAAGGCATCACTATATAGTCATGATGCCCCAATAGGATCCTATCCTCCTGCATCCTAACAAGCTGATGTGTGTGATCTGGCCACTGGGGCATGGTGAATTAGGGCCTCCATACTACCTCCTCCTCCTCGAAATAATCAAATTGAATCCTTCGATATAACAAATCTAAAAAATCCCAAGTCTATCTTAGGGTATAACTGAATGCTTGTGGGTACCCCATGACCTGTACTATGGTATAACATGTAGGCCTAGTACATGTGATATGCTCAAAGTCACAAACCTACAAGATTGTACAATGTACTATGCTATCCATCTCTCGATAAACAAATTTCCTAAGATCATAATAAAGGTGAGCCAACATACTGCGACCCCATGTATAAATGGTCTAATGATGCTCCATCTCATTGATCATATGCATGAGGCCACCATCTAGGTGTGTGACTCTTGTATCAGGAACAAGGGCTAGTGCCATGGTGACAACCATGATCCACCACATCAACGGCGAGTGTGTGTATAGAAGCCAATTAAGCTCCATGCATGCCTTGATCTTTGCTGGTGTAATAGGGTGACTAGTACAGTACTCAATATACAACCACATTTGCATGTGTGTGTGATCCTCCTCAATATGGACGGTCTCACCCCAAATGGGTAACTCAAGATGTAGTGTATATCCTCAAGCATCATCGTCATCTCCTCAGAAGGTAGATGGAATGTGGAAGTGTCTACGTCCCATCTCTTCACTAATTCCATCAACATCACATCATGATATCTTATCAGTGGCATAATGTATATCCAAAATAATCCTATCTCACATAGAATGTCTATCTCCTATGTGGTTAGTCAAGTAACTTGCTCCTAGAGAAATGTAAATAATCTACCTCCTAAATGCTAATGTGTGTGAGGCATAACCTGGAAAGAAGAAATAATGCTTCAATAACATACATAAAAACATTCATCAACCAATTAAAAATAAATTAAAGCTTCTCTAGGACACTTTGGCCATTTTGGGATGCTTTGCAATAAAACAAGATGCTTTGTGATTTTTTTGAAGGGGTCCCAAAATCTCCTAAATTACATAAAAAAAATGATATAGATATAAAAATATGAACATAAAGTAGAGTACAATGGACTAACCATATCTCAGAGCATGACAGAAGCCACCTTGTCTTGCAAAACAATCAGTCTAAGGGGCTTGATCAGTCATTGGCTCAACATTTTCAATCACTCTGCAACAAGGTAATTTCTCAAAAGGTAAATGTTAAAATGATAGTTAGAAATGTCATTTTCATCCATATATACTCAACTCTATTAAAGAAAGCATATTAAATTTCATTCAAATCAGCATATTGGGGGCTAGAGAACTTTGTTTTCGATGCCATTTGTTGCATTGGATTCATGCTTCTATCCCAAGTCTTATTTGATGTCCATCAATATGTGGTGTTGTAGAATCAATACCTTATTGTAAGCATTCACATCATCAAGAAAATAATTTTGATTTGGTTAGATTACTACCCTAATTCCACCTCCATAAAGCAATTGGAATCAAGGGGGCATACATCTACCCTTGAATTCAATTCTCTGTAGAAGATTGATTTTGGATGACTAACAAATCAGTTTTACAAGAAACAGTTCCTAACATTGTGGTTTTACAAATTACTACATTGGGGGCTTCATTCTTCCCATTTGTGAAAAATCCATATGAGTATCCTTTTTACAGTATGAATTAAGTCCTTTAGCTTGCATATGTATGTAGTGTCATATGGCCACTAAAGTGGGGGTAAATGTAGTGTAGGAAATTGTACTCCTTTTGTGTGATAGTACAATTTCAAATTTAATTTGGACCTATTTTAGTGAACTAAATTTTATGCATTTTACCCCTCATAAATAGGTTCCTAAACCCCTTTATTATGCATCCCAAGACTTATTTTTATCATTTTTCTGACATTACAACATGCATTGAATAAATATATTTAATTAATTTAATGTCCCAAAATTCATCAATCCAGGATTTTTAGGCCAGGACCCATTCATCCTTGGGTGAATGGTCCTCTTTAAGATCCAAATTCACATTTTAAACATGTTTTTGGTGGCATTTTAAAGTTCTAGATTCAAGTTTTAGATGTCAACTTTCAGGATTTAATAATCGGAAAATTAAAAAGGAAGCCTATAAAGTCTAATCTTTTCACCATTTTACACTAGGTTGAGAGAATATTGAGAAGGTATTCACAAAATTAGCATTCAAGATCAAGGATGACATTCAAGCAAGCAAATTTGAAGTCTTGGAGCAACATTTCAATTATTTTTGTAGGTATTCAAGCTCATTTTGTGAAGATTGATCAAGCATTGTTCATGATTGAAGATTGATGCCTATGGTGGATCATGATGGATTCTAGATTTTGGGACATTTAACTAGCCATTTCCCTTGATCTAATGACTTGTTTCCTAGTGACCCCATCTTCTATATTCATTCTACTAGCTACCTAAAGCAAGGTATAATCAGATTTTAGATCTACTAGGGGATTTGACTTCTCCCTAACTAGGTCTTTTGTTCATTATTCATGCTCATTTAGGGATCTTATTCTAACACACTTGAATAAGGTTTCTTTGCATTCTATCTCCTAAGAATCTTAAACACACTTAAGATTAGGACTCATACACACTTTTAGGTTTCAAATCTATATTTTTCATCACAGTTTAATTACCAAATTTGGGTTTTGACCAAGGCAAACCCCCATACAAACAAACCAATTTTTTTTAGTTTTGCTACAAGTACATATCTAGAAGCAAAGATTGAAAGGTACGGGAAAAAAGTGCAGATCAAGAGTTATAGACCTAAATTTTGAAATTTCGGAAAGGCCTAGCAAGACCCATTTTCCTTAGGGAAAATTTGTCCTAGGAGGACACTCAGTATGAGCTTTTAGTGATAGGTGCATAAATTCATACTCTTCTCAGATCTACCAATGTTAGACTAAGGTTTTAAATTAATATTTCAAGTCTTACATTGAACAATTGCATTCATTTAGTATTTTTCATTTATCTCCCAAAAGTGCATTTCAAGTTGATTTACCCTATCCTCAATCATAAGGAAAACATCAAGATCTCCATTAAGACTAACTCACCTAAGGTTTGAAAGTAAATTTTACCCAAGGGGATCTCTTTTTCCTAATGAAAATAGTGAATAGGTATATTACCCTCATTCAAAACCTACCTCACCTATTCCCCTTCATTTCAAGTTTAAAGCATTCAAAGTTATGGTTGAGAATGAAATGGATATGAAAATCAAATGTTTGAGGTTAGACAGAGGTGGAGAGTTCACCTCCAATGAGTTCAATATCTTTTGTGATAATCGTGGAATATAAAGAGGCATTTATCTACCCCTAGGACTCCTTAGCAAAATAGAGTGGTTGAAAGGAAGAACATGATTGTTCAAGAAGTTGCAAGAATAATGATGAAAGAAGCAAATATATCGGAAGTCTATTGGAGAGAACCAATTCATAATACTATTTATATACTTAATAGAGTGCAAGCAAGAGAAAACAACACAAAGCATCCTTATGAGCTATGGTATGGAAGGATTCCTACTGTCAAATAATTCAGTGTTTGGAAGAAAATTCTATATCAGAAGAGATGAAGAAAACATAGGAAAGTTTGATGAAAGGTCTGATGAAGGTATTTTCCTTGGATATTCTACTAAAAGAAAATATTACCGGTACTACAACGAGAGGTTAAGAAAGATTGTTGAGAGTGCAAGTGTCAAGGTTGATGAAGACCTACAAAATAATTCAATGGTAATAGATGGATATGAATCAAATGAGTCTATCTATAGAGAAGAAGAAAAATCTAAGGAAAAAGAAGTGCAGATTGAAGAGGAAGAAGCTCTGGAAAATATTCCTAAAATTCCTAAGTATGTATAGAAGAATCATTCCAAAAAATAGATTATTAATGATAAGAAAAAAGGTGTAATGACAATAAGGAAAGTTGTTGAAGAACAAGTAAATCTATGTTTACTTCTTGAAGTTGAACTGAAAATAGTGATTGAAGCATGCAAGGATGAGTATTGGATCAAGGCTATGGAAAAAGAATTAATGTAGATTGAGAATAATCAGACTTGGGAACTTGTCTCAAGACCAACAAAAAATAATTTAATTGGAACCAAGTGGGTATTCAAGAAAAACTAAATGAGAATGGAGAAGTAGTAAGAAACAAGGCGAGGCTTGTATGTAAAGGTTACTCACAAGTAGAAGGAATAGAATTTGAGGAGGCATTTTCTCTGGTGGAAAGAATGGAAACTATTAGAATTTTTTTGGATTTTGTAGCACATAAATATTTCAAAGTATATCAGACGTATGTGAACTGTGATTTCTTGAATGGAGAATTAGAAGAAGTATACATAGAACAACTAGGAGGATTTCGGTTATCAGATAAATTGAATATGGCCCACAAATTGAAGAAGACATTATATGGATTGAAGCAAGATCCCAAAGCTTGGTATGAAAGGTTAGATAGGTATTTGTTTCAACATGGATTCAATAAAGGTACCACAAATAGTAATCTTTACTTCAAAGTTGAAAAATATCAAATATTGATTATGGTTGTATATGTTGATGACATAATTTTTGGAGGAAATGAAGCTATGTGTAAGAATTTTTTAGAGGAGATGCATAAAGAGTTTGAAATTTCTATGTGTTGGGGAGATGATTTTCTTCCTTGGGCTAGAAATAAATCAAATAGATAAAGGTATTTTTATTTCATAACCAAAGTATGTCAATGAAATGTTGAAGAAGTTTAGAATGGAAGATTCTAAACTGGTATGTACCTGTATGATTACTGGTTGCAAGTTGAGCAAGAATGATGAATCTCCTAAGAATGATAAAAGCAAGTATATATCAATTATTGAAGGACTATTATATCTAACTACTACTAGATCAGATATCATGAATGCAATTTTTGTTATGCCTATATTTCAAGAAGATCCTAGAGAGTCACATGTTGCAGCAGTGAATAGGATATTCAAATACTTTAAGGGAACTTCGGATCATGGCTTGTGGTATCCAAAGGATAATAAATTTATTTTGTGTGCTTACACAAATGCAGATTTGGTTTTTTGTGTAGATGACATAAAAATTACAAGTGGTGGTGCATTCTTTCTTGGATGCAAATTGGTGTCATGGCTAAGAAAGAAACAAGATTCGATATCTTTATCTACTATTGAGGAAGAATGTATTGCAGCAGCATCTTGTTGCACACAAGTGTTGTGGATGAGGCAAACATTGAAGGATATCAGGGTGGTATATGATGAACCAATTTCTATCTTCTATGATAATACAAGTTTTATCAATATTTCAAAGAATTCAGTAATGCATTCAAGGAAAAAAATATCTAAATTTGGTATCAATTTTTGAGAGAGAAGGTTGTAGATAATGAAGTGAAGCTTGAATATGTGCCTACAAAAGATTGGGTTGTTGATATATTTACTAAGGCTCTTCCTAAGGATACTTTTGAGTTTCTTTGTGAGAAGTTGGGGGTTATTGCCCCTCCTTCTTTGAACTAGATGTATAAGAAGATGCATCAGTCCAGTGGATCTCAAGATTCATTCTTTGTTTTGGATTGATGTTGGTGGCTACCTCTCAGGGGTAGTAGCTAGTGGCATTTTTTTTGTTGCGGTCAGGATGAGTGAGTGTTGTCAAATGTTATGCAGTAATTGTTGATTGATGTAGTTTGGTGTGTGCTCCTAAGGGGGACAATGCAGAGTAGTGGTGAAAAGTATGATTAATGTCAAAGGAGGAGAATGAATGATGCAAATATTTTTTCTTTTTCCATTGATGTCAAAGGGGGAGAGAGTAATGTGAAAAAAAGATCTAAGGGGGACAAAGAGAAATGTGAAAAATATTTAGTTGAGAAAAGGAGAGAGAATCCTGTGAAATAAAGTAATGAGTTAATTGTGTAAGGGGGAGAAAGTAAAGAAAAAGAGATAATGAGTTGGTATGAAATAGAGTAGTCAGGATCATATATGTTGTGCTTGTTGTTGATAGTTTTTCACATCATGCGTTTCCATCAATGACAAAGGGGGAGATTGTTGCAAGTATGAGTAGTTGGTGTTGTCATTGGCGTCAACTATATGAGGATTACATTGCAAGGATGTGAAGTTGGTAATGAGTTGTTTTTGTCCCTAATGATGCTTTGATTAGTTGTATTATGTTGTCATTAGTAAGCTACTAGTGTCAACCTACAGTTTTGCTTTGATAAGCTTTTGTTTATGGATGTATGGTTGAGTTTTTATTTTGCAGTTGTCTTTGTGGTAATGATGAAGTACTAAAGATGTTGATGATGTGTTTATGGTGCTTGGTTTCCAAGTGCTTTTGAGAAAATTGAATAAAAAGAGGAAACAATGTTTTGTTGTGGTATTTTGTGTTTTGGTTTTTTTCCACAGTTCTTCTGGGTTGAAGATCTACTTGTGCAGTTTGGATATGTTGATTAGAGTTGTTTCATTCATAATTTAGTGTGCTAAATTGTTGTGCAGAGGAAGGTGTGTTCACCAGTGTGTGAACTATATATTGTAGAGGTGTTTGGGAGAAATTTCTTGCTCTGTATTTCTCCATAGAGTGGTTTTAGGTCTTGCAAATCTAGAAGGGTGTTGCTAGTGTTTGTATCTTTCTCCAGATGAAGTTGTTCATGGTTTGATTCTTTAAAAGTTAGTTTCTTGAGTTGCAATGTATGACAAATTTATCTGAGTGTACTAGGTGTGAACATTCTTCAAGTGAAAATTATTGCGAAGGAATTTTTTGGTTTCCAAGGTGTTTGTGGAATATTCTAGATTATATTCAAGTGTTATGTGGTGTCTGTGAGTCATCTTTGGATTTGGGGAAGCATGTAGTTAATTGTTAACATGGGTTCGGTTGACCTTGGGTGTTTACACTACATGTGAAGTTGCTTTGATATTGGTGGAAGCATGACATGGTGTGTATGAGTGGATTTAGGTCCTAGCTAAGGTGTGTTGTGGTCTTCCTTCATTCCTTTCCATTGTGGTAATTTTTTGAGTTGAGTTGTTGATGGATGATTAAAATAGATGAGTATGATGCTAGTGATGTGAAGTGTAGTGTGAGATTTCATGTGTTAGATTACTGAATGTAGTGAGCAGAAGGTGTCTGCAATTCTTCAAAAAGGTTGCAAAGGTGTTGGTGATGTTGTAGATTTTTTTGTTGCTTTGAGATGGATTTCTCATTGTAACACTCTTCTCTATATTTTATATTCGGGTAGTGAGCCTTTGGCAGTGAGCCCTATTATATTTAGTGTTGATATTACTTTATATTGTGAGTTAATCCTCACGATGGTTTTTCCCATCTTGGGTTTTCTATGTAAATCTGGTGTTCCTTTTTGCATGGTGTTGTGTTTTAGTTTTCGTTATTTTCTTTCATGATAAATCATTCTAATAGATTAAGGGTTAATTGGATCTGAATGTTTGTGAGGGTTTTGAAGTTTTAAGGTACAACTAATTCACCCCCCCTCTTAGTTGTCTTGTGCATTCAACAACTATAATATTAACTATTAGGAGATGAAGTGACATACATGGAAGACCAATTGTTTCAACTTCCATTATGACCTTTGTCTTTAAAATCTTGTAAATTTTAAATATGCATCTATAATATAATAGATATAGATTTAGCTTTTGAACATTGTAAAATACATATCCAAACATTTTCATGAGTGTTTGTCATGTAAAAAATAAAACTTAATAAAATATTTTTTTCCAATTCTTTTGTTCATCTTTTCCTATTTATTTATCTCTACATTGAGCTTGCATGCTTACAACACATCTAGGCCCGTACCTAGAGTATTGTCCCTTAGACCACCTATAATCCAAATCAAATTTGATCTTAGTTTGTGAGATAAGTATCTCTCTAGATTATAACTTAGTGATGTTCTCAAATATTTGAAAGATTATTTGTGATAGTTACCAATATCATTTACCACAAAATGATGTGTAAATGCATTCATTTCATTGTCAAACTCAACATGTTTACTTATATCTTATAGACTAGTTTATGGTCCACGAATCCTCTACTCATAATTTATTATCAATCCAAGATAATTATTTTTCTAGATATGTTTGGCCATTATTCTTAATCAATTATTCTATGTGAGAATACAAGAAACTAGACCATGCTATATTATTAATCTTCTCTAAAAATGAAAAAAAATAGTATCATTGAGATTTTTTTTTAATTTTTTGGTAGCTCAAGGGGTATCCTCGTGACCCATCCAACAACCCAACCAAACCTTTTATGGAGCTTACGCCTTATTGATTTGGGGTGCAAAATGGGTGGCTTGGGTGAGACTATCCCCCCTAGGGATGTACACAACCACCCCCAAGCCGCATGCATCAGGTTAATCCGAGTAGAGAATTAACCTTGGGACCTATATGGGACAAACCTTAAGTCCTTAGCCAACTATGCCACTCGTTGGGGTAAGTGTCATTGAGATTTTAGTGTGAGGAAATGGTGCATCTAATATGGATGATGTTTGTATAATCATGTCACTCATGATTAGATACATCACCAAGTTCTCATAGTTAATTGATTTATAATTTGCTTGGATTGATAATATTCAAGAGTATGACCACTTGCACTGATATCTACTCTTCAAATATCGTATTCCCACATTTAATATCATTAAATAAATAAAATGAAGATATAAAATATGCTATTAAAATAAGTTATAAATGTTGGGTACAATATATATCCATAATGCATGTCAATGTATTTGATGTTTTTTTTTTATAGCTCTACTATGCTACCATTAACATGAGATTTTTATTTATCTCATAAGAACCAAGTATCTAGATTCCTTCAACTTATGTAAAAATGAATAATTAACATCTATTGTTTGTATAAAAAACTATAAATATGTATGTAATCAACTAAAACTCTATTAATTATACTTTTTTAAGTGCTTGAGTTATAGTACATAAGTTGAACTATGAACATAAATAATAAAAAAATGAATTAAACACACTAAAGTGAAGAGAGATAGGGAAGCATTTTATCCTTGAGAAAACTTGTAGGATGAAATTATAACAAGAGTGAAGCTATGCTACCCTATCTCCATTATCTTGTTACAATCTAGAAGTTGTCCTCCCTTAAGGGTCACACAGATACCAATTACATGTTAGTAATACCTAAACAATTGAAATTTTGTAGGTTAATTTTGCTTCTACAACATGCTTGATTGCTACCCTAAACCATTCATACATGTGCATCTATCTTCTATCTCTAGATATCTCTTTTACTATGGTTAAGCCCAATTTCCTTTAATCCATTAAAAATACCTTTACTTGACCCAAGAGAGTATTTATATAATAAGGGGTGAGAAAATGATTCAAATGAAGTATATGAAAGGCCTCTCATATGAAGAGGCATGAGAAAAATCATCTTAACTTCTCTTTGAAAACTTGTTTTGTTATTTTATCCTTATGAAACAGTTTCACTTGTAATGGAACTCATCTAAATGAACATGTTTTATGAGTATTTTTTCCACATTTATGAACTATTTTAATTTTTGGTAAGTGTATAGTTCAAACAACCCCTCCTAATAAAGGACATAACATTTCTATAATTTATACTAATATTCAAGAATAGTTCTAATTATAATTATAAGATTTTTGATGTCAAGATTTTAGACCATACTCCATAATCTATTATTAACATAAAATAAATAAATTTAATTTAAGATTGACTCTAATTATTTAAATTATCTTATATTTACATATCAATTATGTATAAATAAATATTAAAAAAATCAATTAAAAATAAAATTTGATGTCTTACTCAGCATCATCTATTTTAAAACTCAAAAAAAATATTATTAAAGTTTCTTGTCTTACTCAAGATAATCCATTTTAAGATCCCATGGAATAGATCTTCAACAATCACTCCCTTAAAATACACACCATTATTGATCATGAATTTCATACTCTATGTTGTAAGAGATGGAATGTGTTAAGTTATGACACCACAAGCATGCCTACTAATGGCTTATTGAATAGTTCTTGGTATCTTTGTTCCATGTACTTTTGGGTACTCAATCATTATTACATTGACCAAGCCAATTTACATATCATACATTAGCCTTCTTTGAATGGGTCTCCTTGTTTTTGTTTGGGATCATAACACCGTAAATATTTTTGGCCTAGTTATTACCCTTGCATAAAAGTAGTGCAAGTTGTCTCCCTAATTGCATTTATTTGACTTATTCATTGTCTCATTTTATATATTTGTACCCAAGTTTTCACCAAGATTCTCTTTTAATATATTGGTTTTATAGGGAGAGGAGAGAAATTATATATTATTTTTTGAGGGGCAATTGATTGATTGGTGTTGAATGTTTGTCAATATGTAATCTAGGTTCGAATTTCCAAAAGTCATGATTCCATTGACATATTAATAAATATCTTGAATTCCCAAAGGCCATGATTCCGTTGACATGATTAGTTTATTTTTTAGGGGTGATCGATTGATTGGTGTTGAATGTTTGTCAATATGTAATCTACGTTTGAATTCCCAAAGACCATGATTCCACTTACATGATTAATAATTATTTTGGATTCCTAAAGACCATGATTCTGTTGACATGATGATTAATTATATAATCATTCAATTAACAATTAAAAAATAATTACTTTGATTAAAGATGAAAACAACCAATTTAAAAAAAAAGAGGTTTTTTTTATGAATTTTTTCCATGGTATGCTGAGATAAGGAGGCTATATGATGTAATGTATGGAATTTTTTCTTTTGGTCAAAAGGAATTTTAATTTCCCACTTTAAAGTTATGATTAGATGCTTGGTGATGAGAATATTTTGTAGGCATTCAAGTTTGTACGCATCCAACATAATAAGTGATATTTAAATGAAGACAAAAGTGGAAGTGACAAAGCAACAACCGGTCATTTAAAAAATGTGGGCATCTTAATATAATGAATGACCGGGTTGGTGGGGATGTCATACTTAATTACAACAACTTATTCCATGTTTCTTGATTACATGCTTTAACATTGTTTCCCCTTCATGAGATTTAGCACACATCCTCCTTTCTTTACATGCCCTAATCCTCATGATTCCCATGACCATTGCTTGCTTCCCTATAAGTTTTCAACCTGGTTTCTACCACAGTTGTTTACCTTTTGATCATGTGTAAGACATAAACACTGTCTCTTCACCTTAAACCTAGTGGGCAGACACATGCCACCTACATTGGTGACCTGAAAGCTCACCATCCTATGTGATGTGTGGTTGTCCAATTGGCTTAAGGTGAGAGGGACTTGGGAGTACCTTGGATTTCTCCCTCATTATTTAGGAGATGCATAATTGAACTTGATGCATCTTTTGAATATGATAATGAAAGTTGATCAACCGGTGTGATTCCATATTGATTTGATGCATTAATAACAGGTATATTTTTTTATCAAGTTGCTCAATTTCCTATTTATCTCAAAGCATGTTGAGCTCTACCCTCGTGGGAGCCACATTTACCCCACATGTTGTATTTAATTGAATCAGAATAGTAACCAAACTTGTCCTAAATCTACACATTAAGGAAATAAGTTAGAAAAATAGATGCATATTTTGGATGTGTTTGATGACTTCATTATTTTCCAAGACATCCAATGTTTGCATACTTATTTAATGCACATATGGATCAGTTTATACATGCATAGGTAGGTGTGTATGTAAGGTTTGAGATCTTTCATTGCTTAGAGCATTGCTCTAATATCATTTTTTTCTAGATGCAGGAGTTAGGAGCACAATGGAGTTGGGAAGGACACAAGCAGCTTGGGGGCAGTAGTAGGGCAAGAGGACAACTTCAAAACTAGTCATTCTCAGGAAATGGCTGGTCTCCACCCTTATATGCACATTATATTTGCTTACTTATTCATGTATATATTGTTTCTTTATTTTCATTGAATAAGTAAAGTTAGTCCCTTGGCTTGTGAGGGACATGTACACTTCATGATTATCAATAAAAAATTACATTTGTACACATACGATTCTCTTTTCTCATTTGTTGTAATTGCAACATTGGAATGAAAATGTAATCTGTTTCATTTGATAATCTTTTTTCATGCATTTTGAACTTAGCAGACTTATGGTTTATCTTTTAAATGTTTAAACGAACAACACAAAAAGAATAAACACTAAACTTGATTTTCAACTTAAAGCTAAAAATAAGGTAACAAAACCTTGAAATCCTTATGTGCTACAAAGGCCAAAAACATCCTAATGGCCTCCATTCTTTCCATCAAAGAAAATGTCTCTTCAAAATCTATTCCTTCCACTTGTGAGTATCCCTTACACACAAATATAGCCTTATTTCTGAAAACTTCTCCATTCTCATTCAACTTGTTCCAAAATACCCATTTAGTTCTGATTACATACTTTTTTGTTGGTCTTGGGTCTAGTTCCCAAGTTTGATTCTTCTCAATTTGTATCAATTCTTCTTCCATAGCTTTGGTCTAATTTTCATCCTTATATGCCTCTATCAATGTCTTAGGTTCTACTTTGGAAAGGAGACACAAATTTACCTATTCTTCTATCATAGCAACTTTTCTTCTCATCAACATGCCTCCACTCTTATCACCAATGATTTTATCTTTAGAATGTTCTTCTGCACATACTTAGGAGTCTTATGAATTCTTTTTGGAGCTTCTTCCTCTTCAACCTACATCTCCTTCTCCTTTTCTTCTTCTTTTCCTTCTTCTCTGCAAGAGGACTAATCAAATTCATATCCTTCTATTAGTACTGAGCTTTTATGTGGTTCTTCATCTACTTTGACACTTGCACTTTTAACTATCTTCTTCAACCTCTTGTTGTAGCACCGTTAACCCTTTCTTCATGTAAAATATCCAAGAAAGATTCCTTCATCTGACCTCACTTCAAACTTTCCCAAGTTTCTTCATTTGTTAGTAGGAGTTCTTCCATACCATAATTCATAGGGTCTTTGAATAGTTTACTCTTTCTTTTACTCTGTTGAGTATGTATATTGCAATGTGAATAACTTCTCTCCAATAAACATCTGGTAAATTTTCTTTCTTCATCATTTCCCATGTCACTTCCTAAATTGTCATGTTCTTTCTTTCTATAACTCCATTCTCCTAAAGAGTTATGGGGCTAAAAAATACCTCTTTATTCCATGATCTTCACAAAAATTGTTAAACTCATTGGAGGTGAACTCTCCGCCTCTGCCAAACCTTAAACACTTTATTTTCAGATCCATTTCATTATCAACCATGGCTTTAAATGCATTAAACTTGTCTAGATCTTTTGATTTTTCTCTAAGAAGAGTTACCCAAGTCTTTCTAGATTAATCATCAATTAGTTCAACATGAAATACATGTTACCTTGAAAGCTTCTTGTTCATGTAGGTCCACATAGGTCTGTATGCACCAACTCCAAAGGTCCTATGGTAGAATATTCTTTGATATTGAACCTCTTTCTTATTTTCTTCCCAACCTAACATTCCTTGCAAACTACATTGATAGGCTTTGTAATTCTTGGTAGATCTCTCACAGCTTGATTAGATATGATCCTTACTAGGCTATCAAAATTGACGTGACACATTCTTCTATCCCATAGCCAAATTTCATTGATTTGATTCATAAATCACTTACCATTAGAACCTTTGAGCTAATAAGCATTCCCATATGTCCTTATTCCTGTAGCAATTAGAGTTCCAAATCTTCCTTTTATGATTTCACAACCACCATCCTAAAATACATGATTCTATCATTTTCTACATATTTTTCCTACACTCAGAAGATTATGTCAGAGACCCTTGACATAAAGAACATCATCTATATTATTCTTTCCATCAAAACTAATTGAAAATTTTCCACATATCTTAGCAAATGTATCATCACTAAACTTAACAAGACCACCTTTAAACTTCTCAAGTTTAACAAACTTACTCTTATCACCTGTCATATGATTTGGGCATCTACTATCAATTATCTAGTGATTTTTCTCCTCTATGGCATGAAAAGAAATCACTATAGTCCCTTTGATGTTGTGACCTATTTCTAGAGTGATTTCCTTCATACATCTTTTAGAGTCAATGGAATTATTTCCAACATTCAAAGTCATGAATAAGAATTCATTATTTTCATCATTCAGGTAGTCAGATTCATCATCAAATATGCTAGCATCTTCTTTAACATAATAACTTCTCTTGACAAATTTACCTTTTTTATCCTTATACTTGTCATTTGAAACTTGGGTTGGACATCTTGAAGCATAATGACCTATCTTTCCATAATTGAAATATTTGAAAGGTAACTTACCTTTGTATTTTCTAGTACCCTTTTTTAATCTCCTAACAAAATTTGCTTCTATCTCATCAAGATCATCTGGATTTGATCCATCATCCCTCTCTTTTGCTAGCTTTAAAAGCAAACTCTTTTCTTGAATCATTTTGACCAAATTCTCTCCATTCAAAATTAGTTAAAGCACCAAACAACTAATCTATAGAATAATGATCTAAATCTTGAGCTTCCTCAATAGTAGAAACTTTATGACTATAAGATTTAGGAAGAGTTCTTAATACCTTCTTTACTACCTCATCTTCTTATAGTTTTCCACCAAGGCCATTGATAGAATTGACAACTTCATCCACTCTATGCATGCAGCTTGCAATATCTTCATCCTGTGACATCCTCAAGGTTTCAAACTAAGTCTTCAAATTTTGCATCTTTGCTTGCTTGACCTTATCATCTTCTCCATAGATACTTTCTAGCTTCTTCCAAATTTCTTTACCAGTTTTGTAGCTCATAACCTTCACAAGTTCTGAATCAACAAGACCACTCAAAAGAGCATTCCTTACTTTTCCATTATTTTCATATTCCTTGATCTCATCACCAGTTGTTAGAATATTAATAGGCATGATATATCCATCTTCATTTGACTTCCAAACTCCAAACCCTAGGGAAATAAAGAAACATTCCATCTTGGTTTTCTAAAATACATAATTCATCCCATCGAATAAGGGAGCCTCCTTCCTGTGTGGCATCTAGATCTACCTCAAGTGGTTAAGCTTCTTCTAAGTAATCTTTCTTTGATACCAATTTTTAGATGCATAGGAAAACTGAGGGGGGGTGAATCAGTTGTACATTAAAAAATAAAAACCCTCATTAACATTTAGATCTGTATTTGCCCTAAAACCCTTATCATGCATTATCAAAATGTGAACATATGAAATAGTAATGCAAACACATCAAACACATAATAAGACTTATGTGGAAAAACCAAGAAGGGAAAAACCACAGTGAGGATTAGATCACAATATAAAGTAATAGAAACACCAAATATAATAGGCTCGCTATCGAAGGGATCAATGCCCAAAAGAAAGAAGGGTTCACTAACAAAATTATTCACTGTCCAAAAGAAAGAAGATAGAAGAAGGGGTGGATCACCACCAATTTGAACTACTAACAATGCATCTCTCTTATGTCAAAGGTACAGTTCAACTGAAGCACTAACAACTCATCCAACAGACTAAAATGTAGACACCTTCTACAACTACATTTGGGATTCACATGCATTTAAGCTCGCATTCAGATCACCACACTTGATCACATTTGCATCTTTCACATCACACATCTTCTCTACTTTATCCACACAACTCACCTTGTATTTATACCATCCTTAACCTAAAACAATCTCAATTAGGTTGTCCTTAAGGAAATGTATGCACCTCTATCATGCAACATCAAATAGGTTAAAATAAAACACTTACAAGGTATAAAGAAGTGAAGGAAGACCATGACACAACTTAACTAGGACTGAAATCTACACTGACACGCTTCTCAACACTTTCAAAAACAATAATCATCCATCGTAATTAGCGCTAGCATGCCGGGTTAGCCAAACCTACACTAACACTAACAAGTGACTCTAAACACACCTCTACAGGTCCAAAAACAACTCATGGACCACACTAAAACACTTCAACACATCTCAAAATATTCCACATCATCAGAATATTTTCCACTACTATTGCAATGACCTAAAACTTAATAACACCTTTATTATGTGCAGCCAAACACATTGGCAAAGACATCCAACTCACCAAACAACCTTGCAGAACACCACAACACTTGAAACTTAAAGGGAAGGTAGATACATAGTATATAATCATGTTCCTAGATCTGAAAGACAAGAGCCTTCATTATGAAGAAATGTGGAGCAATCTCATTTCTCCTAGACACCTTATTTCACCAGAAAAAAACATACTGTCAAAAACATCTTCCACTGCAATATGATCTAGAACTTGAAAATCTATATATAGAACCTTTGAAAACCTCTAATCATCATATCCAAACCATGCAAGAATATCTTCAACCATGAAGAAATGTGGGGAAAAACACTGAACACCACTTTATCACACAAAACTCTCTTTTATTCAAAATTTCTCAAAAGCACTTGGAAACCAACTGAACCAACTGCATCAAAAACACTACTAACAACTCTGCAACACATCTACAACATCTCTCATCAACTATAACACATCCAACCATCTCTCCAAACACAAATTTTGTAACTATACTAAGGGTGATCTTGATATAGTGGTTTACAATTTTTGGCCAAACTGGACACTGAAATAATTTTTTTAACTAAATCTTCACTTTCGGGCACCTATAGCAGCTAAACCATGAGGAATTTGAAGATGATGCAAACTAGAGTTTCGTGTCATTTTGTCTATAGATTCTAAATATATTTTTTTCAATTTTTTTGGAATCAGATTGCACTTCTTTTTCCATCTCCCTCAAAAAAAAAATTCTTAAGAAAACAACATTTTTAAAAAGTGACGCTCACTGTATAACGCATAAATTTTTTTCCATGAAGGATAAAATTATAATTCTTTCTAATTTAGATTTTTAACTCTGATATCTAGTGTGTCCACTTGGTTAGATGTATTTTTATTGAATATTTTTTCTTTAGTCATGTTTCAAAGTCAAACCAATTACAATTCAGACATAGCGCGACCGCATAACACGAATTATTTTTTGTATGTATCAAAATTCAATTTTATTTTTTTTGTTGGATGAAGGACTTCAATATCTGGTGCACTCATATTTTTTTAAAATTTTTTTTGATAATCTTCTATTTTTCCACATGTGCAGTACAGAGAGCTTGATTTTCAGTGAAAAACCTACATTCACAAGAAATAAAAAATAACTATAATAATCAAATTAAATTTAATAAAAATTGACACTAGACTGTGTCTCCCCAATGCCAAAATTCCTGATCACAAAACCATCGGCATGATCATCGCTATTGACAACACCCTGAGAAGTCATACAGATCTTCCAAGTCTTCCCGATGTCACAAAGAAAACCAACTGTTATCGGCAAGAGTCATCACCATCGGCAAGAATCATATCGAGTGCAAAACCATCGGCCAGACACACTCTATCGGCAAGAAATCTCACCAATTTCCACTGTAGAACCATCAACAAGACCATCGATGTCGCTAAGACATCTCACCAATGTCCATCTCATGTAGCTCTATCGGCAAGAGTTCACACTGATCACAAAATAGTTGGTGAGAGAAACACTATCGCCAAGAGGTCATATTGAATGCACCAACCTGTCAGTGAGGCCACATCCATTAGCAAGAGTTCTTATCGAATACAAACCTGACCAAGTATCATTGCCCAGAGTCACACCGATGTCATCGACAGTTCATGTCACCCCGACCAGTCTATCGGCAAGAGAAACACCATTGGCAAGAGGTTATACCAAAGTTCATCATGTGGAGATCCATTGGTAGTTCATAAACAAATCCGTTAGCGAGACTAGTGCTATCAGAATGAGTCACTCTGAAGGTTCATACTGTCTCCCCGATGACATTTGTCGCCAATGTGTAAAACCTCGATGAGACATACTCCATCGAAATGAGTCACTCTGAAGCTTCATGTCTCTCCCCGATGACTTCTATCACCAAGACATACTTGATGTCACACCGATCTGATCTCTACAGGAGTTTAGAACACAACTGCTTGTTGGAAAGATATTCTGAGGGTCTCACTGACTTTTCTCTTTTAGGAGTTTCATGTCAGTAATTTTGAGACACATTTTCCAACAATCTCCCACTTGACAAAGATCTTATTGACACCTCCAGAGCACAACAAAACTACTGAAATTCATGGGCATTAAGGCCCATCAAACTGGCACACCACCTGAACTTGTATGTGCTCACTGGTTTCGTCAACACATCTGCAACATTTCCTAAAGTATCCACTTTTTCTAAAGATACCTTTCCATCCTCCACCATATCTCATACAAAATGATACTACACATCAATATGTTTTGGCCTGGCATGGAAAGTAGGTTTTTTTGCCAAACAAATAGCACTCTAACTATCATAGTAAAGTGTAATTATCCCTGCATCAAACCCAATGTTAGAATTTTTTTTTTTAACCAAATTGCTTCTTATAGGCGTGTGTTGTTGCCATGTATTCTACCTCTGTAGTGGACAAAGCAACTATAGCCTACCGCTTACTCATCCAACTAACTGCACCACCATTCATCATGAAAATATGTCCACTAGTGGATCTTCTGTTGTCAATGTCCCCTGTTCAATCAGAATCCACATAGCCTCGAATGTTGAGAGTCCCCTGTGATTCAACCAAATTCCCATGGTAACATAAATCATATTCTGAAGTGCCCTTCAGATATCTAAACACTCTTTTCACAACATCCCAATGTGTCCTTCCAGGATTTTCCATAAAACTACTAAGTACTCCCATTGCTTGGGCAATGTCTGGACTTGTACAGACCATTACATACATTAAATTTCCAACTGCACTAGCATATGATACTTTGGTCATGTCCTCTATCTCAGTAGGAGATTTTGGACAGTGTGCAACAGATAGCTTCATTCCCTGCAAAATTGGAACAACTAGTTGCTTGCAATCAGTCATACAAAATCTCTCCAGAACAGTATTAATGTACTTACTCTGACTAAGCCAAAGTTTTCTACTCTTCCTGTCCCTGGTTATTTCCATTCCCAGAATATACCTGGCTGCACCAAGATCTTTCATTTTGAACTTTGCAGACAACTGAGATTTAGAATCAGAAATCATTAACTTACTATTGCCTATGAACAACATATCATCAACATAGAGTGCAACAATAAGAACACGATCATTTTCAGCTTTGTAGTAAACACAGTGATCAGATTTCAATCTTACAAATCCCAATGACAAAGAAAACGTATCAAACTTCTGGTACCACATTCTAGGAGATTGTTTTAATCCATACATATATATTTTTAACTTGCAAACCAGATTTTCTTTACCTTTTTCCACAAAGTGCATAAGCTGGGACATATAAATTTCTTCTTCAAGGTCACCATGAAGAAATGTTGTCTTCACATCCATCTGTTCAATCTCTAAGTCATACGCTGTTGCAAGTGACAAAAGAAATCTGATAGACGTCAACTTAGCTACAGGAGAAAAAATTTCTCCATAATCAATTCCTCTACCTGGGAATATCCCTTCGCAGCCAACCTCGCCTTATATTTTTCCATACTGCCATCCAGACCTGTTTTCTTTTTAAATGCCTATTTGCAGCCAACAACTTTTCTGCCTTCAAGCAAGGGCACCAAACTCCAAGTATCATTCTTTTCTAATGATGCCATTTCTTCATTCATGGCTTCCAACCAAGAGTTTGAATTAGACATTATAAATGCCTCTTTCATAGTCCTAGGCTCATCAATGCTAGAAATTAAAGCATAGGCACAAGTAGAATCTATCAAAGAAAACCCATACCTATCAGGTTGCTTTCTTTCACGTGTTGACCTGCTCATAGGCTGAGGTTGAGGTTGATCTTCTTCTTCAGAAATCTCAGAACTACTTGAGCTCTCCTTAGTTTCAGGTACATTTTGAATTTTCAATTCCTCTTTATCTGGTGTCGGAGGAATTTCAACTACATCTTTTTTATTTTCTGATTTTGTCTCTAACTACAGATCCAAAGTAGAAGGCTTCAACTCACAAAAAAAACACTTATGATGTACAAAACCTTCTCCGTATCAGGATTCCAAAGCTTGTATCCTTTTATGCTAGCACTATAACCAATAAAAATATATTTAACAACCTTGTTTTCCAATTTAGATCTTTTTTCATTCGACACATATGCATATGCCTCACAGCCAAAGACACGAATGTGTCTCAGAGAGGGATTCTTTCCAGACCATGCTTCCAAAGGTGTTTTCTCAACAAGAGCAGAATTCAGAGAATGGTTTATTAAGTAACATGTTGCAACTACCTCAGCCTAGAACTTCTCCTCCAAGCCAGCACTGCTTAGCATACTTCGTGCTCTTTCCATCACTGTCATGTTGAACCTTTCAACAACTCCATTTTGTTGTAGAGTGTAGGGTGTAGTTTTATGTCTTTTGATTCCATGATCTTTACAGTACCTTTCAAACTCATTAGAACAAAACTCATCGCCATTGTCAGTCCTTAAAACATTTTATTTTTCTTCCAGCCTGATTTTCCACAAGGTTTTTAAATTCCTTAAAATGACTGAACACTTTTGCTTTACTTTTCAAAAAATAAACAAATTTCCTTCTTGAATAATTATCAATGAACGATACATAATATCTTGATTTAGACAAAGAAGGAACATTTATTGGACCAAAAAAATCATAATGAATGTAATCAAGTAAACCAGAAGATTTGTGAGGACTAGAGTAAAATGAAACACTATGTTGTTTACCATATATACAATGTTCACAAAACTCGAATTCGAGGTTACAATCATCAAGCCCTTCAGCCAAGTTTTTTATTTTTCAATATTTTTAAACCTTTTTCTCCAATGTGGCCTAGCTTATGATGTCAGAGCATAGTCTTTTCTGTTGGAAGTTTAACCTCCATAGAGTTTGCACTATTAGGAACATTTTTCTCCTTTTCTCCATGAGTAGCCTTCTGTGACTTTGCAGAGACACTATTGCATTGCACAACATGTGCATCCAGCTTATACAAGGTACCAATACGAGAACCCCTAGCTAGCACCATTGAGCCTCTAGTCATCTTACAGCCATTTCCAGAGAACATGACTTCCACTCCAACATCATTCAGCTTACTAACAGAAAGTAAATTTTGAGCCAGACCTGGTATATGCAATACATCATTGATTCCCTTCACTCTTCCATCAGGGAACTATATTCTGACTCTTCCTCGGCCAACTATTTCCAAAGATGAATCACTTGCCAAATACACCCTTCCACCATCATATTTTTCATACTTAGTGAACTAGTCTCTATGAGATGTCATGTGGAAAGATGCTCTAGAATTAATCAGCCAGACATCTTCTGATGCATGTGTAGCCAAGGTTGCAATGAAAGCGTTTGCATCACTCTGTGAAGAATCATTGTCGGAATAATACTTCTTCTTTTTCTCCTCTTTTCAATCCTTTTGGACATGACCAGGTTGCCCAAAATTCCAACACTTTACCTTGGAATTCTTACTAGGAGACTTTGATCTCCCTTCTTATTTGAATTTGGACTTCTTGTCCTTCTTGCCTTTTTCTTTCGATCTAGCTCTAACAACAAGAGCCTCCTTCGCCATCTCAAAATATTTTCTTCAAATCTCTTCTTATAACAAAGAAGCAACAACATATTCCATCTTAAAAGTGGATGTCGTACTCCCAATAGCCATCACCAAGTGATCCCAAGAATTTGGCAAAGAACATAACAATAGCATAAAACGATCTTCTTCATCAATCTTCACACCCACAAATGCTAACTGAGCAATCAACATGTTGAAAGCATTCAAATGATCAACAACAGATGCTCCTTCCTGCATTTTCAAAGAGTACAACTTCTTTCTTAAGAACAACTTATTCACTAAGGGCTTTCCTTGATAAATAGCTCCCAGTCTTTTGCACAAAGAAGATGCAGTCTTTTCTTCATGAACATTTAGAAGAACAGAGTATGCTAAACAGAGCCTTATCAGCCCCTTTTATTTTTGATTTGTGAGGTCCCAATCCTCTTGCTTCATGCCTGTAGGCTTCATTCTAGACACAACAAGCCAAAGATCACGATCAATCAATAGATCTTCCATTTTGAGTTTCCACAACTCAAAATTACTGTCATTGTATTTCTCAATTTCAATCTTTCCTGACGTGCTTTCCATCTTAATTTGTAATTTGAATTACCATACTTCTACAAGACTCCCACTAAACAGAATTGACACAAAAAACCCAACGTCCCCACAAGGATAACACAATTGGCTATGCTCTGATCTACCACTTGTAAGGAAAGCTAAGGTGCAGAACAAAATCTCCTAACGCCAAAACCTCAGGGAAGAATGCAGATATGACTTTAAATTTTGCAATTACAGTTCAATAAGATACACTTGAAAAGAATAACAAAAAAGAGAAATGAACACATACATAATTGGACACCATATTTACATGGGAAAACCCTTACGGGAGAAAAACCCACCACACCAAGAAAAGTCTCTTTGTATTACAGTAAAGAAAATTACATACAGAGATCAACTTCACTTCCTGATGTCAATTATTACAGCAGCCCCATTCACTGATAAACCTTATACATAAATGCTCTCTGAAACATCCAATGAATCCACTCAGATCAATCCGTGTTCAATCGAGCAACACTTCATTATCTCACACTGTTCATTGTCATCAATCATTGCAGAGTGTAATCCATTTTCTTACGGTCTGTTCATTTTTCCACACAAGAATAGTCGCAACTGTTCAACTACTAACGTTTCACATTCCTCTTCTCTGATTGGTCCAAAACAGACCATGTAGGATAGTCATTCAGTCAAAATGGTTCAACAAAATCACATGTCGATGAGACACTAGACCATGTCTCCTCGATGCCAAAATTCTCGATCACAGAACCATTGGCATGATCATCGCTATCGGAAACACCTTGAGAAGTCATACAAATCTTCCAAGTCTTCCCGATGTCACAAAGAAAACCAACTGTTATCGGCAAGAGTCATCACCATCGGCAAGATTCATCACCATCGACAAGAGTCATATTGAGTGCAAAACCATCGGCCAAACACACTTTATCGTCAAGACATCTCACCGATGTCCACTGCAAAACCATTGGCAAGACCATCATTGTCGCTAAGACATCTCACCGATGTCCATCTCATGTAGCTCTATCAGCAAGAGTTCACACTGATCACATAACAGTCGGAGAGAGAAACGCTATCGCTAAGAGGTCATATCGAATGCACCAGTCTGTCAGTGAGACCACATCCATCGGCAAGAGTTCTTACCAAATGCAAACCTGACCAAGTATCATCGGCCAGAGTCACACCGATGTCATCAACAGTTCATGTCACCTTGACTAGTCTATCGGCAAGAGCAACACCATCGACAAGAGGTTACACCGAAGTTCATCACATGGAGATCTATCGGTAGTTCATAAACAAATCCATCGGCGAGACTAGCACTATCGGAATGAGTCACTCTGAAGGTTCATATCGTCTCCCCAATGACATTTGTTGCCAATGTGTAAAACCTCGGGGAGACATGCTCTGTCAGAATGAGTCACTTCGAAGCTTCATGTCTCTCCCCGATGACTTCTGTCGCCAAGACATACTTGATGTCACACTGATCCGATCTCTATAGGAGTTTAGAACACAACTGCTTGTCGGCAAGACATTTTGAGGGTCTCACCGACTTTTCTCTTTTAGGAGTTTCATGTTAGTAAGTTTGAGACACATTTTCCAACACCCCATGAGTGTGTGCCATGTATAAAATACAACTTAATAAAATAATTTGTTCCAATTCTTTTGTTCATATTTATTTATTGATTTATCTCTACATTGATATTACAAGATTACAACACATCTAGGCCCTTACCTAGAGCATTGTCCCCTAGACCACCTATAATCCAAATCAATTTTGATCTTAGTTTGTGAGATAAGTGTCTCTCTAGATTATAACTTAGCGATCTTCTCAAATTTTATTTGAAAGAACATTTGTGATAGTTACCAATATCATTTACTACAAATGGAGGTATAAATACATTCATTTCATCATCAAACTCAACATGTTTACTTATATCTTATAGACTAGTTGATGGTGCATGAATCCTCTGACCATATAATTTATTATCAATCCAAGATAATTATTTGTCTATATGTTTGGTCATTATTCTTAGTCAATTATTCTATATGAAAATACAAGAAACTAGACCATGCTATATTATTAATCTTCTCCAAAAATGAAAAATAATAAAGTATCATTGATATTTCTTTATTTATTTTTATTTGTTGGTAGCCCAAGGGGTATCTTTGCAACCTAGCTGTCAACCCAACTAGACCTTGCCTCAAGCTTATGCCTTGTCAATTTGGGGTGTAGAAGAGGTGATTGGTGTGAGACTATTCCCCCTAGGGATGTACACAACCACCCCCAAACCACATGCATCGAGTTAATCCAAGCTGAGAGAATCAACCTCGGGATCTATATGGGATGAACCCAAAGCCCTTAGCCAACTATGCCACCCGTTGAGGAAAGTATCATTAAGATTTTAGTGTGAGGAAATGGTGCATCTAATATGGATGATGTTTATATAATCATGTCACTCGTGATGAGATGCATCACCAAGTTCTCATAGTTAATTGATCTATAACTGGCTTGGATTGATAATATTCAAGAGTATGACCACTCACGATGATATCTACTCTCCAAATGTCTTATTCCCACATTTAATATCATTAAAGAAATACAATGAGGATACGAAATATGCTATTAAAACAACCTATAAATGTTGACTATAGTATATATCCATAATGCATGTCAATGTATTTGTTGTATTTTTTTCATAGCTCTACTATGATACCATTAACATTAGATTTTTCTTTATCTGATAAGAACCAATTATATAGATTCCTTCAACTTATGTGAAAATTAATAATTGACATCTATTGTTTGTATAACAAACAAGAAATATGTATGTAATCAACTAAAACTCTATTAATTACACTTTTTTAAGTGATTGAGTTATAGCATAAGTTGACCTATGAACATAAATAAGAAACAAATGAATTAAACACATTAAAGTGAAGAGAGATAAGCAAGCATTTTATCCTTGAGAAAAATTTTGAGATGAAATTATAACAAGAGTGAAACTATGCTTCCCTATCTCCATTATCTTGTTACAATCTAAAAGTTGTCCTCCCTTAGGCTCACACAGATACCAATGACATGTCAATAATACCTTAACACTTAAAATTTTTTACGTTAATTTTACTTCTACAAAATCCTTGATAGCTACCCTCAACCATTCATACATGTGCATCCATCTTCTATCTCTAGATATCTCTTTTACTATGGTTAAACCCAATTTCCTTCAATCCATTAAAAATACCTTTACTTACCCAAGAGAGTATTTATAATGAGTGATAAAATGATTTAAATGGAGCATATGAAAAGCTTTTGATATGAAGAGGCATGAGAAAAACCATCTTAACTTCTCTTTGGAAGTTTGTTTCATTATTTTATTCATATGAAATAGTTACACTTCTAATGGAACTCATCTAAATGACCATGTTTAATGAGTATGCTTTCCAAATTAATGAACTATTTTAATTATTGGTAGTGTATAGTTTAGACAATTCGTTCTAATAAAGAACATAATATTTCTATAGTATATACTCATGTTCAAGAATATTTCTAATTATAATTGTAAAATTTTTGACATCAAAATTTTAAATCATGCTTTATAATCTATCATTAACATAAAATAAAATTTAAGTTTGCATCTACTTCTTTACATTATCTTATATTTGTACATCAATTAATTATAAATAAATATAATAAAAAATCAATTAAAAATAAGATTTGGTGCCTTACTCAACATCATCTATTTTAAAACTCCAAAAAAATCTTATTAAAGTTTCTTGTCTTACTCAAGATAATCCATTTTAAGATCCCATGGAATAGATCTTCAACAATCACTCCCTTAAAATACACACCATTATTGGTCATGAATTTCATACTCTATGTTGTAAGAGATGGAATGTGTTATGACACCACAAGCATGCCTACTAATGGCTTCTTGAATAGTTCTTGGTATCTTTGTCCCATGTACTTTTGGGTACTCAATCATTATTACATTGACCAAGCCAATTTACATATCATACATTAGCCTTCTTTGAATGGGTCTCCTCGTTTTCGTTTGGGATCATGACACTGTAAATATTTTTGGCCTAGTTATTACCCTTGCATAAAAGTAGTGCAGGTTGTCTCCCTACTTGCATTTATTTGACTTATTCATTGTCTCATTTTATTTATTTGTACCCAATTTTCACCAAGATTCTCTTTCAATATATTGGTTTTATAACGGAGAAGAGATAAATTATATTTTTATTTTTGAGGAGCTATTGATTGATTGGTGTTGAATGTTTGTCAATATGTAATATAGGTTCGACTTTCCAAAAGTCATGATTCCGTTGACATATTAATAAATATCTTGAATTCCCTAAGGCCATGATTCCGTTGACATAATTAGTTTATTTTTGAGGGGCGAACGATTCATTGGTGTTGAATGTTTGTCAATATGTAATCTACGTTCGAATTCCCAAAGACCATGATTCCACTGACATGTTTAATAATTATTTTAGATTCCCAAAAACCATGATTCCGTTGACATGATGATTAATTATCTAATCATTCAATTAACAATTAAAAAACAATTACTTTGATTAAAGATGAAAACACCCAATTTGAAAAAGAAGAAGTTTTTTTTATGAATTTTGCCCATGGTACGATGAGATAAGGAGGCTACATGATGTAATGTATGGAATTTTTTCTTTGGGTCAAAAGGAATTTTAATTTCCCACTTTAAAGTTATGATTAGATGCTTGGTGATGAGAATATTTTGTAGACGTTCAAGTTTGTACGCATCCAACGTAAGAAGTGATATTTAAATGAAGACAAAAGCGGAAGTGACAAGGCAACAACCGGTCATTTAAAAAATGCGGCCGTCTTAATATAATGAATGACCGGGTTGGTGGGGATGTCATACTTAATTATCGTCGGCGAAAGTGAGAAAATGATAGGGGAGGCAAAATATAAGCGGCCAGTCGTTGTAGTGCCCACCGCCAACCCACCAAGTTAAATTTGAACCCTTCAACATATTATTGTAATGGTAAAATTTGAATGCTCATGTCATTATATTTAGAGGAAATGTCTAGATACATGGGCATATTTATCCTTTTTTAGTTTTTATCTATTCATATAAAATGTATATAGTGTTTACTATATATATGTGTGCATTCATTAGTCTTATTTTAATATTTATCATTAGATATCTGTTCTTATTTAGTTGTTAGTCATATAGACCTTATCATATTTATAGTTGAAGGGAGGTTTTCAAAGGGCAACCTCATGATAGTAAGTTTGACCCATCATTTTCAAAAGTTAAAATTTAAATTTGATGGATCGATTTGGGCATTTTCTTGTCCTAAGCTAATTAAACATACATTTTGCGAAATTTGATGTTATATGCTAGTATTTTAAGAGGTTTTGTTGTATTCATTTCACATATTCACACAATATAGCATCCTATGTCATTCTAGAGTAGTAAAGGAGAAACCAATAGAATAACATTTGGATTTAGTGCATTAAAATGAGCGATGAATCTACACACCTCATCTTAGGGTCCTAGCCTACTATCTTCAAATCCTTGTACCAATCTTTGGGGGGTGGAGATATTGTCTCGTTGTGACAAAACAATCCTTCCAAGGTATTTGTAAATACCAACAACCCTATAGGTATGAAAAAAGTTAGAGGGCACATAGGCACACCTAATGCGTATAAGAACATAATTTCATTGTGCACATGAATGAATCTAGACTTAAGAGGAATAGTCTACAACCATGAACTTGCCCTCTAACAAAAAACAAATATGAGGTGTTCATGTTGGGACATGGGTGTGTTATTCACCTGTAAATACTTCTTGTAGAAATATTTTATCTACATATTGACGAGAAACTATAGAATGCAATGCCATATGATGCCATGAGTTTTATATGTTGTGGTACAACATACAAGTATGGTTACATGTGATGTTGTGGTAGTAACTACAAGTCACTTGGAAGAAAATTCAAAACCACATACTCAATTAAGTGTTATTGGAAGCATGGATAGTGATGCAAGTGCATGTGCAACTATAAACATCTAAATTTGATCACTTAATACCATGTTGCATTCCACCTCATTAAATACTAACCCCATCCATAATTCTCCTTTTCATCCCACGCCACCACATTCCTAATATCTCAAATAATTCTTATTATTTAGCTAATTAGTTCATTTCCATCAACTAATCAAAGATAAATAAATTATTTAGATCACTCATTCAAATCAAATAAATAAATCCATTATTATGACTAACATGTTCATCTACAATTAAACAAAAATTCAATCCTCTTACAAATATCTACCATCCATTTAATCAATACAATCATGACCATTCACTTTGTTATACTCATTTAATCAATTAATGTCAATCAATCTCATCCATCTATTTGTAATCAATCTTGACTATTCATATTTTATCTTGTTCTAGATGCTAACAAAAAATAGATAAGTTTTTCTTAATCAATCTCAACTCTTCATTAAATATTAGATTAGCCATTCACATCCTCATAAAAACTCTATAGATCTACTCTCATCCTTCATTAAATCATATAACATCATTTGAGAGGTACATTTTCTAGAAAACTTGCATGATAGTTGAACAATCACAAATCAAGAGCATGCCCACTCAATAAATGGGATCCTTTGTTTAGTAAGTGAAAGTAAATATTGTTATTCGATCCCCTTTACTTCTCTACCAATGGTCATGTTTAATTTATAATAAAGGATTTAGTAATGTTTTAATCTCTTTGTATTTTGTTCTAAATTAGGAATATACATTTGGGAACACCCAAGGGGACCCCTTTGTCTTAGCCTAATATTGATTTTGTAGGTTTTGCACATTTTTAGCTACAATTTCCATATTGGTGTTTGCAAATATTTTTATTGTACATGTTTGATTTTTGGAATCTACACTTAATCCATGGTGTCTACATTTTTCTAGATAAGATTTTTACAAGTTTTAGCATCTACCATGGTCCTACTGAAGACTATTGGTGCATTTTTTAAGCCAAAGGGTATGATAGTATAGATGGATGATCCACATTCTATAGAAAATGTTGTTAATGTGGAATTTATGGTATCTGGAAAACCCATCAATGAATGAATATATTTCTCTCCCTACTATGGATTCAAGTACTTCTTCGGTGAAGGGGGTAGGGAAGGGGTCGTGGATGCACACTTTATTGAGTTCCCAAAAATCTACACATATATGGATTTCTCTGGTATTCTTATTTTGTATTACCATTGGGCTAATCCATTTAGAATCTCCTACTGGTTTAATAATTCCTACTATTAGCATTTGATCTATTTCTATCTTAACTATTTTCTTCATGTTAGGGTTGAGGTGGTAAGGTCTTTTTCGGTGGGGTTTGGTGTTCTTTTAACAAAAAATTCATTACCAATGCTTCTACTTGTATTCCTTTTATTTTTGAGAATGTGTGTGGGAATATTTCTTGATATTATGTCAATATTTCAATAATTGATGCTACTAGTGACTCATCCCAATAATCCCCTAGTTTAGCCAATTTAGGGTCTCCTTCATGAGCTATGATTTATTCCCTTAATCAGAGAGGTTGGTTATAGGCATGTAAGAGGACATTTTCAACACATTTTTAGGTCATAGAGATTTTACACTTCATGGGTAGGCAGAAGTGTAACATCACAACGACCATGTAGTCAGGAATCTTTTCAGGATGTTTGCATGATGCATAGGCGTTTGTGCATCGTGTTAGCATCTGCTACAAAAATTCACTTAAAGATAAAAAATAAAGGGGGTTTAAGGACAAGATTAAAGTTAGACAAAGAGAGAATTGCTTTATCGACTTTAATAGGGCTAAAGGGGAGGTTATGGAATACAAAATTGCACCCTTTAGCATCTATAAATTTTATTTGTGGTATATATGTTTGATCTATGGAAGTTATGTTCAATTAGTGACCTGTATGTGTTTCCTAATTGAGATTTTATGAGTTTTGGAATATTTGTTTAATTCATGGCATTTGCATTCAATTTGTGGCACCTATGTTTCCTAACTATGATTTATATAGGTTTTGGAATGTGTGTTCATCCTATGGTGTCTATGTTCATCCTAGGGCATCTATGTTTCCTTTTGTGGCACTTGTGTTTTATTTTGGAAATTTTGATCATCTTGTGGCATGTGTTTTATCATATGGAATTTGTGTTCATCCTATGGCATCTATGTTTCATTCTACAAAAAAAATTGGACCTTAACTTTTGCATGTAGTATCATATTTTCACATTCTTATAGGCAATAAAAATTTGGTTCCAAGCACTTCACTTTGGATTAGGTGTTTTTCCCAAATTCTACTTTAGGGATTGAATTTTAATTATTATTTATCTTTGAATATAGCCATCTTCATATCATGAGGATTTGATTTTAAGACTAATACCACATTTTTTGTTGGTTCACTTGTCAAATATTGGATTTAAAACAAAATTTATGTCAAAAAGCTTAAGGGAATCAATCTTTATTATTTCTTTGTGTATGTTTGTGGTTGTGTGGTTATATTTATGTATTTTTTTCTTGTGCCTTTATATGATCTTGAGAATCAAAATTAATCTAATCACTTATATGCTTGTGTGATTAGAATTGTGTATAGTCTTCTCTTACACCCTTGTGAAATGTTGAGGATCTACTTTCTTGTTTCACCCAAGGCTCATTATGTATGTTCTTTACTCATGCCCTTGTGTGATATTGATTTTTATTTTTCTTTTCATAGGGGTTTAGCAACTTGTATTTTATTACCAATTATTGGCTAAAGCATGTGTTTCAATAGGATATATAAATTCCTAGGAGGAGCTATCATTATTTAAGTGTTTGTATTTCTTAGGTATGCCTTAAGTGAGGTGGTTATATCCCACCAATACCCAAGCCTTAGACAACAACTTTATATCATGAACTTGAGCCTCATTTAGCTCTAGGTATACCAATGACTCTCTTATTTGAGCCTTTTTAAGCCCATATTAAGAATTTATCAATTATTTGTAACTTTTGATACACTCATAAGTAGTTATGCCCAATAATTTCCTCACTACATATATTTAAAAATAAAATCATGGGCTATGAGTACAATCCTAATCCTCCATATTAAGATATTGGTTTGATACTATTTATGACCAAATTCTATTAATTGGTAGGCTCACAAGCCATGAACACCTACTTGATTAATATAGGCTATTGTTGTGTCTTCTTTGTCCCCCCTTGTTTGAAGCCCATAGAAAAACCAAAGAATTTTTTTTTTTATGAGTCCATTTAACTTTGATGAGATTATTTTACCAAACCAAGCTAGAGATCCTTTTGATACCAATGATGATGATATCCTTATGTAATCGAGTGAATATACTAATTCCAAGTTGATCCATTCATATCCCAAAATATATATGACCTCATTACACACATCATAAAATGAGGAAACAAATTTTCCTAGGCTTTGATCTAAAAATCACGAACAAACTTAAAATTTAAGATCCTTTAGAACAAGGACATGTTATCCCTAGCTATCCCCTAGGCCAAAATCAAGTATCTAAATTAGTCATCATCATGCCAACCTTGACAAGGGAAAAACCATTATAGCAAAATATCCTCCACACCACTTATTTTATGATTCATAATCATATAAAATAAATATAAATCTTGGCCTCATATGCAATTGCTTCATCATCCAATCCTTCACAATCTAATTAACTATTCAATGAACAACACTATCAATCATCCATTCAACCATCTAATCCTACCTTATCTAAATAATCTATGAAGGATTTTATCCAAGGACTATCAGTGATGAATAAACATCAAAAGGAAAAAGTTGGGGAATTACATTACACCCCTTATCAAGCATCACCATCCTTTAGCAAGTATAATCATATTGTTGTTAATGGAGCTACTAATTCAAACCATATTCAAGATCACCAATATTTTTTTGACATTATACCTACAATGTAAATCAAACATAAATATAAAAAAGGAAATATACATATTTATGAGAATAATTAGAAATTATATTTCACAGATTGGTTGATACAAACAAGATCTTCTCACATACTAAGTCCTTCGAGGAAGGTATGCCAAATCCTAAGTTCTTTAGATATCACATGTATTTTTAATATCATAGAATTGAGGGGTATTATACCAATCATCATCAAAATTTGAAGGACTATATTTAGGATCTAATCAATAGAAAGACTATTGAACTCAAAAAAGCTACATCAACACCACATAATCCACACTTGGGAACAAGCCATATTTGATTTTTAAAGCCCCTCTTATTGTGAAGTGGAAAATAGAATTGATATCAAAACAAGGGTTAGCAATCAAGAAGACCCAAAATAATGGAAATCAAATCTCACTTACAAAATGAAAGTGTGTGCATACAAGGGTTAGAAATCAAGTTAAACAATGAAAATAATTCACAATATGTAACCAGCCAATGTGCAAACCTTGCCTTCCATTTTAATGGTGATGGGATGTTGGATTGCTTGACCAAGAAGCTCCCATGATTACAAAATCATGAAGATTAATGACCTAGATAAAGATAATTGGGTGTGTGCAAGAAGTTGAGTCTACTTTTTGGCCAAAAAGTGGAAGTGTTTCCCTAATTTTTAGAATTTGTCACATTTGACCTTAAAATTTGAAGCACTTAGAGATGGAATCTTAAAAAAATTCACTAATCATAAAATGTAGTACTCAGAGTCTAGTTTCCAAATATGTGATTTATTTTAATACCTAGATGTACAAACTGATTTTCAATAGGCGTTTCTAAAACCCATTGTTTAAAAGTCACTTTTTTTTACCATACCATGCACGTGTATGTCATCCATATTTTGACCTAAATAATCATATTTTTCTAAATCCTTTTGGGAAAAGATTTGTAACTCATTGAAGCACACTTTCAATATTTTTTGTAATTTTTTATTGATTTTTTGTGTAATTTTTTTATTGGCTATATTTATTGTTTTGAAAATTAGTCGTGTACATCACACATAAGATGACCTAAACTTATCATTTTTTGAATTTTTTTTCAAATTGAAAAGAATTGTCTAAAGTACACTTTCGTGCAATTTGTTCGTCAAAAAATTGTTTTAATAAAAATATATTAAAATACTAAAAAACCCTGATATTTCAAGTTTATGGACTAATTTCATCAAAAATTAATTGAAAAATAGAAAAATAATCAAATTGTAAAAAAAATTACATATTTGGAATCTACATTGTCTCATCTATAATGGTTTTTAATTTCATCAAAAAATTAACATATGTCCAGAGTCATTATTTTCTTGTGACATTGGCAGGACCTTCAATTTGCAGATCAAACCAGGTCCAAAGCTTAGGTTCGGGTCCCCAAGCCTTTTCCTGAACCAAAAAACAAAGCACAAACCCAACTAAAAATTCATATTTTTAAAAATGGGATCTTGTTTTTCATAAAAAAAAATAAAAAATTAGTGCTTTTATGAAACAAGATCCTGTTTTGAAAATTGCCAAAAATGAAAAGTTTCCAAAATGGAAAAATTTCAAAATGGAAAGTTTCTAAAATGGAAACTTTTCAAAAGCGAGATCTGTTTTGAAAAGTTTCCAAAAATAGAAAATTTTCAAAATGGGATCCCGATTTTAAAAAAATAGGATCCCATTTAGATTTTAGGCTCGGGACCCCAAACCTAAATGGGATACCATTTATTAAAAAATGGGATCCCATTTTTTTGAAGCCGATTTCGAGTTTTTATCTAAGGAAAAAAATTCCACATTTCATGGACTCATCTTCTTGCATTTACCTAATTGCTCAAATGCTCATGATATTGCTATGCTCAAGTGCTCTCAAATTCTCTCAAATGATCTAGGTAATGTAATAATGGAGGAATGATTGTTTTATATATTTTCATGTTTGTGATCAATGGTTGAGATTAATCCTTAAAGACCCATGAATTTGGGTGAATCAAGGAAGGTGAGGGATCAAGATCAATTTGAACTCAAAATATCTCTACAATTTTAGAAAAATTGGTTGAGGATATTTGAAATGAAGGGTGAATATTAGATCAATAAATGGAGGGATAAGAATGAGAGGAATGAGATATTTTGGAAAAGAATATTCCAAGGGAATATGCCTTTGAGAGGGAAATTAGGACAATTAAATAATTCAAGATTATTTAATTATGGAGGATTAGGATATTCTTCATTAAAAAGGAATATTCTAAATGAATGGGATGGGAATTAGATAATTAAAGATCATCTAATCATAGGACGTTAGGAGAAAATTAGATTACTAGCTAATTAAATAATTAAAATTATCCATGTAGGGGGGATTAGAGGAAAATTAATGAAGTAGGATGAATTAATTAAATAATTTAAAATTACTTAATTAATAGAGCAAATAAGGTAAAAATGATAGAAAATGATGTTACAAGGGGAATTAGTAATTCCAATGAAGAAAATGATGCAAATGTAGTGATTGAGGATGAATATGATGAAAGTGCAAGACTAATGATGTGTGGTACGAATTAGGCAATTTTACATGTCTACATTTTGCCCCTCTTTGACATAATGTACTTGTTATATTGTTTCAAAGACTTGTGTTGCTCAAATAAAAATTTGATGCTCCAATGTGCCCCAGTGAGTGTCCAAAGGATAATAAGGCATATGCCCCCTTAGGAGATTGGCCAAAAAAAAATAGTTTTTGGGTTAGGCTCATGACAAGAGTTTAGGACCAGTTCAGATGAGAAGGGGATGAAAAATAAGGCCCTGGGGGTCATGGATAATGGTTAGGACGAACCAGGATGCTCAAAAGATAACTTAGAAGGGTGGCTGCAAGTGAAACCCTAGGTTTTGAGGGGATTATATAGGAAATTATGATTCAAATCCTCCTTATTTGTACTCTTAACTTTCCATAATTCTTGCTCTCTGGTGATTTGTTGCTACAAACGTTCATTTATGATGACATGAGTTCTAGGAGCACCACATCGTGCAGAGCTAATTTGTCTGTTCCATCAGCTAGCCAATGTAGGACTTGCAATACACATAACTCTAAATTTTGCTTGCATGTTAATTTCTCTTTTCAAATTGATAGCCAAAGGTAGGACACATGAAAAAAAAATCTTTAGGATTGTCACGTTTTTCATGGTATATCGACATTTGCATTTTTAGGAAGCTCACTTTTGCTTAAATGTGATGTGGTTAAAAAATAATAGTGTGTATGTGTTAAAGTGATGTGTTTGCAAAATGCAATTACGGTTGATATTTTAGGTAGATGTATCATGTTTGATTCAAAATGATGCATTTTGAAGAAAAACAGTCACATTTTCTAAAAGTGACACATTTTCACAAAGTGATGTGTTTTCTTATTTTAACATGACATTTTTGACCATATTTTTAGTAATTTTAATGTTGTGGATTCTATTCTTATAAGTGACACTTCATCCTTTGTATGTTAGGGAGTGGAGACCTAGATTGCTGGATTGATTAGCGTATATTAGAGATTTTGAGGTTTAGCTCCTTGTGATAGTTGGATTGGATCACATCAAGTACATACCAAAGATTCGTGCACATAGAGCCATGATGACTGCCCTAGTAGAAAGGTGAAGATCTGAGACAACGACCTTCCATTTTCCCACTAGAGAGTGCACAATGATATTAGAGAATGTTTGGTTCATCCTTAGGATCCCCATTTGTGGAGAGCTAGTGGAATATGATGATTGAATAAAGATCTAGATGCCCATGCCAAACTTGCCTCTATCAAAGCTCTAATTCACGCCCAAGCTGGAATAAGGGATAGCTTGATCAATGGATTCCCAATCCCAACGGACATGATAATGTAGTTGGTTGGTGATCAGACCGGTGATTGGAGGGATCAGGCTATCCATGTCATGGTTGGTGATCAAGGAGTAGAGGCAATCACCAGATTTCTCAAGGAGGCCTAGCTGACAGTTGTGGATAGATAAATAGACTAGACTCCTTACATCAAAGAGGTTCATGAGATGACTATTATTCTTTTTGGATTGATTATAGGGCCATTGATGCCTGATAGATGCTCTTGGTGATTTCGTCAGATGGGGGATCATGATAGAGAGTATGATGACATCTAGGGGACAAGGTATGCTTACGGACCATGCGTGTTAGCACATTTGTACCATGATATGCACTAGGTTTGCTACAAGGGAGGTACCAATATCTCCGTAGGTGTCAATATCCTACACATTTGGGCATGGGAGAGGATTTCAGTTGCACAGTCTCTTGATATTAATGATATAGATCCATACATTCCTTATTCTTATAGGTAGCATGACTACCTTCATTACAAACAACCTGACAGATTATAGTATTGGAGGGTAGTATTCAATGATATGACACAATTTATCTGGTGACTCTGGGTTAGATGTGAGGCATGGGATGATGATCACACTCACCTAACCTATTGCAAACAGACGTGATGGATTATCAAGAGAGTTGGTCACATTCTTGAGTGATATTTTCTAGAGAGAGTTTGTCACAAATTCAACGAGCGTCAGACTATTCCAGGTTAGGGTTACCATGCTCGATATGCTAGGACCACTAGAGAGGTAGCTGCATGGGGACTTACAAATTCTCTAGGACAACAATTATAGAGTTTAGGTAGATGGAACCACTTTGATGGGGATGGGAAGTTGACCTGAATGATTCGAGCACAACTCAATATTATGATGTGTGGTGGGCTTGTAGGAGGCCACTATGATTTACACTCCCTCTAGGACGTGTAGGTCCATAAGCTATTGGGGGTCATCAGAGGAGAGGAGGTGTAGTTGGTGGCCGTGAGGCTAGGTAGAGGAAAAGGGTTACTATTGAGTATCAACAAGTAGCACAATTTACACAAGATGGTCACTAGCATTAGAAATAGCCAAATCAAGGTCACTGGGATCAAGATGACCAATAGGCAAGATAGGTACTGGTGCATGGCACCATAGCTCTTAATGGGAAAATGATGCAAAGTGTTAGATGTTAGGTAATTTTTTTTGATAATAAGGTCTTGAAGAATTTTTTTGATATATGTAAGGTGTTTTGAGTCAATGTTAGGTTTCTAGGTGGGTTGTTGGGTCATTTTTGTAAAATGTTGCAAAATTGAGAAAAAGTTAAGGCAATTTTGCAATTTTGGCTTTAAGAGAAGTTAAACAGTCAAGAAGTTTAAAAGATAGTTGTAGTTGGTTGTTTTGGTTGGTTTTTGATGTGTAATTCTTAAATACACCATGTAATGGTTGAAGTAAGGTTCTAGGAGTTGATTTGAAGATAGAAATTCAATAAAAACTCTATTTTTTGTGTTGGAAGGGCCAAATTTGCTGCTAAATACGTTAGTACAACATTGTACAACTAGTATATGATATATTATGAATTGTAAATGATGAATGAGTGACTTCTCTATCATTCTTAATTGGTTTGACTCATTTTCATTAAGTTTGAAGCATTTTAGAGTAGTTTTACCTAAAACTGTTTGAAACCCTGGTTTTGAGGGTTTGAGAGTAAAAATAATGTTTTGAAACCCATTCCATCGATGAAAATACTTGATAATTGGTGTAATGGGTGTAGGTAGGTTTTTTTTGTGTTTGTGAAGTTGGAAGGAGAAGGGATTAAGGATTTGGGCAGATTGATTGATGCCCTAAGCTGAAAACTTCAAGTTTTGGGCAATTAAGTTGCATGGAGGGTAGGGTTTGAAGAGAAACACTTTTAGAGGTGTTTGTAATGCTTTGGAATGATTAGGAAGACATATTTTGACATGTTATAATTCCTGGGTTGAAGATTGGAGGCCTAGAGATCAAAAACTTAGTGGTGACCTATTTGCACAAGCCTAATTAGGCTTCTTATCAAGCGTAGCAGCAAAAAATTGGAGGTTGTGTTCCAAAGTAACCCCTCTTGAAAATTAAATATGTTTTTAAATGCCTTAATGGGTATCTAAATCTGTAATTTTTTTCTGGGTATGAGGTAGGGTTTAAAAATTATGGTGGAAAAACCTAGTTTGTTGTGCTATAAGGAATAAGGGCAACTTGTGAAGAAAATTCATTTGTTTGATGTGTTAGGGTTTTGAAAAAGAATTTTTTGAGTTGGTATGATTGTGATATCCCCTGATCTACATCAAATTGATATCAGAGAATAGGTCTGATCTGAAGAAGGGAGAGAAAGTGTGAAACAAGAAGGAAAGTGGGAAGCAAAAAGTGAACAAAATGTCTCCAAAAGGAAAAACTATTGCTATAGAAGTGAATGAGTTGAAGGAAAAACATGCTAGGGAGATGAGAGAGTTGAAAGAGAGGCTTTCTTCTTTGGAACAAGTCAAAAAATAGGTATGGCCATGGGTGATGAGAGTGACTCCGAAGAAGAAGAAGAGGAGACTGAAGAAGAAGAGGAAGAGGAATTGGATTCTGATGATCAGAGGATGGCTAAGTTGTTGAGAGAATTCAAGGAAGATAAACCCAAGGTGAAGATTGATGTACCTAAGTATGGAGGTAATTTGAATGATGAAGAACTTTTAGATTGGATTGCAACATTTGACAATTATTTTGAGTGTGAGGATGTATTTGAGGAACAAAGGGTGAAGATTGAAAAAACAAAGTTGAAGGGTCATGCACTATTATGGTGGGATTATGAGCAATCTGAAAGGAGAAAGAAAGGTAAGTCAAAGATTGTTTCTTTGGACATAATGGTGGCTAAGTTGAAAGGTAATTTCCTACCATCTAATTATGCAATTCAAATGTTTAAGAAACTTCAAGGTTTGAAACAAAAAGAAATGGATGTCAAAGCCTATACTAAAGAATTTTATAAGTTGAGCATAAGGGTTAGTCACATGGAGGATGAAGTAGAGAAGGTTGCTAGATATTTGAGTGGATTAAGATTCAACATCCAAGATGAGTGAACTTTAAAAAATCCAAGGACAACTGAGGAATGTTATCAAATGGCAATAGGGGAAGAAGAAAAACTTAAGAGGAGACAAGACAAACAAACTAGGGGTAGAGGCAACACTTCTAGAGAAAGAAGTTCATTTTCTACTCTAAGAGAATCATATGAGAACCAAGAGGATGCAAGAAAAACTCAAGACCAGGTTACTAATGCAAGAGGTGGATTCAGAGGTGGTAGATCAAGCTTTAGAGGTAGATTTGGAGGTCAAGGAAGAGGATCTAGTGGACTCACAGGAAGATGTTACCAATGCAACAAATTTGGACACCAAGCATGGCAATGCAATGAAGGTCAAGCCTCTAGTTCACATGGGGGTGAAAATGACTCAATTGGTGCAAGAAGAGGATATTGAGAGTGTAAACTCTCCATCACAACATGCTGCTCTTGAAGTTGGAGAATCATTAATGGTAAGGAGAACACTCATCAAGGAATCAAAGGAAAATAAGCCATCACAAAGGACACTTCTCAATATTTTTCTTTTTTTTCTACCTCTTAGTAGATAATATTTTTCTTATTCTTCCTCTTTTATTTTTTCACATTCTTCCTCTTTTCTTTTTCACATTCTTCCTCTTTTCTTTTTCTCACATTCTTCCTCTCCCCCTTTGACATCAATGGCAAAGGAAAAAGATATTTTACATTGATTTCCCCTTTGACATAGAAACATAATACTCATACAATGACAACACATGACACTACTTGCTCCCCCTGAAAGGTAGCCACCAAAACATTAGTCTAGAAGAAAGATAGATCCATAGATCCACCAGAATGATGCATCTCCATATACATATAGTTCAAGAAAGGAGGGGAAATAATCCCCAACTTCTCTCAGAGATACTCAAAAGTATCTTTAGGAAGAGCCTTCATAAATATATCAATAATTTGATCCTTTGTAGAGATATACTCAAGATTTACTTCATTCTCCATGACCTTCTCTCTTAAGAAATGATACCTGATAGATATATGCTTCATCCTTGAGTGCATCATTGGATTATTTAAAATGCTAATTGACTTGTGTTAGTACAAAAGATGGAAATAGGATCATCATACACCACTGTGATATCTTTCAATGTCTATTTCATCCATAGAACTTGTGTATAGGAAGATGCAACAACAATATACTCTGCTTCAGTAGTAGGAAAGGAGACTGAATCTTTCTTTTTACTCAACCAAGCTACCAATATGCAACCAAGAAAGAATGAAACACCACTTGTACTATTTCTATCATCTACACATCTAGCCCAATCTGCATCTATATAAGCACTTAGTGTAAATTTAGTATCCCCAGGATATCATAACCCATACTCTGGAGTGTCATTCAAATATCTAAATATCTTCTTGAAATCTAGCCACAAGATAGATTGCATGCATGATATATGGTCTAGTAGCAGTTAAATATAATAGTCCACCAATCATAGATCTGTACTTGCTTTGATCAACCTTAGGTGAATCATCTTTTCCCAATTTGCAACTAGTCACCATAGGAGTGCATACTGGTTTGGAACCATCCATCCCAAACTTCTTCAACATCTCTTTTACATAATTAGACTTTGAAATAAAAATTCCTTTCTTTGTTTGATTAATTTGTAGCCCAAGAAAAAAAATCATCTCTCCAAACATAGACATTTCAAATTCTTTTTGCATCTCTTCTGCAAACAAATTACACATTTTCATTTCCTCCAAAGATAATTTCATCAACATATACAACTATAATCAAGATTTTGTCATTTTTAATCTTAAAATATAGATTACTATCTATTGTACCTTTGCTAAAACCTTATTGAATTAAATACCTGTCTAACCATGCATACTAAGCTCTAGGAGCTTGCTTTAATCCATATAAAGCTTTCTTCAATCTATACACCATATTTGGTTGATCTGATAACTAAAAAACTTTCGGTTGTTCCATATAGACCTCTTCTTCTAGCTCACCATTCAAAAATGTAGACTTGACATCCATCTGATAGACCTTGAAATCTTTATGAGAAGAAAACACTAAGAACATCCTTATAGCTTCCATTCTTGCCACTGGAGAAAAATTCTCTTGAAAATCTATGCCTTCTACTTGTGAGTAGCCTTTACACACAAGCCTTGCTTTGTTTCTAACCATTTCTCACAAAGTTAGCCTCTACTTCATCAAGATTTTCTTCATCCAAATCTTCAGCTTTTGTAGCCTTAAAGGCACTCTTTGATTTGCATCCATTCCTCAGATTCGGCTTCCTCATCTCATAAGATGTTAGAGATCCCCACAGTAGATCTTTAGTGTAAGTCTTGTAATCTATACTTTGTTTAATATGACACACCTTTTTGCGGTAATAATTAGGGAGAGTTTTGAGAATCTTCTTTACAATCCTAGTTTCATCTACAGTAGCACCCAGTCCTCACATTCCAACTACTATCTCATACATTCTCTATACATAAGCTTTAACATTCTCATCTTCAGACATATGTAGAAGCTCAAACTGTGTCCAAATTATGCAATTTTTCCTCTTTGACCCTTTCATCACCTTCATGCACCCTTTCCAAAGCATCCTAGACTTCCTTAGTAGTCTTAAAATTATGAACCTTAATCAACTCAGAATGTACAAGACTATTCTTCAAAATATACTGCAAATTATTGTTCGCTTCATGTGTCTTGATCTCATTAGTTGTACTCATACCATTAGCAGGAGGAGTGTAAGGATTCTTGTAATCTTTCTCCACATCATATCCATAATATTTTAGATATTCTTCCATCAATATTTTCCAAATAGAATAATTAGTTCCATCAAACCTCGAATAATCATAAGTAACTTTTCCAGCCATCCTAAATCTTCCTTAAGTGGTTAAGCTCTTCTCCAAGGAACCACACTTTGATACCAATTGTTGGATAGGACAACTAAGAGGGGGGGTGAATCAGTTGTCACAAAATTAAACCTTTAATTTAACATTCACCAGAACTAATCCTTAATACTACTTAAATGAATAAACATTAAGTGCAAGTGCACAAACTAAAAACTATCACACAAAGACAAAAACACCAAATTTACGTGGAAAACCCAATAAGGGAAAAACCACGATGAGGATTAACTCACACTATAGAGAATATAAAAACTGATTACAAAAGGTTCACTATCTGAGAAACAAGGCTCACTGCCAAAGGAAGGACTCATTGTCCAATAGGGCTAACAACTTGGAGGGCTCACTTGCAGACATGCATGAATGATAGAGTACACCTTCAACTCATTGCATCCAAAAACTCAACATTTAAGCTTCCCATTGATCTGCTACACTCGCATCACACACACTCACTGATTCACATCAATCTCGCATCTCTCTACACTATTCTTTTGCACTTATCTCTCTTCGTAGTGTCCTTTCTCACCATTAAAACTCATCCTGTATTTATATCATCTTCAACTTTGAAACATATCCAAAGTCATCCATCCAATATTATATTTAAATTAGGTTGGTGCCAAAACATCCTAGGGTAGAATTAGAATGAGGGTGACCCAAACACATGCTAGGCAAGGACTCAAATAGATCCATCATGCTACATCAATTTTGAAGATAGTGTTCAACAAAAGGTTGGAAAAACTAGTGTAAAACACATAGAACAATTAAGCACGATCCTTCCAAATACCAAAATTAACTTCAATACAATCATAACAACTCAACTCTAGAACCACAAGTCATAAGACTTCACCAAAGAGAAATCCGGACCAACAACTTTTCTCCTAGACCTCAACCAGAACACAAAAAACCATAGTTCACAGCTGGTGAACATAACTCGCACTGTACAATGAATCAAGAGCCAAAAATTTGGATATAGAAGATTCCAGAAACCATGACCAACATATCTCAACCACACCAACATAGGAGAAAAACCTGAAGCAACCACTAAACACCTGCAATCTTTCTTCAATACAATTTTCTCAATATCCTCAACATATACAACCAATAAACTACAACCAAGACATCTATGACAACAACAACCAGTTGACAACCAATTGACCAGTTGACATCAATGACAACACCTTCATTCTTTTTCATTCTTGCAACAGGACTAAGACGACAATAACACACATGATTCATCAAACCAATGGTATAGTGGAATGTAGAAGCCACTTAAGATTGACATGGACCCTAGAATCAGTATCTATGTAGTGACTGATGTAGTAGTATATATCCATCCTCATCTCTCGAGCGGTTTGAGACTCATCAATTTGGACAGTCTCATCTCACATAGGTAAACAGAAGATCCAGTGTATATCCTTAATTGTAACTATCATCTCCCCCATTGGGAGATGAAAGGTGGAAGTATCTACAATCCACCACTCGATGAGTATCATCAGCATAGTGGTGCACAAAATCTGCTCCTCCTGTGAAAGTCATGTGAATTTCTCTCAAAGTAGTGAAAACAATCATCCTCCTAAACATTGTTGGGTGCGTGGAAGGACCTGCAAGAAGAAAAAGAAGTTACTAGTTACATGGCTAAATTAGTAACTAAGCAAATAAAAGAATAGAAACTCTGAAACAAGATAGAGGCACCATTCTAGGACAAAGGCACCATCTTTGGACATGGGATTCATTTTGGGATAGGGACACCCAAAGTGGACACTGCCACCTAGTTTGGATAGGGATGCCATGAATTTTGAAAAATATAGGGAAAAGGAACAAGCAACTCATCACTGGTGCCACCACACCTTGTGTAGCATCTTCTCATAGAATCTTGAGTCTTGAGGGTTGCTATGGCCATTGACTCAACATCCTCACTCCTCGGTCCATGGTATCTCTCTCTAATCCTTCAAATGGAAAAAGTGAAAATGATGGTCAAAAAGGTGATTTTTCTCTAACATATAGTCAAATTTAATACACGCATATCTCATTCAATTCACCATAGTGGGGGCTAGAAAATTTCAATTTCAATGTCATCTATTGTGTTGCAATCATATTTTTTTCCTTGATCATATACAATGTTTTTCGATAGTTGATGTTGTGATCTCATGACCCTATTGAAATTATTTACATCACCAAGCTTATTAATTTGATGTCATTAGATTGTTACCTTGATTCCACCTCCATAAAGCAAGTGAAATCAAGGGCATACATCTATCCTCGAATTTGGATCTGCTTAGAGGTTGGCATGCTTATTTGCAAGTACAAGATGATTCTTGAATATATAACAAATTAGTTTGCAAGATGTGGTTCCTAACATTTTGGTTTTGCAGATGACTACATTGGGGGATTCATTCTCTCGTTGATGAATGATTCACAATGTCCTTATGAGTATCCTTTTATACAACATGATTTACTTTCAATGCTTTAGCTTGCAAATGCACATAGTCTCATATGGTCGCTAAAAAGGGGGCTAAATGTAACATTAGAAATTGTACTTCCTTATAGGTGATAGTACAATTTCACATTGAGTTTGGACCCACTTTTGTGACCCTTGCATTTATGCATTTTAAACATTTCCTAATTAGGACCTAATCTCCTAAGTTATGCATTTCGAGGCCTATTTTATGATTTTCCGAAAAATTGCAAGAATATAACAAAGTCATTCATTTAATCTTTTTCCCCTGACACCCTATTTTCTAGAAAATAGGGCCAATATTGGGACACCCTTGGGCGTATGAGTCCCCCTAGTTTGTTGGTATCCAAATTTGAATATGTTGGTGTCAACATTTTAACATTTGAGATTCAAATTGCAAATGTTGGCTATTAGAATCTATTTTTTGGGAAATTAGAGAAATGCCTATAAATACCTAGTATTTTCAACATTTGAAACTAGAAAGCAAGAATTGAATCTTGGTGAAGCAAGAGATCATTGCATTTTTTCATACATATTTGAATTTGTAGGTTTTCAAGCTTACTTGCAGATTTGATCAAGTCATATTTCATGATTGAAGATTGATGCCAATAGAAGAGCAAGATGATTCTAGATTTGGGAGATGCATTTGGCCATCTCCTTCAACCTAATGACTTGTTTATGAAGTGTTCTTATCTTCAAGCTTCATTCTATTTACAGCCTAAAGCAAGGTATCATTATGTTTCAAATTTCCTAAGGGTGTTTTGACTTCCTATTAGGCAGATCTTGTCATTTTCATATAGGAATCCTTCTCTAATGAACTTAAGTAGGGTTTTATGTATTTTTAACTCATAACAACCTTGGATGCACTTAAGGTTAGGGCACACACACTGTTATCAATCAATTTTATTGACTATTTTGGAGGTAGAAATACCAAAAATTGGGGTTTGAATGAGGAAAAATCCTACATAGCCACCCCCACCATCTCTTTTGTAGATTTGTTATAGGTTCATATCTAATGATGAAAGTTTGCAAATCTAGCATCAGAGAGAAGATAGAGAGCTACAGGTTCAAGTTTTAAGTTCTAGAAAATGCATACAAGGACTTAGACACCCTTGGGAAACTCTATCCTCATATTTAGAATAACACCAAACTTTAAAGATAGGTACACAACACTCTTCCCTTACTAGATCTTCCTACAAATCTTTATTTTAGTCTTTCAATTGTCAAGATCTTGCAATTTTTATATTATTGCATAGTCTAATTAGGATAATGAAGGAAAATTAATTCTAGTACATTTCCAAGGCTCAAAAGGATAAGATCTAGGTCTAATTAACTCACCTTCATGGTTGAAAGTCAATCTAATCACCTTATTGATTTGCATTCTAATTTACCTTTAAAAAAGGAGTTAAAATTAATCCTAGGTTTAGACATTAAACTTAGGGTCCCCTTTTTCTATGATTTCCAACATATATACATATATACATACACACACATATATATATGTGTATGTATGTATATATATATATATACTTACTAGAAATCATAAAGGATAGTGAGGCCATTAAAAAAAACCCATGGTTAGAAGATAGAGTAAGAGCATAACAAAATCCTTAATGAATGAAATTCAAAAGGTCTTTCAATGTTCAATTGGATATGGAGTTTTTTTTGTGATCAGTTGGTTATGTTGCTAATTTTGATAATGAGCCAATACCAAATTAGTATGCAATGTACAGTCATTTACAATCATGAGGTGGTGAGGGATCAAATCCAACTGGCAAAGACTGTAGGGAAATGATTTATTGATAAGACATATAGTGTACTTCATGGTGTTGATGGATTTCATGGGATGTGAAGAGGATTTGCTTACGCCACTGACTACCATATACTCAAAAATTGAACATGTGCTAGCAAGACATGGTCATTTTTTCTAATGTTTTTCATTTTTGTAGGTACAAGAGACAATTGTGAATTGGAATGTAATTTATCAAAGTAATGTTCGAGAGGCTACTTCACACAAGCTTACACATTATGGGATAGTAGTGAATTAATTGGCACTTCACATGTTTTTTGCATCATGTTTTTTACATGGTGTCATAGAATATTGTCGCCAACAAATGGATTTAAAATCATTCACTTTTTCCATAAGATAAAGAAGTTGTGGCAGTATTGTGCAGGAACAGGGAAAGTAGTGTTTGAAGTAGGTTGAAGTAGTAGCGAAACATAGCTTTTTGAAGAGCATCATGGGTTTCTTAGGGGGCAACGCTTGCCTAAGTGTTGAGTTTTGAAAAATTGTAAGATGGCATATCTTCCATGGAACCTCCACGTCAATATGAAAGTGTGGCCATGGGAAATGCCATTTGAGGATTATCTTTCGCATGACTACCTAGAGGTTATCTTCAAAATGGACTACCCCAAAGTAGAGGAATGTGTACGCATAGTGATTGGAATTGAAGTCATGAGTCCAAGGGAAAGATGGATTCTTTTCCCTTCTTAAGTGCTATCTATTTTTCTGTCTAATTTCATGGACTTAGTTCAATCTCTAGGAGAATTAGAGGACACAGTAGAAAAAATTGTGAAACCTCAATTTCTGGATGATAATGCAATTTTAGATGCTGCTCAAAAGTATAATATTTTCAATGGGGAAGGGTACATTGGTGGCCTTTTCCCCAAAGATTTTATTAAGCAGCAATAGGTTTTTCAAGATGTGTAAGATGCTATTAAGTTAGCTTTTCAACACAAGAATGATAGAATACTATTAAGGGCTTTGCAAAAGAATTGTAGGAGGATTTGTACCACAATGGACATAGATATCAAGGAAAAGTATTATGCCATTACTTTTCTCTGTGCCCATGTTCCTCATCTACCCCTCAATGGTTTTCAATTTGGTGCATCGCAAAGGGAGAATTTCCATGTACCTATTGAGGACCGTTTTGAGGAGGTACCTATGTGTGATGTTCCAAAAGGGAAAAATGATATAAATTATGGTTTCATTGCTTGTGCATGAATTTTTTGAGGAAAGAAAATTGGAAGGGAGTTTAAGGAAGGGCATGGTTTTCTTGCTCATGGTGTGTAGTTGGATGAGGGTGTTGAAGCTCAAGATGAAGATTTATTAGAAGTTGTGCACATGGAGTACTAAAAAAGACTGTTAACAAGAAAATGCAAAATTTTGATAACATTTTGGTGATAGGAAGCTGCTTTGTTTTGATGTTTATAAAGTTTTGATGCAAATTTCTTCATTGGTGTAATAGGGCATATATTACAGATACATACTTCTTTCTTGAAATTTTCTTATTTGCAAAATAGTGCACTAGGGTTTTGTTTTTGAACTGTAAAAAGCCTTGATGCAAATTTCTCGATGGCTATCAAAAGGTTGGTAATGTAATTGCATACTATTGTGTGCACAGTTGCATATCTGCAAAATGGGGTGTAATTGTGTAGCTAATAGATTTGCAGATTTGCATGTAGGGTTGGTAGTAGAATGCCATTTTTAGTGCTTCAGACAAAATTGACATATGTAATTTTCTTTCTATTATATTATATATATATATAGAATCTAACGCCTTTTATCAAATATATATGTGTGTGTGTATTTATTCAACAAAAAATAAACGTTCTCACATGCAACAAATCAATATGATTCAAACCATTTTCTTAAATGAAAGATCATGCAAACTTCTTAAGGCAATATCTTGTTAAATTAGAATACACCAAATAAAAAATATGGAGTAGAATTTTAAACAAATTTTCATGGAATATAACCCAAGATACAAGAAAAACCAAAACCATAATGATTGATCAACTCAAGATGATAATCCACATGAATTCACAACCAAAAATTATTGTGTGTGAGAGAGAGTTCTCATATTCATGGTGGTCATGGAATTCTTTTAGATCTACTTCCCTCTCTCCAATGATGCTCTCCCTTCTTGTCTGGGAGGGGAAACTATATTTTGCATCCACCTCACTAAACTAAAAAGGTAGTTTGATAATCATGCTATCAAAACAAAATATAAATTACTCATTAACATCTGGGTAGTTGCAAGAAGTTGGGTCCACTTTTTGGCCAAAATGTGGAAGTGTTTTTTTGAAAAATCAAAATTTTTCATACTTGGAGTAATAATTTGAAGTACTTACACATAGAATCATCATAAAGTATAATAATGCGAATTGTAGTATTTTGAGTATGGTTTTCAAATATGTAATTTTTTCAAATATCTAGATGATAAAAATTATTTTTTTATAGGCTTGTACAAAAACAACTTTTTAAAGTCACTTTTTTAGGACCATACCATGCACGTGTCCAACAAGCATAATTTGACCTAAATAAAAGTATTTTTCTAAATAATTGATTTTTAGAAAATATGTGTATTATACTAAAGACTGATGAGGATATTATGTTATAATTTTTTTCCAAATATTTTTTTTTATTAAATATGTATTGGCTTTAATTGCTATTTTTGAAAACCCATCATGTTTGGCAAGCATAATTTGAGCTAAACTAATCATTGTTTGATTTGTTTTATTGTGTAAAAAATTGTGTGTAGATTTATTACATATATTTTTTAAAGAAACTTAAAAATTTAGAAGTTATTAAAAAATACTAATACTTGACATTTCAAGTTTATGGACCCATTTCCTCATAAATTAATTAATAAATATGTTGGAATATTACATCAATAATTAGATAATAGTTTAGTTTATATAAATAAATTTATAATTAGTTGTTATTTTGTTGGGATTTATTCACATAGAGAAGTTAGAATAATGACTTTATAAAATCAATGTATTGAAATATAATATCATTGAAGAATTCAAACTAAATCAAATATATTGCATATTTTCTATTTTTATTGCTATAAAATGGTATAACCGATCCAATCACAATTTTCAATATGGTATCAAATAAATATTGACTTTCTCTATGAATCTTTGATTCTTATGACAACATGAAGTTAATCACAAAAATGCAACAATAAAGAGAAAGTGCCAAGTGGAAGAGTTGATGGATGTGGAAGGCACCTAAAATAATAAATGGAGTTTGTTGGGTATCATTTTCTTACCTTTGACAAAACTAGCTACAAAAGTAATCAATAAATTCTTATAAGTTTTTAGAAGATACCATTGGGGAGTTATCAATGTGCAATTTTTTTTTGAGAAATTAGAATACACTCCAACATGCCTAGCTATCTTTTTGTTGGTCTTATGAAATGTAGAAAAGGAGGTTTGTGAAGATAAAAAGGGGTGTCTCATATTCTATTGCTATATCCAACATGAAAACGAAAAGGTTTCTAAATGAAACACAGAGTAACTTCCATTTGTAGCGTAACTTTATTTGCAACACCATCTAAGTAAGAAGTAGAAGCACAAAGTTTGAACTAAGGTGAGCACAACAAAGGGAAATCTCTTGTCTACCATGATACTTTGTGAAAGTGAAAATCCTAGCGTATTTGTGTGTCAGTTGAAATCAATGACTAGCATCTACAAAAATAAACACTTTTATGTTTAGGTTGCATTTAGTCATTTGCAAGAGAGCATTGTAGTGTAGAAGGTGTTCAAAAAATATAGATTTCAATAACAAGTATGGAAGCCTATGTGGTGTGGAGGTTTAGGTAACAAATTATTTTTTTGTATTTTATTTTAAAGTAACACATGATTGAAATTGATAATATTTTATAAATATGGATTGCGGAGAGGAATAAAGTATTTTGTAATGGAGTAATAAGGTTAATGTGTGAAGAAATCAAGATTTTTCATTTTTCACAAGCCCTATGAAATAGGAGTATTGATATTTTTAAAATCAAAATTAAAATTGTATGTGATAAGGTTAATATGATTTATTTTTGGAGTTACAAGGATTGATTTTGTTTACATTGTATTGCAAAAGGTGCATTTTTGGTCAAATTTAATACCTTAATAATTTTATATTTTATCATGGTCAAATGTATTGCTTGTATTCTCAGAATAATCCATACTAAATATAATGATTCTTGCAAAGACTCATACATGTGCCATCAAGTGGATCAAGTGTAGCAAGTCTAATTGGAGGCTAGAGGCATTAGAGGATGAAGGTATTTTATCATCTCTGGTTAGCTTCTCATTGAGAGTTGATATATTGCATGAAAAAAACCATTTCATATCTGTGTCCCTTCATGGAGCAAGGTGGGCTTGGATTTTGTTGACATTTATTGTGGGTGAAGTTAATGCATTCACATTTGGTTGAGGTTCTTTTGTACAACAAAGGAGGGATTTGTTCCCATAGCATTAGAGGAGGGATATTGACACACTTGGAGAAGAGTTTTTCTCTCATATGCAACACTAGAGGAGGGATTTTGACACACTCAAAGGAGATGTGGAATTTTAGAGGAATTGTTTTCTCTCATTATTTAAGGAGGATGGGGATATTTTATGTTCTCTCATGTTGTACATATGTTTTTTAGGTTTTATAGTCATGAGATCCAATGATGGATTCAATTTGGTGTTTCTTGGGTGAGTGAGGAGAATTATGGAGGTGCTTCATCAAAGTCTCTAGAAGGGTTGTTTTTTTCAATCCTTGCAGTGTTCTACCCTTTGTTCAGATTGATGTAATAAATGAGGGAATGTTGGCATATTACATCAATAATTAGATAATATTTTAGTTGATATAAATAAGTTAATAGTTAATTGTTAGTTTTATGGAATTTATTGTCATAGGTAAGTTAGTTTTATACAAGAGAATAATATATTTATAAAGCCAATGTATTAAAATGTAACATCATTAAAGAATTCTGATTGAATCAAATGTATTACATATTCTATCTTTTTATTATTTTTGATTGGAGGTAAAATAGGTTTTGAAGGGGCCCCAAAACCCTTTACAAAAAAGAAAAACATAAGCAAAAGAAAACTACAAAAAGCACACAACAACAAAAACACAACACACCATCAGCATGACAACATAAAAAAAGGAGGGACAAAAATAGCAGCACTACATATTCTTTAGGATATCAGCAGCCTCCACGTCACTTGCCATAGTCTTCTAATAATCATCCATGACTTCAAAAATATCCTTAGCAGGAGCCCCAACCTGCACCTTGGTCTTATTACGCATTCTAGCACTGGGCCCACACACATTCACCTCACTAATCAAAACATTGTACACCCCACCAACCTTTTCAATAGAAACCTCTTCCTCCACAGGCTACCACCAGCACTAGCTTCCTCACCAGGAGCAATCTCCTTGCATTTCTTGGCCATTTCAAAAGGAGTAGAAATGCCAATAGACTCATAATTCATAGTAGATTTAGTCCCTTCCCCACCCTTCTCCAAATTAGCACAAATCCTTTCCATTTGGTCCTCAAGGATCAAGATTCTTTGCTCTAACATTTGCTTCATGTTCAATGTTTCCTCAACAATAGTCTTCAATGAGTCAAACAACTCATCAATTTGAACAAAGAAATGGAGCCCTCCTTAGCCATCCCTAGAACATTGGGTACATCCTCACGGTCAAAGTTAAAAACATCCTTACCCACAACAATATCCTCCTAGGAAGAACTAACCTTGTCCTGGCTAATAGAGACCTCTTTACCTTTACCACTAGCAATCAACATTTGAATATTGCGAATTGAGTCAGCAATTTCCTCAGCAATATATCTCCTTCTATTTAGCATTTCCAAATCCACACCCAAGGAATCCACAACATATTTCCCACCATCCACCTTCAAGGGAGAAACAACTTGCATCTCCACTCACTAGCTAGCAGACCTAATAGCCAATTTCTTGTTACTGCCTGCCTTTAGATCCTTCTTTGTCTTGGTCACCAAAACAGGGGATGACAGGGACACATATTTAATCATTTCCTTTAGGATAATTGAAAGGGCAACAAGCTTAGTTTTACTCAGCTTTTCAACAGCCTTGTCCTCACTATCAGTCTCATAGCCCTTCAGGTTAGGACTCAACTCCCCTTTACCAAAATTTCCCACAACAGAAGGTTACGAGACCACTTCCATGGAGGATTGGGAATCTAGGACATAATTTGTGTCTTCCTTAGTATTAGACTCCTCCTCAAGGACAATTTTCCTCTTTTTCCCTTTCTTGTTGATTGGCTCCTCTTCAAAGACAATTTCATATTCCACAACCGACTTTTGTTGCTTACCCTTGGGAGTAGTAAGTGGTTTAGCGACGTAAAAATCTTTAGCATAATTAGTAATTAATAGAATAAGCTTGACATGCAACACCAAATTCTTAGGATTATTTTTGTGATCCTTTAGACCTTATTCCAGAGACACCAAAAGATAAAAAGGAAATGAAATTTTCATTTTATGGCAAAAATGATTCAGGAGGACAAAGTGACAAGTATTTACCATAGAAAGATTACCTTTGAGGGTAATATATCTCATAAGTTCCTCAGCAACATCCCCTTAAAGTTCCTTGAGCGAGCTGCGTTGGTACCCTCCACTCTTGGTCATCTGAGGTCTTGTTCTTCAGTCTCTTTGAAAAAATCTGCATAGTCGCCTTAGATTCCTTCTTGTCTTTATAGACCTTCTTTCCTTCCATCAAGAGCCTAGTGATATTAGCAATAAAATCCTCATTTACATCAAATTATGTACCACCAATTTTTGAAACCCTGTTATTCCAAGATTTGGCAAACAAAGTTGTCGCCTGCTGGTTATTTCCATGCAGCCTTTCTAGATAAGGTGTGGGCCCACCTTTCTCCAATATATGCCACACCTCCTTTTTATTAATAGTATCATAGGTGAAATGCTTCACACGATTTCTGTCGCCTCCCATGACCCTAGAATTTGTAGAACTAAGAAGTTTGAGAACCTTGCAAGCAATAAGGAGAAACCTTGAGAAGGAGAGCCAAAAAATGCCCATAATCCTTGTGGCAATGGTATTATGGAAAAGGAAAATAATGATCTTGGGATGCCACCCCATATGGAGATCAAACAAGGTACCAACAACCCGATCATGATCTAGCTCACCATCACTCTAAATAATTAATTGCCACGTGATAATAGTCATGCGAACCCAAAGCATTAAAAGGTCATCAACCAAGTTAGCAGTTTTAAAAATCATGATTTATACAAGCAATAGCCTCAATGGGGAGGGGGTCATTCACATCCCACTCCCTAGAACCCTTAACATCAAGATTAGCAAAAGCATCAGGTAATCCATTCCCTTCTCTAAAAATATGAGATATATAATACTCATCAAAGGAATTAAGGATTTTGATAGCATCCATGATGATGGATTCAACACTCCATGAAGGGGCAGAGAAATTATTCAGATTATTAATAATATTGATAGAGTCCCCCTCAAGCCACACCTTCTTATAACCTTTTAGTTGGGCTATCTTCAAGCCATGATAGGCTGCAGTCTTTTTATTGTTGTTCATAAATGGTGTAACCAATATAATCACCATTTTCAATAAAATAGAAAATAACCTCAAATCAATAAAAAATTGCATATTTGAAAACTAGACATTGTCATCTATAATGGGTTTTAATTTCATAAAAAAAAGTCGTCAGCCATATTTCTAAAGTCATTTTTTCTCTTACTATTAACATGACCTTGTTCTTGTAGGTTCAAGGCTAAGGATTGGGTTACCATGTCTTTTTTGAGCCCAAAAGCAAATGAAAAACATGGATTGTGAGTTTCAAACTTTTGGAATGAGTACCCACTTTAAAATGGGCACCTATTATAACAAAATGAATGGGCACTTGTTTTAAAGCTAAAAATAATACTTTCTCTAAAAGTGTACCCAACTTCTTACACTTACCTAACTCATGATGATCAACTTCACATATACATCCTCTAAAACAGTATCTAACTAATATTTGCATTACCATAATAAATAAAAACCATCGTAATACAAATATCCTTTAAACAATTTTTTGCATTATAATTTAAAACACATAACAAAATATAGCATAATCTAGATGGTTCAAAAATTGGGCGTGGCATTCAAATTCAAATTCAAATTGATGAAATGTTAAACTATTTATGAAACCATATTTTTAGACCTTAAAAACATTTCCTTTTAGATAATATGGCCAAAATAGAGATTAACATTTAGTTATTTGGATATCCATAGTTAGAATGTCTCTCAAGAGACTGGTGACTAGAGTGCCATTTAAGAAAAAATTCTTCATAATTTTTTCTTCAAAACCTAAGAAATCTAAATCATAGCTATCACATATCAAAATTAGCAACTTATCCATTCACCTATTAATAAAATAACAATCATAATTAATTTAGTGATTTGGTTTGATAGTACTACTATTTCCAGTTCTTCCAAATATCTTGAAAAGGAAATAACTATAAAAAATCCTTGATTAGAACATCATCCAAGGAATTATTTTCCCCTTTAATCTATTCTATATCAAATTCATAACCAAGAAATTCAAAGTACCAATGAACAATCCTCTAGGTAATATCTTTGTTTGGCTTCTTTTTAAATAGGTTCCTCATTGCTTGGTTATCTGTCTAGAATGTAAAATATTTGTTTTAGAAAAATATTAATTGTTTATATGTCTTTTCTACTACTTGTATTTCCTTCTCATATGTGGTATCATTTTTCAATATCTGTGAATGTTCTAGATGATAACCATATATCTCCTTCCTTCAATCTAAATGTTCCTATGGATTTCTCTTGGATTGACCTTGCAAATGTGGATCCTTAAAATTAAATTAGGGTTTATCATTTTATACAACACTGTGGCATAATTTTTTTAATATTTAACTTGGGCCCATCGTGACTTTTAAATTTAATGGATTGAGGGTTAGATCTACGACATATATTTAAACTAGGTTCATTTATACCCTGGCAATAAATTCAACTTGGTTAAAGGAATGGATACTTGTAAATCTGATCTAAATCTTCAAGGTGTGCAAAATTATATTTAGAAAAGGATCTTGTTATTTTCTAACTTTTAAATAAAATTAAGCCACTTGTGCACTAATAGTTGTATTCATGACAAGTATAATGAACTATTTGTTCATTAAAAAAAACATGCTTAAAATATTCTCTATAAACACCATGTCATTTTTTTGAAGTATCACAATGATATTTATTTTCAATTTTTATATAAGAAAATATATATATACATGTATATATATATATATGTATATATATACATATACATGTATACATGTATATGTATATATATACATATACATGTATAAATATATATATATATATTTGTATATAAAAATATATTATGGTTCTACCAAATAGTATAATAACACTTATAATGGTACTCATATCAACATATATTTATATGTTTTGTATACATATGTACTCATATGAGTACATAAATATCTATATATATTTCAAAAGACAACATAACTTGAGCAATGGACTTATGTGAAATAAGTTCTCTGGAGTTTGTCATATCTACATAGTCCACAACTTGCAATGATACTATAGAGCATACATACATATTCATAGTCATAGTAATAAGCTCTTGAATTTCCTTCAAACCATTCTACACTAATATAATTCAAAGCAACACCAATTGGGTTATACCATAGTCGACACTTTTATGAAACTTATTACAAAACATAAATTTTAAGATTGAATCCTTTCCCTACTATAGTCGATGTTTAAGAATTTAAACACAAATCATTTAGAATAAAACCATAACCGAGTCCCCAACATGGAATAAGATAAAAAGATAAACCTTTTTGCAAATGTAACCATAGATAATTCCTATGATAATGATTGACTTTCAAAAATGATGGGAGGGGTTAATTCACTCTCATAAACATTATCATCACTTTTTGAATTGGGTGGATGATAATATCCCCAAGAATATGACCAAAAACTTCCCAAAATTAGACTTACATTTCTTGTTATTATCTCAAAGATGTCCAAAAAAGCTTAGACCTAAAATGGTCTCTATAGTCAACTATTTACAGAACTCAAAGAATGCATATAACATACTAATCTTGAGCATTTAGTTGTGTTTGAGAGATAGAAACCATATATGGTATTATTATGCACAAAGTTGCTTGTATCGACACAAACCTTTAAGGTCTCTAATAGAAATATTGTGATTGCTACTCCTAGACCAATACGATCTCATGACATTTTGGAAGTTTGTGTTGGCATTGATGTCAATGAACCTTTGTTGTTGCATTTATACCAACCTATGGAGATGCTTTCATTAGTTGCATTATGTCATCATTAGTATTATCATTGATTTCAACCTATAGTGTTGCTTTGATGAACATGTTTTGGTGATGTTTAACCTCTTATGTTGTTGAGATGTTGTAGAAGTGTTCCAGATGATGAGAATGTGTTTGTGGTGCTTGGTTTCCAAGTGCTTTTGAGAAATTTTGAATAAAAGAGGAAATAGTGTAGTGAAGAGTGTTCAGTATAACAGAGTGGTGTTCAGTGTTTTGCTCTGAATTTCTTCATAGCTAAATATTTTTCTATGTTGTTTAGATATTTTAATTAGAGGTTTTCAAAGTTGTATCCAAAGTTTCTTCTTATGGATCATTGTGCAAAGAAAGTTGTAGTCACCAATGTGTGAACTATGTGAGCAGCGTTGTCTCAGAGAAATGGTTTTTCTCCACATTTCTCTGTAATTTGGTTTTTGGTCTTGTGGATCTAGAAGTGTACTTATATTTCTAGTATCTATCTTCAGTCTAAGTTGTTTGTGATTTGGTACTTTGCAAGGTTGGATTTAGGTGTTGTAGTGTGTGGAAGGTTAGTTGGTTGTACAAAATGAAAATTTTCCTCTAGTGTATGATGATGCAAAGGATTTGTTAGATTTCAGGGTGTTGATGGAATATTCTAGATTGTTTTTAAGTGTTGTGTGTGGTCTGTGAGTCATCTTTGAATCAAAGGAAGAATGTACTTAATTGTTTAATGGCATTAATATAGGTTTGGCTAACCTTGGGTGTTTACACTAATTGCATATGTGCTTTGGTGTTTGTGGAAGTGTGGTGTGGTGTTTTTATGTGGATTTAGGTTTGATTTAAGGTGTGATGTGGTTTGGATTCATTCATTTCCACCATGGGAATGTTTTGGTGTTGACCTAAATTGAATTTACACATTTGAGGTGCATAGTCAGCCTTGTGAATTTCTTTCAAGGTTGAAGATGGTATATATGAGTGTTGAGTTGATGGAGGATGTGTGTAATGTAAAGTGTTGATATGTGAAGTGTGAAAGTGTGAAATGTAGTTTGATATTTAATGCCTAATACTACTAGAAGTAGTGAGCAGAAGGTGTCTACATTCTACAGAGAGTGTGTGAATGTTCTAGTGAAGCAATGGTGGAACTTTTTTGTTTCTCTAAGATGAATTTCTCATTGTAACAATATTTTATCTTCATCTTTCTAATCTGGTAGTGATCCCTTCTTTTATTTTGGGAAGTGAGCCCTCCGACAATGAGCCTATTGTATTCAGTGTTGCAATTAATTTATATTGTGAGATAATCCTCAATGTGGTTTTTCCCTTCTTGGTTTTTCCATGTAAATCTAGTATTCTCATTTGTTTGGATGTGTTTGCATTACTGTTTCTCATGTTTATATTTTTCTAATGCATGATAAGGGTTTAATGATTGTTAAAGGTTTATGGACTAATGTAGATATAAATTTTAATGAGGGTTTTTGATGTTTTTGTGATAGGTCGAATGTGAGCATTAGAAAGCAAGCAACAAGTAAAAGAGTGCAAATAAAATAACTTAAAACAACCTACACCTCAAGATTAGCCTAAGTTGGAAACAATGCAAGATAAAAGCAACAAAATGGAACTCTATACCTTGCATTGAGTCGATCCTTTGGTTGGCCCTTCGATATTTGATGTGTATGCTCCTTGGATGGCAAGTAGATGCAAACTAAATGATGTTGTGAGGATGAGTGAAAGTGGATGAAAATGTGAAAATGGCTAAGTATAAGTTGAGAAACAAAATTGCAAGAGTTTGGCTAGAAAAATGATCTCCCCTAAAATGAGAGAAAAGAGTGGGTATTTATAGAGATTTTGGAAATCTCTAGGGAAATGGATGGCCAAGATTGAGCCACCAAATATCAAGATGTAGGGCTAAGGTGAGTTGAGAACTCACAAGCCCTCACATCTTGACATGTGACATGTGATGTAGCCCTAAAAGGTGAAGTGGACATGAGGTGGAAGGAGAAGGACATGACATGGAGGGGGTACAAAGTACCTTGGGATTTGGTCAAGATATCCTCATAAAGGATGTCCTTGTCCCATGTGGGGGAGAGGACAAGTGGGGAATTAAAAATTTCTGAAATATTCTCATGGGGAGATGGGAAAGAATTTTAAATTCCAAAGGGTGCATTGGGGGATTAAATGTGAATTAAAAATTCACATGGGGAAGTGGAGTGCCTTGTCAAAAAAGAAAAGCACTTAATAGGGTTGACTAAGGACACATGTCATAAAGGACATGGGGAAGAGAAAAGGAATTTAATATTCCTTGGAAGGATAAAAGGAATTAAAAATTCCTTGAGAGATTGATTAGGCTAGTTAGTGAAGGATTAGAGGATGGTTAGGTGGCTAAGAGAGATTAGAGGCCAACTTGCAAAAGTTGGAGGATTGGATGATGTGACACATCCTAATCAAGGATTAGGCATGTGCACACCTTAATGATGAGATTAGAAGATGGATTAGGATAAGATAAAAATGATGGAGGATGTGACATGAAAGGAATTAAATAAATGGAATATTTATTTAATTCAATTGATGGAAGGAGGATTAAAGAGATAAGGTATTATTGATTAAATACCTTAGGGATTTTGCAGAATTAAAGATATTAATTAAATAATAGTAGTATTACTTAATTAATGAAAATAAGACGAAAGGGGATGAATTTGGATAAATTAAGTGTCCAAATTTAGACATCTACAGTTTTAATATACAACTGATTCACCCCCCTCTCAATTGTCTTGTGTATTCAATAGACATACTATACAAAATTATGCAATGATTACATACCTACACACTCTTAAAATAATATGCAAAGAATTTACAATAAATAGAGACCTACATGGTCTTAATCTATTATGGAAATAAATGGAAATAAGTAGATGAAATACTGTAAAAAATTATCCAATAATTACAAACCTACACACTATTAACATAATATGTAGAGAATTTAAAATAAATAGTGACATATATGTTCTTAAAATATTAATATTGAATTCATAATACAAGAATTTTGAGTGTGCATTCTTCAATTTCATTTTTTTTGAATAATCTTGTGGTCCATGGCACACATTGGTGGGGGTCCCAATGAGCTTCTCTATCCAAAATGACATTTTTTGTCACAACAAAGAATGGTAGTAAAGTTGATCATGTGGTATGAAAGGATGGTGTGAAAGTCAATATGACTTTTTCTTTTTCTAGGACCTTTACTCAAGATGCTGAAAAGTTCTCCATTTCTCCTCATTTGGGCCTCAATTCTTTCTTCTCTGAGAAATATCTATCATCTTACATAGAAAAGATGGTTGGTATAAAACCTTTGTTTTTAGAGAAAACTAGGGTTCTTAGACCTATGGAGGCTATTTTTTCTATTGAATGCCTAGAGATTGTTCTCCTTGATGAAATCATGAATGAGACTATTGCGGGCCTCAATCTTTCCCTAGTGGGTAAGGTTATAGCTTCCAGACCAAATATAGACCAGGTTAGAAAATGGGATAACTCTATTTGGAAAATTAAAATAACTATGAATGTAAGTTCTATGGCAAATGATTTATTTTTGTTTAGCTTTTTCAATTAGGAATACTTGCTAAAGGTTCTCACTAGAGGCCCATGGGACTTCGATAAAAACTTTAAGTTCTTATCCTTGTGTAAATGGAAACCTAGCTTTGATCCTTCTATGGATCTTGGCTTGGTTGCTCCCACTTGGATCAGGCTTCTAGGGATCCCTCTAGGGTTTTGGAATCTAAAAGTATTCCAAGGTGTAACAAACTCTTTTAGACATTTGATAGTGGTTGATAAGGTAGCTCTATAGAAATCCAAATTAGTGTTCACAAGGATCTATGTTAATATTGTTGTTAATAAGGTCCTTCCCTTCTCTATCTCCCTAAAATCAAGGTCCGGGGTTTGGAATCAAGTCATTGAATATGAAAATACTAGAATCTTTTGTCAGATTGCTAGAAGTTTGGTCATCTAAGAAATTATTGTAAAAAATAGCTAACAGATAAAAATAAAGAGGCCCTTGTGGATAACCAATCTCTACCTATGAAAAAGGGTAATAGTTTCATAGGGGATAGGGTAATGAAGATTCCCTAATTTGTTAGTCTAAGAAGATAAGGGTGGATCAAAAAGGAGTTAAAAAGTGGAGATAAAAATAAAGAAAAAAACTATTAGATATTCCACATGTGAAAGGATTGCAATTCAAAAAAGTATTAAAAAGAAGAAACAAATATGAGAAAATTGTCTGAAAGGATTAATTTTCTAGACAATTTAACCCCCTCCTCTCCAAAAGGATCTAAAGAGGGAGAGGCTTTATCAGGTCTAAATGAAGGAAATATTAGCAAGGAGGTTGTGAGTAAAAAATTAGAGAATGGCGATATTGTCACCTTGGAAAGGGATCACAAAAAAGTATTGCAGGATTCCCTGGCTTTGTTGGGGTTTGGGAAATTTGAGGCTCATACGCCCCCATTGAATGCTCTCGAGGGTGATCTGGAGGAATAATGCACAAAAGTTAATGGGAAAAAATAAATAAAAAGAAAGTATATGTTGGAGGAGATCAAAATCAAGGGATACCTTCTCAAAGGGAAACTAGGGCTAGGGAAGCTACTCATGAGGTGGATTTTGGGAAATAGAAAACCTTCAATGGCCTCTCAAGACAAAAGAAATCCAATAAATAAAAATGGAGGAGGCTTGGCCTCTGACAGTCAATATCAGATAATTACTGACTTTAATAGTTGTGTCTCTATGAAGATAATGTTTTGGTATGTTTGCAAGATTAATAGTCCCCTTAAACAACATATTGTAAAATGTTGTATTGTTGACTTGAAAGTGGATAATTTACTTATCCAAGAAACTAAAATACAACAATTGACCTTTGATCAGACAGTTAAAAATATTTGGCCAATGACAAAGTATTGTGTGAATTATGTTGATGGTGCCTTAGGTGGTTTAGTGACTCTATGGAACCCAACATGGATAAAATAAGTAAAAGGAAACAATAGTAAAAATATTTTGGAAACTGTTATGGAAGATTTAAAGAATTTAGTTAAATGGAATCTCATAAATATTTATGCCCCTAACTCTAGGGATACAATAGCTCATCTTTGGGATTATTTATTAGCTCTTATCTCTAATTGAAAAAAGGATAATTGGATGCTTGGTGGGAATTTTAATAATCCCCTATTCCATTCAAAAAATTTGGGGAGCTTGGAGGACTACATGGAGAGCATGATGGATTTTTTTGATTTTATTTCCTCTCAGGGTCTGCTGGATGTTGATCTTGAGGCCTCAAAGTTCACATAGTCAAACAAGTGATGGGCTTTATAATTGGCTAGTTTTCCATTATTGTTTCATACTTTTTATCATTTCTTTTTGTTAATTTTTAAGAAATTCCAAGACCCTTTATGCTTTTCATATACTTTTAGGCATTTTTAAGCATTTGAAAATAGAAACATGTGATGTTAATATGTGTATGCATGAATTCATGAATTTCTATGAAGTTTAGTGTCATTTTAAGTTTAATTTATGATTTTTGTGTTTCCATTTTCATATCACCATTGGATTCCCATCATTTATATTTGAATAGGGAGATCCTATATATGCATCCTGTTTAAATCCACGTTTATTTTAATGTTCTATGGTTTTTGAAGTTTTGAAATTCCTCGATGTACCAAATTAGGGTTTTTACTTTTACAAGTCTATGTCTTCAAAAAACCCTCATGTGATTAAACCCTAAACCCCCTTATTTGAGTGTATATTTTTCTTATATTTCTTTGTTGACTTGCTTTGGCTAGTTCTCAGTCATTTAAATTAGAACCTTAAGCCTAGGTTGTGATCAATTTACCGGACCCTTGGCCTTGTGCCACTATTTGAACCCATGTGTCTAAAATATGTTTTTTTCCTCCATGATATACCTTTTCTTTTGATAAAATATAAATCATTCATTCACTTAGGCATGGCCACCTCTTAAAACAAAATTTGTGCATGTGCGAGTTTCCTTCACTTAAGTTCCTAGGCCCTTGATCTGCTTGTGCCATGTGGTGGCTCCATGTTCCATTGCATTCACACTTCATATCACATTTTGTATCCTTTGGTGTGCTTTCTGGAAATGTGTATATACTCTTGAGATGGATCAATGGTGTGCATCAGTGTTTGAAGATCCAATGGCCATCACATGAAGTCTTTGCATTGCATCTTGAGGATTGCCTTGACAAGGGAAATTTGTGATATGTAATTGAAGGAGAGCTAGTGGATGGTGATTTCAATAAGGCCAAATGTCGAGTTATGGTTGCATCACATGTGTTCTTCACATCACGAGTTGTATTATCACCAGCTAAGGCATAAGACATATATGTGATGAGGACAGATCAATGGTTGTGATGAAGGGAAGGAGATGTAATGGTCATCGCAAAGGGTCTTCACATCGCATATTAGGTTTGCATGTACGGGGTCACATATGCAATATGCACTGAGTGCTAGGAGAAAAAGAATATGCTAAGGGAATATTCCTGTGGACAGGTGGCAATGGCCCACTATCCCATGGTATCATGGTGGGCCCTCAGTTTGGCCTAATGGGGGTGCGGGGTGGTAATAAGTGTTTTGGTGGGACTAGGTAGTGGTTCTAAGGCTTGGAATTCAATGGCTCACATTAAAAGGAGTAATCCAATGGTCAGTGTGTGGGTAATTCACATATTTTTTGTGAATTATGTTGTGCTAAGGTAGAATGATGGTCACATGGGTTGTGATGATGTTTTCAGCACCTCAGATTTGAAGATAATGATAAAACGGCTATCATACACAACATTTACATCACATTTGTGTTTCATGAAGTCCAAGACCATTCCACGATGTGTGAAAAGAGTGGTGATGAGGTTTTAGTGGGTTCCCTCTTCATAAATATAGATCAACAATTGAGAGAAAGTGAAGGAATCCAATGGTCCACGCATCATTGCTTCATATCATTATTGTGAAGAAAGGGTGGGGTAGGCTATTTTTGTTGTGTGATGAGAGTCATGATGAGGTATTAGTGGGTCCCCTCTTCATAAGGGGTGATATGTGATAAAGACAGATCAACGATTGATAGAAAGTGAAGGAAATCTAATGGTCCGCGCATCATTTTTTCACATCATTGTTGTGAAGAAAGGGTGGGGTAGGCTATTTGTGATTTGCAATGAGAGTGGAAATGAGGTCTTAGTGGGTCCCCTCTTCATAAGGGTGATGGAGTGATAGGGTGGACACATGCTCTATGAGATAGATGGAAAAATGTGATTGCATCATGAGGTTTCTTCATATCAAGATTTGTATTCTTTATGCACAAACGAAGTTGCACTAGGAAAAGTGGGTGCAATGTAGATCAGTGGTTGAGTTTTAAAAGATATTTGGTTAATGGTAAGGTTTTAAATTCATTTTGGGGACTCAATCCTAGGTACACATCCTGAATCTAACTGTTGAGTTTCAAATACAAACAGTTAGTGGCTCCAGTTTGTAGGAAGATGTAGAAGCAATGGCTCAATGACATTCTTAGCTACATAATCAGATTTGATAGATTATGGATCAATATTTCATGCCTTTCTAATGTTGCATTCATTGTTGGGATGGTGCCATTACTCCCTGGTGTGTTGCAGAGGCAAAATTCTCCTATCAGGGTATGTTTGCCTAGATTTTGTTATAGATTGAACGGGTGCTCCATACCTGCATTCATGAAGTCATCATTATAGGATGTGCTCGAGGTGTCAATGCCTTTATGTATTGGTTGTTACTAATTTCTAAGTGCAATTTGGATGTTTGAATTTTGCTCAGATTTCATCTTCCTGCAAATCCTAGTTAGGTTAGGGTTAGGTTTTTAAATTCAATTCTCAGTTATGCATACACTATAAAGGTAATTTTTGTTTCATTTTGAAGGATTCTTCCCTAGATTTTCTTTCATAGGCTTATGTTGTTTTAGAATTTATACAACTATAAAATTGGCTTACACCTCTATTTTAATATAATCACTACTTTTCACCTCTTCTCTATGCTTGCATTCTGTGTAACATATAGCACCTCTTTGTATGCATGATTTTTCATCAATTTTATAGGTTATATGATTGTGCTAATCTATTTTGGGTGTCAATTATGGATAATCTTCATCCCTTTTGAGACCTTTCAAACTCTAGACTCCATGTTTCCCTCATAAAATAGCTAGATTAGAGATTTGTGTGAGATTTTCTAGTGATTTTATTGATGATCTATGCAATCACAAGTAGGAAGAAATACTCTAAATTTTTTGCATCACCTCTGCATTAAAATTTTATGCATTTTATCCTTATCCCTTTTCCCCTGCAAGTCGTTAGTTTAGAGTTTCGTGAGGTTGGATTAGATCAATCCTCTTTTACACTTGGTTTATGAAGGAATTCAACCTTCTCCAAATATCTAGCCTCAATTGCAAGGGTCCCACACCTTGAGGCTATTTCCATTGTATCACTGGAATGCTCAACTCCTTGTTTAGCAACCTGTGTATTTCCAAGTGACAATAATTTCTAGCACACTCGGTGGGACTACAAGAGATTTCATTTCACCATTGTTTAGGGAGTGGTACTGCTCTTGATGATCCAACCTTGAAGAGGCACATAACCAAAGTACCTGGTGACTACATTCAAAAGAATATTTTACATAAAATTTGGTGATTCTGCTAGGGAGAAATCCTGATTGCAAAGAAAATCCATGCATTATGCCAAGAATCCAAACAAGATCTTTGTCAAGAGGTATTTTTAAATATACACAACTTTCTTTTGCTACTCCTAGAAGAATGGATAGCCTTTCCTTGTCATCTGTTAGAGGAAGTAGAAGAAATAGAAGTTCAAGTCCTTCTCCTAGAACTCAATCTACACCATAGTTGGATAGATTGTTTTAAGTTAGAACACCTTCTACCTAAACATAAAGAAACTTATTCCAAATGGCTATAAATCAAACTTTTGTACCTTTTATTGGAGGTAGCCCACTAAATTTTTAGCAACATGATGACATCCATATGGTTGCTTTGAGAAGTCTCCCATTCTTTAATGGAGATGAATATGTCACCCCCATTGAACATATCAAGGATGTGGCTTCCCTATGTGTAGTTCACAATTTTGCTGAAGAAAATGTTGCCCTTTAACTTTTGGTTGCCTCATTCAAAGGAAAGGCTTTGCAGTGGTTCAAAGGTTTGGCAATCAATTCTATCACTATATGGGATGAGTTGGGAGACAATATTTGTAGACATTTTTGAGGATAAATAAGATAATTTATCTTTGGTGGAACAACTAACAACAATCACAAGAGCTCCTCATGAGCACATGATAAATTTCAACTTTCACTTCCAAAAGACTTGGGAGAGAATCCCACATTCGGTGAGACCTTCAGCTCAAAATTCCTTCCTATACTTTTTGAGGGCTCTAAATAGTGATATTTCTATAATGATTCAATCTATGGGTGCACAGAAACTTCCTGATGCTTATGAGGTGGCTATTAGAGATAAAAAATAGTCTTATACAAGCTAGAAAAATAGCACCAATACCTCTAATGCCATTTTTCCTAGACATACAACCACCATTACCTATGATAATGCTACAAATAGCCATTCTACCAACTACTCTTGCACAAATTTTTTTTCCCAAATTAATCTTTTGACTTACAAGAAATAAAAGGCCTTTTCCAAACATTTAGGAATGAGTTGGTAAATATTAAAAAATAGCAATCTCAAAATTATAGGCCTTACCAGCCCCAAAACTAGATGTCTTATTAGCCAACTCTATCAAGTAGGTTACCTTACTAGGAAAATAATCAAGGCCAAAATCAATCCCTGAATCTAAGACCTTTTCAAGCATATAATCCAAATACAACAAGCACATCTAAGGAGTTAGTTCCCATACAAAACATTCTTGATCAAGAGTATGAATTCCATTTTCCTTGCAATCAGCCTCATAACTAGTCTACTTGTTTGAATGGGGTGATTAATCAAGCCTTGATGGTGCAAATTGCACCTAGTTTACAACCAAGTACATCAATTGAAACAACTTTGTAGTAGCAAGAGTAGTTTCCAAGTGACACTACACTACTAAATTGGAAAGGAGAAGAGTTTTGTGGGTTCAACCAAGATCATAATTCTCTAGAAGCCAACACAAGAAGTAATAAAAGAGTTGTGGAGATAGGGTGAATAAGGAGTCTCATCAAGCTCTTGTATAAGATCAAGAAGTTGTCAGCCCATCTACACCTCATGAAACACAAGTCCTGTAAAAGAAGTAACTTGAGATTCAATCCCAAGCAACCCATTTACATAGAGATGTTACTATTATTAAATCTCAACAGAAGGTAGGCCCCGCTCCTTTTAATATTCTTGATCATATGAAAATAACCAATGTTAGCATGTCTATGTGGGATTCTTTATCTATCTCGAGACAAAAGGATTTGTTGCAAGTTTCCCTATTAGATGTAAGAACATAAAAAGAGCTCCCAAGTAGCCAAGATAAAGCTCTATATTGACCAATGCATCCCAAAATAGCAAGGAGAAACTAAAAAAGGAGGTCAAGCCACCACCTTTTTATGTGTCCCTGATCATAGGAGATAAGTTGGTAAAAAATTGTATGATTGATTCAAGAGATAGCAACTCTGTCATTCCTAAATAGATTATAAAGAGATTGGGTATTGATTATCAACCTTTGTAAAAAGGAGTAGTCCAACTTGATGGGATAGTTATTAACACTGTGGGGATCATAAAAGACCAAGGCCTTACCTTGCATGCATCCCCTAATTTTTCTATCCCACAAGATGTCTATGTGATTGACTTGCCACCTTATGTTTCTCTTTACCTTTCAAGGGAATTCACTGCTAAAATAGGTGGTTATTTGTCTTTAGATTGGTCACATATGTTGTTTAGCACAAGATATGGAACCAAAGTGACTATTAAGTCTAAATCTATAGAAAAGGATCACATAGAACCATATGTACCTTGTATGGAAAATGTTAATTGTGTTATTTTTAATCATGACGAGCATGTTGTTGCTCAAGAACCAAGTACCTAAAATCAAGATATCCTTGATATTCTTTTGGATAAGTGGGTTGTTGGAAATTTTGAAGTTGATCCAAATAATAATTTGGAAGAAGTGGGCCTAGATTTTTTCTTGGTCCATGAGCCATAATATTTCATTTTTAATCTCCAAAAGTATGTGCAGCTACATGAACAACAATATAATGAGGTTTGGAAAATGTTTTTTGATGATTCAAGAAGCATACATGGAGTTGGTGGAGGTTCTATGCTTGTATCTCCATAGGGTGAATGGTATTTCTCAACTTTTTGGTTCTCCTTTAGTTGCACTAATAACACAGTTGATTATGAAAGCCTTATTCATGGTTTGGAGTGGGAAAAAAAAGAAAATAGGTTTCCTACAAGTATTTGGAGATAGTGAGTTGATTGTAACTAGGTAAAAGGTTTACATTTGACCAAGAATGACTTGCTTAAGTCATATAAGCATACGTTATGGGATATGATAGAAGAGCTTGATGCTTTCAATCTACTATCCATACCTAGAAATTAGAATAAGCATGTTGATAGACTGGTTACTATAGGTGCTCAATTTGATATTCCAAATGATTTCAAGAGTGATAAAGTACAACAACATGTCAAGGTGGTTGTAAGGCCATAAATTCCTGATAAAGATGTGCACTAGCAAGTTTTTGATAGTGACAAAAAAATTGTTACCTTCTTGATTGAAGAAGCTGAGTTTTTAGTTGGTAATCAACAAAAGTTTCAATAACAATATGGTGAACAAGTTATTCAACTAAGTTCAAATAAGTTTCCAAAGGGATTGGTAACCCTTGAATCCATCTTCAACATAGATGACCAAGTAAGAAAAGAGAGGCCCAACATATTGGTTAAAGAAGAATATTATGAACTTGTCCATATTTCCAAAGAGAAACTTCTTATACTAAGAAATATTTGTACTAAGGAAGAAAGAGATGCATTTGTTGCACTTTGTCAAGAATATGATGACATCTTTGCTTGGGAATACAATGATTTGAAGGGCTTTAACCCTGAGTTGGAAAAACATACCGTAGAGTTGGAACCCAATGCAAAACCAATAAGGTAGTAGCAAAGACCTTTGAATCCAAAGCTTAAACATCTCATTAAGAAGGAATTACATAGGATGGTTGAAGGTAGTATCATTTTTCCTATTAAACACAGATCATGGGTGTCTAACTTAGTACCTGTGAGGAAAAAGAATGGGGAAATCAGATTATGTGTGAATTTTAGGGACTTAAATAGAGCTTCACTTAAATATCATTATCCATTTCCTTCTATGGAGAAAATATTGCAAGTTGTGTCAGGTTTAGAGAGGTTCTCATTACTAGACAGATTTTCTAGTTATAACCAAATCTTGGTTAAAGACGAGGACCAATACAAGACAACATTCACTACCCAATGGGTGACCATGGCATATAAGAAGATTCCTTTTGGATTATCTAATGCTGGGGCAACTTTCCAAAGAGCAATGGATAAGGATTTTCAAGGCCTTGTGAATAAGATTGTCCTCGTTTATCTATATGATATTACTATTTTTTCAAAAGATGCAAAGAATCATTTTTCTCATCTATGGTAGATTTTTGACAAATGTAGGGAGTATGGTGTATCCATCAATCTAAAGAAATGCATATTTGTTGTTCATGAAGGTAAATTACTTGATTATGTGGTGTCCAAAAATGGTATTACAATTGATCCTGAAAGGGTGAGTGCCATTTTATCTCTACCTTTTCCTAGTTATAAAAGGGGTTTACAAAGTTTCATATTAGGAAAAATTAACTTTGTTAGAAGGTCTATACCAAATATTGTTGATTTTTTGAAGCCACTAATAGCCATGCTAAATAAGAATATTGTCTTCAAATGGATTTGGGAAGGAAAATAAAATTTTGATGCTATAAAGGAAGCCATAGCAACAACACCTACATTAGTAAATCCTAAATTCTCTAAGGATTTCATCGTCTATGCTTATGGAAACAAGGATACCATCTCTTCTAAGCTAATTCAGAAGAATGAGGAAAATTTGGAGCAGCCCATAGCCCTTTTTAGTCAAGGGCCTAGAAGGATATGAGCAAAGGTATTCTTTTGTTGAGAAACATGTTCTTGTTGTTATTATAAGTCTAAAGAAATTTAGGTATTTGGTTTCCAACAACTAGATTCAATTAATGGTTTCTCATCCTAGTGTCAAAGAGTGCCTTTTGAGTAAAGATTTGAATCATAAAAGGGTAGGTTGGATAACCAAAGTAATGGAGTATGACATGGTAATCAAGATCACAAAGCTTGTAAGAGCTAAAGGTTTATGTGAGCAGCTAGCTGGTGACATGGAAGATAACAAATAAGTTATGGAGGTTGTCCTAGCTATCCAACAATAGTCTCAAATAGTTTCACATACTTTCCCTACAATTTGGCTGCAAAATATGGTTCATTTTCTCCAAACTTCGTGAGTTTCCACAAGGAATGGATAGGGGTAAGAGAAGGTATTTCAGAGTGCAATCCATCTCATATGTACTACTTAATGGTATACTTTTCAAAAAGGATGTCAATGGTGTGTTGCTTAGATGCATTGATGTTGATCAAGTTGATAGGGTGCTTGAAGAGTTCCATGATGGGGAAGCTGGTAAACATTTTACATCAAGAACTACAACCCTAAAAATAATGAGGGTAGGCTATTATTGGCCTAGTTTATTCAAGGATACCCATGACTGGGTAAGAAAATGCAAGCAATGTGTCTTCTTTTCTGGAAAGGAGGGATTGGTTTCCCTTCCTTTACAACCAATCTAGGTTGAGCAACCTTTCATGAAGTGGGGCATTCATTTTATTGGAGCTATCAACCCACCTTCTAGTGCAAGTCATAAATGGGTCCTCATTTCCATTGATTATTTCACCAAGTGGAATAAGGTTGTAGCATTAAAGAAGGCTAATGAGCCTGCTGTCCTAAATTTTTATGATGATTTGGTGACAAGGTTTGGAGTGCCTGATTTAATTATTTTTGATAATGCCTTAGCTTTTATGGGCATGCAATTAAGTGAATGGGCTATCAATAATGGCATCTACTTGAGTACTTCATCAAACTACTACCCTTAGGGAAATGGTTTAGCTAAGTCAATAAATAATAATTTGATAAGGATCATTAAGAGGAACATGGAAGATAATCAAAGATCCTGGCATACCAAGTTAAAATATTCCCTATGGATAGATAGAAACACTCCCAAGAGATCCATTGGAAATTCCCCATACATGTTGGTGTATGGAAAGGAAGCAAGGTTGCCCTTATTAGTTGAATTACTAGCCCTTGAATTGGCTAATCAATTGGAGATGTTAGAGGGAGAGGATCCAATGATGGTTAGATATGTTTAGCTGATGGAGTTTGAATAAATCACAGATAAAGCAATGGAAACAATGGAGGAGCATCAAAATTAGGTCAAGAGGTCTTTTGACAAAAGGAAAACCACTAAGATCTTCAAGGAGGGGGATGTATTCCTCAAATGGGATGAATTCAAGAGTAGACCTGGAAGGAACACAAAGTTTAATGCCATGTGGACTAGCCCCTACATCATTTCTAAATGAAAACAACATAATTCCTTCCAATTATCAAAGCTGGATGGAGAGGAAGTGCCAATCCTAGTTAATGGGATTCACCTCAAATAGTTTTTTGAGGTACTTGTTTAAACTTGTGTACATATTAGTTTAGGTCTCTTGATTTCCATGAAGTGCTTTGTTTACCCTACATTCTCCTTAAGGGAATTCATGCTTTAGAGTTCATGTTTTCTTCCAAGTGCAACATGCACATGTCTTGTTTTTTTTTCCCTCAGTTGAACCCAGTTACTGCAATAATTGTTTTGACTTTGTGTCCAATGGATTTTCCAAGTCTACTAAATTTTATGATTAGCAAGCAATAATCCCAAAAATTTTCCAATAATGTTTCCATTTTCATGTGACCATTGGATGCCCCTCATTTATATCTAATGAGGGAGATCCTATATGTGCATCCTATTGAAATCCATGTTTATTTTGATGCTCTAGGGTATTTGAGGTTTTTAAATTCCTGAATTATATCAAATTAGGGTTTTTGCTTCTTCAAGTCTACGCCTTCCAAAAAAATCTCATGTGCTTAAACCCTAAACCCCTTGATTTGAGCTTATACTTATGTTATATTTCTCTATTGACTTTCTCTGGATAGTTCCAAGTCATTTAAGTTATAACTTATGCCTAGGTTGTCATGAATTTATCAGCCCCTTGATCCCGTGCTACCGTTCGAACCCATGCATCTAAATATGTTTTTTTCATCATGATATACCTTTTCCTTTGATAAAATATAAATCATTCATTCGCCTAGGCATGGCCACCTCTCAAAACAACATTTGTGCATGTGTGAGTCTCCTTCAATTAAGTTCCTAGGCCCCTGCTTTGCTTGTACCACATGTCGACTCCATGTTCCATTGCATTCACTCTTCGTATCACATTTTACATCCTTCATGTGGTGTGATTTATGGTGATGTGTGATATACTCTCAACAGGGATCAATGGTACACATCAATGTTTAAAGATCTAATAGCCATTGCATGAGGCCTTTGCATCACATCTTTAGGATTACCTCGGCAAGGGAAATTTGTGATATGTGATGGAAGGAGAGCTAGTGGATAGTGATGTTAGAAATTATAGGTGTCGAGTTATGGTTGCATCACGAGTTGAATTTTCACTAGGTAAGGCATAGGGTTGATATGCGTTGAGGACAAATCAATTGCTGTGGTGAAAGGAAGTAGATCTAATGGTCATTGCAAAGGGACTTCATATCAAATTTTAGGTTTTCACCTATGAGGTCACATATGAAATATGCGATGGGAACCAAGAGACAAACCATATTTCAGGGGAATATTCTTGTGGATAGGTGGTAGCAGCCCACTCTCCCACAGTATCATGGTGAGCCTTCAGTTTTCCCCATTAGGGATGTGGGGTGGTGACAGGTGTTTTGGTGGGACTGGGAAGTGGTTCTGAGGCTTGGATTCAAAGGAGTGATTCAATAGTCAGTGTGTGGGTAATTCACATTGATCTTGTGAATTATGTCATGCTAAGATAGAATGTGATGGTCACATAGGTTGCAATGATGTTTTCAATGGCTCAAATTTGAAGATAATGATCAGACAGCTATCACACACAACCTTTACATCACACTTGTGTTTCATGAAGGCCAAGACCATTCTACAATGTGTGATGAGAGTCGAAATGGGGTCTTGGTGAGTCCCCTCTTCATAAGGGGTGATATGCAATAAAGACAGTTCAACGGTTGAGAGAAAGTGAAGGAAATCCAATGGTCTGCATATCATTACTTCACATCATTTTTGTGAAGCAAGGGTGGGGTAGGATATTTGTGGTGTGTGATGAGAGTGGTGCTAATCTCTTAGTGGGTCCCCTCTTCATAAGGGGTGATAAGTGATAAAGAAAAATCAACGATTGAGAGAAAGTGAAGGTAATCTAATGGTATGCGCATCATTTCTTCACATCATTATTGTGAAGCATGGGTGGGGTAGGTTATTTTCATTGTGTGATGAGAGTGGAAATGAGGTCTTAGTGGGTCCCCTCTTCATAAGGGTGATGGAGTGATAGGGTGGACACGTTCTCTATGAGATAGATGGAAAAATGTGATTGCATCACGAGGTTTCTTTGTATCGTGATTTGTATACTTTGCACACAAACAAAGTTGTGCTAGGAAAAGTGGGTGCAATGTAGATCAATGGTCAAGTTTTAAAATAGATCTAATCAATGACCAAGTTCTAAATTCCTTTTAGGGACTCAATCCCAGGCCCTCATACAAAATATGACAGTTGGGTTTCAAATACCAATGGTCAATGGAGCCAATTCTTGGGAAGATGCATAAGTAATGGCTCAATGACATTCTCAACCAGCTAATAAGATTTTATTGATTATGGATCAATATTTCGCATCTTTCCAATGTTGCATTCATTGTTGGGATGATGCCATTAATCCCTAGTGTGTTGCAAAGGACAAATTCTCTTGTCGGGGTATGTTTTCCTAGATTTTGTGGGTGCTCCATATCTACATTCATGAAGTCATCATTCTGGGATGTACTTAAGGTGTTAGAGCCTTTATGGCTTGGTTTTGCTCAGTTCAGAGGGAAATTTAGATATTTGAATTTTAATAAGATTTCATCTTCATGTAAACCCTAGCTAGGTTAGGGTTATGTTTTTGAATTCAATTCTTAGTTATTCTTGCACTATAAAGGCAATATTTATTTCATTTTGAAGGGTTCTTCCCTATATTTTCTTTGGAAAAATTATGTTGATTTAGCATTTTTTGCAACTGTAAAATTGTCTTATGCCTATGTTTTAATACAATCACTTGTTTTCACCTCTTCTCTATGCTTTCATTCTGTGTAACATCTGGTAACTCTTTGTATGCATGAGTTTTCATCAAATTTATAGGTTATATGATTGTGCTAATCTACTATGAGTGTCAATTGTTGATAATCTTCATGCCTTTTAAGACCTTTCAAACCCTAGCCTCCATGTTTCCCTCATAAAATAAATAAAATAGAGATTTGTGTGAGCTTTTCTAGTGATTTTATTGATGCTTTGTGCAATCACAAGTAGGAAGAAGCACTCTAAATTTGGTGCATCACCTTTCCATTACATTTTTATACATTTTATCCTTCTCCCTTTTCCCCTGAAAGTCATTAGTTTAGAGTTTCTTGAGGTTGGGTTAGACCAATCCTATTCTGCACTTGGTTTAGGAAGGAATCCAACCTTCTCTAGAGATCTAGCCTCAATTGCAAGGGTCTCACACCTTGAGGCTATTTACATTATATCACTGGAATGATGAACTCCTTGTTTAGTAGGGTGCATTTCCAAGTGACAACATGTTGATAATGAGAATGCCTTAGGAAATAAGACTAACATTTGTAGCAGAGACAATTGTCAACCTGTAGCAATGGGCTTCTCAACCCATAGCATAAGGACTACAAATCATTGCAAAGAAGAAGTTAATTGATTGGGGTGTGACACTTTCAAATGAAGATGAAGGTGACCATTTATTGATTAGTGTGTGGATCACCTAGTAATACTCTTACCTTCCAATAAGACAACTAGGAGAAGAAGAATTATATTTTCAACAAGACAAAATTATGATAGAACTATTTTGTTGAGAAAATTTTTGTTATAAATGATTAATTTTATTAGATATAGAATTCGTGTTTGATTTCTCTACTCTTGTTTCAAGTAATTACTATTTTTTTTTAATACTTAGTCCTCTTCCTATTCTTGAGGAAGAGTTGACAGGCGTTCCTTAGTTTATTTTCAATTCATAAATAATAGGACTCCCTCATAGATCCTATATAGTTTGATCCCCTATTGAGGAGGAGATCTAGTAGCACTAGTAGCAACAATAGTATTATGAGAATAATAGAATATGTGTTATTGAAAAAAAATCTTCATTTCCTGCTAGATTTTATGTAAAAATTATGTGTTAGAATATAGTAAAATAGAATTGATTTGATACTATGATTTGATGAGTAAGTGATTGAGAAGATCTAGTGGAACCTAAAACTCAAGAAAGGGTCACTTGAGGTACTGTTGAACCACTTCAATTTAGTTTACTAGATTAGATTGCGTATTGAGAATTTAAATTCATTGATAGTTTAATTAAATGTTTTTGGTTTATGTGATTGTAAATAAATGTGTTATAGTTCATGAATTAGATTTTGTAGCTTAATGTTTTGTTTCATACTATGGAGGATTAGTTAGGTTAGGAAACTATATTATAATGGTTAGTTAGTTAGTCTTAAGCATTAGGTACCTATAATATAAGGTATTAGTTTATATTCCTCTACTTTGTTTTGTGAATTAGTAGTTTATTATGATTTTAAGCTTTTACTGTATTTGTATATGTTTATTTGTCTATACTCAATTGATGTAGGATGTCTAGAATTTGTGAATGCATGTACTTTTCTAGCACTACCTAAAGCCTTACAACTCCCTAGTTGATCATTTATTGAAACCCTCTTTTGAATGATGAACCATTTAGTTAGGGATCCATAGATCCTCTAAGTTGTGTGCATAATTGGAGTGACACTAAGTTAATGAGGCATTAGAGTTTGCTCCACTTTTTGGCTCCAGTACTAGGGATGGTGCTAAGTTTAGGATTAGTTTGTGTGTTTTAATTATTTACAAGATTTCATGGGATATTAAACATCATTTTAGTATTAGGATAAATAGGTATTTAGGAATCAACGAAAACACTATTTACTAACAATGTGCAAGAACCATTGATTAAAGAGCTAGAATAATTGCATGTGGAGGAAGAGAGACACTCTGGGAAGATTCTCCCCTTAATACATGAAGAAATTGAAGAAACTAGTGGAAAAAGAAAATAGATTAAGGGAATCAACAAAGAAGAATTATCTTTTACACCGTAGCTACACCAAACACAAAGGAGACTTCCAAAAGACATTTTAACAACATGGGTGATGTAGTAGTGGAAGATCCAACATAGTAGGTAATGTTTTAATTCCCAATAACCAACTAAGAAATGGTTGTTGCTCTAAAGAATATACCTCCTTCAGCACCACCTATTTTCTACAAACTAGTTATGGAGGATCTAGGCACCTTTCTTTTTTATTTTGATGTGTTATGCCCAAGCTATGACCACCATAGATGCTCACTGACTCAAATTATTCCTAGCTACACTAAAAGATGTTTCTTTGTGTTGGTTCATGGGGTTGGGAAGAAATGTTTTTCCCAACTAGAATATAATGAAGATAAAATTTATGGATAAATACCAGGATTACTATAGAGGAACATATAAGAAGAGTGTTGAGCAAGACAATTGAGAGGGGGGGTGAATCAGTTGTAGCAAATTTAACCTTTTTAAAACATTCACCATAACTTAGATCAATCACAAATCCTTAAATCTACTAGAATGATTAAACATTAAGTGCAAGTGTAAAAATTGAAAACCATCACATAAACACAGTAACACTAGATTTACGTGGAAAACCCAAAAAGGTAAAACCATGGTGATAATTAACTCACACTATAGAGAATATCAAAACCAATTACAAAGGATCCTACTGGAGAAAAGATAAAGTTCCAAAATGACGACTCACTATCTAGATCAGGACTCACTGTCCACCAGGATTAACCACCTGAAGGGCTCACTGCCACATAGATATAAAGAATATATAAAAGAGATATGTAACAGAGAGAAGACAATGTCAATGCAACAAATATTTCCATCACAATTTACTCAACCACTGTAGACATTCATGCATCTAGAAACTCGACATTTAGACTTTGCATTGATCTTCCACACTCACATCACACACACACATGGATTCACATCTATTTCACATCTATTTGCTCTATTTCTTTGCACTCATATCATTGTACATCTTTCACTAGTAACTCATTCTATATTTATACCATCTTCAACTTTGAAACATATCCAAAGTTGTCCATCCATCATTAAATTCAAATTAAAATGAGGGCAACCCAAACACATGCTTGATGAGGACCCAAGTAGGTCCCAACAAGCTTCATCAACTTCGAAGGTAGTGTTCAACACAAGGTCACCCAAACTGGTGTAAAACACAGAAAAATTAATCTCACACAACCCTTAGCATGATCAAATCCTTGCAAACACCAAAATTATCTTCAACTTAACTCTAGAACCGTAAGTCATAAGACTTAACCAAAAGGAAATTCAGACCAATAATATTTCTCCCAGACTTCAGCCAGAAACATAGAAAACCACAATTCACCACTAGTGAACATAACTTGCATTATACAATGAATTAAAAGCCAAAATTATAGATATAACAACTTCCAACAACCATGATCAACATATCTAAACCACCTAAACATAGAAGCAAATCTTGGAGCAACCGCTAAACACCTGCAATCTTTCTTCATTACAATTTTCTCAATATCCTTGACATATATAGTTAATAACCTACATCCATGACATGAAAGACAATAGCAACCATTTGATAATCAATTGACCAGTTGAAATCAATGAAAACACCTTCATTCTTCCAACAATCTCCCCCTTTGTCATTGATGGCAACACATGATGTGAAAAACCATCAAAGACAACATACTAGCTCTGAACACACTTCTAATGATTTTGCTTTCTATTTCTCCCCCTTAGTAGATAATCTTTTTCACATGATACTCTTCTCTTCTCATATTCTTCCTCTCCCCCTTTGACATCAATGGAAAATGAAAAGGATATTTTACATTGATTTCCCCTTTAACATTAAAAATAGAATACTCGTACAATGACAACGCATGACACTAACTGCTCCCCCTGAGAGGTAGCCACTAAAACATCAATCCTGAAGAAAGATAGATCCATGGATCCACTAGAATGATGTATATCCATATGCATATAGTTCAATAAAGGAGGTGCAATGACCCCTATCTTCTCTTGGAGATACTAAAAAGTATCTTTAGGAAGAGCCTTCATAAATATATTAGCAATCAAATCCTTCGTAGGGACATACTCAAGCTTTACTTCATTCTCCACAACCTTCTCTGAAATGTTAATTGCACTTTTGTTATTACAAAAGATAGAAATAGGATCGTCATACACAACTATGATATCTTTCCATGTTTGTTTCATCCATAGAACTTATGTACAACAAGATGCAACAACAATATACTCAACTTCAACAGTAGATAAGGAAAATGATTCTTTCTTTTTACTCAACCATGCCACCAATCTGCAACCAAGAAAGAATGCACTACCACTTGTAATTTTTCTATCATCTACACATCTAGCCCAATATGTATATGTATAAGTAGTTAGTGTAAAGTCAATATCCCTTGGATACCATAAGCCATAATTCATAGTGCCATTCCAATTCTAAATATTCTTTTAACATGTGTTTCCTTGGGATCTTCTTGAAATCTATCCACAAGACAAACAACATGCATAATATCTAGTCTAGTATTAGTCAAATACAACATTTCACCAATCATATATCTATATTTTCTCTGATCAGCCTTAGGTGAATCATCATCTCTACCTAATTTTCAACCATTCACCATAGGAGTGCATACCAGTTTGGAACCATCCATCCCAAACTTCTTCATCTCTTTCACATACTTAGACTATGAAATAAAAATTCCTTTCTCTATTTGATTAATTTGTAGCCCAAGAAAGAAATTCATCTCTCCAAACATAGACATATCAAATTATTTTTGTATTTCTTTTGTAAACATCTTACACAGTTTCATTTCCTCCAAAAATAATGTCATCAACATATACAACCACAATCAAGATTTTGTCATTTTCAATTTTAAAATATAGATTACTGTCTGTTGTACCTTTGTTAAAATCTTATTGAATCAAGTACCTATCTAGCCTTGCATACCAATCTCTAGGAGCTTGCTTCAATCCATATAAATATTTCTTCCATCTACAAACCATATCTAGTTGATCTAACAACTAAAATCCTTTTGGTTGTTCCATGCAGACATCTTCTAGCTCACCATTAAAAAATGTTGACTTGACATGCATCTGATAGAACTTGAAATATTTATGAGCAACAAATGATAAGAAAATCCTAATAGATTCCATTCTTTCCACTGGAGAAAATGTCTACTGAAAATATATGCCTTCTACTTGTGCGTAACCCTTACCCACAAGCCTTGCTTTGTTTTTGACCACTTCTCCATTCTCATTCAACTTATTTCTAAATACCCACTTTGATCCAATACTTTTCTTGTTTTCCAATCTTGGGACCAATTCCAAAGTTTTATTCTTCTCAATCTAGATAAATTCTTCTTTCATAGCTTCCATCCAATGTTCATCTTTACATGCTTCACTTACAGTCTTCGGTTCAATCTCAAAAAGTAAACCCAAATTTACCGCACCAACAACAACTCTACTTCTTGTCAATACTCCTTTTGTCTTTTCTCCAATGATATGACTTTCTGAATGATTCTTCTACACATATCTAGGTGCCTTAGGGGACACCACAAGAGCTTCATCTTCTTCTTCATTCTTCTTCTCTTGCTCATCCTTTTCTTGTTCTTCCACAACTTCTTCAATCCTTACACAATCAGGTTCATCAGATACATATCCATCAACATCAATTGAATTCTTCATTGCTTCATCAACCTTGAAATATTTACTTTCTACAATCTTCCTTAGTATTTTATTGAAACATCTGTAAGCTTTTCTTTTAGTATAATATCCAAGAAAAATACCTTCATCACTTCTTGCATCAAACTTTCCTAAATTTTATTCATCTTGTCTGATATAACATTTGCTTCCAAATACCTTGAAATACTTAACAGTAGGAATTCTTCCACACCATAGCTCATAGGGGGTCTTTGTACTATTTTCTCTTGCTTGAACTTGATTGAATAGATAAACAATAGTATGAATAGCTTCTCTCTAGTAAACTTCTGATAGACCATCCTCAATAATCATTGATCTAGCAGCCTCTTGAATTGTTTTGTTCTTTCTTTCAACAACTCCATTCTACTAAGGAGTTATCAGAGTAGATAACTATATTTTTATTCCATGCACTTCATAAAACATATTAAACTCATGGGAGGTGAATTCACCACCTTTGTCAAACCTTAAGCATTTTATCCTCAAATTTACTTCATTCTCAACCATAACTTTGAATGTATTGCACCAAATTTCTCTCTAAGAAATGTAAGCCATGCATACCTAGAATAATCATTAATCAAAAGCATAAAGTACCTTTCACCTTGTAGAATTCTCACTCTTGTAGGACCACAAAGATCTATATGAATTAAATCCAGTAGTCTAGTAGTAGATTGTTCCTTTGATCTGTAATGGTTTCTTGCTTGCTTTCCAAACTAACAATTCCTACAAATAGCATTAACAGGGTTTGTAATCCTTGGTAAATCTCTCGTGGCTTAAACTACACTAATCCTTTCCAAGTTATCAAAATTCATATGACATATTCTCTGATGCTACAACCAATTGTCATTAATTTGAGTCATAAAGCATTGTCCATCAACACCCTTAAGTTGATAGATATTTCCTTCATATTTCTTTCCTACAACAATCACTATTCCATAATCTTTCCTTATCTCACATCTTTCATCCTTAAATAAAATATTATATCCTTTAATGCACATCTGTCCAACACTCAAGATATTATGCCTTAAACCCTTAACATAGTAGACATCACCAGTATTATTCTTTCCATCAAAACTTACTGAGCCTATCCCAAAAATTGTAGCATTAGTATCATCTCCAAACATAACTAAGCCTCCATCATATTTTTCAAGTTTAAAAAACTTACTCTTATCACCATTCATGTGATGTGAACAACCATTATCAACAACACAATAATTATTTTCTTGTTTAGCATGTAGGGTAGAGATTACAATACTTCATTTTTCTCCTTCTCTAGAGGGAATTCCTTCGCCTATTTTTCAAAATTAGAAAAAGTAGGTTCATCTTTTATAGCTGAGAAAAAGCATTGATTGTCATCAAGATCTCCATAATCCGATTCCTCATCAGATATACTAGCATCCTCATTCACATAAATGCTTTGTTGATCTTCTTACCTTTATTTTCTTTCTCATATCTTTGTTTATTCTCTTAGCTCTTTCTAGAAACCTCAAAGCATAGTGTCACATTCCTCCACAACTAAAGCATTTAAAGGGTAACTTACCTTCATACTTGTCAAATACCTTCTTCATCCTTCTCACAAAGTTAGCTTCTACTTCATCAAGATTTTCTTCATTTGGATCTTTAGCTTTTGTAGCCTTAAAAGCAGTTTATGATTTGAACCCACTTCTCAAATTCAACTTTCTTATCTCATAAGATGTTAGAGTTCCCAACAACCGATATTTAGTGTAAGTCTTGTAATCTATATGTTATTCAATAGCACATACCTTTTATTTGTAAGAATCAAGGAAAGTTCTAAGAATCTTCTTTACAATCCTGGATTAATCTATTGTAGCACCAAGTCCTTGCATTCTAGCTACTACCTCATCCAATCTCTGTACATAAGCTTTAACATTCTCATCTTCAAACATATGTAGGAGCTCAAACTATGTATCCAAGTTCTGCAACTTTTCCTCTTTCACCCTTTCATCTCCTTGATGTGCCTTTTCCAAAGCATCCCCAACTTCCTTAGTAGTCTTCAAATTTTCAACTTTAATCAACTCAAAATGTACAAGACTATTCTTCAAAATATTCTTCACCTTATTTTTCACTTCATGTGCCTTGATCTCATTAGCTATACTCAGACCATTAGTAGGAGGAATGTAGGGAGTCTTGTAAGCTTTCTCCACATCATATCCACAATACTCCATATATTCTTCCATCAATATTTTCTAGATAACATAATTAGTTCCATCGAACCTTGGATAATCATGAGTAACTTTTCCAACCGTCTTAGACCTTCCTTAAGCGGTTATGCTCTTTTCCAAGAACCAGGATTTGATACCAATTTTTTAACAAGAAAACTAAGAGGGGGGGTGAATTAGTTGTGAAAAATTTAACCTTTTTAAAACATTCACCAAAACTTAGATCAATCACAAATCCTTAACTTTGCTAGAATGATTAAACATTAAGTGCAAGTGTAGAAACTAAAAACCATCACACAAACATAGTAACACTAGATTTATGTGGAAAACCCAATAAGGGAGAAACCAAAGTGAGGATTAACTCACACTATAGAGAATATTAAACTAATTACAAAGGCTCACTTCCAAAGAAAAGGCTCACTACCAAAACAAGGACCCACTGTCTGGATTATGACTCATTGTCCAAAAGGGTTAACCACCCAAAGGGTTCACTACCATAGAGATACAAAGAAGATAGAAGAGATATGTTATAGAGAGAAGATGATCTCAATACAATAGAGATTTCCACCACAATTACTCAACCACTACAGACATGCATGAATTATAGAGTACACCTTTAGCTCATTGCATCTGGAAACTTAGCATTTAGAATTTGCATTGATTTTCCACACTCACATCAATCACACACACAGATTCACATCTATATACTCTATTTCTTTGCACTTATCTCTTTGTACATATTTCACCACTAACTTATCCTATATTTATACTATCTTCCATTTTGAAACATATCCAAAGTCATCCATCCATCACTAAATTCAAATTAGTTTAGTGCCAAAACATCCTAGGGTGGAATTAGAATTAGGGTGACAAATACATGCTTGATGAGGACCCAAGTAGGTCCCAACATGCTTCATCAACTTTGAAGGTAGTGTTCAACACAAGGTCAGCCAAACTAGTGTAAAACACATGGAACAATTAAGCTCATGCAACCCTTAGCACAATCAAATCCTTCTATATGCCAAAATTATCTTCAACACAATCATAACAACTTAACTCTAGAACTGCAAGTCATAAGACTTAACCAAAATGAAATTTAGACCAACAATATTTCTCTCGAGCCTTAGCCAAAAACATAGAAAACCATAGTTCACCACTGGTGAACATAAATTGCACTATACAATGAATTAGAAGCCAAAATTCTAGATATAAAAGCTTCCAATAACCATGATCAACATATCCAAACCACACAAACATAGAAGCAAATCTCTGAGAAAAACTTAGAGCAACCACTAAACACCTGCAATCTTTCTTCATTACAATTTTCTCAATATCCTCAACATATACATTCAATAACCTACATCCATGACATTAATGAAAACAAAAACCAGTTGATAACCAATTGACCAATTGGCATCAATGGAAACACCTTCATTCTTGCAACAAAGATGGATGACATATTTCATATGTCACAAAGAGAAGATGATTTGTTGGAAGATTATGTTGAGAGGTTCCAGTTCTGCCTCAAGAAATCACATAAAAATATATTTTTTGTTGACTCCTTAAAACTAATGTTTCTAATGGGTTCCATGAAGTTTTCATGGACACTCTAAATCTTATTGGAGCATGAGACATCTCTCATCTACCTTTTATTGAGATTTGTAATTTTTTTTAGAAATTACTCCAAGTCATTCATCCATTGGAGTTCAAGGGTAGATCTTAACAATATTCTATCAAATATGAAGGATGAAATCATTAGCCACTTGGCTACCTAACTAGATACCCTCCATATTAAGAAGAAGCGGGAAAAAGTAGAGGTAGCCCTAATTGAATTTTTCTCACACTATCGCCATAAGAGAATGAATTACAAGTATACAAATCTAGCCAGTATCTCTAAAGACAAGGGAAGCCAAAGTTTCATACCTTGGAGGATGAAGAAGGTAAAGTGTTACATTTCCCAATGAAATCTATGGAAACCAAGACAAGGTATGCCTCAAGATCCCATGAAATATAATAATTCATTTCTAGGTAATAATTCAAACTTTTCAAATTGGAACCCTCAGCCCTAGACTAATGTAAAAAATCCACAATGTTCAATATCTCAAGCCTCTAATTGAACACAACAACAAGGCATATGGCCACCAAAATTTACCAAGTACCAAATTAGAATTCTTAGTGGCCAACAATGGCCATCCCAATAGAACCAAAAGCCATCACAATGGCACAAAGGTCAACAATGGAAAAACCAAAACCTAAGTTACCCTTAGCTATAATAGCTCTTGTAGCCACAAAAACTTGCCATAAATGCCAAATCTAGCCATGGTTGCACCACCACCACCAAGAGAAACTCAACCACCAAAACAACCTGTATGTATCCCCAATAATAATCCTATCCAATAGGCTTATGCTAATGAAACCATACAATACCGTACTTATGACGTTGAGGTGAGTGACGTCCAACTCAGATCAAGGAAAATACTAGTTGGGCCTCCATCTCCTCACATCACAAAGCTAATTGACAAGGAACTCTTAGAAAAAAAATCATGGATGAGTAACCCAAGGAAGCTAAACAAAATCAAATTACACCAACCAACATAAGTCCAAAACCCCCATTCCTTGAAATACTAACTATATAAAAACATCATTCTGAAGTTGAATCTAATCTATTAGGACAACCTAGATATGTTTACATAAAGATACTCCTAATATAGGTAATTAAGAAGGTTCCAATATATACCAATGTAGTGAGACATTTATGCCTTAAGAAGCCAGGTAGAAAAAAAAAGGACCCTCAGACTATGCATGTTAAAGGATAGCTTGTAGATATTATGTTAGGAAACATAGTTGTCCCTAAATATGTAGACCCTGGGAGCCTTGTTGTAGATGCCAAAATAAATGTAACTCTCATCAAGAATACCTTAGTTGAACTAGGAGGAACCATAAATGTGATGAAAAAGAAAAGCATGAAGCAACAACAACTAATGGAGCTCCAACCTACACCTATTTTGTTACAATTAGTAGATAGGTCTACAATAAAACTAGAGGGAATTATAGAAGACTTGGTTATCACATTAGATTGATGGGAATACCTTGCAGAATTTGTGTTGTTACAACCTAAAGAAAACCTTGTAGGATACCCCCTAATACTAGGAATACCTTGGTTGGCTACTAAATATGCCTTCATAAGTTGTAGGTTTGGTAACATGATTATTTCCACTAGAAATGTGACCAAAAATATAGTCCTATACCCACCTGGATAGCCGCATATAGATTTGGGTCAAACTATATGGCCTAGATGAGAATGATCAATACTCATTGTATAAATTAATGAATATTAAATGTATTCCTATGTTGGAAAAATAAGATGAAGGTAAACTACTTGCAAATATTATGCAAAACATTTATGGTAGGGACTTGCAAGAATAAGATTGTCTAACATGCTTGCAAGACCCTTTGAAAAAGAAAATCCCTACCAATGCATCTGAGTCCGTCTCTCAAATTTTCCATACATTATTTCCCCATTGTTTCAATAATGATATAGTAGGCTTTGATATTTCCTCTGATAAAACATCAGCCCTAATAGTTGAGATTACATTAGGTAGGACATTAAATTTAAACAATCAATTGATTGTTGCACAACAATCTTCACAATTAAATGTGCTACAAGAACACATAGTTGCATTTGCATTGGATTATCATGACATAAAGGAAATAAACCCTAACTTATGCATGCACATAATTTACATTAATGAATGTTAAAATCAGTGGGGCAACCTCAAAGAAGAATGAACCCAATTGTATGAGACATAGTTAAGGTAGAATTACAAAAGCTACTAGATGTAGGGTTCATATATCTAATCTATGATAGTCAGTGGGTGTATCCATTAGTAACTGTACCCAAGAAATGAGGGAAATGTGGAGTACGTGTTGATTACTAAGAGTTAAATGTATCAACTAGAAGAGACCACTTCCCCCTTTCATTCGTTGATCAAGTGTTGGTTTTATTAGCAGGAAAATAGTATTTCTCCTTCTTGGATGGGTTCAGTAGTTATAACTAGATCAAAATAGATCCAAAGGAACAATACAAGACAACCTTTGCATGTCCTTTGGGTACATATTCCTATTCTTTCTTGTCATTTGGGATATGCAATGCCCCTGCTACATTCTAAAGGGTAATATTGCTTATATTCTAAGATTCTTCTCATGATTTCATGGAAGTTTACATGTATAAATTTACAACCTATGGGAACAATTATGAGGAATTACTTGTTAACTTGGAGAAAGTACTACATAGATGTCAAGATCACCACCTATCCTTAAGTCATGAGAAATATTTCATGATGATGACTGAAGGAGTAGTCTTGGGACACTTTGTATAAAAAAAGGGGATATAATTAGACCCAAACAAGATTGAGGTAATCTCCACTTCCTATTCCTAAAAAAAATGATGTCAAAAGCTTTCTTGGTCATGCTACATACTGTAGGAGATTTATACAAGATTTTAGCAAGATTGTAACACCATTGTTTGTTCTTTTATCTAAAGATGTAAAATTTTACTAGACACCTAGTTCCTTTGAAGCCCTTAAAGCAACACTTACTAAGACTCTAGTCTTGAGAGGACCAAACTAGACCATACCTTTTCATATTCACACTGATGCATCTAATTTTGCAATAGGAGTCATCTTAGGACAAAGAGAAGGAAAATTAGAATACATTATCTACTATATTAGAAAAAATATTCAAGGTGTAGAGCTCAATTACATAGTCACTAAAAAGGAGATGTTGGGAATGGTCTATGCAATCAATAAATTCAAGCACTACATCATAGGCTACTTTGTATTCATTCATACAAACCATACAACAGTCAGGTACTTGATGAATAATCTAGTGGTTGGGGGAAGACTTGTGAGATGGTTATTTCTACTTCATGAGTTTGATATTACAATTTTAGACAAACCAAGAAAGGCTAATTTAGTAGCATACTTTCTCTCAAGAATACCACCAAAATCAAAAGAATATATTGTAGATTATCCATTTCCTGATGAACACTTATTTTCCCTCTATGCACACACCTTGGTATGTAGAAATAGCTAATTATCTAGTTGCAAGGATAAAACCACCACATCTCTTTCCAAGGGAAAATAGACATTTATTTGAGATAATTTTTCATTATTCATGGGTAATTGGGTATCTATTCTACATAGGGCTTGATAAGATAATGAGGAGGTGCATTAGGGAAGATGAAGTATATGACATTCTCAAATCATGCCATGATGAACCTTGTGGAGGATATTTTGTAGCAAAAAGAAAAACACTCAAAATCTTGAACACTAACTATTATTGGCCAAAACTTCATAAGGATATTGCCAATTATACAAGAAGGTGTGATAGGTGTCAGAGAATGGGACAACCTACTAACATAGATGAAATGCCACTTCAGACACAACTTTTCATAGCTATATTTGACAAGTGAGGGCTAGATTTTATTGATCCTATAGAACCTACATGAAACAACAAAGAATATATCTTTGATGGAGGAGCATCCATGGTGACTTGCAATCTCTTGTCAACAAAAACAGGTTGAATTTTTGAATTGTGAAATTTTGGATTTTTTGAAGTGGATTAAATTTTGGCTTGGATTACATGTTGAGGATGGCTAAATATTTATCTACAAATAAATAAAATTTTCAATTAATTTCTTGTGCATCTTTGACAAATTACCTTGTGGGGTGGAAAGCAAAAAGTAGAATAAAGCATTTAAATTCTAAATTAATTAAAAAATCAATGTGGGTGTTAGAAATGGGATAATGGATGTTTTAAAGCACAAGATCATGAGCCTAAAAAGTAGGGGTAGAGAGGTGGGAATCCAAGTCTTGGTTTCTTTTTTTTTTCTTTTTTGGGATTTTCAAATGGAGAATAAAAATGCATAGCCTATCTTTGACTAGACAGTTACTGAATGAATTACTTTATGCTTTCAAGGATTTTATGGATTTTTAATTTTCTACCACAAGGTATGGTGTACCTGGGTAAGAAAGGAAAATAATTTAATTTTAATTAAATTCCTGAGCATGTAGTGGAGTCTTTGGAAGTTGTTGAAAGCATTGATAGAAATTGGAAAAAAAAAGAATTTGAGAAGCAAGGGAGGAATACCTTTATCTGGAGGCTTTTTTTGTGATGTTATTTTGCAGGTTGGATTGAGAAAAAACAACCATGGAAGTTTCGGGTTAACGAGGATGAATATTCAAAAGTTGCAAGTATTTTCTTATGTTGGGAGAGTGAATTTTTGTTGCTAAAGCTCATATAACTAAGCATGTGATTGTATTGAATGTATTTTATTGCATGTTGTATGTCTATAAGAAGCTTCATTATTGCATATCATTCCATGGATGAATAAAAAATCTCTGTAATCAATTTTTTTTAAAGAAGAATACAATTAGTTTCCTGTGCAAACAATTTTTTTGAAGTTGTTGCAATCTTTTGTTTCCAATTTCTGTGTGTTGTGAGAGTTTTTGAAAAGGAAATTTGAGATTATTTTCCTCTTTACATTAATCTTGGTCTATACATATTACCTTACAAAGTGGGTAGAGGTCAAATATTTACAATTTGCAAGAGATGGAAATATTGCTAGGTTTCTTTATGAAGATATCTTTACAAAATATGGTGTCCTTAGGGAAATAGTGATAGATCAAGGGCCTTAATTTATATCAGATATGATTAATAAATTGGTACAAGAATATGAGATAGTACATAGTAATTCTACTCCTTACCACCCTCAAGATAATGGAAAAGTGTAGTACCCCTTTGTTTATGCTATGCTTTCTGTTGATACTTTCCCATACTGTTAGACTTTATTATTTTGTTGGCTACTTGGATCGCTGTTTTTGAGCGATGATGGATTATTGTGTGACATGATGATACTGTGTGTGATGTTTATTGTTTTCAGACATGACATGATTTAGTGTAGATGCTTAATTTCAGTTGTTATTGTTATGCACATGCTTATGATGGACTAACATGTATTGAGTCAGTTTTCTGTGAGTGTATTGGTGTGGAGAACAGAATCACATCACTCGTTTGCGAGTGCCCTGCGATATCTGTGATTTTCTTCGCACGGTGTGTCTGTTTACTGTTTTAATGCTTTATATATATATACATGTATGTACATTGTTTGTTTGGTTGCAGGCTTTGCAGGTACATGACACCGACTCCACCTGTGTAATTAGGTCTGAGCGTGTCAAGACTCAACGGATTTGTTGATTGGGAGATAGTAGTTAGGTTAATCCTAGTCTGATCTTTAACCCTAGTCTTAGTACAATTTCAGTTTTTAGTTTTGAGTCATAGGTTGTAATGCGTTTCTGTTGGTTAAATCGTTCTTGAAAAAGGTAAATTTGCTTATGTTTAATGTTGATTATTGTGTTGTATTTATTGTTATTAAAATTAATATTTAAATATAATTGAAATATATTTACTTAATTATTTAATACATTAGTTAGTTTAATTAGTTAAATCATTAATCTTTAAAAGGATTTAACTATTTAATTAAATAAATTAATTAATCAGATTAAATTATTAAGTGCATAGATTATATTATAATTAAATAAATTAAATTAGAATATGCATGTGAAATGAGTTTTAAATTTTAAATTTAATAAAATTAATTAAGTTGCATGTGTTTTGAAAGAAAATTAATTTCAAATTTTAAAATTAAATAGATTATTTGAAATTGCATGCAAAAATATTGAATGGCAAAACTTGCCGAGAAGTGGAGAAGATATTTCTCAACAACTTCTCGACAAGTGTATGAGTGCCATAATAGCAGAGGTTGTTGAAAATTTTTCACGGAGGATATTGAGGATCTGGGGAAATTGCACGGGGTTATTCTGTTGCCTCGGGGATATTTTCTGGGCACTAGAAAAATTCATTCTCTCTGTGTTAAAAATTTTGGAATTCTTAAGATTTGTTACCTCTCTGTGATTTGGGGTAGTTATTTCTTTGTGGAAGATCCCTAAGTGGGAGGATCTATTGTGTTAGTTGGAAATCTTGTTATTGGATTGGATTTTGTTGTACGGGAAAAGATTGGAGGTTACAGGCATCAAAGGCAACAAAGCTTCTTCTCATCAGCTAGCTAAGAGATACAGGTATTTTTCTTGTGGTTTTCAACTTACTGTAATAAAAACTGCCAGTAAAAGAAAATTATTTATACTGTGTGAAAATTTGATGATTTTAGAAAATTTCTAAAGAAAATCTTTGTGTTTTAGTTCTGCTGAAATTATTTTTAAAGAAAATTTCTCTGAACAGAAATAAATTCTTTTCAAATTTCTGTAGAAGGAAAAATTTATTTTGTCAGAATTGTGTATTCTGTATTTGAAAGATTTTGTAAAAATAAATAGTATCTTTTGGGAAAGATTTTTGTATTTATTCTTGGTTGAATCTGTTTTAAATTTAGGGGACTATGTAAATAGAAAGAAAACTCCCCTGTAGATAAACTTTTACAATGAATTTGCTGTGTAGAATTAAGTCTTCTCATATTCTGTAGAAAATACAGTCAGAATATATTGTCTGTATATAAAAAAAAAAATTCTTAAGATATATATATATTATATATTTGCTGTGAATTGAATTTATTATCTTAAAAAAAAAAAAATTCTTTTTATTACGAAATTGAATTCACAGGACGGATGTTATGGAAACGCAGTATTTCCGAATGGAATTTATTTATAAAATTAAATTAATTGATTTGGGAGGGTCGAAACCCTCCCCATGCGCGTGGTGGTGGCGCACCACTGGGAAGCAGCGTGCCCTTCCACAGGGAGGCCGCGCCCTTCCCTCATGAGCAGCGCCAGGGCCACGGCAGGGTATTCCTGTTAATCGTTTGTTTTGTTTTTAATTATTTAATCTATTTCCTTTTTGATAGTTTGCATTATTTGATTTCTGCGAATTGGGAAATAAAAGAAATATGAGATTCAAATTATTTATATATAATGTTTATTTTTGTTATATATATATATATATATATATATATATATGGTTATATTTGTATTTTTAGAGTATGATTATATTTATTTATGTATTGGATTACAATATAAGAGTTTGTGAAAATAATTATATTAAAAAATAATAATAATAATATTAAATTTGTTATTTTTTTTAAAAACAATATAATAGAATATGACTCACAATGAATTTGTGAAAATTAGAAAGGTTGTATAAAAGAAGTATTTGTCTTATGGAGTTAATATGTAAGTATGATGATTTTAAATGAATGTATATGGATCTAGTATATCCAAAGTATAGTTGTGTACTTCCAATTGATTTAAATTGTTTAAATTTTGTTTTTCCTTGAAAATGGGCAAAATGGGAAAATTAAGTCTTCCAGATCAACTGGGTTAAAAAGGGTGTTATTGTTTTCAAATTACTTCTTATTGACCTGGGTTTGTGCAAGAATTAAAATAAAAATGGTGTATTATACTGTTATGATTTGTTTATTATCGTGAGATGTAATTGTGCATATGGTAAACCCTAGTCATGAAAACCTAGTATCCTTGTTATGTTTAGGGGAGTGGCTAGTCGTAAGGGCCGACACACAAAGTGGTGTCAGGGTAACTTACGATTGGTTAAGTAAGTGAAAACTAAAGTACACAGTAGATAGATTTAAAACATTTAACAAGTTATGTATGCCTCTCTTATGACTCTTGAGCTTCTACAGTCATGAGTATAAGACGAGAAGGCCTAGAATGGAAAAATCGGTGTCTCGTTTCCTTAAGAGGCATTCGATTCTGCAAATACATGCAATAGGGGCTAGGTTTCGTAAGAGGTTACTAGGGTAACCCAAGGATTGGGGGCCGGGACCTAGGAAGAAACACTAGGGTAACCATTGCATCGTTGTGATGACACTCCACCTAGAATAACTGATAAACCTTGTGTTTGAGTATCAAATCAATTGTCAAATCTGGAAGCAATGTAACCAATAGTGTGTATGTACTAGTGTCTAGGGTTAGTAGATTTGGTCTAGGTAGCCTTATTACTATCTCCTAGCATGGGGGGTGGACCTACGGGTACCACATGGTTGGGTGGAACGTGCACCTTACTCCGTTGGGTCCCCAGTATGTTCGTTGCATTGAGCGCTTCATGGATGGAGAGCTCGCACATGGATTCCTTCTATTTCTTTACCATTGTATATTGTAAGACTTGAAATGTAAAAACATCCCTCAAATGTATGAGAGGAGATCATTTGTAAAATTGTATCTGTTATTGAACTATCTCATCAGTTAGATGAGCAATGTAATATCTTATCAATGCAATGTATGGAAAAATATTTGTACTTTAATATGTCTTGAATGGAAATTTAAATTATATGCAATGTTTGATTTATGTTATGATTTTAAATTGGGAGCAATGCGAAGTACATAAGTCGCTTATGGAAAACTTAAAGTAGTGTAACGTCGATTAACCTAAGAATGTATGCAACTAATTAACGTAATATTAATACTTAAAAAAAATTATTACACTTTTATATCCCTTTTTGCAACATTCTTAGGTTATTTAGACGGGGCATTACAGATTGGTATCAGAGCCAAGGTTACAAACACTGGACAGTCTGGGTAATCTAGAGCCCATTAGGTTGACCTAGTACGTAGTGTCGCAACTGATAACCTTGGTTGAACAGTATCTAAGACTCGTAAATTGTCTTGTGTAGGAATATGCCTAGGCGAGGAGGAAGAGGTCGTGGTAGAGGTAGAGGTGGAGGCCGTGGGCCAATCCCTCAGGTTACTCCCCCTCCTAGCCCTCACCATAGTGACCAAGCAGATCAGATGGGTCAGAGGAATGAGGGACAGAATCCCGAATAGTCAGCAATAGAGGGTTCTCAGATACGTCCACTTTTAGAGGAGGTCCTAGCTCGTCTTGGGCCTAGACAGGTAGATGAGCAGGAGGTTGTGAGAGAGAGGGATAGATCCCCTAGGAGAGTAGATGACATAGCACATCAGGATTCTATTATTGCTGGCCACATGAGGGATTTACTGAGAGCACGTCCTCCTACCTTTGATGGTTCAGGAGGAGGATTAGAGGCTGAGACCTGGCTACTTGATTTGGGTAGATGCTTTGCCATGCACCCTTACGGTAGCAATACCCGTGCCAGATGCGCTATTATGCACTTGAGAGGATTCGCCTCTACATGGTGGCGCCTTGAGGAGCAGAAGCTCCACATAGATATTGGTTCTGTGTCTTGGGAGATGTTTCTCGAGAGGTTTAGAGCTCGGTTCCTTTCGGAACACTGGAGGCAGCGTAGGGCTGATGAGTTCCATGATCTATGCCAGTTAGCTCTTTTTGTAGAGCAATACGAACGTAGGTTCTATGAACTCAAGCAGTATGCTGGTATTGGCGATGATGAGCCTATGCTAGTGCAGCATTTCATTAGGGGCTTGAACGCCCGTATCAGTGGTGGTGTCTGAGTCTTTGACCCAAAGACTATGGAAGTTGCAGTGGAGAAGGCTCGCATAGTTGAGGAGAACCTTATTATGGCTTTAGGTGGGCATACAGGAGTGCAGATTGGGAGTGCTCCTGCAGCAGATTTTAGTCCACGGGGTGGACAGGCACAGACAGGTGGTTCTTCCAAGAACCAACAGACACCCACAAAGGGTGGGCAGCAACAAAAAACACCTTAGAAGAACAATAACCCTCAACCACAACAACAAAATAGTCCTCAGTCAGGAAAGGGTTGTAACTGGTGGCGCAACAAGCGCAATAGGCAGGATCAGCCTGCACAGAGTGCACAGTCTACCATCAGTAGGGGTAGTTTTTAGACGTCCAATGCACCTTCGGGTGGCAGAGGATTTGGTAGAGGCACAGGTATAGGTTGTTATTCTTGTGGACAGCATGGGAACATAGCTAGGCAGTGTCCGATGAGAGGTTCTACTGGTTATGGGCCTCGACCTATAGTTTCAGAGCCTACGGTGGGCGATGCAGGACGTGCACATACAGTATATGCAGCGGTTAATGACCGCCAAGCCGATCACCAGAATACGGTGGTCGAATCTTCAGGTAAGTTAAATGGTGTTAATGTATCTATACTTTTTGATTCTGGAGCCACTGACTCCTTTATTTCACCGTCCATTGTTGACCGTTGTGGTCTTGTGGCAGTTAAACAAGGTGGTAAATGGCAAGTTGAATTCGCCTCAGGGGTGAAAGTAGCAGTAGATAACTTAGTACATAACTGTGAATTTAAAATAGGTACGTTAACTACCTTAGTAGATTTATATGTTACTCCCTTAGGTTTGTATGATATAGTACTAGGTATGGATTGGCTAGCATCTCATCATGCTGTAATTGACTGTCGACTTAAGACAGTTAGTTGCATTGATGATATAGGTGCGAAAGTAGAAATCGTAGGTATTCAAAGACCTATCTCTTTGCGGATAATATCTGCTATGCAATTAAAGAGATGTCTTTGTCAGGGATGTCAACTGTTTGCAACAACAGTTACCAATTTAGATGAGGGTGAGAGTCGAGAGGTATCTCTTGATGATCATCCTATTCTTAGGGAATTTGCAGATGTGTTTCCCGATGACATTCCTGGAATGCCACCGAAGAGGGATATCAACTTTAGAGTTGACTTAGTTCCTGGAGCTGAGCCTATTTCTAGAGCTCCTTATAGAATGACGACTCAGGAGTTAGAGGAACTTCGTATCCAATTAGAGGAACTTTTAGAAAAGGGTTTCATTCGTCCAAGTGTATCCCCTTGGGGAGCACCTGTCATCTTCGTAAAGAAGAAGGACGGATCTCTTAGGCTTTGCATTGACTATCGTCAATTGAACAAGGTTACGATTAAGAATCGTTATCCTTTGCCTAGAATCGATGATCTGTTTAATCAGATTAAGGGAGCTAATGTGTTCTCTAAAATCGATTTGAAATCCGGTTATCATCAATTGCGTATAGCTGAAGCAGATATCCATAAAACTGCTTTTCGAACTCGTTATGGGCATTACGAATTCACAGTAGTACCCTTTGGGTTAACGAATGCACCATCAGTATTCATGAGTTTAATGAATGGTGTATTTCGTACATACCTTGATCGCTTTGTCCTAGTATTTCTCGATGACATTTTAGTCTATTCGAGGAACATGAAGGAACATGAAGAACATTTGAGACAAGTGTTGCAATGTTTACGAGAAAACCAATTGTATGCAAACCTGAAGAAGTGTGACTTCTTTCAATCTGAAATTAAATACCTTGGACATGTGATATCTGGAAAAGGTATTGCTGTGGATCCTTCAAAGATCCAAGCCATAGTTGATTGGCCCGCACCTACTAATGTAGGTGAAGTTCGTAGTTTTATGAGGTTAGCTGGCTATTATAGATGTTTTGTAGAGGGATTTTCTAGGATCGGTCATCCTATTACTTCTCTTCAGAGGAAAGGGAAGAAGTTTGTTTGGACGAAACAGTGTCAGTTAGCTTTTCAGACTCTTAAAGAAAAGTTAACTAATGCGCCTATACTTATTGTTCCTGATCCTACTAAGGATTTCGTAGTTTGTGCGGATGCATCTTTAGAGGGTTTGGGAGCAGTCTTGATGCAAGATGGGCGTGTGGTTGCCTATGAGTCTCGTAAACTCAAGGACCATGAATTAAACTATCCTACTCATGACCTAGAACTAGCTGCGGTAGTGCATGCATTAGTTCGTTGGAGACATTTTCTATTAGGTCATCGCTTTGAACTTCATACCGATCACCGTAGTTTGCAATATATTTTCACGCAACCTAACTTGAATGCTAGGAAAAGACGGTGGATGGAGTTCTTGTGTGAGTACGATTTTGAAGTAAAGTATGTTCAAGGCAAAGAGAACGTAGTGGCTAACGCTCTTAGCCGACGTCGACATGAGATCTCTGCTACTACTCTTGAAGTAGATTTAAGAGGTCAAATAGTAGCTGCACTCTCTACTGATAGATTATATCAGGAAGTGAAGTCAGAGATTGAGTCGGGTAGATCTTTAGAAGGTTGATTTGAAGGTTATGTCCTAGAAACGGATGGTATATTATGACATAATGGTCACATTTATGTACCTCATGTAGAGAGTCTTCGTACATTAATCATGACTGAAGCTCATAGAGCTCCGTATTCAGCTCATCCAGGTGTCAAGAAAATGCATGCCGATCTTAGGAAATTGTATTTCTGGCCTGGTATGAAGCGTGATATTGCTGATTATGTATCGCGATGTCTTGAATGCCAGCGAGTTAAAGCTGAGCATCATCATCCTGCTGGATTATTGCAGCCACATCTCATTCCCGAATGGAAATGGGATATTATATCCATCGATTTTATTGTTGGGTTACCTACGTCATCACGTCGACATGATGCCATTATGGTAACTGTTGACCGTTTGACTAAAGTAGCTCACTTTTCACCTGTACGTTCATCTTATAACGCTTCATCGGTAGCTAGGATATTCATGGAGGACATTGTTAGGTTACATGGGATTCCTCGTAGGCTCATATCGGATAGAGATCCTGTATTCACTTCAGCCTTATGGACTTCTTTGCAACGTGCATTAGGTACACAGTTGAACTTTAGTTCAGCCTATCATCCTCAAACCGATGGTCAAACTGAAAGAGTTAACCAAATATTAGAGGATATGCTTAGAATGTACGTAATGGACCAACAATCATGTTGGGAGGAATACTTGTACTTAGTAGAATTTTCTTATAACAACGGATATCAGAGTTCCATAGGTATGCCACCATATCAAGCATTATACGGTCGTCCTTGTCGAACTCCACTTAGTTGGGATCGATTAGAGGATAGAGTGTTGCTAGGACCTGAGATGCTTCGAGACATGGAGCAACAGGTTGACCGTATTAGAGAGCATTTGATTGCAGCTCAGGATAGGCAAAAGAAATATGCTGATGCGCATAGGATTGATCGACAGTTTACTGTTGGTGATAGAGTGTTTCTTCGAGTGCGACCACGAAAGAGTCCAATCCGTTATGGAAAAGGCTCTAAGCTTGCACCTCGTTTCGTAGGACCATTCGAGATCTTAGAGAGAATTGGTCATGTGGCATATCGACTCGCCTTACCACCCAGTTTGTCTCGTATTCATGATGTTTTTCATGTGTCAGTACTTAGACCACATCATCCCGACATATCTCATGTACTTGATTGGAATGCGTTACAGGTAGAGGACATGCAGCTAGCTTTGGAGCCCGTGGCCATTCTTCAGCACCGGACGCTCGGTCTTAGGGGTCGAGACGTTGATCAGGTGAGGGTCCAATGGGATCCTAGCCATGAGGCTTCGGCTACCTGGGAGAATGCGACACGCATGAGGGAACTTTATCCCTATCTGTTCGCAGGCTTTCAGGAGCAAGCCTGATCCTAGGGGGGGAGGATGTAGTACCCCTCTGTTTATGCTATGCTTTTTGTTGATACTTTCCCATACGGTTAGACTTTGTTATTTTGTTGGATACTTGGATCGCTGTTTTTGAGCGATGATGGATTATTGTGTGACATGATGATACTGTGTGTGATGTTTATTGTTTTCAGACATGACATGATTTAGCGTAGATGCTTAATTTCAGTTGTTATTGTTATGCACATGCTTATGATGGACTAACATGTATTGAGTCAGTTTTCTGTGAGTGTATTGGTGTGGAGAACAGAATCACATCACTCGTTTGCGAGTGCCCTGCGATATCTGTGATTTTCTTCGCACGGTGTGTCTGTTTACTGTTTTAATGCTTTATATATATATACATGTATGTACATTGTTTGTTTGGTTGCAGGATTTGCAGGTACATGACACCGACTCCACCTGTGTAATCAGGTCTGAGCGTGTCAAGACTCAACGGATTTGTTGATTGGGAGATAGTAGTTAGGTTAATCCTAGTCCGGTCTTTAACCCTAGTCTTAGTACAATTTCAGTTTTTAGTTTTGAGTCATAGGTTGTAATGCATTTCTGTTGGTTAAATCGTTCTTGAAAAAGGTAAATTTGCTTATGTTTAATGTTGATTATTGTGTTGTATTTATTGTTATTAAAATTAATATTTAAATATAATTGAAATATATTTACTTAATTATTTAATACATTAGTTAGTTTAATTAGTTAAATCGTTAATCTTTAAAAGGATTTAACTATTTAATTAAATAAATTAATTAATCAGATTAAATTATTAAGTGCATAGATTATATTATAATTAAATAAATTAAATTAGAATATGCATGTGAAATGAGATTTAAATTTTAAATTTAATAAAATTAATTAAGTTGCATGTGTTTTGAAAGAAAATTAATTTCAAATTTTAAAATTAAATAGATAATTTGAAATTGCATGCAAAAATATTGAATGGCAAAACTTGCCGAGAAGTGGAGAAGATATTTCTCAACAACTTCTCGACAAGTGTATGAGTGCCATAATAGCAGAGGTTGTTGAAAATTTTTCACGGAGGATATTGAGGATCTGGGGAAATTGCACGGGGTTATTCTGTTGCCTCGGGGATATTTTCTGGGCACTAGAAAAATTCATTCTCTCTGTGTTAAAAATTTTGGAATTCTTAAGATTTGTTACCTCTCTGTGATTTGGGGTAGTTATTTCTTTGTGGAAGATCCCTAAGTGGGAGGATCTATTGTGTTAGTTGGAAATCTTGTTATTGGATTGGATTTTGCTGTACGGGAAAGGATTGGAGGTTACAGGCATCAAAGACAACAAAGCTTCTTCTCATCAGCTAGCTAAGAGATACAGGTATTTTTCTTGTGGTTTTCAACTTACTGTAATAAAAACTGCCGGTAAAAGAAAATTATTTATACTGTGTGAAAATTTGATGATTTTAGAAAATTTCTAAAGAAAATCTTTGTGTTTTAGTTCTGCTGAAATTATTTTTAAAGAAAATTTCTCTGAACATAAATAAATTCTTTTCAAATTTCTGTAGAAGGAAAAATTTATTTTGTCAGAATTGTGTATTCTGTATTTGAAAGATTTTGTAAAAATAAATAGTATCTTTTGGGAAAGATTTTTGTATTTATTCTTGGTTGAATCTGTTTTAAATTTAGGGGATTATGTAAATAGAAAGAAAACTCCCCTGTAGATAAACTATTACAATGAATTTGCTATGTAGAATTAAGTCTTCTCATATTCTATAGAAAATACAGTCAGAATATATTGTCTGTATATAAAAAAAAAAATCTTAAGATATATATAGATTATATATTTGCTGTGAATTGAATTTATTATCTTAAAAAAAAAAAAATTCTTTTTATTACGAAATTGAATTCGCAGGACGGATGTTATGGAAACGCAGTATTTCCGAATGGAATTTATTTATATAAAAAAATAAATTAAATTGATTTGGGGGAGGGTCGAAACCCTCCCCATACACGCTGGTGGTGGGCGCATCCCACCAAAGCTGCGCACAGCAGCTAGGCTGCTGGGCGCAGCCCTGGGAAGGTTGCGCCCTTCCCACAGGGAGGCCGCGCCCTTCCCTCATGAGCAGCGCCAGGGCCACGGCAGGGTATTCCTGTTAATCGTTTGTTTTGTTTTTAATTATTTAATCTATTTCCTTTTTGATAGTTTGCATTATTTGATTTCTGCGAATTGGGAAATAAAAGAAATATGAGATTCAAATTATTTATATATAATGTTTATTTTTGTTATTATATATATATATATATATATATATATGGTTATATTTGTATTTTTAGAGTATGATTATATTTATTTATGTATTGGATTACAATATAAGAGTTTGTGAAAATAATTATATTAAAAAATAATAATAATAATATTAAATTTGTTATTTTTTTTAAAAACAATATAATAGAATATGACTCACAATGAATTTGTGAAAATTAGAAAGGTTGTATAAAAGAAGTATTTGTCTTATGGAGTTAATATGTAAGTATGATGATTTTAAATGAATGTATATGGATCTAGTATATCCAAAGTATAGTTGTGTACTTCCAATTGATTTAAATTGTTTAAATTTTGTTTTTCCTTGAAAATGGGCAAAATGGGAAAATTAAGTCTTCCAGATCAACTGGGTTAAAAAGGGTGTTATTGTTTTCAAATTACTTCTTATTGACCTGGGTTTGTGCAAGAATTAAAATAAAAATGGTGTATTATACTGTTATGATTTGTTTATTATCGTGAGATGTAATTGTGCATATGGTAAACCCTAGTCATGAAAACCTAGTATCCTTGTTATGTTTAGGGGAGTGGCTAGTCGTAAGGGCCGACACACAAAGTGGTGTAAGGGTAACTTACGATTAGTTAAGTAAGTAAGTGAAAACTAAAGTACACAGTAGATAGATTTAAAACATTTAACAAGTTATGTATGCCTCTCTTATGACTCTTGAGCTTCTACAGTCATGAGTATAAGACAAGAAGGCCTGGAATGGAAAAATCGGTGTCTCGTTTCCTTAAGAGGCATTCAATTCCGCAAATGCATGCAATAGGGGCCGGGTTTCGTAAGCGGTTACTAGGGTAACCCAAGGATTGGGGGCCGGGACCTAGGAAGAAACACCAGGGTAACCATTGCATCGTTGTGATGACACTCCACCTAGAATAACTGATAAACCTTGTGTTTGAGTATCAAATCAATTGTCAAATCTGGAAGCAATGTAACCAATAGTGTGTATGTACTAGTGTCTAGGGTTAGTAGATTTGGTCTAGGTAGCCTTATTACTATCTCCTAGCACGGGGGGTGGACCTACGGGTACCACATGGTTGGGTGGAACGTGCACCTTACTCCGTTGGGTCCCCAGTATGTTCGTTGCATTGAGCGCTTCATGGATGGAGAGCTCACACATGGATTCCTTCTATTTCTTTACCATTGTATATTGTAAGACTTGAAATGTAAAAACATCCCTCAAATGTATGAGAGGAGATCATTTGTAAAATTGTATCTGTTATTGAACTATCTCATCAGTTAGATGAGCAATGTAATATCTTATCAATGCAATGTATGGAAAAATATTTGTACTTTAATATGTCTTGAATGGAAATTTAAATTATATGCAATGTTTGATTTATGTTATGAATTTAAATTGGGAGCAATGCGAAGTACATAAGTCGCTTATGGAAAACTTAAAGTAGTGTAACGTCGATTAACCTAAGAATGTATGCAACTAATTAACGTAATATTAATACTTAAAAAAAAATTATTACACTTTTATATCCTTTTTGCAACATTCTTAGGTTATTTAGACGGGGCATTACAAAAAGTGGAGGTTACTAATAGAGAAATAAAGAACATTCTTACAAAAATAGTGCAACTCCACAAAAAGAATTGGGTAGCAAGGTTACCTAAAGTAGTTTGGGCTTACAAGACAAATTAGGAAACAAAAAAAATCTTCACACCATATGAATTGGTTTATGGAAATAAGGATGTCTTTCTAATTGAGTTTGAGTAGAAGACTCTTAGAGAAAAAATACAATTTGGGATGGATATATCAATAGCATAGAAGGAGTGACTACACAATTTCAATGCTATAGATGAGATATGCATGGAAGCCATTCACCACACTGATATTGTATAGAAACAAAGGATGTGGTGGCATAATTATTTTATCGAGACAAAACAATTTAACATTGGTGACTAGGCTCTACTTTAAGATTAAAGATACAAATACCATAAAGGGAAGTTGCATACATGTTGGTTAGGTCCATATGAAATTTAGAAATTTTTTCCCAATGGAGCAATTAAATTGTATCATACTTAAATTTGAAAAGATAAATGATTTAAACTATAAACCCCAAATCAAAATTTGAGAATAACATCAATGGAGCATTTCTTAAATGAAAAAACATGTAAAATGAAACTAAAGTATGAAAACTAAAAAAACCATGAGCATTCAAAAGAAATCAAACTCCATTGTTATCCTATCTACAAGATCTTGTCTTTGCTCTCATATTTTTGTAGCAAAAAGCACAAGAGGCTATGCAGAATGGATTTGATCAAAATGAGATTGGAGTTGTGTTTGAAAAGTGAGGAGGAAGCGAGTTTATATAGATGTCCTCATGGGTGAATCCACATTTCGGGAAGAATGTGGGATAAAAAAATGAGATGGAGAAATGATAATTATCCCATTTGAATTAAATGTAATTTGTGATATGTTGAAGATTAAGGATAATGGATTTATTAAATGATATGCATAGGAGAAGGATAAATGATTATTTAAATTGTTTAATGAAATTGGTTTATGAAATGGACAAATTCTCATGCAAATGTATTTATGAAATGCATTTATGATTATGAAAATATGATTATGTATCAATGTAATGATTATGTATAAAATGTGTAATAGATGTATTTAAATGATTATGGATTAATGATTAATGAAATGGATGAGTTAATGATTATGAAAATGGTTAAATGATTTATGAAAATGGATAAAGATGATTATGAGGACATTTTTATGCATCTACATTTTCCCCCTCTTTTAGACAATGCAGCCTATCGCATTGTTTCAAAGAAAAAGATTGAATAACTGATACATGCCCCAGGGATATCCTGGTAAGGATGATAATAACGATGATATTCCCCCTCAAGAGATTGATTGAACAAACTGTGACAAGATTAATCTCTTGATAGATCACGAGGAGAAGATTTGATAATTGATATTGCACGAGTGATTAAGCAGAGATGTACATTTGATGAAAATGCATAGTTGATGGACGTAACTAAACAATTGATGGAAATGATCAATATAGCTGGGTTGATGAGCTGATTAAGTTGATTTGAGATTAATGCTAGTGCAAAACAATGATTTATTAATAGAGTGATTAGGGAGCATATTGAGTGATTTGATATTTGGATTAAAAGACAAGCATCGGTTATATAAAATGATTAATTACCCTTTGAGATAAGGAGCATGAAGAAAATGAAATAATGAAGGAAATGGATGATGGAAGAAATGATAGATTAAAAAGAGATATGTAGGAAATGAAGGTGATGAAGCTTCTTGTACTTTATAAAGTGCTTTATCATCATAGAGCTTATTATGTCACAAATTAGTATAAGCGTCTAGATAACATGAATGTCTAGATGACCTAAATATTGTTTGCATTTTTATTTAGTAGTGAAGTATAAGAATCTAGGTATAAGGACCTTAGATGACCTGAATACTTATTGCATGGAAGACACTATCAAACAAGGAATTCCCTCATCCACAATAGACTCATAGGTCTTAGATGATTTTAGATGCCCATGTCCTAAGACGAGTCATCTTGTGAATGAGAAACAATCCACAAACAAGAAAAAAGTGAACATACCCCATCCTCACCTCTCTAGTCCAAGACATCCTCGAGGAGTTAAAAGACATGCCACCAAAGATAAAATCATAAATCAATCAAAGATCAACAAAAAAACATGCATCATGCTTCAATGTAGAATTGATTCTTGTCACAGTTTATGCGTTTTGGTTGGATTTGAAAGATGGATTCATAGGTATGTTGTAATGTTTGCTTGATTATCAATCATGGTTTATGATTTTTCTGGATTTTTGTTAGGACATTTTATGATTTTTTAATAGATTTTTTTAGGACGTTTTATGATTTTTATGGATTTTTTTAGGACATTTTATGATTTTTTTATCAATTTTTTTAGGACATTTTTTTATTTTAATAGATTTCTTTTTAGGACTTTAAAGAGGGAATGAAATGAAATGTGATATATGCTTGGTTGAAGAAACTAGATGCCCCACACTAGAGGTAGTGTAACCATGGATAAATAATAGATCAAAATGGAAGATTGACTGCAAAACATGACACACAAGCAACATATCTTTTTTTGAAAGATGATAATGGTTGGTTGATTAGATGCCAAGAATGATCGATTCCATAGTGCATGATGATGGTAAGTACTTAGGATCACTGATTCCTCTAAGTATGATAACATTGATGATTGTTGACGATTGATTGACAAAAGATATGAGGATTGGATAATGTTTTATAGCTAGGCTCAGGTATGATTTGCATGATAAGGTTTGAGGTTGAAAATGGACATGATGGCCCACCCTGGGGTAGTGTAATCATGGACAAATGATAAGGATGTGAACTATGATGGAATGGTATTGCATAAGGATATGAAAGGAAATCCAAAGCATGCATTTTTAATTTTTCCCCTAATCTCATCAAGAACAAAGGAAGGAAATGGGACATGGATTTTGATAAGCTGGGAGATATAGAATGGAAAAATGCAAGGATAAGGATAATAAATAGGATGATAAAGATCAACTAGATAAGATATGGACACAATGCCTAAGTATTTTTCCCCTATTCCTCATCAAGACCAAGGAAGGGAAGAAAGGATGTATTTAAATAGAATGATGGGATATGGATAAGGTGAATGATATGGTATGGAAGATATGGATAAAAATATATAGGATAAGATATGTATGATGGAGGATATGGTATGGAAGGTTTGGATAAAGTGTATAGGATAAGATATATGATGTTCAAGAAGATCCTTAGCCTTGTCAAGATCGAAGGTGGAAATGCGAGGAAAGAATGTAAAGAGGATAATGACTATGAATGATAAGATAGACAAAACTTGCCCCCAAGTGTAAAGTGTAAGAGGAATATGGAAGATAGGATATGGATAGGGATAAATGAATATGGAATATAATATGTGCATAATAGGGAGATGGAGGAAGGACTCAAGAATCAAGTTTCACGGCTAATATTCCTTGAATATGTGCTCTAATAAAACATGGCAATGAGGATTAGACTTATAAATGTTGATAGAATAATGGCATGATGGAAGAAGCTAAGGACCTATGCAAAGGTTTGGATTAAAGGAGGATAATGGGGGATGGATGTTGGATAATGGATAGGAGGTTGGAAGGCTTGTTGATGGATAGATGGAAAGGATGGCAAGATCAACATTGGCACACACCTTGAAGGGTGGTGGAGTGATGGATGAAAAATGGATTTGGAAGGTGATAGGTTTTTAGATGGATGATTGGAGGAAGCTTTTGGATTAGAAAATTTGGATTCCAATTTAGATTTTATTGCTTCTATGAGAATTTTAGGAATCCACATAGCTTTTGACTTTGATTTTTGCTTTGTGGGCCTTTGTGACCTTTGAGATTTTTCTTTTTGATTTATTGACCTTTGTGGCCTTTGAAATTTTTCTTTTTGATTTATGGGCTTTTGTGGATTTTGAATTTTTTTCTTTTGACTTTGGATCATATTTTATTTTATTTTTGCATGTCTCTTTGAGGAGACATGTTGATCCTTTGATATATGTGGATTTTGATATGGAAGCTTTTGATATTTGGCACCCAAATTGATTCAAGAGCAATGGGATAGTTGGATGGAGATGAATGATATGGAGGTATTATGGATGGGTTAATGTAGGTAGAATTCTAAGAGGGCATCAAGGATGTGTGGCTTTGTTGCCCTTGATGAATAAGAGATGGAGGGATGTAGGGCCCCAATATGGATGGAAGGGTTGATGAACTAGGTTTTGGATGATAAGGAGCAAGGATAGATGGAAGGCTTGATGGACTCGGATAAGGACCTAGGATATATGGAAGGTTTGATGGACTAGGATAAGAACCTAGGATAGATGGAAGGTTTGATGGACTAGGACAATTAGGTTTATTTTAATAGAATGTGGACTTATAATGGGTACCAATGTCTTGAGTGTGAGGTGAATAACCAAGGCCATGATAATATGGATTTTCTTGGATATAAAGGGGTTCTAGGATACCTTATTCATGAATTCCTAATCCTTTTGCTTTAGAGTTCTTACTTTGACATATTCATTTTCCAATGAGATATGTATTATTTATGAAACATGATGCAAGTCCATCATGAGGTGGATGTGATATGGAAGGAATAAAAAGATCTTGGAGTAAACCATCTTGGATAAAAGTGAGGGAACCCATTTGATAGGTAAGTGGTCTCATGGATAGCTTGAATAGGGATGCTAGACTCTTGTGGAGGATTGTGATCATCAGGGGAATTAAGATGGGTGATAGGATCTTGATGAGGTGTAGGAGATGGAGTACCTTGATTTATTAGGTATGGAACCATCATGAAGTGGTATGAAAGGAATATATTGATCATGAGAAAGATGAACATCATCATGGAATGAAAGGGTATCCTTGAATAGAGGTATATCTTGATTTTGATGAGGAAGGGAATCCTGAGATTTTGTAGAAAGCATATATTGATCATGAGATGGTAGGACATAATTGGATATGATGGAAGAAATATCATGCTCTTGGGATGCAATGGAATCATGAGATAGTATGGATTCATTAGATGGGGTGGAAGGAGGACTTGGAAGGATAATTTTCTCTTGAGATGGAAGGGGATCATCTTGGATGAAACAAAAAGAGATAAGGGGATCATCATGAGGTTCTTGAGAGATGGGTTCATGGTCAAATATTAGAGGGGATTAGAGATTTTTGGTATCATTGGATGGAGTGGAAAGAATGATTTGATTATGATGTGTAGGGGAGTCTATGATAGCATGCTTTGGACTAAGAGATTGACATGAATCATTAGATGTAGATGGTATGATGGGAGAGGATGGTTGGATAGATTCGTTAACTTGGGTGAAAGAATCGTGAGGTTTATTTTGACTTATGGGGGATGAAGATAGATGCATGACATGGTAGGATTGCACAATATTATTTGTGTTTGAGGACTTAGATTTGGGTTTCTCATTTAACCTTTACAAAAATTCAAAAACATTGAACTTGGATGATGTTGTTTTTGGTGGTGATAAAAGCTTTACATGAGATGTTTATGAAGGATAACGGTTAGACATGTTCAGTTGATGGTTTTGGGAATGTTTTGAGATGTTTAGGGATGGGTAGAGATGATTAGTGAATTTTTGGGAAGGTTATGGATGGTTATTATGATGGATGAAGCATGAGACAAAAAGGTTATGATAGGTAATGATGTTTGAGTGTGATTGAAATTTTTTGTGACAAGAATACAGTTCAAACATGAAAGCACAATATCTGAATGTTTTGACTTGAGTCAAAGACAAGTACAACCTATGGCTGGCTAGGACAATATTTGTTGGGTTCCCACTTGGATTTCTCCAGCCGTGCCTATTCAGAGTGAATAGCTTAGGAGTTTGGTGGCACTCACTCCCCTCCTCAACACTCACTTCTTGGGTGCACAAAACTATGAATTCCCCAAATAGGAATTTGATATCTCTACTTTGAACCAAAAAAGTGTGGGATGACTTTAGAGGTTCGACCTCCTGTGCCAACAAATAGAAGGATTTTGGCTTTCTACACAAAGGTTTCTAGTAAGGGAATTCAGTTTAGGGGATACTATGATAAACTCCCTTAAGAGGTCTCCCAACCCTTAGAACAAGGGATTTTTGCATCATAAAGATACTAGGGGAGAGCTATCATGTACCACTTCTAGTTGATCACAATTTTCATCACAACCACACATTTATATAGTGGTTCAGAAGAACTTGGATTTAGCCCATTACCACTTGGGTCATTCCCACCTTTCAAAGCAGGGTGGTAGGCCCTCTAAGGGGTAAACACATAAATAGATGGATCTGGATTTTGATCACTGAGTTTGCACAAGGTGAGAGCATACACCTACCATCTTACAAGCATGAAAAATAGTGGTTTATTAACCCCCTAGTTAAATCTATGTGAAAAAAGGCAGTTTTTCTTTTTAAGCACCAATTGAAATGTGATCTACTCTAAAGAAAACAAGATTTAGTAATTTTAGAATAAAGTCTTGGAAGCACAAAAACTTGTAAAACCACCCATTAGTAGTTTCTCAATGATGTCTTGGACCAACAAAAAGATGCAAAACCCTAGTTAGCACAAGAGGTAAAAAATAGACTAAACTAAATTAGAAAGTTAAAGACTAAACTAATTTAGAAAGTTAAATACTAAAATAAATTAGAAAGTTAAAGACTAAACTAATTTAGAAAATTAAAAACTAAACTAAAGTTAGAAATTTAAAAAACTAAACTAATTTAGAAAGTTAAAGGCTAAACTATTTTAGAAAATAAAACAAAACTAAATTAGTAACTTAAATTAGAAACTAAATTTGAGACTAAACTAAATTACGAAACTTAAAATATAAACTAAACTAATAACTAAAAATCTAAAACTAAATTAGAAATAATCTTAAATTAAATTAGTAATAATCAAAATTAAAAATATAAAGTTAATCCAAATCAAAAACTAAAATTTAAAAATTTGAATCCAAAAGATCAAGACATATTCCATGAATGCAGTCATGCGCTCAACCATCCGTCAGCTATGAAAACCCAAAAAAAAAAAAAATTCTGATGTCGACGCTTTCAAACATAAATTGGAGTGAGCAGACTAAAATAAATAAATTTCTCAATTAAAAAAAGAAAAGAAAAAGAATCTTAGGCTTCCCATGCATGTGGGGAACTTGGGTGGGGTTTAGATTCCGAGCTACATTCACCAATCAATAAATGTTTGATTTCACTTTAGATGATCTTCTCTCGAATTATGACTATAGCAAGAAGAAAAATTTCACTAACCATTATGTTGCACCATCTCGATTAGGAAATCCTTCAACAGATAGCTACATGAACAACATGTGCTTGATAGATTTTGGGAATCTAGACCTGCAAAGCCATATGCACATGAACAGTTGCAGGAGGAAGACTATCACTACAATGAAGTAATTGGAGCTATTGAATGAACAATGAAAAACTATGTAGAAAATTTGTTGAAAGTACTAGATGGTATGAGTACTAGGTTATCATGGCTAGAATTGGTTAATGAAAGGCTTGAATGACCAATAGGAGAAATGCAGGCTGACATGGAACATGATCACAATGAAACTAGAGAACTTTTCAAGATATTGGAGAAACATCTTTGAGAAGTTTATAGAATAGTACAAATTATGTGGGATAAGTAGGAGATTGTAGAAGCCTAGATAGAACTGGAAAAGCTTCAGCTTGCACAAAAATAATCATCTAGTAATTGCATGGTTCTGAAGAACAAATCTCTTGCATCTAGTTCTACATGTAGAGATTGCATAAAGTACACAAGAAACCTACATTTAGAAAACAAAAAAGTTCACATGAAAATAAACTAATTAAGCATGCAGTCGGATAATAAAAAATTTTATAAACATTCAGCCTTTCATGTTGGGTTCACCATTTGTATCATATTGAAATTTGAAAAGCTAAATGATTTAAACTATAAACCCCAAATCAAAATTCCAGCATAACATCAATGGAGCATTTCTTAAATGAAAACACATGTAAAATGAAACTAAACTATGAAAAAAAAAAAAGAGCATTCAAAAGAAATCAAACTCTATTGTTATCCTACCTACAAGATCTTGTCTTTGCTCTCATATTTTTGCAACAAAAATCACAAGAGGCTATGCAGAATGGATTTAATCAAAATGAGATTGGAGTTGTGTTTGAAAAGTGAGGAGGAAGCGAAATTATATAGATGTCCTTATAGGTGAATCCACATTTTGGGAAAAATGTGGGATAAAAGAATGAGATGGAGAAATGATAATTATCCCATTTTAATTAAATGTAATTTGTGATATGTCGGAGATTAAGGATAATGGATTTATTAAATGATATGCATAGGAGAAGGATAAATGATTATTTAAAGTTTTTAATGAAATTGGTTTATGAAATGGACAAATGCTCATACAAATGTATTTATGAAATGCATTTATGATTATGGAAATATGATTATGTATGAATATAATGATTATGTATAAAATGTGTAATGGATGTATTTAAATGATTATGGATTAATGATTAATGAAATGGATGAGTTAATGATTATGAAAATGGTTAAATGATTTATGCAAATGGATAAAGATGATTATGAGGACATTTTTATGTGTCTACATCAACTAACTATTGATGTGGTAATATTTTCACTCTTAGTCAATGGGAATTGATTGAAGCTTTATAAAATGCCACTACAGAAGGATGGTTTCTTACAAAATCTTCAACATCAATTTGAACTTGAAGTCCATGAAAAATCTGTAAGGAAAGCAGCGGTGTGGAAATAGCCTTCCTAATGCAAAATCCTCAGGAGAGAAGTGCAAAAAAACTCATTTAACAAGTTACATACATTTGAGATGCACATTTACAAAAAAAAAGGAGAGATAGAATAAATTACACACACAGAGATAACCCCAGATATACATGGGAAAACCCTTACGGGAGAAAAAAACCCACACACCAAGTAAAGTCTCTTTGTATTACAGTAAATCAATTACATGCAAAGTTATAGACTTCACTCTCAGATGTTAACTCACATCAGCATCCCCTTGGTTGACCTTCAATTGTAGATTGCAATTCTTCACTAACTCACTATTTCAATGCTCATTCGACATATAATGAATTATAACTAACTAACCAACAATCATTAGGGTTTCATTTATTTTTTGTTCCTTCACCAACAGGCTTCCTCCATCTTGAGCCACACATATTGCTAGTAGCACGCATTGAGCCACCCAACATTAAATTTTAGTTATAGCTAATATTACTATATTCACACTCTGTCAACCCCCAAGTCAAATCATGCAATAAATGCAAACATATCACTAATGGAAAGTAAAGATTTTAGCCAATGATTGTTGATTTACAATAATGACGTAAAATCAACAAATGAAATCATGCCACATGTCGACACATCACTTGTCCATCGCTTTTGACTATCACACCAAACTGTCAGTCGTTCCTTATGGTCCCCACCATCCACGTAGCCTCCATGTCACCGTTGTATAGCTGATGTCACAATCCACGTAGACTGGTTCCACCATTCAATAGGCATGTCGCTCAGTTAGGAGAAACCCAAACTTTAGAACATCCACCATTGGTTAGAAAAATCTAAGATGTCACGACAACAAAGGAGATTGCCATGTCAAGAAAAACTTTAACTTCACAACCTCATTACAGAGGTTAGGATTTTCGTGATCCCTGCGACAAGCCAATACCATTGTCACCCAGTTGGGAAAAACTCAGACTTCCTAACCTCCACCATTGGTTAGAGATTTCCCAGATGCCATGAAAATGAAGGAGATCGACTAGTTGGGAAGTTAAGAAACTTCTAAACTCTACGACAAGGTTCCAAGGTTAGAGAAAATAGTGATCCTGTGACCAACCCACTGTCACCCAGTTACAAACCTTTAGAACCCCGTGACTTAGATTTCAAGGTTCGAGTTTAGGGTGATAGGCTGACAATGAAGACCAAACGAAGGGGGAAAATGCCAAGTCTTTAACAGAGGTTCAAGCCAACAAGTTGAGGCACATTTTCCAACAAGCTCCCACTTGATGAAGACTTACTGGCTTTCTCTAGTCTCAAACTTAATGAAGGTCATGGGCCCCAAGGCCTATCAAACTTTCACACCACCTATACTTGTCTGGGCTCACCGGCTTTGTCAATGCATCAGTGACATTCTCCAAAGTATCCAACTTTTCCATATTAACCTTTCCATTCTCCACCATATCATGAACAAAATGATACTGTACATCAATGTGCTTCATCCTAGCATGGAAAGTGGGATTTTTTTCCAAATAAATAGCACTTTGACTATCACAGGAAATCATAATCTTCCCTGCATTAAACTCGATATTTGAACATAAACTCCTAAGCCAAACGACTTCTTTTTAGGCATGTGTTGCTGCCATGTATTCCGCTTCAATAGTAGATAGAGTGACTATAGCCTGTCGCGTACTCATCCAACTCACTACTCCACCAAATAACATGAAAATGTATCCACTGGTGGACCTTCTGCTATCAATGTCCCCTGCCCAATCAAATTACACATAACCATGAATGCTAAGAGATCTTTGTGATCTAGTAGAGTTGCCATGATAACACAAAGAAAACTTGGAAGTACCTTTTAGATATCGGAAAACTCTCTTCAAAACATCCCAATGCGGCCTTCCTAGATTAGCCATAAACTGACTAAGAAATCCTATTGCTTGGGCAATGTCTGGCCTAGTACAGACCATTGCGTGCATTAAACTGTCAACAACACTTGCATACGACACCCTAGTCATGTCCTCCATCTCGGTAGGAGATTTTGGACAATCTTCAACAGATAGCTTTGTTCCCTCCAACACTGGAACAACTAGCTACCTGCAATCAGTCATCCCAAATCCCTCTAGGATAGTGTTGATATACTTACTCTAGCTAAGCCAAAGCTTTCTACTTCCTCCATCCATTTTTATTTCCATCCCTAGAATATACCTTGCTGCACCAAGATCTTTCATTTCAAACTTTGCAAACAAATGAGATTTTAGATTAGAAGTCATAGTCTTACTATTTCCTACGAACAACATATCATCCACATACAGGATAATAATAAGCACATGATCATTTTTAGCTTTGTAATAAACACAATGATTAGATTTTGATCTTGCAAATCCCAAAGACAACACAAATGTGTCAAACTTTTGGTACCACATTCTAGGCGATTGCTTCAAACCATATAGGGATTTCTTCAACTTGCAAACCAAGCTTTCTTTACCTTTTTCAACGAAGTGCTCTGGCTGGGACATATAAATTTCTTCTTCTAGCTCTCCATGGAGAAACACTATCTTCACATCCATCTGCTCGATCTCTAAGTCATACGTGGTTGCAATTGACAAAAGAAATCCGATAGATGTTAGCTTGGCTACAGGAGAAAATATTTCTCCATAATAAATTCCCTCCACCTAGGAATAACCTTTTGCAACCAACCAAGCTTTACACTTTTCAACACTGCCATCTAGACCAGTCTTCTTCTTAAATACCCATTTACAGCCTACAAGATTTTCGCCCTTCAGGCAAAGGTACCAAATCCTAGGTTTCATTCTTCTTCAATTATGCAATTTCTTCATTCATGCTTCCAACTAGGAATTTGAATTAGACATATTAATTGCCTCTTTCACAGTCCTAGGGTCACTAGTGCTAGTAATCAAAGCATAGGCATAGTTCACATCCAACATAGAAATTATGTATCTATCAGGTTGATGCTTTTCACGTGTAGACCGCCTCATAGGCTAAGGTTGTGGTTCTTCTTCTTCAAAACTCTCAGAGGTACTAGAACTCTCCTCAATTGCAGGTACACTTTGTAGTTCCTTTTTTTTGTAGTTTGAGGAATTTCAACTACATCATTCTTCTTTTTCTTTTTATTTGTCTCTAACTATGGATCAACTATTGAAGGATTCAACTCATAGAAGATTACACTTCTATTGTACAAAACCCTCTTAGTAACATGATTCCAAAGCTTGTATCCTTTCACACCAACACCATAGCCAATGGAAATACATTTGAGAGCCTTGTTCTCCAACTTTGATGTTTTCTCATTTGGAACGTATGCAAATGCCTCACAACCAAAGACACAAATATGTCTCAGATAGGGCTTCTTACTAGACCATGCTTCCAAAGGTGTTTTGTCAACAAGAGCCAAACAAGGTGAATGATTTATCAAGTAACATGTCGTAGCCACCGCCTCAACCTAGAACTTCTGCTTCAGACCAGCACCACTCAACATCTCACTCTTTCCATTAGTGTCATGTTTAACCTTTCAACAACTTCATTATATTGTGGAGTATAAGGCATAGTTTTATTCCTCTTAATCCCATGGTCTTTGCAGTACCTTTCAAAATATGCAAAACAGAACTCATCGCCATTATCCATCCTCAAGCATTTAATTTTCCTTCTAGTCTGATTTTCTACCAAGTTTTTAAACTCTTTAAACCAACTAAACACTTCTAATTTACTCTTACAAAAGTACACAAATGCCCTTCTCGAATAATCATCAATAAATGAAACATAATATCTAGACTTTGATAATGAAGGAACATTTACTAGACCAAATACATCACAATGAATATAATCCAGTATGCCAAAAGATTTATGAGGACTCGAATAAAATGAAACACGATGTTGCTTTCGATAAACACAATGTTCACAGAATACAAACTCAAGGTTACAATCAACAAGCCCTTCAACAAGATTTTTATTTTTCAAGGTTTTTAAGCCTTTCTCACCTATGTGACTGAGTCTATGATGCCACAACATGGTCTTCTCTACTAGGAGTTTCACATCTAAGGAATTTACATCCAGAGGAGCTTCATTCTCCTTCTCTACACGAGTAGCTTTGCTTGACTTTACAAAGACGTTATTACATTGAATAGGTCATGCATCCATCTTGTATAGAGTTCCTATGTGTGCATGCTTAGCCAACACCATTGCACCTCTAGTCATCTTACAACCTCCACTCGAGAAAGAAACTTGCATGCCAAAATCATTCAGCTTACTGACTGAAAGCAGGTTACGAGCCAAACCTGTCATGTGCAATATGCAATTAATCCCTTTGATTCTTTCATATGAGAATTGGACTTTGACTCTTCCATCGCCAACAATTTCTAGAGTTGAATCACTTTCCAAAAACACCTTTTCAACATCACATTTTTCATACTTAGTGAACTAATCTCTACGAGATGTCATGTGAAAAGATGCACCTGAGTCAATCAGCCAGACATCATCTGATGTCTGAGTTGTTAAGGCTACAATGAAGAAATTTTCATCACTTTGAGAAGAGTCATTGTCCGAAGAGTTATTCTTCTTCTTCTTTTTCTCCTCCTTACAATCCTTTCAGATATGACCAGATTACCCACAGTTCTAGTATTTCGCCTTGGACTTCTTACCAGGAGACTTTGATCTCCCTTCAAATTTGGATTTAGACTTCTTGTCCTTCTTCTTTCCTCTCTCCTTTTATCTACCCCAAACAACAAGAGCCTCCTTGGCCATCTCATAAGACTTCCTTTGCATTTCTTTTGAAAACAGCGAGGCAACCACGTCTTCCATCTTGAAAGTAGTTGTTGTACTTCCAATAGCCATTACCAGATGGTCACAAGTGTTGGGTAAGGAGCATAACAGAAGCATACAATGATCCTCCTCCTCTATCTTCACACCCATAAATTCCAACTGAGCAACAATCATATTAAATGAATTCAGATGGTCTACTACAAATGCACCTTCTTCCATCTTCAAGGAGTACTACTTCTTGCTCAAGAATAACTTATTCACTAGAGACTTTCCTTGATAAATGTCACCAAGTTTCTGCCTTAATGAAGTTGTAGTCTTCTCCTCATGGAAGTTTAGGAGTACAGAATCGGCCAGACAAAGTCTTATCAACCCTCTAGCTTTTCTATCTATGAGGTCCCAATCTTCTTGCTTCATACTTTTTGGCATAGTTCTAGACAAAATAATCCAGAGATCTCTATCCACCAACAAGTCTTCCATCTTGAGTTTCCACAACTCAAAATTGTTGCCATTGAACTGAAACAAGATTAGCACAAAAAACCAACCCTACTCACAAGGATAACACAACTGGCCAGGCTCTGATACCACTTGTAAGGAAAACACAGGTGTGGAAACAACCTTCCTAATGCAAAATCCTCAAGAGAGAAGTGAAAAAAACCACATTTAACAAGTTACATACATTTGAGATGCACATTCACAGAACAAAAGGAGAGAAAAAATAAATCACACACACTGAGATAACAAGAGATATATGTGGAAAAAACCAACACACCAAGTAAAGTCACTTTGTATTACAGTAAATAAATTACATACAGAGTTACAGACTTCACTCTTAGATGTTAACTCAATAGCATCCCCTTGGTTGACCTTCAATCTTAGATTACAATTCTTCACTAACTCACTATTTCTATGCTCATTCGACATACAATGAATTATAACTAACTAACTAACCAACAACCATTAGTGTTTCATTTAATTTTTGTTCCTTCCCTAAAAAGCTTCCTCCATCTTGGGCCACACATATCGCTAGCAACACACATCAAGCAGCCCAACATTAAATTTTAGTTACAATGAATATTACTATATTCAGACTCTATCAACCCCCGAGTTAGATCATGCAATAAATGCAAACATATCACTAACAGAAAGTAAAGCTTTTGGCCAATGATTGTTGATTTACAACAGCAATGTAAAATCAACATATGAAATCGTGCCACATGTTGACACATCACTCGTCCATCACTTTTGACTATGGAACCAAACTGTTGATCGCTCCTTGTGGTCCCTACCATCCATGTAGCCTCCATGTCACCGTCATACAACTAACGTCACCATACACGTAGACTTGTCTCACCATTCAATAGGCATGTCACCTAGTCGAGAGAAACCCAAACTTCACAACCTCCACCGTTGGTTAGAAAACTCCAAGATGTCATGACAACAAAGGAGATTGCCATGTTGGGAAACACTTTAACTTCACAACCTCCTTATAGAGGTTAGGATTTTCCTAATCCCTGCAACAAGCCAATACCATTGTCGCCCAGTTGGGAAAAACCCAAACTTTGTAACCTCCACCATTGGTTAGAGATTTCCCGAATGCAGCAACAATGAAGGAGATCGACCAGTCGGGAAGTTAAGAAACTTCTGAACTCTGCAACAAGGTCCCAAGGTTAGAGAAAATAGCGATCCCGCAACCAACCCATTGTCACCCAGTTACAAAATTTCAAAATCCCATGACTTAGGTTTCAAGGTTTGAGCTTTGGGTGATAGGTAGTCAATGAAGACCAAAAAAAGGGGAAAAATGGCAAGTTTTTAATAGAGGTTCAAGCTAGCAAGTTGAGGCATATTTTCCAACACAATCAATAAATAGAAGCATTACATCAAATGAAGTATTAGAAAGTGAGCCACCCAGATCACCTACTGCTATTTTTGAGGTATAATTCTACAAAACTTGTCACACACACATACATGCATAGGTGACACACAACAACCTTCATTTTCTTGACTTGTAGTAGAGTTTACGGGACCTGCAACAACACACCCCTGAGGCATATCATTCAAAAGGGACCTGTTTCTTCAAATTCCTATAGTAGTTGCACCATCATCAGTTCATCCATTCCCATAGAAACCATCATTTACTTTCATCTATTGTAGCTTATTCATTCCATAACAAGTAGAAATCACATCCACCTTTCATTTCACCCATACCATGCAATAAATTCCACTATTCACTTTCTTCTCAGTACTTTCAACAACCTTTTTCTCATCACTCACGCTTCTTTTCCATGTGCTATGCTTATGCCAAATTACTTTTAAAAAAATGATCACGTACAGTACTTCGTCATCAACTCATACCATTTCAAAATATTTTCCCATGCTACATGGCAACATTCACTAAACGTCACATGCACTAACCTTCACTTCACAACATGAAAACAAGTATTTTTCTCATTAACTATCATAATTGATATTTAATCTTGCTAACTTTGTATACATTTTTTATTCATACTTGTATTTAAACTTCTTGTTTCATCATTCCAATGCTTAAAATTTATTATCCATGCCCTTTTTATACTTGTTATTTGAGGAAAAATAACATCCTTAGTTGGGGTGAAGGGTATCCAAAAGGTCATTATTATTTCCACTATTTTCGATTTTTTACCTATTACTAAGAAAACAATAGCTCAGAGTAGAGCAGAAGTATCCAAAGTTGAATTTGTTGATCAAGAAAAAATAGATCATAGCAGAGAAAGTAGTAGCATGGGAGGTGATATTTTAAGAAGAGAACTCGCAACTTATAATTTATTGATAGAAGATAGGCAATGTTTTCCTGTCTTTTAGTAGGTGTTGTGCAATTTTTTGCACACAGGCCCCACTTGGAGTAGGGACCCTCTTTTCTGGTGTCTTTGACCTTTGGATTTAGGGGACTTATCTTTTTAGGGTCTTGGCATGTTGGTCTTGCTGGCTTTGACCTTGCCTTGAGGCTGGAATTGATTGAAATTGAGTTTTAAGGGAAATCCAGGTTTTCACCTGGATCCGGGATTTTCTAGCTCCGGCGGATTTTCCCGGGCCCTAGTTCCTTGTCCGTTTCTGGCAGGATTCTCCGATTCTGGGTTTCTGCCTGGATTCGGGATTTTTTGGTCCTGGTGGATTTTCTCGGACTATGCCAAAATCCCGATCTTCATCATTTCCCCGGTTTCTGCATTTCCGTGAAATCTGTGTTTCCGCGCATCCGGGGATTTTCCGGAATTCTGTTTTGGGCTCGGGTTTCCGGATTTGTCAGAAATGTCTTGTCGAGCATTAATGACCAAGGCACCTTTGCTCAGGTAGGTATAAGGGCAGATTTAGGGCATTTTGAGCCTCATTCTAACTTCATTCACTCATCTGCTTTTGCTCTGGCGATTAGAAATTCTCATTTGCGTTTTGAAGATTGATTTGAGTCGCTTGAGTGTGGATTGATTGGAGTGCTGCTAGTTAAAGTTCTCATTGCTTGGACGCGCTTGCTTCTTGGTTTCCTCCTCGCGCCTGAATTCTGTCCGCTTTGATCCATGGTAGGTGGTCGATGACTCCTCTTGTTTGTTTATGCCATGATTGGGTTCTTCTGTTTTTAATGTTAATTTTGGGTCGGCCCTTGCTTGATCTTGATTCTGCATTTATTGAGTCTAGGCTTGACCCATTTTTGTTGTAGAACCCTATTCCCATGCCCTATGAGCTCTATTTATCCATTAGATAGCGTGTGCATCATTTAGACGGGGTTCTAGGTTAGATTGCTTGCTCTTTTTAGTGCAAAATTTTCTATCGGTGAAGTTAGGGTTTTGTTGGTGCTCGGCCCAGAATGGCGGATTTGGGATGATTTGTCCGTCTCGTCCTTGTATCACGCTGGCCTCATCCTGTGAAGATTCGGGTGCCTTAGGTGAATCCTTAGCCGATATTTTGAACCTTAAGGTTTCCCCTGGTTTTAATGGCGGATGGGTTATTCGTCCAGATTAGGGCATCGTTGTTTTGGCATGGGAATTTGTCCTTTGTGGGCTTCTGAGACTTTGGGATCCTTTGCACTCTGAATTTTGTTGATTGTCGTCGGTTTTGAGACCATTAGAACTCAGGTGGGGGAGATCCTATGATCATTTGGCTTTTGGTTCGCGTTTCGTCATTTTTCGGGTTTTCGAGGTCGTCGCGGAATTTCCTCGCTTTCAAATTTTCCAAGTTTGGGCTTATTCCGCGGGCTGGGGTAATTTCTGGAGCATTTTGTGCTATCTACGAAAATCCGTCCCATCCGAATTTCTCCGGTTTTCCTGTCTAGCTTTGTCCCGATTGATATTTTGATGACAGGATTAATGGAATGATTGTTAAATGCTTATTTCTTGTTGCCAATGAGTGAATTCTATGGTTATCTTTTGATCTTTCATCCGTACTAACAATCTACTTGACTAATGATGCTTTGGCGATAGGAATCCATCTGGGTCGGATTTCTCTGAAATTCTGCCTCGACGGTATTTTCCCGGATTGCTTTGTTTTTCGAATCTTCAAAGGATTAGCAGTAGTGATGGAGTTTAATTGATTTGTATTATTTATGCTAACCTTTTGGATTGGAATATGAACAACAATTGAATACTAATGATGATTTTTGGATGTGCAGGCCGAATCAAGTAAAGTTGCTGCTGGAAAGTCTAAGGGTGGCACAGGGGCGTCATCCATTTCGGAGGCAGAGCGACTGAGACTGGACATGAAGAACCAGCTCCCCAAAAGCAAGGTATCTTCTGTGTGGGCCAAAGTATCTGACACTAATGTTGGGGCCTGGAGGTATGAAGAGTTCAAACAGAGGACAGCAGAGAAGGATCTGTCAGCCTTGAGGTGGGGGATGATGAACTCCAGACTAGTCCATGTGGCAGGATTCCCTCCGGCAGTTTAGTGTTACGAGTTAATCTTGGAGTGCGCCAGACAGTATGACTTTGATACATAAAGGGTGGTCAACACTGAGGGGAGAGTTTTGGAAAACTTCAGTCTGGCCTCTTTTGCACAAGCTTTCAGCATGCCGGATCTACCCTCAGTATGTGCTTTGAATATAGACACCACCAGAACCTATTATGAGAATGAGCCCATCAAGGCTCAACAGATGATTAACTCCTAGTTAGAGAAGCCAAAATCTCACCATTCCAAGTTGCCCAAGCAGCTGCATAGGGTTAAGTTCAAGTCAGACGTATATGATGCCATCACACTTCTGAGCAGGGTGGCAGGATTGAAAAGTGCAGGAGTGTTGGAGAGTTGGATGGTCCATGTGATCTCCAAAATGGGACAAGGCACCAATTATCACTGGGTAGGGCTCATCAGTGCCGAAATTGACAGGCAATTAAGGAATGTCCTGGAGGCCAAGAAGTTCACCATGTCCTCATATGTGGTGTATATACTAGCCATATCTTACCCATACAAGGGGCTGAACCCACGAGGGACACTTGGACAGGACATTATTTACGAGGTCTATCCAGAATTGTGCCTCGGGCATAAGGATTATAGAAGGGCTAACGATGCATTCATAATGCATATCACCTGGATGCTACAAAATGTCGAGCACATGAGATTGTTCGACAGAGCCAAGGGGCTAGTAAAGAACTACGGAGCCTGGTTCATCCAGTTCCCCACCTTCACCTACCTCAGAGTTGATGGATGCCCGGTTGCCCCTTACAGGTTGCCTCGGTACCCTACTGATCACCTTGTTTTATTGGAGGTTGCTAGGTAGATCTGTGAATTTGATGCCGTTGTGAAAAGGGAAAAGCACAAGACAGGCTTTGGTGGAGACTTCCCTCTCGGGATTGGTGTGGCAGAAATGTGCCCCTCTATTCAATCAGCCCATACTACAGGGGAAGAATTGGCAGTGTATGGTTTCTCCTTCCATTCGAAAAGAATGAACTTTGACATAACAGGAGAAGCTCAGAAGAAAGCCACTAGGGAGTACAGGCATAAGGATGACTTGGAGGATTATTGGGTCAATATCAAGGATGACCTCGAGGCCAAAAAAAAGAGATACTCCAGGCTCCCTGTGGAGGCAATTAGGCAGTATAATGTTAAGTTGATTCCAGATCAACTAGATGATGACGGAAAACTGGTTCAGGACCATGCCTACGAAGCCACAAAGGACAAGCCAGTCGGGGATATCGATTGGAATGAGAATGAAGTTACAGAGTTGGAGGATTTGATGGCTCCTGTCATGAAATTCACTTCTTCTTGGATAAAACATAAAATTTGGGAATTGGAAAGTGCAAAGGTAACTTGTACTTTTGAATTGATGGGAAATCTCAATCCCATGTCGACTTCTGAGGAATCCGGGGAAGATGACCCCAAAGGGAAAGCTGTGAAAACCTCACCATTCAAGATAAACGTCAAAGGTCCTAATGAAGGTGAGCCTGAAGCGAAGAGGAAGCTGAAGGGAAAGAGAAGATGGAAGACTCTGACAATTAGCAAGTCCTCTGATGAGGAGGAAATGGAAAAAGCAGAAGAGGAGGATGCTCCTCCACCACCTAAGAAGACAAGAACAACAAGGCCTACAAAGAAGAAAGGTCAGGGTGCTTCGAGTGATGAGCCTCCAATTGTTGATGTGGAAAGCTTAGGAGGGGAGAAAACAAAAGTCTATACGAGGAAATCAAGAACTCCCTCTCCAAAGGATAAATGAAAGCCTTTTTGATTCTCAAGGTCGTGCGTGAGGCATGAGAGAGAAGTGCATATGTCTTTTGATGATATTACTTTGTGTAAAAAATTACAAAACAATAAAGATACACATTCATTTTATCCCTCAAAGAAATGATTCGATTCATTTTAAGCACCAAAGGAAAGATGAAGATTTGATTGTTCAAGTTTAGCCCAAAAGTAAAGACTAGTTAGTTTCTAACATTGATTTAGACCAACTTGAGGAAAGATCAAAACAATGATTGATTTTAAATTCAAATCGAAAGTGAGTTGTCTTAAAATAGAAAACAAAAGAAGCACATGAATGTTCTAGGTTGTTTCAATAAGCATTAAGAATTTTTTTTTTAAGTTCAATGTCCACTTCTTTCAACTCAAATCTTCTGTTATTTGATTCCTACGTGAGAGCAACACAATCATTCAAAACAATCACAAATAAGATTTATGCATTCATTGCAAAACTATAAGAGTATGCACAAGGCATGTTATCAATTTGAATAATGCACAAACCAATAAATCAAAAGACCAAGTAGATTTGAACAATAAATTAACAACTAAATGTTACCAAAAGATTGCACCTGACTTTACCCGAGCAGTGGAAGAAATTTGTCAGGGATATGATGAGTTAGAACATGAAAAGATAATCTAATCTGAGAGATTCATAAATTTAAAGCTAGAACATGCATTAATGGTTCAAGTGACTCTATAGAGACATTAGTAGTACTGTGCACATAGCTTGGGCATGATAAAAGATCAATTACTGACAAATAGGATTTGAAATGGCAGCTTTAAATCTAAATCACAACAAAGCATAATTAATGACAGTGATTCCAAATCTCTAATAGTAGCTCTCAAATCTCAAAGTTCTGCATTCAGAATATCTAGTCATGCCTCGTGGATTGGTTGCATATATATATATTCTCCAAAATTTTACCCAAATCAAATCTAATTGTATATGCAGAGGAAAATTTAAATGCGATCATTGTACCAACTAGTATACTACAATATTTCATTTATGAGTCTTGTTTGGTCATGAATGTTATTCAACGCTCACAATGATTCCAAGTCTCTTCTAATAATAGCCACGACTCCACATCTGCAGAAATCATAATATACGCTGCACAAAAAAAAAAAAAACATGTTATAGTAATTGTATCTCTTTAATGAATTAAGAAAGATATCATTCCATTCAAGGGACAATAAAACCATTCATAGATAGGAGACAAAGGATAATAACTACACATTAACTTATGAGTTGCTGCTCGAAAGGTTTCCCTGTTGCATTCAAATGTTAGATTTTAACGTGTTATATCTATAGTAAGTGATTTGAATCTGATAACAATAAAGGTGCTCCCTCCTAATATGTGGAAGATATGATGGAAAACGAGTATTGCACTACCTTCCTTTCATTCACTAGAAGGCACCTGAGACTTCAATGGTGTGCAAAGAGATCGATCAACTATTTATGAGGAAAGTTTTTTCTGTAGTCATCTGATGTACCACAGCTTAGCCAATCATTGTGGTGTTCCGATGTACCACAGCTTAGCCAATTATCATGGAAAGTTTATTCAAAGGAGTTTTAAGTGCATTTCACAATGAGGATAAATATATTGAATGATCTTCAATCTATCACCCACTACATTGTTGTTACTATTGCATAAATCGAACAATCACAAATGTTGAACTTCAATATTTTGCATAAATGTGTTCTTTGAGGGCACCAAGGTAAGCATTAAGTAATTTGTCTTTAATGAAATTTTATCAAAATGACTGACATGGGTTTTTTAATAGCACTGTCTTTAGATTGAGTAAGCTCAATAAAAAATTTAGAATTTCCTTCACATCATACTCATTCCAATGTGTTTTTAGGTGGCAACAATATGTCCATTTAAGAATCAAACTACAGTCCTAAGTGATTTGACATCAATAGAGGAATTTTAGTTGATAGAGCTCTATTTTAAAAGTGATTTGATATGCAACAAGGGCATGTTAGCAGAATGTATGCAAGAGTCATAAGTGTTTGAATTCTAATAAATCCCTACAACTGCTCTCATCAATATTTATATTCTCATATCACCCTAACAACCATGATTATAATGCTTGAACAATCTCAAAAAGGAGAGACCTTGAACCCTAGTGATTATAAGGTTAATCTTTTCTTGGCATTTGGTTTTCTTAGTCACCTCAAGAAATATTGTGTAACAAATACAATCTAATCAAATTAAAGACCAAGCTTATAGATTTAAAGACCACAACAATGGCACCATAAAATAAAAGATTTAAGGATAAGATGAGAGATGGTAGTAAATTTATGTTGAGATAAATAAAGAATTCTTACTGAAATGACTAGGTCTCAAGAAAGATTTATTTGCAGCCAACAAAGATTATGTAGGGTGCATAAAAGTGGAAGTTTATTTGAATAAACACAGACTTTGCATTAATTGGTATGGGGTAAAACATACCTCAAGAAAGATTTGCAGCTAATAAAGATCATAGCGTCAACATTAAATGGCTCATTGAGAAGAAACTACCAGATACAATGGCAACATTATTTCTCTATTCAATGTGCTTTTTATTGGAATTCGATGTGAGCTAGCGTTTGATTCTAAATTCTAGAATTGCTTTTAGACTTTCAAGATCTCCTCATTTCAAAGGATAAAATGTCACACTTCGATTTTGTCTCAGTCGCTTGAGTAAAAAACTATAGAATTGGCACGTTACTGATTGATATGATGCCTCCAGCAAATTACTGATGGTGGTAGAGATTACTGATGATGGAACCTATTTGGATGCTTGCTTTAATTCCTTTCCCATTCATCGACACTCTTAGCACCTTAATGATCCCCCTAGAGTGGTTTTTTCTATTCTTCCTCATGGTTGGCTGAATCTGCAAATGCTAGCGGAGACAAGGGCAATGTGGCTACTGGGATAATTTAAGATCTGCAGAACTTTCAGGCGCTATTAGTCAAAGGATTTGTAAGGAAAAAAACTTCTATAGAAACAAACCATGAATAAGTCTCCCTGAACAAGTCAAAATGCACAACTATTAAAAATGCTCCCACTTGGACCATGAAAAAGAAGATACGGTCAAAAAAATAAACAACACCAATAGATCAAGTCTATTTTCACGACTCCTCAAGAAAATTTGAGTTGTGACAGTGATTATGAAGGCAATGGAGTAACCAAAAATAAGTGAATTAGCTCATAATTAGCATTTTAAACATCTCAAATTTGGAGAACTAAATAGAGAAAAGAGAAATATTTCAAACGGTACTTTATCAAGCATAGGTTGCACCAAAGATCATTAACATTTCAAATTTGGAGAACTGAATGTTTGCAAAGAGTCTAATTAGCATTACTTTATAATGAGAAATTTGACTATGGTTGTTGAAACCGTGCCTCACAAGCTATTTAGTGCGCTTTCAATATACTTCCTTTTATTTTATTTTTTTGTTTGCACAGCTTGGAGTAGCTATGCCATACTCGTAACAAAGTATGGGACAACTTGATTTTAGCAAAGACACTTTTCAGAAGTACTATGTAAATTCCTATTAGTATTAGAATGCATAACCTATTGATTTCAATATTGACTAAAAATTAGTGATGATTTAGAAAATAAATATTGAAAGAGAGTCAATCTCAACAAATTGCATCAAAGATTGAATTCAAAAGAAGAGGTACGTTTGTAAAAGCTTTAGAACTAGAGAATCTCCTTCGTCAAATCAAATAAAGCCAATAATGGTTAGATGATGCTCTACCATTTTGATGGATAACTAGAGAATATAAAACTCTAAAAGAAGCATTATACAAGCTCCATAAAAGTATTGGAAAAAGCTTGGTCAAAGCATTGCCCCATGGTGAGCGCCAAATGTAAACACCATAAATCTGCAAACTGTTTAAACTTCATCACACATTAGTCATATGTTAGTCTAAAACAAGCAAACAAAATAGGGTTCCTATGAAATACTTTAATCATGTTAAAATATGCACATAAGAGGAAAAGATTCAAGATAACTAAATAAAGCATATAAAAACATGATCAAACCCCTATCTCATAGTGGATTGGTGTTTCTATGGAAATAATCCCTTTCCCAATCCTTGCTAAACTCCATGATATGTTGATATGAAACTGCTTTGAAGATGATATGAGGTGGGAAAAATTAGTTCTCAATTGAAGAGAGTGACTTTGCATGAGATTGTGGAGGATTTGTTGAAGAATGAAGCCTTCTATTTATAAAATGTCAAATGCTAAGAGTGCTCAAAATAGAGCAATGTGGGATAAAGATTTGGCCAATGAGATGAAGCCACTTGTCAACTTGTGATAGGTTGAGGAATGAGCACATTTTGGTCAATGTGCCAAAGAGGGGGAGATTCAAATTTGAATTTGAAGACAAGATGAGTTTAAATGCTAAGTTTGACTTGTGCAAGAGCCATGTAAGAGCTCATAAATGCCTTGTTGGATGTACATGTCAACTTGTTTCTAAATTCAAATTTGAGGTAATATTCCCCAAAGATGCTATGTTGATGGAAAATGATGAATTAATAAATCAATAAATTGATTTATTTGTGCAAGTGGGAAAAGCTAGAGGATGTGATGGGTGATTAGATTAGGTTAATCAAGATTAGATTAACTTAGATGATGATTAGTTGATTGTGACATTCAACTTAAATATTTGGGTTTATTTAAATTAAATGAGAAGAAATTGATCATTAGAGATTTAATTAAATAACTTTGATCTATTTAATTAAATGGAGATCTTTAGAAGATTAATTGATTTATTTAATAACCTTTAGGAGATTGATTAAATAAACTTGATTTATTTAATTGATGAGAAAATATGATTTAATTAATTTGTGCAAGGTCTCTTCTTAGGTAACATAGTAGTCAATGTCTCCAAGAGGATAAGTTAGAGATATCACTCTTTGGAGGAAATCAAACTCAATGACACCACCAAGAAAAAGGACACATCACAAGAAGAAAGAAAACCACACAATGAAACACGAGTGTTGATGTATGCCCCCACTTTAAATTAGTTGCTAACACCATTGTTGTCAACAATTTCTTTAAAGTAGAAGAAGAAATGAAAGTGTATTCGGAAATCCCTATGCCAAGTCATATGTTTTTGAATTGAACTATATCATGAAAAAATTTCACATGCAAGCCAACTTAAGGCATGTCATCCACATCCTAAGATTTCTCTTATATGTACATGAAAGGTGATCAACTAGCCAAAAGAGACAATGACAAGTGACATACGAGGAAAAGGCTACGTAACCCATTTACCCCACTTAGTGCAAGATAAGGATGAGTTGAATAGGATGAAAATAAGTTTCAATTAGAGGAATTAGGTGCTTCAACACAAGGAAGAGCACCACAATCCCTAAGATGTTGATTTTTGTTACTCAAAGCCTCACATTCATTAGTAAAATGACCATGAACTCTATGATATTACGCAAAATGAACTCTTGTAGTATAATTTCTCTTGTATTCTTGGAGGGAGAGATATCAAATGATCTTGAAGGAGTCTCAACAGGATAACCTCCTAATCAAAAGTAGAAGAAGACACTTTATTTAGTGACAAATATATCTCTTGCTTAGTATTAGATATCATACCTACACAAGACTCTTTAGATTGTGAGATTTTGTACTCTCCTTTACAAGAGGGTGTAAAATATAATGAATTTAAATCATCAAAATTTTGTATAATGACATTGACATTAAGAAAATATTTCTTTGTTTCTTTTGTTTCATTCAAAGGATGATAATCAAGACCACTAGTGTCTATCAATTTAGGATGCACTACTGTTAAAGTCAACTTAGAAGAATCTTTTGTAAGAGTATTGATAAATTTAAGTGAAGGCTTGTTTGTTTCTTTTGAGGAACAATAACCAAGACCTCTAGTATTTTCTTACACGTGAGGCTCTATAGGGACATGCATAACTTTTTCTCTAGAATCACATCCTTTTCCACTATAACTAATTTGTTTTATAGGTTCATAAACTTCTCCATAAATATTTTTTATCTCTTTTGGTTTTAGTGGTTTCTCACAATTAAGTTCATTAAAGTTTGTTGTGTAATTTTTTTCTTTGTTCTAAAGCGGTTGAGGTGGATTATTTCCAAGGGTCTTTTGAATTTTGTGTTGACATTACTGATTTTTCTTTTCCATTTTTAGAGTATTTGTTTATGATCTTGTATTTTCCTATGAATGTTGGTTTGAAGTCTAAGAAAAACCCAATCATCTTCTAATAGCTTTGTGACTTCCTCAATATGTTTTTTTGTCTCTTTTCTGGTTGTATGTCTAACTTGTCCTACTTGGTGTTAATGTTTTGAAAGTATTATTTTACTTTTCTAAATATATAAACAACTATTTAAGTTGAGGTTCATCTTCATGTGTGTACACTTTTTTGTTGTAAATATGCTTCATTTTAAAATGTAGATTAGAAGGCACCGTAATCATTGTATGAATCCATGGTTTTCCTCAAAGGAGATTATATGAAAGATCATGAGGCATAACATGGATCGGTGTTTCTAATGTGGCCTTTCTAGTTGTAATAAGCAAATTGATCACACCAAATGGTTGGTTTCCTATGTTGTCAAATCCCTTAATATAAAAGCTTGAGTTAGGTTGAATTTTTTATTTATCCACACCAAGCCTATCCAAAAGGGTCACATTACACACATTAAGGGTTGAGCCATTGTCAAAAAGGCCTTCCTCTATCCCTATTATTTTATATCAAAATATTATTATGAAAGCTTCATTTTGTTTTTTCACAACTAAAGAAGGGAGCTCACTTTGGTGGAAAATAATGTTGGAATTTATTCCTTGAATTAGGGATTCTATGTCATTCAATTGCACATTAGAAGGGATAGGAAATTGTTGCAAGGCTATTTGAAGCATAGTGTGATAATTAGGTGAATTCTAAATTAGGTCTCATAGGGATATCTTTGTAGGAGTATTCTTAAGTTGTTCAACAAGATCATACTCCTTCCCACTATGGGAAGGTGCATGAAAATGGGTAGCCAATTTCCAGGGCCAACATTTTAAAAGTTTTGAAAGCCATAACATGAGCACATTATACGCCGTGCTCGTGGTTATTTTAGTGTTTCAAGCTTGAAGCTTGGCCACAACAATCCTATACATGAGGCCTTATAATGTGAGAATGTTATAACACACTCACATTATGCAACCACAGCGGGAAAAAGTAAATCAAATTCATTCTTGCACTTGACTATTATGTTTTTTCTTTCCCATAGCCACAAAACTCCCAATTTTCTCAGGCTCACATTCTTGAGGAGGTATTTTACAAAATTCTTCAATCATCAGCTTGTTTTATTTCTATAGGATTATGCCATGTCGATGAGGAGGTCTAAGAGGTAAGTATTATTATTTTTTTGTTTTAAATTTTTTAGTTTAGATTGTTTTTTATATTTATTTTTTGAATTTGTAGGATACGTTAATCAACCTACAAACCCTCTTCAAAATTCTCAAGAAGTACAACAAAAAGAGGAAAAAAATCTTGAATGAGCTTTACAAGAACAACAACAAAAAAATCCTTAGGTTAATCAACCATAACCTCAATCTCCTCCACCAATCCCTCAACACCTTAGAATGGAACTCAACAAAACTTAATGAGTGAAATTTAGAACAATAAAAAAAAAATTTGGGGATTTAATGAGGAGGTTGAACAATCCAAACAAATCAACCACAAGAATAATGACCCTGGAAACTTCACTAAAATAAATGTTAAAACATGTAGGATCAATCATCAAACAATGAACTGGTTGGTAGGTGGCTAGGGCTTGTTACCAAGATAAATTATCAAATAAAGATTGAAAATATTTAAAAATTATGAAGGTGATTTGTGCTCATTATTCACTAAGACATAGTCAAATGAAAATATTACCCTTAATGCAAAGATGTTTCCTATTCATTGGTGCCACAACCAACATATTGGAAAGTTTTTTTGGGATAGGTGGTACATGGTTTTTGGTTACCCACCATGCAATAATTGTGAAGTTCCACAATATTTCCTTAGGAAACTATACTATGAGTTTATCTTGAACAAAATATCAAATTATTTTGATATGAGGGACTTATAGGGGAGAGGTGGGGGTCAACTCAAGATAGACCTAGTGCACATTAGGATCCTACGTGGCAAGGGAGGCAACCTATTGCTAGGCTGCCTCATGAGCACATCATCATCCCTTCCATTGTGAAGGGGAGTGCTAATTTAGAGACTTTGCAGGCCATCAACTCTTTGACCTAGAGTGTCATCTAGCATGCCAACCCTATTCAACAATGCCATCTAAGGGAGTCTTTCAGTGGTGGGATTCAATCCCATTTGTGTCAATCTTGCAGGTGACTTGTTCATATGATCCCACTGACACTTAGGAGGCTACTACACAAGATATGTTTGTAGCTATAAAGATGGAAAGGGTAGCTAACATTTTGCATGAGGCCCATGACATTGATACTTAGGTAAAATTTACAATGTTCATTGAATTTAATTTATTTAATTTTTTATTTTGAAATTCAAGATTAACTAATTTAGTTTTATGATTTTAATAAAATTGTAGGGTCAGAGTGTTGATACTCGATACATCAGCCCTACACCTGCTTATTTCTCCACTACACCTATTGTTGAGGTATGTAACCAATAAACACTTATAAATTTATTATATGTTAATAAAAAATTTTAATGAATGGTATTTTAATATGTTATTTTGGATGTTGAACAAGCTAATATTGGAGGTTTTGAGGGAACACCTCACAATGCCAATGGATTTAGTCAAAGCTACATGTAGATAATAGAATAAATAGTTTAACTAATGAATTATACTTAATATATTTGTGTAGTTTATATTCATGTCATTGATTATGTTGCATTGCACATCTTTCAAACTCAAAGAATTACTTCACATTCTATAACTAATAACTAGATGTTGATAGATGATAAAATTTCAACTAAAATAGAGTTGTTTAGAAATTCAACATAAGGAGTGATGTAATTACTTCACATAGCATAAGTACAGAAGTCTAGGAGAAACCTCTCGGACAGCATTTGCTTGTCATGGCATTCCATGAGACCACTTTTACTGAGGCATATTTTCAACAATTCATTGCCTTATCTATGCTTTGGATGCTTTGGAAGGAATATATGAAGGAATAATAGTAGCAACAATATAGACAAGGCAATGAGCTGTTTGAAAAATTCCTCAAAGAAATGTGGACATCATGTCCATCACCATGAGACCCAATTCCCTTTGATTCACTTTTCAAGGAACTCACTACATTTCTATGCTACCACATTTTCCATTTACATAAGCCTACCAAAGCATTTTATCAAACAGTATTTCCTCATTGCTATGGCTAAAAGCTTTAAAAAGGTGCTTTCCAGCAAATTATGGATGCTTGGAAAAAATATATCAAAACATAATAGTAATCAATAGCATAGACAAGGAAATTAGTAGTTTGAAAGTGGTCTTTGAAGAATGTAGCCCCATGGTGATGGAATGCCATTCCATCACCATGAGACCACATTTCTTTAAGGAATTTATTCAAACAACTCACCACCTTTCTATGATACCAACAATTTTACATACATGTGTACTAAATCATTTTATCAAACTATTAACTTCCCTTCTTGTTGTTATTGCTAAAAGCCTAAAATAGGTGTTTTCCAATAAACTATGGATGCTTGAAAATTTTTCTATCAAAGTATAATAGTAAGTAATAATACCATAGAGAAGGAAATGAACTATTTGAAAAAATGCCTGAAAGAAATGCGGTCTTATGGTGATGGAATGCCATGATGTGCATTTGTTTGTAATGGAATTTCATCACCATGAGACCCCATTTCTTTGATGCATTTTTTGAAATAGTTCACTTCCTCCTCTATGCCACCACAATTATCATACATGTCTATGAAAGAATTTTATCAAACAATTCACCGACTTGCTATTCTGGGTAAAAGCCTCAAAAAATGTGCTTTCAAAAAAGATATTGATAGGGAAAATAGTAAGAATTATAGTAAAAAATATATAGTTTAATAAATAGTAAGAATTTTGTTCGTTATCTCATACATTATAAGTCATGACATGGATCGCTATTGTAATTTTCACAATTGAATAATTTGTTGTTTTATTTTCAAATGTTGCAAGTGGAGACACCTTCAAATATTTAGATGGCAATGGACATCAATTTTTCATCTACTATTGAATCCTTGATGGCTCTGATAGGGGAGGTATGAGGAAAATTACTAAATTTCAATTTACATTAGTTGTTATAGATGTCAGTTAGTGAAAATGAAACCATTATTGATTCGTAGTTTAATTTCTATTTGAATGGTTTATACAGGCCTTTAGCATGCCTCAACATGGGCATTTTAATATTTCCCTCATGGAGAGTGATCATCAAATGGAGGTAAGTGATTATTTTATTAAATATATCATGTTTTTTAATGTAATTTCTATATATTAGTGTCTTTACTTCTTATTGTAATAGATAAGACTTCACCAAGAATCCATTAAAACACTAGATGCACCAAGAGAACTCTTGACCATAGAATAAATGAGTGACAAAGTCACTATCCTGATTGACAAGCAAAGGAAGAGTTTATTTCAAGAGTTCAGAGCCATGACTTTGATCCTAGAGCCCTTTTGTATGCCTATATGGCTATTTTAAAATTATATTTTATACTTATATTGACATATATTGATATATGCCTACATGGATATTTGGTTAATACAAATATATATTATCGATGGTGTTTGTATTTACATTATAAATCCATGGTTCTATAGATATGAGTTACATGTATTCAAGTGTATGCTTTACAACTTACATGTATACTTTGTGACTTACGTGTATTCTAATTTATACTTTGTGACTTACATTTTTTCATGTTTATACCTTGTATTCATGCATATACATTGTATTAATTTGTGTATACTATCTATTCGTGTGTATAATTTAAGGCTTACGTGCTTTTGAGTACTTGTACTTCCCTTATTCGCATGTACATGCTTGAATTATTCACATATATACTTATTAATTGGTTAGCCCTAACATTGATCATTGATGTCCTTCATGGTTTGTCTTGAATATTAATTGATTGATGCTAAATAACTTTACTAGCTGATGCTAAACAACTTCAATATTTCTAGGAATACTATTAGAGTTAAAAATTCTAAAATTACACAAATTAAAAAGAAAAGATTAGCAATAAATAAATGCATTAATTATTAACTTGATAATTGATTAAGAATGAGTATAAAGTATATCAAGAGATGAGCCTTCTAGAATGGCAACTACCAAATAGAAAATAGGCAAAGTATTCCCAATACTTTGAAAGTAATAATACACCCAAATTTTCAATGGGAGAGAAGTGATGTTGAGTAGAGAGGCCTTCAATTATCAATAAAAAATTCAACTAATTTCAACAAGCCTTCAATCTCCAAAACCCTAATTAGGGTGATTCCCTTCACAACTTCACTATTTTCCTTATAGGTCTACAAACCTAGTTTATTGGACCAATCTCACAACTCCACTCTCAAACCCATTAACCAATTATATTTTTAGACACCCTTTAAGGAATATCAAAACATATCTCAAAATCTCATATAACTCTTTTGGAATAAATCTCTCAAATTAATGCTTCTATGTTGTCCACTTAAGCTAAATAGGCCTAATTTACAAAGGAAATATCCTTTAAACAACCTTCCAACCCCAAATACCTATGGATAGTCATTTAATAGTCTATAAAACCACCAAATCTATGAATTTTAGCTAGTGAACTGCTCAATAAGTCCTCTTTATATAAAACCCTCATTTTTAACAAGTTACAAAGGGGTTTACTGAAAATCCCACTTCCCAACTTCTTTACACTTCACCAATGCATCAAACATGCTTCAAATAATTTACACATGCTTAATCTATCACCAAAATTTGCTGCTCCAAGAGTTTTCCTCACCTACCCAGCTTTAACAATAAATTTTCACTGAAAACACAGCCTGAAGTAGTGTTTCAGTGTGAAAGAGGACCATGCCTAGCATAAACATACCTATCAAGATGCATTAGAGTATTTTTGTCACAATAAATTGCAAGAAAGCTGCAATCACTTGGTAACTTTACATTGTTTGCATTTGTCACTTTTTTCCATCAAGGAAACCAGACACACAGAAAATAACTATGAGGCAATCAAATCGAGAGGTTATTGTAGAAGGGTCCAACATGATCCCATAAGCTTAGACAAATAATTCGTAAGCATCATGGTTTTCGAGTAATAGCCCATAAAAGATTGCTTCCCTTTTACACTTTGGACCCTTAAGGGATCAAGTTGGTTGAACGTAGCTCAGAGCAATTTTGCATGTTTGGGTGTGAAGGAGGACCATTGCTAGTGTAAACATACCTATTGGGATGCATTGGAGTAGTTTGTTTGGTCACACGAATTGCAAAACAAAAGTTGCACCACTTTGCAACTTTACACTACTTGTATTTGACACTTTTCCCATCAAGTGAAAACTACACACCAAGGGAAAACAACTCTGAGATAGAAAAAACTGAGAGAGGCTATTATAGAGGGGCACAATTTGATCCCATAGGATTAGATGAGAAGTTTCTAAGTATCACAATATCTGAGTAACAACATGTTGAAGTTTTTCACTTTGGGCTCTTAAGGGATCAATCCAATTGAACGTAGCATAGAGTGATTTTGTGTGTTTGAGTGTAAAAGAGGACCATGCCTAGTGTAAATATACCTATTCAAACACGTCAGAATAGTCTATTAGGTCACACGAGTTTTAGAATGAAAGTTGAACCACTTTGCAACTTTATACTGCTTTCATTTCACATTTCTTCCATAAAGTAAAAACTGGACACCACAGGAAAATGACTCTAAGATAACAAAGCGAGAGGTTATTGAAGGGGAAATAATCACAATTCATTGGATCAAACAAAAATTTCTAAGCATCATGGTATCTAAGTAAGAACATGCTGAAGTCTGCAGCCATTTTGCACTAACTCTTAAGGGATTGATCTGATTGAACGTAGCTCAGAGGGATTCCACATGTTTGGGTGTGAAAGAGGACCATGTATAGCATAAAATTCCCTATTCAAGCATTGGAATAGTTTTTACTCACATATTGCATAACAAAAGTTGTTACCTTGCAACTTTCAACTAGCATTTTGCTAACTTTTCCCCAAGTGAAAATTCACTCACCTCATGAAAATGCCTCTGAGATAGCCAAAAAAGATAGAGTTTATTGTCAATATCATCAAAATAAGGATGTTGCATTGCTTTTCTGGCAAAGATTCTCTTGGATGGCTCATAAATCTGCATTTTTTGCAATGGGACACCAATCAATTTTTTGTAGGTTACTTACAAATAGGAAAAGTAAAGGAAGGTGATAGAATTGGCATCAAAAAAATTAATGTGCATAAAAGTATAATTAATAAGAACCAATGTATATTATAAATGAAACATAGATTTTGGGAACCTGGAAGATGTCGGGCTCTTTGCACTTCTAGGGTTTTCACCCAAAAGCGAGAGAGATTTAGGGTCCAAAATGCTTATGTAAGACTATAATTAGGATGTCCGCAATGTGGTATGATGCAAATAAACTTAAATAAATGCAATTGAATGATTAAAATGAGCTAGAATTAATGCAAAATTACAATTTAAGCTATGTTTGAAAGCAAATTGTGATATGCAAACAACTATGAAGATGAAGAAATTATCTAGAACATAAAGTACATGGGTAAATCTGAGTACACCTTGATGAAGTGTGAGCTTTCTAGAGTGTTTGGAATGCTGACAAAATTTATTGATTTTTCATAGTGGGACTCATTTACCTAGGGTGGTGAATCAGTCCACCAACAGGTGAAAACCGCTTGATAGCTGGATTGCCCTTCTCGATCTAAAAATCTAACTAAACTTAAATTTCCAAATTTGGCGGTAAACTCATTTTCCACAAGTAGTGAATCACTTCACCAAATTTTGAAAAATCAAGAGACGTACCAAGTAAATACCGACCGAAATGTTTGCTTGCCGTGGGTTACCAAAGTCAAATCTATAGAAATAGACAAATAACTCTCTCCAAGCTTTAATTTGACTTATGTTGACTTGAAGCACCTAGTTGACATAAAAATCAATCTTCAACAACTTATAACCTATCAAATCTACAAACAAAAGTCTACAAATACACAAGCAAAAGGGGGAAAATGATTAGGGTTAGTGAATAGGGGTTTGCCTTGGTCAAACTCCACTTTTGGTAATTAAACCCTTGAAAATATAATGAAATGCAAGAGAAAGATAAAGTAATAAAATATAAATGATATAAACTCACCTAACTCTTGATCTTATAATTCTGAAGTAATGTCAATTGTAGCTTCAAAGTGCTTGAAAAGTTCTTTAATTGATGATGTAAAAATGCTTGAATTCTTGATATTGCTTGAATATGATATGTGAATGTTAGAGGATTGTAGGATGATCTAAAATGAGATGAAAACACTTATTTATA
>VDFB02058242.1:196406236-196472776 GCA_007258455.2 Sequoia sempervirens | reverse complement strand
CCCCCCTCTCAATTGTCTTTTTCAACACTCTTCCTATATGTTCCTCTGCAATAATCATGGTATTTAACCAAAAAAAAAAAATTCATTATATTCCAGTTGGGAACAACATTTCTTCCCAACCCCATGAACCAATGCAAAGCAACATCTTTTAGTATAGCTAGGAACAATTTGAGTCAATGAGCATCTATGGTGGTCATAGCTTGGGCATAGCACATCAAAATAAAAAAGGTGTCTAGATCCTCCATAACTATTCTATAGAAAATAGGTGGTGTTGAAGCAGGTATATTCTTTAGAGCAACAATAATTTATTAGTTGGTTATTGGGAATTAAAACATTACCTACAATGATGGATCTTCCACTACTACATTACCCATGTTAAAATGTCTTCTGGAAGTCTCCTTTGTGTTTGGTGTAGCTATGGTGTAAGGGATAATTCTTCTTTGTTGATTCCCTTAATCTATTTTCTTTTTCCACTAGTTTCTTCAATTTATTCATGTATTAAGGGGAGAATCTTCCCAAAGTGTGTCTCTACCTCCACATGCAATTATTCTAGCTCTTTAATCAATGGTTCCTGCACATTGTTAGTCAATAGTGTTGTCATTGATTCCTAAATACCTATTTATCCTAATACTAAAATGAAGTTTAATATCCCATGAAATATTGTAAATAATTAAAACACACAAACTAGTCCTAAACTTAGCACCATCCCTAGTAGTGGAACCAAAAAAGTGGATCAAACTCTAATGCCTCATTAACTTAGTGCAACTCCAAGTATGCACACAACTTAGAGGATCTATGGATCCCTAGCTAAATGGTTCATCATTCAAAAGAGGGTTGCATTAAATGATCAACTAGGGAGTTTTAAAGCTTTAGGTAGTGCTAGAAAAGTACATGCATTCACAAATTCTGGACATCCTACATCAATTGAGTATAGACAAATAAACATATACAAATACAATAAAAGCTTAAAATTAGAATAAACTACTAGTTCACAAAAAAAAGTAGAGGAATATAAACTAATTCCTTATATTATAGGTACCTAATACTTAATACTAACTAACTAACCATTATACTATAGTTTCTTAACCTAACTAATCCTCCATAGTATGAAACAAAAAATTAAGCTACAAAATCTAATTCATGAACTATAACACATTTATTTGCAATCACATAAACTAGAAACATTTAATTAAACTATCAATGAATTTAAATTCTCAATACGTAATCTAATCTAGTAAACTAAATTGAAGTGGTTCAATAGTACCTCAAGTGACCCTTTCTTGAGGTGTTGGTTCCACTAGATCTTCTCAATCACTTACTCATCAAATCATAGTATCAAATCAATTCTATTTTACTATATTCTAACACATAATTGTTACATAAAATCTAATAGGAAATTTTTTGAAGATATTTTTTCAATAACACATATTCTATTATTCTCATAATACTATTGTTGCTACTAGTGCTACTATATCTCCTCCTTAATAGGGGATCACACTATATAGGGTGTATGAGGGAGTCCCATTATTTATGAACTGAAAACAAACTAAGGAACATCTGTCAACTCTTCTTCAAGAATAGGAAGAGGATTAAGTATTAAAACAAAAAATAATAATTACTTGAAACAAGAGTAGAGAAATCAAACATGAATTCTATATCTAATAAACTTAATCATTTATAATAGAAATGTTTTCAACAAAATAGTTCTATCATAATTTTGTCTTGTTGAAAATATACTTCTTCTCCTAGTTGTCTTATTGGCAAGTAAGAGTATTACTAGGTGATCCACACATTGATCAATAAATGGTCACCTTCATCTTCATTTGAAAGTTTCTAACCCCATTCAATTGACTTCTTCTTTGCAATGATTTGTATTTTTTTCTCATGCCATAATATAGTTTCCATATTCACATGCATTTGATGTTTTGTCTCTGCTACAAATGTTAGTATTATTTCCTAAGGCATTCTCATTATCAACATGTTGTCACTTGGAAATGCACCCTATTGAACAAGGAGTTCATCATTCCAGTGATACAATGGAAATAGCCTCAAGGTGTGGGACCCTTGAAATTGAGGCTAGATCTCCAAAGAAGGTTGGCTTCCTTCCTAAACCAGGTGTAGAACATGATTGGTCTAACCCAACCTCAAGAAAATCCAAACTAATGAATTTCAAGGGAAAAGGGAGAAGGGTAAAGTGCATAAAAATGTAATGGAAAGGTGATGCACCAAATTTAGAGTGTTTCTTCCTACTCTTGAATGCACAAAGCATCAATAAAATCACTAGAAAAGCTCACACAAATCTCAATTTTACCTATTTTATGAGGGAAACATGGAGGCTATGGTTTGAAAGGTCTCAAAAGGGATGAAGATTATCAACAATTGACACTCATAGTAGATTATCACAATCATATAACCTATAAAATTGATGAAAAGTCATGCATACAAAGAGGTACCAGATGTTACATAGAATGAAAGCATAGAGAAGAGGTGAAAATAAGTGATTGTATTAAAACAAAGGCATAAGACAATTTTATAGCTGTAAAAATGCTAAAACAACATAAGTTTTCCAAAGAAAATCTAGGGAAGAACCCTTCAAAATGAAACAAATATTTCCTTTATAGTGCAAGAATAACTAAGAATTGAATTTGAAAACCTAACCCTCACCTAACTAGGGTTTACAGGAAGATGAAATCTTATTAAAATTCAAACATGTGAATTCCCCTCTAAACTGAGAAAAAACAAGCCATAAAGGCTCTAACACCTTGAGTACATCCCAAAATGATGACTTCATGAATGTAGGTATAGAGCACCCACAAAATTTGTGACAAAATCTAGGAAAACATACCCCAACAAGAGAATTTGGCCTTTGCAACACACTAGGGATTAATGGCATCATCCCAACAATGAATGCAACATTAGAAAGATGTGAAATAATGATCCATAATCGATCAAATATGATTAGCTAGTTGAGAATTTCATTGAGCCATTACTTCTGCATCTTCCCAAGAATTGGATCCAATATTGACCATTGGTATTTGAAACCCAACTGTCAAATTATGTATGAGGGCCTGGGATTGAGTCCCTAAAAGGAATTTAGAACTTGGTCATTGATCAGATCTATTTTAAATTCAACCGTTGATCTACATTGCACCCACTTTTCCTAGCACAACTTCGTTTGTGTGCAAAGGATACAAATCACGATACAAAGAAACCTTGTGATGCAATCACATTTTTCTATCTATCTCATAGAGAACGTGTCCACCCTATCGCTCCAATGCCCTTATGAAGAGGGGACCAACTAAGACCTCATTTCCACTCTCATCACACAATGAAAATAGCCTACCCCACCCTTGCTTCACAACAATGATGTGAAGAAATGATGCACAAACCATTAGATTTCCTTCACTTTCTCTCAGTCGTTGATTTTTATTTATCACATATCACCCCTTATGTAGAGGGGACCCACTAAGATCTCATCACCACTCTCATCACACACTGCAAATAGCCTACCCCACCCTTGCTTCACAACAATGATGTGAAGCAATGATATGTGGACCATTGGATTTCCTTCACTTTCTCTCAACCATTGAACTGTCTTTATTACATATCACCCCTTATGAAGAGGGGACTCACTAACACCCCATTTCCACTCTCATCACACATTGTAGAATGGCCTTGGCCTTCATGAAACACAAGTGCAATGTAAAGGTTGCATGCAATAGCTATCTAATCATTATCTTCAAATTTGAGTTGTTGAAAACATCATCGTAACCTATGTGACCATCACATTCTATATTAGCACAACATAATTCACAACATCAATGTGAATTACCCACGCACTGACTATTGGATCACTCCTTTTAATCTGAGCCATTGAAGTCCAAGCCTTAGAACCACTTCCCAATCCCACCAAAACACATGTCACCACCCCACATTCCTACTAGGGAAAAATAAGGGCTCACCATGATATTGTGGGACAGCAAGATGCTACCACCTATCCACAAGAATAATCCCTTGAAATATGGTTTGTCTCTTGGTTCCCATCGCATATTGCATATGTGACCTCGTAGGTGCAAACCAAAAATGGGATATGAAGTCCCTTTGCAATGACCATTAGATCTACTTCCCTTCACCACAGTGGTTGATTTGTCCTCAATGCATATCAACCCTATGCCTTAGTGAAAATACAACTCATGATCCAACCATAACTCAACACCTAGCATTTCTAACATCACTATCCACTAGCTCTCCTTCCATCACATGTCACAAATTTCCCTTACCGAGGTAATCCTCAAGATGCAATGCGAAGGCCTCATGTAATGGTTGTTAGATCTTCAAACACAAATGTGTACCATTGATCCCTCTTGAGAGTATATCACACATCACCATAAATTACACCACATGAAGGATGTAAACTATGATACAAAGAGTGAATGCAATGGAACATGGAGCCGACATGTGGTACAAGCAAAGCAGGAGCCTACGAACTTAAGTGAAGGAAACTTGCACATGCACAAATGTTGTTTTAAGAGGTGGTCATGCCTAAGCGAATGAATGATTTATATTTAATCAAAGGAAAAGGTATATCATGGTGGAAAAAACATATTTAGATGCATGGGTTCGAACGTAAGCACAGGACCAAGGGGATGGTAAATTGATGACAACCTATGCATAAGGTTATAACTTAAATGATTGGGAACTATCCAAAGATAGTCAATAGAGAAATATAGCATAAGTATAAGCTCAAATCAAGGGGTTTAGGGTTTAAGCACATGAGAGTTTTTGGAAGGCATGGACTTGAAGAAGCAATAACCCTAATTTGATACAATTGAGGAATTTAAAAACCTCAAAAACCCTAGAGCATCAAAATAAACATGGATTTCAATAGGATGAACATATAGGATCTCCCTCATTAGATATAAATGAGGGGAATCCAATGGTGACATGGAAATGGCAACATTATTGGAAATTTTTTAGGATAATTGCTTGCTAATCATAAAATTTAGTAGACTTGTAAATTCCATTGGACACAAAGTCAAAATAATTATTGCAGCAACTAGGTTCAACTGATGGCAAAAAAAAACAAGACATGTGCATGCTGCACTTGGAAGAAAACATGGACTCTAAAGCATGAATTACCTTAAGGAGAATGCAGGGTATACAAAGCAATTCATGGAAATCAAGAGACCTAAATTAATATGTAAACAAATTTAAACAAGTACCTCAAAAAAATGTTTGAGGTCAATCCCATTAACTAGGATTAGCACTTCCTATCCATCCATCTTTGATAATTGGAAGGCATTATGTTTTTTTCATTTATAAATGATGTAGGGGCCACTCCACATGGCATTAAACTTTGTGTTCCTTCTAGGTCTACTCTTGAATTCATCCCATTTGAGGACTACATCCCCCTCCTTGAAGACCTTAGTGGTTTTCCTTTCTTCAAAAGGCCTCTTGACCTAATTTTAATGCTCCTCCATTTTTTCCATTGCTTTATCTATGATTTCTTCAAACTCCATCAACTAAACATATATGACCATCATTGGATCCTCTCCCTCTAACATCTCCAATTGATTAGCCAATTCAAGGGTTGGTAATTCAACTGATAAGGGAAACCTTGCTTCCTTTCCATACACCAACATGTATGGGGAATTTTTAGTGGATCTCTTGGGAGTGATTCTATCTATCCACAAGGAATATTCTAACCTGGTATGCCAAGATCTTTGATTATCTTCCATGGTCCTCTTAATGATCCTTATCAGATTATTATTTATTGACTTAGCTAAACCATTTCCCTAAGGGTAATAGTTTGATCAAGTACTCAAATAGATGACATTCTTGATAGCCCATTCACTTAATTTCATGCCCATAAAAAGCTAAGGCATTATCAGAAATAATTGAATCAGGCACTTCAAACCTTGTCACCAAATCATCATAAAAATTTAGGACAACAGACTCATTATCCTCCTTTAATGCTATAGCCTTAGTCCACCTAGTGAAATAATCAATTGTAATGAGGACCCATTTATGACCTGCACTAGAAGGTGGGTTTATAGCTCCAATAAAATGAATGCCCCACTTCATGAAAGGCTGCTCAACCTAGATTGGTTGTAAAGGAAGGACAACCAATCTCTCCTTTCCAGAAAAGAAGACACATTGCTTACATTTTCTTACCCAATCATGGGTATCCTTGAATAAACTAGGCCAATAATAGCCTACCCTCATTATTTTTAGGGTTGTAGTTCTTGATACAAAATGTCTGCCGGCTTCCCCATCATGGAACTCTTCAAGCACCCTGTCAACTTGATCAACATCAATTCATCTAAGCAACACACCATTGAAATCCTTTTTGAAAAGTATACCATTAAACAGTACATATGGGATGGATTGCAATCTAAAATACCTTCTCTTACCCTTATCCATTCCTTGTGGACACTCACCAGTTTGGAGAAAATGAACCATATTTTGCACCCAACTTGTAGGGAAAGTATGTGAAACTATTTGAGACTACTATTGGATAGCTAGGACAACCTCCATAACTTATTTTTTATCTTCCATGTCACTAGCTAGCTACTCACATAAACCTTTAGCTCTTACAAGCTTTGTGATCCTGATTACCATGTCATACTCCATTACTTTGGTTATCCAACCTACCCTTTTATCATTCATATCTTTACTCAAAAGGAACTCTTTGACACTAGGATGAGCAACCATTAATTGAATCTTGTTGTTGGAAACCAAATACCTAAATTTCTTTAGACTTCTAATAACAACAAGAACATGTTTCTCAACAAAAGAATACCTTTTCTCATATCCTTCTAGGCCTTGACTGAAAAGGGCTATGGGCTGCTCCAAATTTTCCTCATTCTTTTGAATTATCTTAGAAGAGATGGTATCCTTGTTTCCATAAGCGTAGAGGATGAAATCCTTAGGAAATCTAGGATTTACTAATGTAGGTGTTGTTGTTATGGCTTCCTTTATAGCATCAAAATTTTATTTTCCTTCCCAAATCCATTTGAAGACAATATTATTATTTAGCATGGCTATTAGTGGCTTCAAAAAATCAACAATATTTGGTATAAACCTTCTAACAATGTTAATTTTTCCTAATATGAAACTTTGTAAACCCTTTTTATAGCTAGGAAAAGGTAGAGATAAAATGACACTCACCCTTTTAGGATCAATTGTAATACCATTTTTGGACACCACATAATCAAGTAATTTACCTTCATGAACAAAAAATATGTATTTCTTTAGATTGAGGGATACACCATACTCCCTACATTTGTCAAAAATCTACCATAGATGAGAAAAATGCTTCTTTGCATCTTTTGAAAAAATAGTAATATCATCCAGATAAACGAGGACAATCTTGTTCATGAGGCCTTGAAAATCCTTATCCATTGCTCTTTGGAAAGTTTCCCCAACATTAGATAATCCAAAATCCATCTTCTTATATGCCATGTTCACCCATTTGGTAGTGAATGTTGTCTTGTATTGGTCCTCCTCTTTAACCAAGATTTGGTTATAACTAGAAAATCTATCCAATAATGAGAACCTCTCTAAACATGACACAACTCGCAATATTTTCTCCATAGAAGGCAATGGATAATGATCTTTAAGTGATGCTCTATTTAAGTCCCTAAAATTCACACATAATCCAATTTCCCCATTCTTTTTCCTCACAGGTACTAAGTTAGATACCCATGATCTTTGTTTAATAGGAAAAATGATACTACCTTCAACCATCCTACTTAATTCCTTCTTAATGAGATGTTCAAGCTTTGGATTCAAAGGTATTTGCTTCTACCTTACTAGTTTTGCATTGGGTTCCAACTCTATGGTATGTTTTTCCAAATCAGGGTTAAATCCCTTCAAATCATTGTATTCCCAAGCAAATATGTCATCATATTCTTGAAAAAGTGCAACAAATGCATCTCTTTCTTTCTTAGTACAAATATTTCTTAGTATAAGAAGTTTCTCTTTGGAAATATCGACAGGTTCATAATATTCTTCTTTAACCAATATGTTGGGCCTCTCCTTTCTTACTTGGTCATCTATGTTGAAGATGGATTCAAGGGTTACCAATCCCTTTGGAAACTTATTTGAACTTAGCTAAATAATTTGTTCACCATATTGTTATTGCAACTTTTGTTGATTACCAACTGAAAACTTGGCTTCTTCAATCAAGAAGTTAACAATTTGTTTGTCACTTCTCAAACACTTGATAATGCACATGTTTATTAGGAATTTATGGCCTTACAACCACCTTGATGTTGTTGTACTTTATCACTCTTCACATCATTCAGAATATCAAATTGATATCTAACAAACCAATCTATGAACATGCTTATTTTGATTTCTAGGCATGGATAATAGAATGAAAGCATCAAACTCTTCTATCATATCCCATAACCTATACTTATATGACTTAAGCAAGTCATTCTTGGTCAAATTTAAACCTCCTACTTGGTTACAATCAACTCACTATCTCCAAATACTTGTAGGAAACCTATTTTCTTTTTTTTTCCCACTCCAAACCATGAATAAGGCTTTCATACTCAACTGTGTTATTAGCGCAGCTAAAAGAGAACCAAAAAGTTGAGAAATACCATTCACCCTATGGAGATTCAAGCATATCACCTCCACCAACTCCATGTATGCTTCTTGAACTAGAAAAAAGCATTTTCCAAACCTCATTATATTGTTGTTCATGTAGCTGCACATACTTTTGGAGATTAGGAATGAAATATTATGGCTCATGGACCAAGAAAAAATCTAGGCTTGCTTCTTCCAAATTATTATTTGGATCAGATTCAACATTTCCAACAACCCACTCATCCAAAATAATATCAAGGATATCTTTACTTTGGGTACTTGGTTCCTGAGCAACAACATGCCCATCATGATTAAAAATAACACAATTAACATTTTCCACACAAGGTACATATGGTTCTGTGTGATCCTTTTCTATAGATTTAGACTTAATATTCACTTTGGTTCCATATCTTGTCCTAAACAACATATGTGACCAATCTGAAGATAAATAACCACCTATTTTAGCAATGAACTCCCTTGAAAGGTAAAGAGAAAAATAAGGTGGCAAGTCAATCACATAGACATCTTGTGGGATGGAAAAATTATGGGATGCATGCAAGGTAAGGCCTAGGTCTTTTATGATCCCCACAGTGTTAATAACTATCCCATCAAGTTGGACTACTCCTTTTTTTAGAGGTTGATAATCAATACCCAATCTCTTTGTAATCTATTTAGGCATGACAGAGATGCTAGCACCTAAATCAATCATACAATTTTTTACCAACTTATCTCCTATGATCAAGGACACATAAAAAGGTGGTGGCTTGACCTCTTTTTTTAGTTTCTCCTTGCTATTTTGGGATGCATTGGTCAATATAGCTTTATCTTGGCTAGTTGGGAGCTCTTTTGATGCACTCACATCTAATAGGGAAACTTGCAACAAACCCTTTTGTCTCGGGATAGACAAAGAATCCCACATAGGCATGCTAACATTGGTTATTTTCATATGATCAAGAATATTAAAAGGAGTGGGGCCTACCTTCTATTGAGCTTTAATAATAGTAACATCTCTATGTAAATGGGTTGCTTGGGATTGAATCTCAAGTTGCTTCTTTTATAGAATTGGTGTTTCATGAGGTGTAGATGGGCTGACAACTTCTTGATCTAATATAAGAGCTTGATGAGACTCCTTATTCACCCTATCTCCACAACTCTTTTATTGATTCTTGTGTTGGATTCTATATAATTATGATCTTGGTTGACCCCAAAAAACTCTTCTCCTTTCCAATTTAGTAGTGTAGTGTCACTTGGAAACTACTCTTTCTACTGCAAAGGTGTTTCATTTGATGTACTTGGTTGTAAACTAGGTGCAATTTTCACCATCAAGGCTTGATTAATCACCCCATTCAAACAAGTAGACTAATTATGAGGTTGATTGCAAGGAAAATAAAATTCATACTCTTGATCAAGATTGTTTTGTATGGGAACTAACTCCTTATATGTGCTTGTTGTATTTGGATTATATGCTTGAAAAGCTCTTAGATTCAGGGATTGATTTTGGCCTTGATTATTTTCCTAGTAAGGTAACCTACTTGATTGAGTTGGCTAATAAGACATCTAGTTTTGGGGCTGGTAAGGCCTATAATTTTGAGATTGCTATTTTTTAATATTTACCAACTCATTCCTAAATGTTTGGAAAATGCCTTTTATTTCTTGTAAGTCAAAAGATTAAGTTGGGAAAAAAAAATTGTGCAAGAGTAGTTGGTAGAATGGCTATTTGGGGCATTAGCATAGGTAATGGTGGTTGTATGTCTGGGAAAAATGGAATTAGAGGTATTGTTGCTATTTTTATAGCTTGTATAAGACTATTTTTATCTCTAATGGCCACCTCATAAGCATCAGGAAGTTTTTGTGCACCCATAGATTGAATCATTATAGAAATATCACTATTTAGAGCCCTCAAAAAGTATAGGAAAGAATTTTGAACTTAAGGTCTCACCAAAGGTGGGATTCTATCCCAAATCTTTTGGAAGTGAAAGTTGAAATCTATCATGTGCTCATGAGGAACTCTTGTGATTGTTGTTAGTTGTTCCACCAAAGATAAATTATCCAATTTATCCTAAAAATATTTACAAATATTGTCTCCCAACTCATCCCATATAGTGATAGAATTCATTGCCAAACCTTTGAACCACTGCAAAGCCTTTCCTTTGAACAAGGCAACCAAAAGTCAAAGGGAAACATTTTCTTCAGCTAAATAGTGAACTACACATAGTGAAGCCACATCCTTGATATGTTCAATGGGGTTGACCTAGTCCTCTCCATTAAAGAATGGGAGACTTCTCAAAGCAACCATATGGATGTCATCATGTTGCTAAAAAATTAGTGGGATACCTCAATTAAAAGGTACAAAAGTTTGATTTATAGCCATTTGGAATAAGTTTCTCTATGTTTAGGTAGAAGGTGTTCTAACTTGAAACAATCTACCCAACTATGGTGTAGATTGAGTCCTAGGAGGACTTGAACTTATATTTCTTCTACTTCCTCTAACAGATGATAAGGAAATCCTATCCATTCTTCTAGGAGTAGCAAAAGAAAGTTGTGTATATTTAAAAATACCTCTTGATGACGATCTTGTTTGGATTCTTGGCATAATGCATGTATTTTCTTTGCAATCAGGATTTCTCCCTATCAGAATCACCAAATTTGATGTAAAATATTCTTTTAAATGCAGATTCACCAAGTACTTTGGTTATGTGCCTCTTCAAGGTTGGATCATCAAGAGCAGTACCACTCCCTAAACAATGGTGAAATGAAATCTCTTACAATCCCACCGGGTGTGATATAAATTATTCACTTAGAAATGCGCCTTGTTGAACAAGGAGTTGATCATTCCAATGATACAATGGAAATAGCCTCAAGGTGTGGGACCCTTGCAATTGAGGCTAGATCTTTGGAGAAGGCTAAATTCCTTCCTAAACTAGGTGTAGAAGAGGATTGATCTAATCCAACCTCAAGAAACTCTAAACTAATGGCTTGCAAGGGAAAAGGGATAAGGATAAAATGCATAAAAATTTAATGGAAAGGTGATGCATGGAATTTAGATTATTTATTCCTACTTGTGATTGCATAGATCATCAATAAAATAACTAGAAAATATCACACAAATCTCTATTTGAGCTATTTTATGAGGGAAACATGGATGCTAGAGTTTGAAAGGTCTCAAAAGGGATGAAGATTATCCATATTTGACACCCAAAATAGATTAGCACAATCATATAACTTATAAAATTGATGAAAACCCATGCATACAAAGAGGTGCCAGATGTTACACAAAATGAAAGCATGGAGAAGAGGTGAAAAGTAGTGATTACGTTAAAATAGAGGTGTAAGCCAATTTTATAGTTGTAGAAATGATAAAACAACATAAGTCTATGAAATAAAATCCAGGGAAGAACCCTTCAAAATGAAACAAATATTACCTTTATAGTGTAGGCATAACTGAGAATTGAATTTAAAAACTTAACCCTAACCTAACTAGGATTTGCAGGAAGATGAAATATGAGAAAAATTCAAACATCCAAATTGCACTTAGAAATGAGTAACAACCAAGACATAAAGGCTTTGACACCTCGAGCACATCCTAGAATGATGACTTCATGAATGCAGGTATGGAGCACCTGCGAAATTTATAACAAAATCTAGGGAAACATACCCTGATAGGAGAATTTTGCCTCTGCAACACACCAGGGAGTAATGGAACCATCCAAAAAATGAATGCAACATTAGAAAGGCATGAAATACTGATCCATAATCTATCAAATCTGATCATGCAGCTGAGAATGTCATTGAGCCATTACTTCTACATCTTCCTACAAAATGGAGCCACTAACTGTTTGTATTTGAAACTCAACAGTCAAATTCTAGATGTGTGCCTAGGATTGAGTCCCCAAAAGGAATTTAAAACCTAACCATTAATCAAATCTCTTTTAAAAATCAACCATTGATCTACATTGCACCCACTTTTCCTAGTGCAACTTCATATGTGCACAAAGAATGCAAATCATGATACAAAGAAACCTCGTGACACAATCACATTTTTCCATCTATCTCATAGATCATGTGTCCACCCTATCACTCCATCACCCTTATGAAGAGGGGACCCACTAAGACCTCATTTCCACTCTCATCACAAATCACAAATAGACTACCCCACCCTTTCTTCACAACAATGATGTGAAAAAATGATGTGCAAACCATTAGATTTCCTTCACTTTCTATCAACCGTTGATCTGTCTTTATCAAATATCACCCCTTATGAAGATGGGACCCACTAATACCTCATCATGACTCTCATCGCACAACACAAATAGCCTACCCCACCCCTTCTTCACAACAACAATGTGAAGCAATGATGCATGGACCATTGGATTTCCTTCACTTTCTCTTAGTCGTTGATCTATCTTTATGAAGAGGGAACCCACTAAAACCTCATCGCCACTCTTTTCACACATCACGGAATGGTCTTGGCCTTCATGAAACACAAATGTGATGTAAAGGTTGTGTATGATATTCATTTGATCATTATCTTCAAATATGAGGTGCTGAAAACTTCATCACAACCCATGTGACCATCATTCTACCTTAGCACGACATAATTCACAAAAACTATGTGAATTACCCGCACACTGACCATTGGATTGCTCCTTTAAATGCGAGCCATTGAATTCCAAGCCTTAGAACCACTACCCAGTCCCACCAAAACACTTATCACCACCCTGCACCCCCATTAGGCCAAACTAAGGGCCCACCATGATACCATGGGATAGCAAGTCGTTGCCACCTATCCACAGGAATATTCCATTAGCATATTCTTTTTCTCCTAGCACTCAGTGCATATCGCATATGTGACCCCATAGGTGCAAACCTAAAATGTGATGTGAAGACCATTTGTGATGACCATTACATCTCTTCCCTTCACCACAACCGTGGATCTGTCCTCATCACATATATGTCCTATGCCTTAGCTGGTGATAATACAACTCGTGATGTGAATAACACATGTGATGCAACCATAACTTGACATCTTGCCTTAGTGGCATCACCATCCACTAGCTCTCCTTCAATTGCATATCACAAATCTCCCTTACTAAGGTAATCCTCAAGATGCAATGCGAAGACTTCATGCGATGGCCATTGGATCTTCAAACACTGATGCACACCATTGATCCATTTCAAGAGTATATACACATTGCCAGAAAGCACACCACATGAAGGATACAAAATGTGATATGAAGAGTGAATGTGATGGAACATGGAGCCTCCACATGGCACAAGTAGAGCAGGGGCCTAGGAACTTAAGTGAAGGAAACTTGCACATGGACAAATGTTGTTTTAAGAGGTGGTCATGCCTATGTGAATGAATGATTTATTTTTTACCAAAATAAAAGGTATATCATGGTGGAAAAAAAATATTTAGACACACGAGTTCAAATAGTAGCACAGGACCAAGGGTCCAGTAAATTGATCACAACCTAGGCATAAGGTTATAATTTAAATGACTGAGAACTAGCCAAAGCAAGTCAACAGAGAAATATAAGAAAAAGTATACACTCAAATCAAGGGGTTTAGGGTTTAAGCACATGAGGGTTTTTTGAAGGCGTAGACTTGTAGAAGTAAAAACCCTAATTTGATACAATTGAGGAATTTCAAAACCTCAAAAACCATAGAACATTAAAATAAACATGGATTTAAACAGGATGCACATATAGGATCTCCCTGATCAGATATAAATGATGGGCATCCAATGGTGATATGAAAATAGAAACACAACAATCATAAATTAAACATAAAATCATACTAAACTTCATAGAAATTCATGAATTCATACATACACATATTAACATCACATGTTTCTATTTTCAAATGCTTAAAACTGCTTAAAAGTATATGAAAGGAATAAAGGGTCTTGGAATTTCTTAAAACTTAGCAAAAAGAAATGATAAAAAGTATGAAACAATAATGGGAAACTAGCCAATTATAAAGCCCATCACTTGTTTGACTATGTGAACTTAGAGGCCTCAAGATCAACATCCAGCGGACCCTAAGAGGAAATAAAATCAAAAAAATCCATCATGCTATCCATGTAGTCCTCCAAGATCCCCAAATTTTTTGAAGGGAATATGGGATTATTAAAATCCCCACCAAGCATCCAATTATCCTTTTTTCAATTAGAGATAAGAGCTAATAAATAATCCCAAAGATGAGCTCTTGTATCCCTAGAGTCAGGGGCATAAATATTTATGAGATTCCATTTAACTAAATCCTTTAAATCTTCCATAACAGTTTCCAAAATATTTTTACTATTGTTTCCTTTTACTTCTTTTATCCTTGTTGGGTTCCATAGAGTCACTAAACCACCTAAGGCACCATCAACATAATTCACATAGTACTTTGTCATTGGCCAAATATTTTTAACTATCTGATTGAAGGTTGATTGTTGTATTTTAGTTTCTTGGATAATTAAATTATCCACTTTCAAGTCAATGATACAACATTTTACAATATGTTGTTTAAGGGGACTATTAAGCTTGCAAACGTTCCAAGACATTATCTTCATAAAAACACAACTATTAAAGTCAGTAATCATCTGATATTGATTGTCAAAAGCGAAGCCTCCTCCATTTTTATTTATTGGATTTCTTTAGTTTTGAGAGGCCATTCAGGGTTTTCTATTTCCCAAAATCCACCTAATGAGTAGCTTCCCTAGCCCTAGTTTCCCTTTGAGAATGTATCCCTTGATTTTGATCTCCTCCAACATATACTTTCTTTTTACTTTTTTTTTCCCATTAACTTGTGTGCAATATTCCTCTGAATCACCCTCGAGAGCATTCAATAGGGGTGTATGAGCCTCAAATTTCCCAAACTCCAGCAAATCCAGGGAATCCTACAAGACTTTGTTATGATCCCTTTCCAAGGTGACAATATCACCATTCTTTAATTTTTTACTCACAACCTCCTTGATATTATTTCCTTCATTTAGACCTGATAAAGCCCAAATGAGGAGAAATGGAGGACTTTTCAGCATCTTGAGTAAAGTTCCCAGAAGAAGACAAAGTCATAATGACTTTCACACCATCCTTTCATACCACATGATCAACTTTACTACCATTCTTTGTTGTGACAAAAAATGTTGTTTTGGATAGGGAATCCCATTGGGCCCCCAACCAATGTGTACCATGGATGACATGAGTATTAAAAAAAATTGAAATTGAAGAATGTGCACTCAAAATTATTGTATTATGAATTCAATATTAATATTTTAAGAACATATAGGTCACTATTTATTTTAAATTCTATACATATTATGTTAATATTGTGTAGGTTTGTAATTATTCGATAAATTTTTATAGTATTTCATCTACTTATTTCCATTTATTTCCATAATATATTAAGACCATGTAGGTCCCTATTTATTGTAAATTCTTTGCATATTATTTTAAGAGTGTGTAGGTATGTAATCATTGCATAATTTTGTATAGTATGTCTATTGAATACACAAGACAATTGAGAGGTGGGTGAATCAGTTGTATATTAAAACATCAAAACCCCTCATTAAAATTTAGATCTACATTATTCCATAAACCTTTAACAATCATTAAATCTTTATCATGCATTAGAAAAATGTAAAGAAACAGTAATGCAAACACATCCAAACACATGAGAATACTAAACTTACATGGAAAAACCACGTTGAGGATTAGCTCACAATATAAATTAATTGCAACACCGAATACAATAGGCTCATTGTTGGAGGGCTCACTTCGCAAAAGAAAAGAAGGGCTCACTGCCAGATTAGAAAGATGAAGATAGAATATTGTTACAATGAGAAATTCATCTTAGAGAAACAAAAAAGTTCCACCACTGCTTCACTAGAACATTCACACTCTCTCTGTAGAATGTAGACACCTTCTACTCACTACTTCTAGTAGTCTTAGGCATTAAATCTCAAACTACATTTCACACTTTCACACTTCACATATCAACACTTTGCATTACACACATCCTCCATCAACTCAACACTCATATATACCATCTTCAACCTTGAAACAAATTTGCAAGGTCGACTATGCACCTCAAATATGTAAATTCAATTTAGGTCAACAACAAAACATTTCCACGGTGGAAATGAATGAAGTCAGACCACATCACCCCTTAAATCGGACCTAAATCCACATAAACACACCACACCACACTTCCACAAACACTAAAGCACATATGCAATTAGTGTAAACACCCAAGGTCATCCAAACCTATGTTAATGCCATTAAACAATTAAGTACATGCTTCCTTTGATTCAAAGATGACTCACATACCACACACAACACTTAAAAACAATCTAGAATATTCCATCAACACCCTGAAATCTAACAAATCCTTTGCATCATCATACACTAGAGGAAAATTTTCATTTTGTACAACCAACTAACCTTCCACACACTAAAACACCTAAATCTAGCCTTGCAGAGTACCAAATCACAAACAACTTAGACTGAAGATAAATACTAGCAATATAAGCACACTTCTAGATCTACAAGACCAAAAACCAAATTACAGAGACAACACTCCTCACATAGTTCACACATTGGTGAACACAACTTTCTTTGCACAATGATCCATAATAAGAAACTCTAGATACAACAGCTTTGAAAGCCTCTAATTAACATATCTAAACAACATAGAAAAATATTTAGCTATGAAGAAATTCAAAGCAAAACACTGAACACCACTATGCTATACTGAACACTCTTCACTGCACTATTTCCTCTTTTATTCAAATTTTCTCAAAAGCACTTGGAAACCAAACACCACAAACATACTGAACACTCTTCACTGCACTATTTCCTCTTTTATTCAAATTTTCTCAAAAGCACTTGGAAACCAAGCACCACAAACACATTCTCATTATCTGGAACACTTCTACAACATCTCAACAACATAAGAGGTTAAACATCACCAAAATATGCTCATCAAAGCAACACTAGAGGTTGACATCAATGATAATACTAATGACAACATAATGCAACTAATCAAAGCATCTCCATAGGTTGATATAAATGCAACAAAAAAGGTTCATTGACATCAATGACAACACAAACTTCCAAAATGTCATGAGATCGTATTGGTCTAGGAGTAGCAATCACAATATTTCTATTAGAGACCTTAATGGTTTGTGTCATACAAGCAACTTTGTGCATAATAAGACCATATATGGTTTTTACCTCTCAAACACAACTAAATGCTCAAGATTAGTATATTATATGCATTCTTTGAGTTTTGTAAATAGTTGACTATAGAGACTATTTTAGGTCTAAGCTCTTTTGGACATCTTTGAGATAATAACAAGAAATGTAAGTCTAATTTTGGGAATTTTTTGGTCATATTCTTGGGGATATTATCATCCACCCAAATCAAGAAGTGATGATAATGTTTATGAGAGTGAATCAACCCTCCCATAATTTTTGCAAGTCAATCATTATCATAGGAATTATCTATGGTTACATTTTAAAAATGGTTTATATTTTTATCTTATTCCATGTTGGGGACTCAATTATGGTTTTATTCTAAATGATTTGTGTTTAAATTCTTAAACATCAACTATAGTAGGGAAAGGATTTCATCTTAAAATTTATGTTTTGTAATAAGTTTCATAAAAGTGTCGACTATGGTATAACCCAATTGGTATTGCTTTGAATTATATTAGTGTAGAATGGTTTGAAGGAAATTCAAGAGCTTATTACTATGACTATGAATATGTATGTATGCTCTATAGTATCATTGCAAGTTGTGGACTATGTATATAGGACAAACTCCAGAGAACTTATTTCACATAAGTCCATTGCTCAAGTTATGTTGTCTTTTGAAATATATATAGATATTTATGTACTCATATGAGTACATATGTATACAAAAAATATAAATATATGTTGATATGAGTACCATTATAAGTGTTATTATACTATTTGGTAGAACCATAATATATTTGTATATATATATGTGTGTTTATATATATATACATGTATGTATATATATATATATATATATATACATATATATGTACATATATATACATATATATGTATATGTATATATATGTATATATATATACATATACATATATATACATATACATATATATGTATACATATATATGTATGTATATATATACATATATATATATACATATGTATGTATATATATATACATATATATGTACATATGTATATATATATATACACATGTATATATATATATGTGTGTGTGTGTGTGTATACATGTATATATATATTTTCTTATATAAAAATTGAAAATAAATATCATTGTGATACTTCAAAAAATTGACATGGTGTTTATAGAGAATATTTTAAGCATGTTTTTGATAACGAACAAATAGTTCATTATACTTGTCATGAATACAACTATTAGTGCACAAGTGGCTTAATTTTATTTAAAAGTTAGAAAATAACAAGATCCTTTTCTAAATATAATTTTGCACACCTTGAAGATTTAGATCAAATTTACAAGTAATCCATTCCTTTACCCAAGTTGAATTTATTGGGGTATAAATGAATCTAGTTTAAATATATGTCGTAGATCTAACCCTCAATCCATTAAATTTAAAAGTCAGGATGGGCCCAAGATAAAAAATTTCCAACTATCTATTATTTATTGACTTAAGTGTTAAATATTAAAAAATTTATGCCACGGTGTTGTATAAAATGATAAACCCTAATTTAATTTTAAGGATTGACATTTGCAAGGTCAATCCAAGAGAAATCCATAGGAACATTTAGATTGAAGGAAGGAGATATGTGGTTATCATCTAGGAAAATTCACAGATATTAAAAAATGATACCACACATATGAGAAGGAAATACAAGTAGTAGAAAAGGCATATAAACAATTAATATTTTTCTAAAACAAATATTTTACTGTCTAGACAGATAACCAAGCAATGAGGAACCTGTTTAAAAAGAAGTCAAACAAAGATATTACCTAAAGGAGGATTGCTCATTGGTACTTTGAATTTCTTGGTTATGAATTTGATATAGAATAGATTAAAGGGGAAAATAATTCCTTGGATGATGTTCTAATCAAGGATTTTTTATAGTTATTTCCTTTTCAAGATATTTGGAAGAACTGGAAATAGTAGTACTATCAAACCAAATCACTAAATTAATTATGATTATTATTTTATTAATAGGTGAATGGATAAGTTACTAATTTTGATATGAGATAGATATGATTTATATTTCTTAGGTTTTGAAGAAAAAATTATAAAGAATTTTTTCTTAAATGGCACTCTAGTCACCATTCTCTTGAGAGACATTTTAACTATGGATATCCAAATAACTAAATATTAATCTCTATTTTGGCCATATTATCTAAAAGGAAATGTTTTGAAGGTCTAAAAATATGGTTTCATAAATAGTTTAACATTTCATCAATTTGAATTTGAATTTGAATGCCACGTCCAATTTTTGAATCATCTAGATTATGCTATATTTTGTTGTGTTTTAAATTATGATGCAAAAAATTGTTTTAAGGATATTTATATTACGATGATTTTTATTTATCATGGTAATGCAAATATTAGTTAGATATTTTTTTAGAGGATGTATATGTGAAGTTGATCATCATGAGATAGGTAAGTGTAAGAAGTTGGGTCCACTTTCAGAGAAAGTATTATTTTTAGCTTTAAAACAAGTGCCCATTCATTTTTTTATAATAGGTGCCCATTTTCAAGTGGGTACTCATTCCAAAAGTTTGAAACTCACAATCCATGTTTTTCATTTGCTTTTGGGCTCAAAAAAGGCATGGTAACCCAATCCTTAGCCTTGTACCTACAAGAAAAAGGTCATGTTAATAGTAAGAGAAAAAATGACTTTAGCAATATGGCTGACGACTTTTTTTTATGAAATTAAAACCCATTATAGATGACAATGTCTAGTTTTCAAATATGTAATATTTTATTGATTTGAGATTATTTTCTATTTTATTGAAAATGGTGATTATATTGGTTACACCATTTTTGAATAACAATAAAAAGATTGTAGCCTATCATGGCTTGAAGATGGCCCAACTAAAAGGTTATAAGAAGGTAAGGCTTGAGGGGGACTCTCTCAATATTATTAATAATCTAAAGAATTGCTCTACCCCTTCATAGAGTGTTGAATCCATCATCATGGACGCTATAAAAATCCTTAATTCCTTTGATGAGTATTATATATCTCATATTTTTAGAGAAGGGAATGGATTACCTGATGCTTTTTCTACTCTTGATGTTAGGGGTTCTAGGGAGTGGGATGTGAACGACCCCCTCCCCATTGAGACTATTGCTTGTATAAATCATGATTTTCAAAACTACTAACTTGGTTGATGACCTTTTAATGCTTTGGGTTCACATGACTATTATCATGTGGCAAGTAATTATTTAGAGTGACGGCAAGCTAGATCATGATCATTTTGTTGGTACCTTGTTTGATCTCTGTATGGGGCAGCATTCTAGGATCATTATTTTCCTCTGCCATAATACCATTGCCACAAGGATTATGGGCATTTTTTGGCTCTCCTTCTTGAGGTTTCTCCTTATTGCTTGCAAGGTTCTCAAACTTATTAGTTCTGCAAATTTTGGGGTCATGGGAGGAGACAAAAATCATGTGAATCCTTTCACCTATGATACTGTTAAGAAAAAGGAGGAGGTGTGGCATATATTGGAGAAAGGTGGGATCACACCTTATTTGGAAAGGTTGCATGGAAATAACCCACGGGCGACAACTTTGTTTGCTAAAGCTTGGAATAACAAGGTTTCAAAACTAGGTGGTACATAATTTGATGTAAATGAGGATTTTATTGCTAATATCACTGGGCTCTTGACGGAAGGCAAGAAGGTCTATAGAGACAAGAAGGAATCTAAGGCAGCTATGCATATTTTTTCAAAGGGACTAAAGAACAAGACCTTAAGACAACCAAGAGTGGAGGGTACCAACGCAACTCACTCAAAGCGCTTTGGGGGGATGTTATTGAGGAACTTATGAGATATATTACCCTCGAAGGTAATATTTCTATGGTAAATGCTTATCACTTTGTCCTCCTGAAACATTTTTGCCATAAAATGAAATTTTCATTTCCTTTTTATCTTTTGGCATCTCTGGAATATGGTCTAAAGGATCACAAAAAGAATCCTAAGAATTTGATGTTGCATGTCAAGCTTATTCTCTTAATTACTAATTATGCTAAATCTTTTGAGGTTGCTAAACCACTTACTACTCCCAAGGGTAACCAACAAAAGTCAGCTGTGGAATATGAAACTATCTCTGAAGAGGAGCCAGTCAGCAAGAAAGGGAAAAAGAGGAAAATTGTCCTTGAGGAGGAGTCTGATACTAAGGAAAACACAGATTATGTCCCAAATTCCCAAGCCTCCATGGAAGTGGTCTCATAACCTTCTATTGTGGGAAAGTTTGGTAAAGGGGAGTTGGGTCCTAACCTGAAGGGCTATGAGACTAGTAGTGAGGACAAGGCTATTGAAAAGCTGAGTAAAACTAAGTTTGTTGCCCCTTCAATTATCCTAAAGGAAGGGATTGAATATGTGTCCCCACTATCCCCTGTTTTGGTGACCAAGACAAAGAAGGATCCGAAGGCGGGCAATAACAAGAAATTGGCTATTAGGTCTGCTAGCTAGTTAGTGGAGATGCAAGCTATTTCTCCCTTGAAGGTGGATGGTGGGCAAGATGTTGTGGATTCCCCAAGTCTGGATTTGGAAATGTTGAATAGAAGGAGATATGTTGCTAATGAAATTGTTGACTCAATTCACAAGATTCAAATGTTGATTGCTAGTGGTAAAGGTAAGGAGGTCTCTATTAGCCAATACAAGGTTAGTTCTTCCTAGGAGGATGTTGTTGTGGGTAAGGATTTTTTTAATTTTGACCGTGAGGATGTACCCAATGTTCTAGGGATGGCTAAGGAGGGATCCATTTCTTTGTTTAAATTGTTTAAATGGGTGTTTCATGGAATCAACATGACCAATGTTAGGGTTCAATGTGCGGTGAGTAAAGTGGGAGAGTTTTCCATTCAAAATCAAATTGATGAGTTGTTTGACTCATTGAAGACTATTGCAGAGGAAATGTTGAACATCAAGCAAATGTTAGAAAAAAGAATCCTGACCCTTGAGGACCAAATAGAAAGGATTTGTGCTAATTTGGAGGAGGGTGTGGAAGGGACTAAATCTAATATGAAGTATGAGTTTGTTGGCATTTCTACTCCTTTTGAAATGGCCAAGAAATGCAAGGAGATTGCTCTTGGTGAGGAAGCTAGTGCTGGTGGTAGCCTATGGAGGAAGAGGTTTATATTTACAAGGTTGGTGGGGTGCAGAATGTTTTGATTAGTGAGGTGAATGTGGGTGGACCTAGTGCTAGAACACGTAATAAGACCAAGGTGTGGGTTGGGGCTCCTGCTAAGGATTTGTCTGAAGTCATGGATGATTATCAGAAGACTATGGCGAGTGACAGGGAGGCTATTGATATCCTAAAGAGTATGTAGTGTTGTTTTTGTCCCTCCTTTTTTTATGTTGTCGTGTTGATGGTGTGTTGTGTTTTTGTTGTTGCGTGCTTTTTGTAGTTTTCTTTTGCTTCTTTTTTTCTTTTTTGTAAAGGGTTTTGGGGCCCCTTCAAAACATGTTTTACCTCTAATAAAAAACAGTAAAAAGATAGAATATGTAATACATTTGATTCAATCATAATTCTTTAATGATGTTACATTTTAATACATTGGCTTTATAAATCTATTATTCTCTTGTATAAAACCTACTTATGAGAATAAATTCCATAAAACTAACAACTAACTATTAACTTATTTATATAAACTAAAATATTATCTAATTATTGATGTAATATTCCAACATTCCCTCATTTATTACATCAATATGAACAAAGGGTGGAACACTACAAGTATTGAACACAACAACCTTTCTAGAGACCTTGATGAAGCACCTCCATAATTCTCCTCTCACCCAAGAAACACCAAATTGAATCCATCATTGGATCTCATGACTATAAAACCTAAAAAGCATATGTACAACATGAGAGAACATAAAATATCCCCATCCTCCTTGCATAATGAGAGAAAATAATTCCTCTAAAAGTCCACATCAACTTTGAGTGTGTCAAAATCCCTCTAGTGTTGCATATGAGAGAAAAACTCTTCTCCAAGTGTGTCAATATCCCTCCTCCAATTCTATGGGAACCAATCCCTCCTTTGTTGTACAAAAGAACCTCAACCAATTGTGAATACATTAACTTCACCCACAATAAATGTCAACAAAATCCAAGCCCACCTTGCTCCATGAAGGGACACAGATATGAAATGGTTATTTTCATGCAATATATCAACTCACAGTGAGAAGCTAAACAAAGACGATAAAATACCTTCATCCTCTAATGCATCTAGCCTCTAATTAGACTTGCTACACTTGATCCACTTGATGGCACATGTATGAGTCTTTGCAAGAATCATTATATTTAGTATGGATTATTCTAAGAATACAAGCAATACATTTGACCATGATAAAATATAAAATTATTAAGGTATTAAATTTGACCAAAAATGCACCTTTTACAATACAATAAACAAAATCAATCCGTGTAACTCCAAAAATAAATCATATTAACCTTATCACATACAATATTTAAAAATATCAATACTCCTATTTCATAGGGCTTGTGAAAAAATGAAAAATCTTGATTTCTTCGCACATTAACCTTATTACTCAATTACAAAATACTTTATTCCTCTCCACAATCCATATTTATAAAATATTTTCAATTTTAATCATATGTTACTTTAAAATAAGAGAAAAGACAATAATTTGTTACTTAAACCTCCACACCTCCACATAGACATCCATCCTTATTATTGAAATCTATATTTGAACACCTTCTACACTACAATGCTCTCTTTCAAATGATTAAATGGAACCTAAACATAAAAGTGTTTATTTTTGTAGATTCTAGTCATTGATTTCAAATGTGACACATAAATACGCTAGGCTCTTCACTTTCACAAAGTATCATGGTAGACAAGAGATTTCCCTTTGTTGTGCTCACCTTAGTGCAAACTTTGTGCTTCTACTTCTTACTTAGATGGTGTTGCAAATAAAGTTACTCATGCTACAAATGGAAGTTACTCTGTGTTTCATTTAGAAACCTTTTCGTTTACAAGTTGGATATACAAATAGAATATGAGACACCTCTTTTTAAATTCACACACCTCCTTTTCTACATTTCATAAGCCCAACAAAAAGATAGCTATGCATGTTGGAGTGTATTCTAATTTCTCAAAAAAAAATTGCACCTTGATACTCCCCAATGGTATCTTCTAAAAACTTATAAGAACTTATTGATTACTTTTGTAGCTAGTTTTTTCAAAGGTAAGAAAATGATACCCAACAAACTCCATTTATTATTTTAGGTTCCTTCCACACCCATCAACTCTTCCACTTGGCACTTTCTCTTTATTGTTGCATTTTTCTGATTAACTTCATGTTGTCATAAGAATCAAAGCTTCATAGGAAGAGCCAATATCTATTTGATACCATATTGAAAATTGTGATTGGATTGGTTACACCATTTTATAGCAATAAAAATAGAAAATATGCAATATATTTGATTTAGTTTAAATTCTTCAATGACACTATATTTCAATACATTGATTTTACAAAGTCATTATTCTAACTTCCTTATGTGGATAAATCCCAACAAAATAACAACTAACTATTAATTTATTTATATAAACTAAACTATTATCTAATTATTGATGTAATATTCCAACATATTTATTAATTAATTTATGAGGAAATGGGTTCATAAACTTGAAATGTCAAGTATTAGTATTTTTTAATAATTTCTAAATTTTTAAGTTTCTTTAAAAAATATATGTAATAAATCTACACACAATTTTTTACACAATAAAACAAACCAAACAATGATTAGTTTAGCTCAAATTATGCTTGCCAAACATGACGGGTTTTCAAAAATAGCAATTAAAGCCAATAAATATTTAATAAAAAATATATATTTGGAAAAAAAATATAACAAAATATCTTCATCAATCTTTAGTATAATACACATATTTTCTAAAAATCAATTAGAAAAATACTTGTATTTAGGTCAAATTATGCTTGTTGGACACGTGCATGGTATGGTCCTAAAAAAGCGACTTTAAAAAGTTGTTTTTGTACAAGCCTATAAAAAAATAAAAAATATCATCTAGGTATTTGAAGAAATTACATATTGGAAAACTATACTCAAAATACTACACTTCACATTATTATACTTTATGAAGATTCTATGTGTAAGTACTTTAAATTATTACTCCAAGTATGAAAAACTTAGATTTTTCAAAAAAACACTTCCACTTTTTGACCAAAAAGTGAACCCAACTTCTTGCAACTACCCAAATGTTAATGAATAATTTATATTTTGTTTTGATAGCATGATTATCAAACTAACTACCTTTTTAGTTTAGTGAGGTGGATGCAAAATATAGTTTCCCCTCCCAGACGAGGAGGGAGAGCATCACTGGAGAGAGGGAGGTAGATCTAAAAGAATTCCATGAACACCATGAATATGAGAACTCTCTCTCACACACAATAATTTTTGGTTATGAATTCATGTGGATTATTGTCTTGAGTTGATCAATCATTATATTTTTTGGTTTTTTCTTGTATCTTGGGTTATATTCCATGAAAATTTGTTTAAAATTCTAGTCCATATTTTTTATTTGGTGTATTCTAATTTGACAATATATTGCCTTAAGAAGTTTGCATGATCTTTCATTTGAGAAAATGGTTTGATTCATATTGATTTGTTTCATGTGAGAACATTTATTTTTTGTTGAATAAATACACACACACACACACACACACATATATATATATATGTGTGATAAAAGGTATTAGATTCTATATATATATATATATAATATAATAGAAAGAACATTACATATGTCAATTTTGTCTGAAGCATTACAAATGGAATTCTACTGCCAACCCTACATGCAAATCTGCAAATCTATTAGCTGCATAATTACACCCCATTTTGTAGATATGCAACTGTGCACACAATAGTATGCAATTACATTACCAACCTTTTGATATCCATCAAGAAATTTGCATCAAGGCTTTTTACAGTTCAAAAACAAAACCTTGGTGCACTATTTTGCAGATAAGAAAATTTCAAGAAAGAAGTATGTATTTGTAATATATGCCCTATTACACCAATGAAGAAATTTGCATCAAAACTTTATAAACATCAAAACAAAGTAGCTTCCTATCACCAAAATGTTATCAAAATTTTGCATTTTCTTGTTAACAGTCTTTTTTACTACTCCATGTGCACAACTTCTACTAAATTTTCATCTTGAGCTTCAACACCCTCATCCAACTACACACCATGAGCAAGAAAACCATGCCCTTCCTCAGACTCCCTTCCAGTTTTCTTTCCTCAAAAAATTCATGCACAAGCAATGAATCCATAATCTGCATCATTTTTCCCTTTTGGAACATCGCACATAGGTACCTCCTCAAAATGGCCCTCAATAGGTACATGGGAATTCTCCATTTGCAATACACCAAATTAAAAACCATTGAGGGGAAAATGAGGAAAATGGGGACAGAGAAAAGTAATGGCATAATACTTTTCCTTGATATCTATGTCCATTGTGGTACAAATCCTCCTACAATTCTTTTGCAAAGCCCTTAATAGTATTCTATCATTCTTGTGTTGAAAAGCTAACTTGATAGCATCTTACACATCTTGAAAAACCTATCGCTGCTTAATAAAATATTTGGGAAAAAGGCCACCAATGTACCCTTTCCCATTGAAAATATTATACTTTTGAGCAGCATCTAAAATTGCATTATCATCCAGAAATTGAGGTGTCACAATTTTTTCTACTATGTCCTCTAATTCTCCTAGAGATTGAACTAAGTCCATGAAATTAGACAGAAAAATAGATAGCACTTGAGAAGGGAAAAGAATCCATGTTTCCCTTAGACTCGTGACTTCAATTCTAATCACTATGCGTACACATTCCTCTACTTTGGGGTAGTCCATTTTGAAGATAGCCTCTAGGTAGTCATGCGAAAGATAATCCTCAAATGGCATTTCCCATGGCCACACTTTCATATTGACGTGGAGGTTCCATGGAAGATATGCCATCTTACAATTTTTCAAAACCCACCACTTGGACAAGTGTTTCCCCCTAAGAAACCCATGATGCTCTTCAAAAATCTATGTTTCGCTACTACTTCAACCTACTTCGAACACTACTTTCCCTATTCCTACACAATACTGCCACAACATCTTTATCTTATGGAAAAAGTGAATGCTCTAAAAATGGAAAAAATAATGATTTTAAATCCATTTGTTGGCGACAATATTCTATGACACCATGTAAAAAACATGATGCAAAAAACATGTGAAGTTGTGCCAATTAATTCACTACTATCCCAAAATGTGTAAGCTTGTGCGAAGTAGCCTCTCGAACATTACTTTGATAAATTACATTCTAATTCACAATTGTCTCTTGTACCTACAAAAATTAAAAAAATTAGAAAAAATGACCATGTCTTGCTAGCACATGTTCAATTTTTGAGTATATGGTAGTCAGTGGCGTAAGAAAATCCTCTTCACATCCCATGAGATCCATCAACACCATGAAGTACACTATATGTCTTATCAATAAATCATTTCCCTATAGTCTTTTCTAGTTGAATTTGATCCCTCACCACCTCATGATTGTAAATGACTGTACATTGCATACTAATTTGGTATTGGCTCATTATCAAAATTAGCAACATAACCAACTGATCACAAAGAAAACTCCATATCCAATTGAACATTGAAAGACCTTTTGAATTTCATTCATTAAGGATTTTGTTATGCTCTTACTCTATCTTCTAACCATGGGTTTTTTTAATGGCCTCACTATCCTTTATGATTTCCAGTACGTATATATATGCATACATACATACATACACACATATATATACATACATACATATATATATACATACATGCATATATATATACATATATACACACATATATATGTGTGTGTGTGTGTATATGTATATATATATATTGGAAATCATAGAAAAAGGGGACCCTAAGTTTAATGTCTAAACCTAGGATTAATTTTATCTCCTTTTTTAAAGGTAAATTAGAATGCAAATCAATAAGGTGATTAGATTGACTTTCAACCATGAAGGTGAGTTAATTAGACCTAGATCTGATCCTTTTGAGCCTTGGAAATGTACTAGAATTAATTTTCCTTGATTATCCTAATTAGACTATGCAATAATATAAAAATTGCAAGATCTTGACAATTGAAAGACTAAAATAAAGATTTGTAGGAAGATCTAGAAAGGGTAGAGTGTTGTGTACCTATCTTTAAAGTTTGGTGTTGGTCTAAATATGAGTATAGAGTTTCCCAAGGGTGTCTGAGTCCTTGTATGCATTTTCTAGAACTTAAAACTTGGACCTGTAGCTCTCTATCTTCTCTCTGATGCTAGATTTGAAAATTTTCATCATTAGATCTAAACCTATAACAAATCTACAAAAGAGATAGTGGGGGTGGTTATGTAGGGTTTTTCCTCATTCAAGCCCCAATTTTTGGTATTTCTACCTCCAAAATAGTCAATAAAATTGATTGATAACAGTGTGTGTTCCCTAACCTTAAGTGCATCCAAGGTTGTTATGAGCTAAAAATACATAAAACCCTGCTTAAGTGCATTAGAGAAGGATTCCTATATGAAAATGACAAGATCTTCCTAATAGGAAGTCAAAACACCCTTAGGAAATTTGAAACATAATGATACCTTGCTTTAGGCTGTAAGTAGAATGAAGCTTGAAGATGAGAACACTTCGAAAACAAGTCATTAGGTTGAAGGAGATGGCCAAATGCATCTCCCAAATATACAATCATCTTGCTCTTCTATTGGCATCAATCTTCAATCACGAAATATGACTTGATCAAATCTGCAAGTAAGCTTGAAAACCTACAAATTCAAATGTGTATGAAAAAATGTAATGATCTCTTGCTTCTCCAAGATTCAATTCTTGCTTTCTGGTTTCAAAAGTTGAAAATACTAGTTATTTATAGGCATTTCTCTAATTTCCCAAAAAATAGATTATAATAGCCAACATTTTCAATTTGAATCTCAAATATTAAAATGTTGACACCAACATATTCAAATTTGGATATTGCCAAACTAGGGGGACTCATACACCCAAGGGTGTCCTAGTATTGCCCCTATTTTCTAGAAAATACAGTGTCAGGGGAAAAATATTAAATGAATTAATTTGTTATATACTTGCAATTTGTCAGAAAATGATAAAATAGGCCTCGAAATGCATTATTTATGAGATTAGGGCCTAATCAGGAAATTTTTAAAATGAATAAATGCAAGGGTCACAAAAGTAGGTCCAAACTTAGCATGAAATTGTACTATCACCTATAAGGAATTAGAATTTCTAATGCTACATTTAGCCCCCTTTTTAGCGGCCATATGACACTATGTGCATTTGCAAGCTAAAGCATTGAAATTAAATCATGTTGTATAAAAGGATACTCATAAGGACATTGTGAATCATTCATAAACAAGAGAATGAATCCCCCAATGTAGTCATCTACAAAACCACAATGTTAGGAACCACATCTTGCAAACTAATTTGTTAGATATTCAAGAATCATCTTGTACTTGCAAATAAGCATGCCAACCTCTAAGGAGATCCAAATTCGAGGATAGATGTATGCCCCTGATTTCACTTGCTTTATGGAGGTGGAATTAGGGTAACAATCTAATGACATTGAATTAATAAGCTTGGTGATGGAAATACTTGCAATAGGGTCATGAGATCACAACATCAACTATCGAAAAACATTGTATATGATCAAGGAAAAAAATATGATTGCAACGCAATAGATGACATTGAAATTGAAATTTTCTAGCCCCAACTATGGTGAATTAAATGAGATATGTGTGTATTAAATTTGACTATATGTTAGAGAAAAATCACCTTTTTGACCATCATTTTCACTTTTTCCATTTGAAGGCTTAGAGAGAGATACCATGGACCAAGGAGTGAGGATGTCGAGTCGACAACCATACCAACCCTCAAGACTCAAGATTCTACGAGAAGATGCTACATAAGGTGTGGTGGCACCAGTGATGAGTTGCTTGTTCCTTTTCCCTATATTTTTCAAAATTCATGGCATCCCTATCCAAACTAGGTGGCAGTGTCCACTTTGGGTGTCCCTATCCCAAAATGAAGCCCATGTCCAAAGATGGCACATCTATCCTAGAATGGTGCCTCTATCTTGTTTCAGAGTTTCTATTCTTTTATTTGCTTAGTTACTAATTTAGCCATGTAACTGGTGACTTCTTTTTCTTCTTTCAGGTCCTTCCACATGCCTAACAATGTTTAGGAGGATGATTGTTTTCACTACTTTGAGAGAAATTCAAATGACTTTCACAGGAGGAGCAAATTTTGTACACCACCAAACTATACTAGGTATATCTTATGCCACCTATGAGATATCACGATGTTATGCTGATGGTACTCATTGAGCGGTGGATTGTAGATACTTCCACCTTTCATCTCCCAATGGAAGAGATGATAGTTACAATTGAGGATATACACTGGATCTTCTATTTACCTATGTGAGATGAGACTGTCCAAATTGATGAGTGTCAAACCACTCGAGATATGAGGAGGGATATATACTACTACATCAGTCACTACATAGATACTGATTCCAGGGCCCATGGCGATCTTAAGTGGCTTCTACATTCTACTATACCATTCGTTTGATGAATCATGTGTGTTATTGTCATCTTGGTCTTGTTGCAAGAATGGAAAAGAATGAAGGTGTTGTCATTGATGTCAACTGGTTGTTGTCATAGATGTCTTGGTTGTAGTTTATTCGTTGTATATGTTGAGGATATTGAGAAAATTGTATTGAAGAAAGGTTGCAGGTGTTCAGTGGTTGCTTTGGGTTTTTCTCCTATGTTGGTGTGGTTTATATATGTTGGTCATGGTTGTTGGAATCTTCTATATCCAAATTTTTGGCTCTTGATTCATTGTGCAGTGTGAGTTATGTTCACCAGTTGTGAACTATGGTTTTTTGTGTTCTGGTTGAGGTCTAGGAGAAAAGTTGTTGGTCTGGATTTCTCTTTGGTGAAGTCTTATGACTTGTGGTTCTAGAGTTGAGTTGTTATGATTGTATTGAAGTTAATTTTGATATTTGGAAGGATTGTGCTTAATTGTTCTATGTGTTTTACACTAGTTTTTTTGACCTTTTGTTGAATACTATCTTCAAAATTGATGTAGCATGATGGATCTATTTGAGTCCTTGCCTAGCATGTGTTTGGGTCACCCTCATTCTAATTCCACCCTAGGATGTTTTGGCACCGACCTAATTTAAATATAATATTAGATGGCTGACTTTGGATATGTTTCAAAGTTGAAGATGATATAAATATAGGATTAGTTTTAATGGCAAGAAAGGATAGTACAAAGAGAGATAAGTGCAAAGGAATAGTGTAGAGAGATGCGAGATTGATGTGAATCAGTGAGTGTGTGTGATGTGAGTGTAGCAGATCAGTGTGAAGCTTAAATGTTGAGTTTTTGGATGCAATGAGCTGAAGGTGTACTCTATCATTCATGCATGTCTGCAAGTGACCCCTCCAGGTTGTTAGCCATGTTGGATTGTGAGTCCTAATCTATACAGTGAGTCCTTCCTTTGGCAGTGAGCCTTGTTTCTCAAATAGTGAACCTTTTGTAATCAGTTTTGATATTCTCTATAGTGTGAGTTAATCCTCATCATGGTTTTTCCCTTATTGGGTTTTCCACATAAATTTGGTGTTTTTGTCTTTGTGTGATGGTTTTCAGTTTCTGCACTTGCACTTAATGTTTATTCATTTAAGTAGTATTAAGGATTAGTTATGGAGAATGTTAAATTAAAGGTTTAATTTTGTGACAACTGATTCACCCCCCCTCTTAGTTGTCCTATCCAGCAATTGGTATCAGAGTGGAGTTCCTTGGAGAAGAGCTTAACCACTTAAGGAAGATTTGGGATGGATGGAAAAGTTACTTATGATTATTTGAGGTTTGATGGAACTAATTATTCTATTTGGAAAATATTGATGGAAGAATATCTGAAATATTATGGCTATGATGTGGCAAAAAATTACAAGAATCCTTACACTCCTCCTGCTAATGGTATGAGTACAACTAATGAGATCAAGGCACGTGAAGCGAACAATAAGGTGAAGTATATTTTGAAGAATAGTCTTGTACATTCTGAGTTGATTAAGGTTCAGAATTTGAAGACTACTAAGGAATTCTAGGATGCTTTGGAAAGGGCGCATGAAGGTGATGAAAGGGTCAAAGAGGAAAAATTGCATAATTTGGACACAATTTTAGCTTCTACATATGTTTGAAGATGAGAATGTTAAAGCTTATGTATAGAGAATGTATGAGATAGTAGTTGCAATGTGAGGACTTGGTGCTACTGTAGATGAAACTAGGATTGTAAAGAAGATTCTTAGAACTCTCCCTGATGCTTACAGTGAAAAGGTGTGTGCTATTAAACAAAGTATAGATTACAATACTTAAACTAAAGATCTATTGTTGGGATCTCTAACATCTTATGAGATAAGGAAGCCGAATCTGAGGAATGGATGCAAATCAGAGAGTGCCTTTAAGGCTATAAAAGCTAAAGATTTGGATGAAGAAAATCTTGATGAAGTAGAGGCTAACTTTGTGAGAAATGGTTAGAAACAAAGCAAGGCTTGTGTGTAAAGGCTACTCACAAGTAGAAGGCATAGATTTTCATGAGACTTTTTCTCCAGTGACAAGAATGGAAGCTATAAGGATGTTCTTAGTGTTTGCTTCTCATAAATATTTCAAGTTCTATCAAATGGATGTCAAGTCTACATTTTTGAATGGTGAGCTAGAAGAAGAGGTCTACATGGAACAATTGAAAGTTTTTTAGTTATCAAATCAACTGAATATGGTGTACAAATTGAAGAAATCTTTATATGGATTAAAGCAAGCTCCTAGAGCTTAGTATGCATGGTTAGATAGGTATTTAATTCAACAAGGTTTCAACAAAGGTACAATAGATATTAATCTATATTTTAAGATTAAAAATGAAAAAATCTTGACTATAGTTGTATATGTTGATGAAATTATCTTTGGAGGAAATGAAAATATGTGTAAGTTGTTTGCGGAAGAGATGCAAAAAGAATTTGAAATGTCTATGTTTGGAGAGATGATTTTTTTTCTTGGGCTACAAATTAATCAAACAAAGAAAGGAATTTTAATTTCAAAGTCTAATTATGTAAAAGAGATGTTGAAGAAGTTTGGGATGGATGGTTCCAAACCAGTATGCACTCCTATGTTGACTAGTTGCAAATTGGGAAAAGATGATTCACCTAAGGCTGATCAAAGCAAGTACAGATCTATGATTGGTGGACTATTATATTTGACTGCTACTAGACCAGATATCATGCATGTAATCTGTCTTGTGGCTATATTTCAAGAAGATATTTAGATATTTGAATGGCACTCTGGATTATGGGTTATGATATCCTAGTGATACTGAATTTACACTAAGTTCTTATATAGATGCAAATTGGGCCAGATGTGTAGATGATAGAAATATTACAAGTGGTGTTTCATTCTTTCTTGGTTGCATATTGGTAGCTTGGTTGAGTAAAAAGAAAGATTTAGTTTCCTTTCCTACTACTCAAGCTGAGTCTATTGTTGTTACATCTTCCTATACACAAGTTCTATGGATGAAATAGACATTGAAAGATATCACAGTGGTGTATGATGATCCTATTTCCATCTTTTGTACTAACACAAGTCAATTAGCATTTTAAAGAATCCAATGATGCACTCAAGGACGAAGCATATATCTATCAGGTATCATTTCTTAAGAGAGAAGGTCATGGAGAATGAATTAAATCTTGAGTATATCTCTACAAAGGATCAAATTATTGATATATTTATGAAGGCTCTTCCTAAAGATACTTTTGAGTATCTCTGAGAGAAGTTAGGGGTCATTTTCCCTCCTTTCTTGAACTATATGTATATGGAGATGCATCAATCTGGTGGATCTATGGATCTATCTTTCTTCTAGACTAATGTTTTGGTGGCCACCTCTCAGGGGGAGCAAGTAGTGTCATGTGTTGTCATTGTATGAGTATTATGTTTCTATGTCAAGGGGGAAATCAATGTAAAATATATTTTGCCTTTGCCATTGATGTCAAAGGGGGAGAGGAAGAATGTGAGAAAAAGAAAAGAGGAAGAATGTGAAAAATAAAAGAGGAAGAATGTGAAAAAAGAAAAGAGGAAGAATAAGAAAATTATTATCTACTAAGAGGTAGAAACAGAAAGAAAAATCTTGAGAAGTGTCCTTTATGATGGCTTCTTTTCCTTTGATGCTTTGATGAGTGTTCTCCTTACCATTAATGATTCTCCAACTTCAAGAGCAACATGTTGTGATAGAGAGTTTTCACTCTCAATATCCTCTTCTTGGACCAATTGAGTCCTTTCACCCCCATGTGAACTCGAGGCTTGACCTTCATTGCACTGCCATGCTTGGTGTCCAAATTTGTTGCATTGGTAACATCTTCCTGTGAATCCACTAGATCCTCTTCCTTGACCTCCAAATCTACCTCTAAAGCCTGATCTACCACCTCTAAATCCACCTCTTGCATTAATAACCTTGTCTTGATTTTTGCTTGCATCCTCTTGGTTCTCATATGATTGTCTTGGAGTAGAAAATGAACTTCTTCCTCTAGAAGTGTTTCCTCTACCCCTAGTTTGTTTGTCTTGTCTCCTCTTAAGTTTTTCTTCTGCCCTTATTGCCATTTGATAACATTCCTCAGTTTTCCTTGGATTTTCCAAAGTTAACTCATCTTGGATGTTGAATCTTAATCCACTCAAATATCTAGCAACCTTCTCTACTTCATCCTCCATGTGACCGGCCCTTATACTCAACTTATAAAATTCTTTAGTATAGGCTTTGACATCCATTTCTTTTTATTTCAAACCTTGAAGTTTCTTAAACATTTGAATTGCATAATCAAATGGTAGGAAATTACCTTTCAAATTAGCTGCCATTATGTCCCAAGAAACAATCTTTGACTTACCTTTCTTTCTCCTTTCAGATTGCTCATAATCCCACCATAATAGTGCATGACCCTTCAACTTTGTTTTTGCAATCTTCACCCTTTGTTCCTCAGATACATCCTCACACTCAAAATAATTGTCAAGTATTGCAATCCAATCTAAAATTTCTTCATCATTCAAATTACCTCCATACTTAGGTACATCAATATTCACCTTGGGTTTATCTTCCTTGACTTCTCTCAGCAACTTAGCCATCCTCTGATCATCAGGATCCAATTCCTCTTCCTCTTCTTCTTCAGTCTCCTCTTCTTCTTCTTCAAAGTCACTCTCATCACCCATGACCATACCTCTTTTTTGACTTGTTTCCAGAGTAGCAAGCCTCTCTTTCAACTCTCTCATCTCCCTAGCATGTTTTTCCTTCAACTCATTCACTTCTATAGCAATAGTTTTTTCCTTTTGGAGACATTTTGTTCACTTTTTGCTTCCCAATTTCCTTCTTGTTTCACACTTTCTCTCCCTTCTTTAGACCAGACCTATACTCTTATACCAATTTTATGTAGAGCAGGGGATCTCACAATCATACCAACTCAAAAAATTCTTTGTCAAAACCCTAACACATCAAACAAATGAATTTTCTTCACAAGTTACCCTTATTCCTTGTAGCACAACAAACTAGGTTTTTCCACCATAATTTTTAAACCCCACCTCATACCTAGAAAAAAATTATAGATTTAGACACTCATTAAGGCATTTTAAAACATATTTAATTTTCTAGAGGGATTACTTTGGAACACAACCTCCAATTTTCTACTGCTACGCTTGACAAGAAGCCTAATTAGGCTTGTGCAAATAGGTCACCACTAAGTTTTTGATCCCTAGGCCTCCAATATTCAACCCAAGACTTATAACATGTCAAAATATCTCTTCCTAATCATTCCAAAGCATTAAAAACACCTCTCAAAGTGTTTCTCTTCAAACCCTACCCTCCATGCAACTTAATTGCCCAAAACTTGAAGTTTTCAACTTAGGGCATCAATCAATTTTCCCAAATCCTTAACCCCTGCTCCTTCCAACTTCACAAACATAGAAAAAAACCTACCTACACCCATTCCACAAATTATCAAGAATTTTCATTGATGGAATGGGTCTCAAAACATTATTTTTACTCTCAAACCCTCAAAACCAGGGTTTCAAATAGTTTTAGGTAAAACTACTCTAAAATGCTTCAAAATCAATGAAAATGAGTCAAACCAATTGAGAATGATAGAGAAGTCACTGGTTCATCATTTCCAATGCATGATAGATCATCTACTAATCGTACAATGTTGTACTAAGGTATTTAGTAGCAAATTTGGCCTTTCTAGCGTAGAAAATAGAGTTTTTATTGAATTTCAATCTTCAAATCAACTCCTAGAACCTTACTTCAACCATTACATGGTGTATTTAAGAATTACTCATCAAAAACCAACCAAAACAACCAACTACAACTACCATTTAAACTTCTTGACTGTTTAACTTTCCTTAAAGCCAAAATTGCAAAATTGCCTTAACTTTTTCTCAATTTTGCAACATTTTACAAAAATGACCCAACAACCCACCTAGAAACCTAACATTGACTCAAAACACCTTACATATATCAAAAATTTTCTTCAAGACCTTATTATCAACAAAAATTACCTAACATCTAACACTTTGCATCATTTTCCCATTAAGAGCTATGGTGCCCTACACCAGTACCTGTCTTGCCTATTGGTCATCTTGATCCCAGTGACCTTGATTTGGCTATTGCTAATGCTAGTGACCATCTTGTGGAAATTATGCTACTTGTTGATAATCAACAGTAACCCTTTGCCTCTACCTAGCCTCACGGCCACCAACTACACCTCCTCTCCTCTGATGACCCCCAATAGGTTATGGACCTACACGCCCTAGAGGGAGTGTAAATCATAGTGGCCTCCTACAAGCCCACCACACATCATAATATTGAGTCGTGCCCAAATCATTTAGGTCAACTTTCCATCCCCATCAAAGTGGTACCATCTACCTAAACTATAACTATTGTCCTAGAGAATGTTGTAAGTCCCCATGCAACTACCTCTCTAGTGGTCCTGGCATATCGAGCATGGTAACCCTAACTTGGAACAGTCTGACGCTCACTGAATTGGTGACAAATTCTCTCTAGAAAATATCACTAAAGAATGTGACCAACTCTCTTGATAATCCATCGCGTCTATTTGCAATAGGTTAGGTGAGTGTGATCATCATCCCACACCTCAATCTAACCCAAAGTCACCAAATAAATTGTGTCATATCATTGAATACTACCCTCCAATACTATAATTTGTTACGTTGTCTGTAATAAAGGTAGTCATGCTACCTATAAGAATAAGGAACGTCTGGATCTCTATCATTAATGTCGAGAGACTGTGCGACTGAAATCCTCTCCCATGCCCAAATGTGTAGGATGTTGACACCTATGGAGATATTGGTACCTCCCTTGTAGCACACCTAGTGCATATCATAGTACAAATGTGCTAACACGCATGGTCCCTAGTCATACCTGGTCCCCTAGATGTCATCATACTCTCTATCATGATCCCCCATCCGATGAAATCGCCAAGAGCATCTATCAGGCATCAATGGCCCTATAATACTCTGTATCTGTCCACAACTGTCAGCTAGGCCTCCTTGAGCAATCTGGTGATTACCTCTACTCCTTGATCACCAACCATGACATGGATAGCCCGGTCCCTCCAATCACCGGTCTAATCACCAACCAACTACATTATCATGTCCGTTGAGATTGGGAATCCATTGATCAAGCTGGCCCTTATTCCAGCTTGGGTGTGAATCAAAGCTTTGACAGAGGCAGGTTTGGCATGGGCATCTAGATCTTTATTCAATCATCGTATTCAACTAGCTCTCCACAAATGGGGATCCTGAGGATGAACCAAACATTCTCTAATATCATTGTGCACTCTCTAGTGGGAAAATGGAAGGTCATTTTCTTAGATCTCCACCTCTCTACTAGGGCAGTCATCATGGCTCTATGTGCACGAATCTCTGGTATGTACTTGATGTGATCCAATCCAACTATCACAAGGAGCAGAACCTCAAAATCTCTAATATACGCTAATCAATCTAGCAATCTAGGTCTCCACTCCCTAACGTACAAAGGATGAAATGTCACTTATAAGAATAGAACCCACAACATTAAAATTACTAAAAATATGGTAAAAAATGTCATGTTGTTAAAATAAGCAAACACATCACTTTGTGAAAATGTGACTGTTCTTCTTCAAAACGCATCATTTTGAATCAAACACGATACATCTACCTAAAATATCAACTGTAATTGCATTTTGCAAACACATCTCTTTAACACATACACACCAGTATTTTTTAACCACATCACATTTAAGCAAAAGCAAGCTTCCTAAAAATGCAAATGTCGATATACCATGGAAAACATGACAATCCTAAAGATTATTGTTTTTGTGTGTCCTACCTTTGGCTATCAATTTGAAAAGAGAAATTAACATGCAAGCAAAATTTAGAGTTATGTGTATTGCAAGTCCTACGTCAACTAGTTGATGGAACAGATGAATGAGATCTACATGATGTGGTGCTCCTAGAACTCATGCCATCATAAATGAATGTTTGTAGCAACAAATCACCAGAGAGCAAGAATTATGGAAAGTTAAGAGTACAAATAAGGAGGATTTGAACCCTAATTGCCTATATAATCCCCTCAAAACCTAGGGTTTCACTTGCAGCCACCCTTCTAAGTTATCTTTTGAACATCCTGGTTCATCCTAACCATTATCCATGACCCCCAGGGCCTTATTTTTCATCCCCTTCTTATCTAAACTGGTCCTAAACTCTTGTCATGAGCCTAACCCAATTTTTTTTTTTTTTGCCAATCTCCTAATGGGGCAGATGCCTTATTATCCTTTGGACATTCACTGGGGCACATTGGAGCATCAAATTTTTATTTGAGCAACACAAGTTTTTGAAACAATATAACAAGTACACTATGTCAAACAGGGGCAAAATGTAGACATGTAAAATTGCCTAATTCGTACCACATATCATTAGTCTTGCATTTTCATCATATTCATCCTCAATCACTACATTTGCATCATTTTCTTCATTGGAATTACTAATTCCCCTTGTAACATCATTTTCTATCATTTTCACCTTATTTCCTCTATTAATTAAGTAATTTTAAATTATTTAATTAATTCATCCTACTTCATTAATTTTCCTCTAATCCCCTCTACATGGATAATTTTAATTATTTAATTAGCTAGTAATCTAATTTTCTCCCAATGTCCTATGATTAGATGATCTTTAATTATCTAATTCCCATCCTATTCATTTAGAATATTCCTTTTTAATGAAGAATATCATAATCCTCCATAATTAAATAATCTTGAATTATTTAATTGTCTTAATTTCCCTCTCAAAGGCATGTTCCCTTGGAATATTCTTTTCCAAAATATCTCATTCCTCTCATTTTTATCCCTCCATTTATTGATCTAATATTCACCCTTCATTTCAAATATCCTCAGCCAATTTTCCTAAAATTGTGGAGATATTTTGAGTTCAAATTGATCTTGATCCCTCATCTTCCTTGATTAACCCAAATTCATGGGTCTTTAAGGATTAATCTCAACCATTGATCACAAACATGAAAATATATAAAACAATCATTCCTCCTTCATTATTACATTACCTAGATCATTTGAGAGAATTTGAGAGCACTTGAGCATTGCAATATCATGAGCATTTGAGCAATTAGGTAAATGCAAGAAGATGAGTCCATGAAACGTGGAAGTTTTTGCCTTAGAAAAAAACTCGAAATCAACTTCAAAAAAATGGGATCCCATTTTTTAATAAATGGTATTCCATTTAGGTTTGGGGTCCCGAGCCTAAAATCTAAATGGGATCCTGTTTTTTAAAAATCGGGATCTTGTTTTGAAAATTTTCTATTTTTGGAAACTTTTCAAAATGAAATCTCATTTTGAAAATTTTTCATTTTAGAAACTTTCCATTTTGAAAATTTTCCATTTTGAAAACTTTTCATTTTGGCAAATTTTCAAAACAGGATCTTGTTTCATAAAAGCACTATTTTTTAATTTATTTTTATGAAATAAAACGAGATCCCGTTTTTAAAAATATGAATTTTTGGTTGGGTTTGTGCTTTATTTTTTGGTTCAGGAAAAGGCTTGGGGACCCGAACCTAAGCTTTGGACCTAGTTTGATTTGCAAGTTGAAGGTCCTACCAATGTCACAAGAAAATAATGACTTTGGACATATGTTAATTTTTTGACGAAATTAAAAGCCATTATAGATGAGACATTGTAGATTCCAAATATGTAATTTTTTTTACAATTTGATTATTTTTTCTATTTTTCAATTAATTTTTGATGAAACTGGTCCATAAACTTGAAATATCAGGTTTTTTTAGTATTTTAATAACTTTTTATTAAAATAATTTTTTGACAAACAAATTGCCTGAAAGCGTAATTCAAACAATTCTTTTCAATTTAAAAAAAATGCAAAAAATGATAAGTTTACGTCATCTTATGCATGACGTACACGACTATTTTTCAAATTAACAAATATAGCCAATAAAAAATTAACAAAAAGAATTCAATAAAAAATTACAAAAAATAATGAAAGTGTGCTTCAATGAGTTACAAATCTTTTCCCAAAAGGATTTAGAAAAATATGATTATTTAGGTCAAAATATGGATGATGTACATGTGCATGGTATGGTAAAAAAAAGTGACTTTTAAACAATGGGTTTTAGAAACGCCTATTGAAAATCAGTTTGTATCATCTGGGTATTAAAATAAATCACATATTTGGAAACTAGACTCTGAGTACTACATTTTATAATTAGTGATTTTTTTTAAGATTCCATCTCTAAGTGCTTCAAATTTTAAGGTCAAATGTGACAAATTCTGAAAATTAGGGAAAACACTTCACTTTTTGGCTAAAAAGTGGACTCAACTTCTTGCACACACCCAATTATCTTTATCTAGGTCATTAATCTTCATGATTTTGTAATCATGGGAGCTTCTTGGTCAAGCAATCCAACATCCCATCACCATTAAAATGGAAGGCAAGGTTTGCACATTGGTTGGTTTCATATTATGAATTATTTTCATTGTTTAACTTGATTTCTAACCCTTGTATGCACACACTTTCATTTTGTAAGTGGGATTTTATCTTCCATTGTTTTGGGTCTTCTTGATTGCTAACTCTTGTTTTTATATCAATTCCATTTTCCACTTCACAATAAGAGGGGCTTTAAAAATCAAATATGGCTTGTTCCCAAGTGTGGATTATGTGGTGTTGATGTAGTTCAATAGTCTTTCTATTGATTAGATCCTAAATATAGTCCTTCAAATTTTGATGATGATTGGTATAATACCCCTCAATTCTATGATATTAAAAATAAATGTGATATCTAAAGAATTTGGGATTTGGCATACCTTCCTCGAAGGACTTAGTATGTGAGAAGATCTTGTTTGTATCAACCAATCTGTGAAATATAATTTCTAATTATTCTCATAAAGATGTATATTTCCTTTTTTATATTTATGTTTGATTTATACATTGTAGGTATAATGTCAAAAAAATATTGGAGATCTTGAATATGGTTTGAATTATTAGCTCCATTAACAACAATATGATTATACTTGCTAAAGGATGGTGATGCTTGATAAGGGGTGTAACGTAATTCCCCAACTTTTTCCTTTTGATGTTTATTCATCATTGATAGTCCTTGGATAAAATCCTTCATAGATTATTTAGATAAGGTAGGATTAGATGGTTGAATGGATGATTGATAGTATTGTTGATTGAATAGTTAATTAGATTGTGGAGGATTGGATGATGAAGCAATTGCATATGAGGCCAAGATTTATATTTATTTTTTATGGTTATGAATCATAAAATAAGTGGTGTGGAGGATCTTTTGCTATAATGGTTTTTCCCTTGTCAAGGTTGGCATGATGATGACTAATTTAGATACTTGATTTTGGCCTAGGGGATAGCTAGGGATAACATGTTCTTGTTCTAAAGGAACTTAAATTTTAAGTTTGTTCATGATTTTTAGATCAAAGCCTAGGAAAATTTGTTTCCTCATTTTATGATGTGTATAATGAGGTCATATATATTTTGGGATATGAATGGATCAACTTGGATATGACCATGTTTAGATCTAAAAAAATCATAATTGGAATTAGTATATTCACTTGATTACATAAGGATATCATCATCATTGGTGTCAAAAGGATCTCTAGCTTGGTTTGGTAAAATAAGCTCATCAAAGTTAAATGGACTCATAAATCTTATTTTTTCTTTGGTTTTTCTATGGGCTTCAAACAAGGGGGGACAAAGAAGACACAACAATAGCCTATATTAATCAAGTAGGTGTTCATGGCTTGTGAGCCTACCAATTAATGGAATTTGGTCATAAATAGTATCAAACCAATATCTTAATATGGAGGATTAGGATTGTACTCATAGCCCATGATTTTATTTTTAAATATATGTAGTGAGGAAATTATTGGGCATAACTACTTATGAGTGTATCAAAAGTTACAAATAATCGATAAATTCTTAATATGGGCTTAAAAAGGCTCAAATAAGAGTCATTGATATACCTGGAGCTAAATGAGGCCCAAGTTCATGATATAAAGTTGTTTTCTAAGGCTTGGGTATTGGTGGGATATAACCACCTCACTTAAGGCATACCTAAGAAATACAAACACTTAAATAATGATAGCTCCTCCTAGGAATTTATATATCCCATTGAAACACATGCTTTAGCTAATAATTGGTAATAAAATACAAGTTGTTAAACCCCTATGAAAAGAAAAATAAAAATCAAGATCACACAAGGGCATGAGTAAAGAACATACATAATGAGCCTTGGGTGAAACAAGAAAGTAGATCCTCAACTTTTCACAAGGGTATAAGAGAAGACTATACACAATTCTAATCACACAAGCATTTAAGTGATTAGATTAATTTTGATTCTCAAGATCATATAAAGGCACAAGAAAAAAGAATACATACATATAACCACAGAACCACAAACATACACAAAGAAATAATAAAGATTGATTCCCTTAAGTTTTTTGACATAAATTTTGTTTTAAATCCAATATTTGACAAGTGAACCAACAAAAAATGTGTTATTAGTCTTAAAATCAAAACCTCATGATATGAAGATGGCTATAGTCAAAGATAAATAATAATTAAAATTCAATCCCTAAAGTAGAATTTGGGAAAACCACCTAATCCAAAGTGAAGTGCTTGGAACCAAATTTTCATTGCCTATAAGAATGTGAAAATATGATAATACATGCAAAAGTTAAGGTCCAATTTTTTTTGTAGGATGAAACATAGATGCCATAGGATGAACACAAATTCCATATGATAAAACACATGCCACAAGATGATCAAAATTTCCAAAATAAAACACAAGTGCCACAAAAGGAAACATAGATGCCCTAGGAAGAACATAGACACCATAGGATGAACACATTCCAAAACCTATATAAATCATAGTTAGGAAACATAGGTGCCACAAATTGAATGCAAATGCCATGAATTAAACAAATATTCCAAAACTCATAAAATCTCAATTAGGAAACACATACAGGTCACTAATTGAACATAACTTCCATAGATCAAACATATATACCACAAATAAAATTTGTAGATGCTAAAGGGTGCAATTTTGTATTCCATAACCTCCCCTTTAGCCCTATTAAAGTCGATAAAGCAATTCTCTCTTTGTCTAACTTTAATCTTGTCCTTAAACCCCCTTTATTTTTTATCTTTAAGTGAATTTTTGTAGTAGATGCTAACATGATGCACAAACGTCTATGCATCTTGCAAACATCCTGAAAAGATTCCTGACTACATGGTCATTGTGATGTTACACTTCTACCTACCCATGAAGTGTAAAACCTCTATGACCTAAAAATGTGTTGAAAATGTCCTCTTACATGCCTATAACCAACCTCTCTGATTAAGGGAACAAATCATAGCTCATGAAGGAGACCCTAAATTGGCTAAACTAGGGGATTATTGGGATGAGTCACTAGTAGCATCAATTATTGAAATATTGACAGAATATCAAGAACTATTCCCACACACATTCTCAAAAATAAAAGGAATACAAGCAGAAGCATTGGTAATGAAAATTTTGTTAAAAGAACACCAAACCCCACTAAAAAAGACCTTACCACCTCAACCCTAGCATGAAGAAAAGAGTTAAGATAGAAATAGATCAAATGTTAATAGTAGGGATTATTAAACCAGTAGAAGATTCTAAATGGATTAGCCCAATGGTAATACAAAATAAGAATACTAGAGAAATTCATATATGTGTAGATTTTTGGCAACTCAATAAAGTGTGCATCCACGACACCTTCCCTACCCCCTTCACCGAAGAAGTACTTGAATCCATAGTAGGGAGAGAAATCTATTCATTCATTGATGGGTTTTCCAGATATCATCAAGTCCACATTAACAACATTTTCTATAGAATGAGGATCATTCATCTATACTATCATGCCCTTTGGCTTAAAAAATGCACCAACAGTCTTCAGTAGGACCATGGTAGATGCTAAAACTTGTAAAAATCATAGCTAGAAAAATGTAGACACCATGGATTAAGTGTAGATTCCAAAAATCAAACATGTACAATAAAAATATTTGCAAACACCAATATGGAAATTGTAGCTAAAAATGTGCAAAATGTACAAAATCAATATTAGGCTAAGACAAAGGGGTCCCCTTGGGTGTGCCCAAATGTATATTCCTAATTTAGAACAAAATACAAAGAGATTAAAACATTACTAAATCCTTTATTATAAATTAAACATGACCATTGGTAGAGAAGTAAAGGGGATCGAATAACAATATTTACCTTCACTTACCAAATAAAGGATCCCATTTGTTGAGTGGGCATGCTCTTGATTTGTGATTGTTCAACTATCATGCAAGTTTTCTAGAACATGTACCTCTCAAATGATGTTATGTGATTTAATGGAGGATAAGAGTAGATCTATAGAGTTTTTATGAGGATGTGAATGGCTAATCTAATATTTAATGAAGAGTTAAGATTGATTAAGAAACTTATCAATTTTTTGTTAGCATCTAGAACAAGATAAAATATAAATAGTCAAGATTGATTACAAATAGATAGTTGAGATTGATTGAGATTAATTGATTAAATGAGTAACAACAACTAAATGATAAAAAACTAAATAAGAACATATATCTAATGATAAATATTAAAATAAGACTAATGAATGCACACATATATAGTAAACACTATATACATATAAATGAATAGATAAAAGCTAAAAAAGGATAAATATGCCCATGTATCTAGACATTTCCTCCAAATACAATGACATGAGCATGCAAATTTTACCATTACAATAATATGTTGAAGGGTTCAAATTTAACTTGGTGGGTTGGCGGTGGGCACTACAACGACTGGCCGGTTATATTTTGCCTCCCCTATCATTTTCTCACTTTCGCCGACGATAATTAAGTATGACATCCCCACCAACCCGGTCATTCATTATATTAAGACGGCCGCATTTTTTAAATGACTGGTTGTTGCTTTGTCACTTCCGCTTTTGTCTTTTTAAATCACTTCTTACGTTGGATGCGTACAAACTTGAACGCCTACAAAATATTCTCATCACCAAGCATCTAATCATAACTTTAAAGTGGGAAATTAAAATTCCTTTTGACCAAAAGAAAAAATTCCATACACTACATCATGTCGCCTCCTTATCTCATCGTACCAAGGCCAAAATTCATTAAAAAAAACCACCTTTTTTTTAAATTTGCTGTTTTCATCTTTAATCAAAGTAATTATTTTTTAATTGTTAATTGAATGATTAGATAATTAATCATTATGTCAACGGAATCATGGTCTTTGGGAATCTGAAATAATTACTAATTATGTCAGTGGAATCATGGCCTTTGGGAATTCGAATGTAGATTACATATTGACAAACATTTAACACCAATCAATCGATCGCCCCTCAAAAATAAACTAATTATGTCAGTGGAATCATGGCCTTAGGGAATTCAAGATATTTATTAATATGTCAACGGAATCATGACTTTTGGAAAGTCGAACCTATATTACATATTGACAATCATTCAACACCAATCAATCAATAGCTCCTCAAAAATAAAAATATAATTTATCTCTTCTCCGTTATAAAACCAATATATTGAAAACCAAGAGAATCTTGGTGAAAATTGGGTACAAATAAATAAAATGAGACAATGAATAAGTCAAATAAATGCAAGTAGGGAGACAACCTGCACTACTTTTATGCAAGGGTAATAACTAGGCCAAAAATATTTACAGTGTTATGATCCCAAACGAAAACGAGGAGACCCATTCAAAGAAGGCTAATGTATGATATGTAAATTGGCTTGGTCAATGTAATAATGATTGAGTACCCAAAAGTACATGGGACAAAGATACCAAGAACTATTCAAGAAGCCATTAGTAGGCATGCTTGTGGTGTCATAACTTAACACATTCCATCTCTTACAACATAGAGTATGAAATTCATGACCAATAATGGTGTGTATTTTAAGGGAGTGATTGTTGAAGATCTATTCCATGGGATCTTAAAATGGATTATCTTGAGTAAGACAAGAAACTTTAATAAGATTTTTTTGGAGTTTTAAAATAGATGATGTTGAGTAAGGCACCAAATCTTATTTTTAATTGATTTTTTATTATATTTATTTATAATTAATTGATGTACAAATATAAGATAATGTAAAGAAGTAGATGCAAACTTAAATTTAATTTTATTATTTTATGTTAATGATAGATTATAAAGCATGATTTAAAATTTTGATGTCAAAAATTTTACAATTATAATTAGAAATATTCTTGAACATGAGTATATACTATAGAAATATTATGTTCTTTATTAGAACGAGTTGTCTAAACTATACACTACCAATAATTAAAATAGTTCTTTAATTTGGAAAGCATACTCATTAAACATGGTCATTTAGATGAGTTCCATTAGAAGTGTAACTATTTCATATGAATAAAATAATGAAACAAACTTCCAAAGAGAAGTTAAGATGGTTTTTCTCATGCCTCTTCATATCAAAAGCTTTTCATATGCTCCATTTAAATCATTTTATCACTCATTATAAATACTCTCTTGGGTAAGTAAAGGTATTTTTAATGGATTGAAGGAAATTGGGTTTAACCATAGTAAAAGAGATATCTAGAGATAGAAGATGGATGCACATGTATGAATGGTTGAGGGTAGCTATCAAGGATTTTGTAGAAGTAAAATTAACGTAAAAAATTTTAAGTGTTAAGGTATTATTGACATGTCATTGGTATCTGTGTGAGCCTAAGGGAGGACAACTTTTAGATTGTAACAAGATAATGGAGATAGGGAAGCATAGTTTCACTCTTGTTATAATTTCATCTCAAAAATTTTCTCAAGGATAAAATGCTTGCTTATCTCTCTTCACTTTAATGTGTTTAATTCATTTGTTTCTTATTTATGTTCATAGGTCAACTTATGCTATAACTCAATCACTTAAAAAAGTGTAATTAATAGAGTTTTAGTTGATTACATACATATTTCTTGTTTGTTATACAAACAATAGATGTCAATTATTAATTTTCACATAAGTTGAAGGAATCTATATAATTGGTTCTTATCAGATAAAGAAAAATCTAATGTTAATGGTATCATAGTAGAGCTATGAAAAAAATACAACAAATACATTGACATGCATTATGGATATATACTATAGTCAACATTTATAGGTTGTTTTAATAGCATATTTTGTATCCTCATTGTATTTCTTTAATGATATTAAATGTGGGAATAAGACATTTGGAGAGTAGATATCATCGTGAGTGGTCATACTCTTGAATATTATCAATCCAAGCCAGTTATAGATCAATTAACTATGAGAACTTGGTGATGCATCTCATCACGAGTGACATGATTATATAAACATCATCCATATTAGATGCACCATTTCCTCACACTAAAATCTCAATGATACTTTCCTCAACGGGTGGCATAGTTGGCTAAGGGCTTTGGGTTCATCCCATATAGATCCCGAGGTTGATTCTCTCAGCTTGGATTAACTCGATGCATGTGGTTTGGGGGTGGTTGTGTACATCCCTAGGGGGAATAGTCTCACACCAATCACCTCTTCTACACCCCAAATTGACAAGGCATAAGCTTGAGGCAAGGTCTAGTTGGGTTGACAGCTAGGTTGCAAAGATACCCCTTGGGCTACCAACAAATAAAAATAAATAAAAAAATATCAATGATACTTTATTATTTTTCATTTTTGGAGAAGATTAATAATATAGCATGGTCTAGTTTCTTGTATTTTCATATAGAATAATTGACTAAGAATAATGACCAAACATATAGACAAATAATTATCTTGGATTGATAATAAATTATATGGTCAGAGGATTCATGCACCATCAACTAGTCTATAAGATATAAGTAAACATGTTGAGTTTGATGATGAAATGAATGTATTTATACCTCCATTTGTAGTAAATGATATTGGTAACTATCACAAATGTTCTTTCAAATAAAATTTGAGAAGATCGCTAAGTTATAATCTAGAGAGACACTTATCTCACAAACTAAGATCAAAATTGATTTGGATTATAGGTGGTCTAGGGGACAATGCTCTAGGTAAGGGCCTAGATGTGTTGTAATCTTGTAATATCAATGTAGAGATAAATCAATAAATAAATATGAACAAAAGAATTGGAATAAATTATTTTATTAAGTTGTATTTTATACATGGCACACACTCATGGGGTGTTGGAAAATGTGTCTCAAACTTACTAACATGAAACTCCTAAAAGAGAAAAGTCGGTGAGACCCTCAAAATGTCTTGCCGACAAGCAGTTGTGTTCTAAACTCCTGTAGAGATCGGATCGGTGTGACATCAAGTATGTCTTGGCGACAGAAGTCATCGGAGAGAGACATGAAGCTTCGAAGTGACTCATTCTGACAGAGTATGTCTCCCCGAGGTTTTACACATTGGCGACAAATGTCATTGGGGAGACGATATGAACCTTCAGAGTGACTCATTCCGATAGCGCTAGTCTCACCGATGGATTTGTTTATGAACTACCGATAGATCTCCATGTGATGAACTTCGGTGTAACCTCTTGTCGATGGTGTTGCTCTTGACGATAGACTAGTCAAGGTGACATGAACTGTCGATGAAATTGGTGTGACTCTGGCTGATGATACTTGTTCAGGTTTGCATTTGGTAAGAACTCTTTCCGATGGATGTGGTCTCACTGACAGACTGGTGCATTCGATATGACCTCTTAGTGATAGTGTTTCTCTGTCCGACTGTTATGTGATCGGTGTGAACTCTTGCTGATAGAGCTACATGAGATGGACATCGGTGAGATGTCTTAGCGACAATGATGGTCTTGCCAATGGTTTTGCAGTGGACATCGGTGAGATGTCTTGACGATAAAGTGTGTTTGGCCGATGGTTTTGCACTCAATATGACTCTTGTTGATGGTGATGAATCTTGCCAATGGTGATGACTCTTGCTGATAACAGTTGGTTTTCTTTGTGACATTAGGAAGACTTGGAAGATTTGTATGACTTCTCAAGGTGTTGCCGATAGCGATGATCATGCCAATGGTTCTGTGATCGAGAATTTTGGCATCGAGGAGACACAGTCTAGTGTCTCATCGACATGTGATTTTGTTGAACCATTTTGACTGAATGACTATCCTACGTGGTCTGTTTTGGACCAATCAGAGAAGAGGAATGTGAAACGTTAGTAGTTGAACAGTTACGACTATTCTTGTGTGGAAAAATGAACAGACCATAAGAAAATGGATTACACTCTGCAATGATTGATGACAATGAACAGTGTGAGATAATGAAGTGTTGCTCGATTGAACACGGATTGATCTGAGTGGATTCATTGGATGTTTCAGAGAGCATTTATGTATAAGGTTTATCAGTGAATGGGGGTGCTGTAATAATTGACATCAGGAAGTGAAGTTGATCTCTGTATGTAATTTTCTTTACTGTAATATAAAGAGACTTTTCTTGGTGTGGTGGGTTTTTCTCCCGTAAGGGTTTTCCCATGTAAATATGGTGTCCAATTGTGTATGTGTTCATTTCTCTTTTTTGTTATTCTTTTCAAGTGTATCTTATTGAACTGTAATTGCAAAATTTAAAGTCATATCTGCATTCTTCCCTAAAGTTTTGGCGTTAGGAGAGTTTGTTCTACACCTTAGCTTTCCTTACAAGTGGTAGATCAGAGCATAGCCAATTGTGTTATCCTTGTGGGGACATTGGGTTTTTTGTGTCAATTCTGTTCAGTGGGAGTCTTGTAGAAGTCTGGTAATTCAAATTACAAATTAAGATGGAAAGCACGTCAGGAAAGATTGAAATTGAGAAATACAATGACAGTAATTTTGAGTTGTGGAAACTCAAAATGGAAGATCTATTGAATGATTGTGATCTTTGGCTTGTTGTGTCTAGAATGAAGCCTACAGGCATGAAGCAAGAGGATTGGGACCTCGCAAATCAAAAATAAAAGGGGCTGATAAGGCTCTGTTTAGCATACTCTGTTCTTCTAAATGTTCATGAAGAAAAAACTGCATCTTCTTTGTGGAAAAGACTGGGAGCTATTTATCAAGGAAAGTCCTTGGTGAATAAGTTGTTCTTAAGAAAGAAGTTGTACTCTTTGAAAATGCAGGAAGGAGCATCTGTTGTTGATCATTTGAATGCTTTCAACATGTTGATTGCTCAGTTAGCATTTGTGGGTGTGAAGATTGATGAAGAAGATCGTTTTATGCTATTGTTATGTTCTTTGCCAAATTCTTGGGATCACTTGGTGATGGCTATTGGGAGTACGACATCCACTTTTAAGATGGAATATGTTGTTGCTTCTTTGTTATAAGAAGAGATTTGAAGAAAATATTTTGAGATGGCGAAGGAGGCTCTTGTTGTTAGAGCTAGATCGAAAGAAAAAGGCAAGAAGGACAAGAAGTCCAAATTCAAATAAGAAGGGAGATCAAAGTCTCCTAGTAAGAATTCCAAGGTAAAGTGTTGGAATTTTGGGCAACCTGGTCATGTCCAAAAGGATTGAAAAGAGGAGAAAAAGAAGAAGTATTCTTCCGACAATGATTCTTCACAGAGTGATGCAAACACTTTCATTGCAACCTTGGCTACATATGCATCAGATGATGTCTGGCTGATTAATTCTGGAGCATCTTTCCACATGACATCTCATAGAGACTAGTTCACTAAGTATGAAAAATATGATGGTGGAAGGGTGTATTTGGCAAGCGATTCATCTTTGGAAATAGTTGGCCGAGGAAGAGTCAGAATATAGTTCCCTGATGGAAGAGTGAAGGGAATCAATGATGTAATGCATATACTAGGTCTGGCTCAAAATTTACTTTCTGTTAGTAAGCTGAACGATGTTGGAGTGGAAGTCATGTTCTCTAGAAATGGCTGTAAGATGACTAGAGGCTCAATGGTGCTAGCTAGGGGTTCTCGTATTGGTACCTTGTATAAGCTGGATGCACATGTTGTGCAATGCAATAGTGTCTCTGCAAAGTCACAGAAGGCTACTCATGGAGAAAAGGAGAAAAATGTTCCTAATAGTGCAAACTCTATGGAGGTTAAACTTCCAACAGAAAAGACTATGCTCTGGCATCATAAGCTAGGCCACATTGGAGAAAAAGGTTTAAAAATATTGAAAAATAAAAAACTTGGCTGAAGGGCTTGATGATTGTAACCTCGAATTCGAGTTTTGTGAACATTGTATATATGGTAAACAACATAGTGTTTCATTTTACTCTAGTCCTCACAAATCTTCTGGTTTACTTGATTACATTCATTATGATTTTTTTGGTCCAATAAATGTTCCTTCTTTGTCTAAATCAAGATATTATGTATCGTTCATTGATAATTATTCAAGAAGGCAATTTGTTTATTTTTTGAAAAGTAAAGCAAAAGTGTTCAGTCATTTTAAGGAATTTAAAAACCTTGTGGAAAATCAGACTGGAAGAAAAATAAAATGTTTTAAGGACTGACAATGGCGATGAGTTTTGTTCTAATGAGTTTGAAAGGTACTGTAAAGATCATGGAATCAAAAGACATAAAACTACACCCTACACTCTACAACAAAATGGAGTTGTTGAAAGGTTCAACATGATAGTGATGGAAAGAGCACGAAGTATGCTAAGCAGTGCTGGCTTGGAGGAGAAGTTCTAGGCTGAGGCAGTTGCAACAACATGTTACTTAATAAACCATTCTCTGAATTCCGCTCTTGTTGAGAAAACACCTTTGGAAGCATGGTCTGGAAAGAAGCCCTCTCTGAGACACATTCGTGTCTTTGGCTGTGAGGCATATGCATATGTGTCGAATGCAAAAAAGATCTAAATTGGAAAACAAGGCTGTTAAATATATTTTTATTGGTTATAGTGCTAGCATAAAAGGATACAAGCTTTGGAATCCTGATACGGAGAAGGTTTTGTACATCATAAGTTTTTTTTTGTGAGCTGAAGTCTTCTACTTTGGATCTGCAGTTAGAGACAAAATTAGAAAATAAAAAAGATGTAGTTGAAATTCCTCCGACACCAGATAAAGAGGAATTGAAAATTCAAAATGTCCCTGAAACTAAGGAGAGCTCAAGTAGTTCTGAGAGTTCTGAAGAAGAAGATCAACCTCAACCTCAGCCTATGAGCAGGTCAACACGTGAAAGAAAGCAACCTGATCTTTGATAGATACTTGTGCCTATGGTTGATTCTATGAACTTTTGCTATGGAAACCATGAATGAAGAAATGACATCATTAGAAAAGAATGATACTTGGAGTTTGGTGCCCTTGCTTGAAGGCAGAAAAGTTGTTGGCTGCAAATGGGCATTTAAAAAGAAAACAGGTCTGGATGGCAGTATGGAAAAATATAAGGCGAGGTTGGTTGCGAAGGGATATTCCCAGGTAGAGGAATTGATTATGGAGAAATTTTTTCTCCTGTAGCTAAGCTGACGTCTATCAGATTTCTTTTGTCACTTGCAACAACGTATGACTTAGAGATTGAACAGATGGATGTGAAGACAACATTTCTTCATGGTGACCTTGAAGAAGAAATTTATATGTCCCAGCCTGTGCACTTTGTGGAAAAAGGTAAAGAAAATCTGGTTTGCAAGTTAAAAATATATATGTATGGATTAAAACAATCTCCTAGAATGTGGTACCAGAAGTTTGATATGTTTTCTTTGTCATTGGGATTTGTAAGATTGAAATCTGATCACTGTGTTTACTACAAAGCTGAAAATGATCATGTTCTTATTGTTGCACTCTATGTTGATGATATGTTGTTCATAGGCAATAGTAAGTTAATGATTTCTGATTCTAAATCTCAGTTGTCTGCAAAGTTCAAAATGAAAGATCTTGGTGCAGCCAGGTATATTCTGGGAATGGAAATAACCAGGGACAGGAAGAGTAGAAAACTTTGGCTTAGTCAGAGTAAGTACATTAATACTGTTCTAGAGAGATTTTGTATGACTGATTGCAAGCAACTAGTTGTTCCAGTTTTGCAGGGAATGAAGCTATTTGTTGCACACTATCCAAAATATCCTACTAAGATAGAGGACATGACCAAAGTGTCATATGCTAGTGCAGTTGGAAATTTAATGTATGTAATGGTTTGTACAAGTCCAGACATTGCCCAAGCAATGGGAGTACTTAGTAGTTTTATGGAAAATCTTGGAAGGACACATTGGGATGTTGTGAAAAGAGTGTTTAGATATCTGAAGGGCACTTCAGAATATGATTTATGTTACCATGGGAATTTGGTTGAATCACAGGGGACTCTCAACATTCGAGGCTATGTGGATTCTGATTGGACAGGGGACATTGACAACAGAAGATCCACCAGTGGATATATTTTCATGATGAATGGTGGTGCAGTTAGTTGGATGAGTAAGCGGTAGGCTATAGTCACTTTGTCCACTATAGAGGTAGAATACATGGCAACAACACACGCCTATAAGAAGCAATTTGGTTAAAAAAAAAAAAATTCTAACATTGGGTTTGATGCAGGGATAATTACACTTTACTATGATAGTTAGAGTGCTATTTGTTTGGCAAAAAAACCTACTTTCCATGCCAGGCCAAAACATATTGATGTGTAGTATCATTTTGTATGAGATATGGTGGAGGATGGAAAGGTATCTTTAGAAAAAGTGGATACTTTAGGAAATGTTGCAGATGTGTTGACGAAACCAGTGAGCACATACAAGTTCAGGTGGTGTGCCAGTTTGATGGGCCTTAATGCCCATGAATTTCAGTAGTTTTGTTGTGCTCTGGAGGTGTCAATAAGATCTTTGTCAAGTGGGAGATTGTTGGAAAATGTGTCTCAAAATTACTGACATGAAACTCCTAAAAGAGAAAAGTCAGTGAGACCCTCAGAATATCTTTCCAACAAGCAGTTGTGTTCTAAACTCCTGTAGAGATCAGATCGGTGTGACATCAAGTATGTCTTGGTGATAGAAGTCATCGGGGAGAGACATGAAGCTTCAGAGTGACTCATTTCGATGGAGTATGTCTCATCGAGGTTTTACACATTGGCGACAAATGTCATCGGGGAGACAGTATGAACCTTCAGAGTGACTCATTCTGATAGCACTAGTCTCGCTAACGGATTTGTTTATGAACTACCAATGGATCTCCACATGATGAACTTTGGTATAACCTCTTGCCAATGGTGTTTCTCTTGCCGATAGACTGGTCGGGGTGACATGAACTGTCGATGACATCGGTGTGACTCTGGGCAATGATACTTGGTCAGGTTTGTATTCGATAAGAACTCTTGCTAATGGATGTGGCCTCACTGACAGGTTGGTGCATTCAATATGACCTCTTGGCGATAGTGTTTCTCTCACCAACTATTTTGTGATCAGTGTGAACTCTTGCCGATAGAGCTACATGAGATGGACATTGGTGAGATGTCTTAGCGACATCGATGGTCTTGTTGATGGTTCTACAGTGGAAATTGGTGAGATTTCTTGCCGATAGAGTGTGTCTGGCCGATGGTTTTGCACTCGATATGATTCTTGCCGATGGTGATGACTCTTGCCGATAACAGTTGGTTTTCTTTGTGACATCGGGAAGACTTGGAAGATCTGTATGACTTCTCAGGGTGTTGTCAATAGCGATGATCATGCCGATGGTTTTGTGATCAGGAATTTTGGCATTGGGGAGACACAGTCTAGTGTCAATTTTTATTAAATTTAATTTGATTATTATAGTTATTTTTTATTTCTTGTGAATGTAGGTTTTTCACTGAAAATCAAGCTCTCTGTACTGCACATGTGGAAAAATAGAAGATTATCAAAAAAAATTTTAAAAAAATATGAGTGCACCAGATATTGAAGTCCTTCATCCAACAAAAAAAATAAAATTGAATTTTGATACATACAAAAAATAATTCGTGTTATGCGGTCGCGCTATGTCTGAATTGTAATTGGTTTGACTTTGAAACATGACTAAAGAAAAAATATTCAATAAAAATACATCTAACCAAGTGGACACACTAGATATCAGAGTTAAAAATCTAAATTAGAAAGAATTATAATTTTATCCTTCATGGAAAAAAATTTATGCGTTATACAGTGAGCGTCACTTTTTAAAAATGTTGTTTTCTTAAGAATTTTTTTTTTGAGGGAGATGGAAAAAGAAGTGCAATCTGATTCCAAAAAAATTGAAAAAAATATATTTAGAATCTATAGACAAAATGACACGAAACTCTAGTTTGCATCATCTTCAAATTCCTCATGGTTTAGCTGCTATAGGTGCCCGAAAGTGAAGATTTAGTTAAAAAAATTATTTCAGTGTCCAGTTTGGCCAAAAATTGTAAACCACTATATCAAGATCACCCTTAGTATAGTTACAAAATTTGTGTTTGGAGAGATGGTTGGATGTGTTATAGTTGATGAGAGATGTTGTAGATGTGTTGCAGAGTTGTTAGTAGTGTTTTTGATGCAGTTGGTTCAGTTGGTTTCCAAGTGCTTTTGAGAAATTTTGAATAAAAGAGAGTTTTGTGTGATAAAGTGGTGTTCAGTGTTTTTCCCCACATTTCTTCATGGTTGAAGATATTCTTGCATGGTTTGGATATGATGATTAGAGGTTTTCAAAGGTTCTATATATAGATTTTCAAGTTCTAGATCATATTGCAGTGGAAGATGTTTTTGACAGTATGTTTTTTTCTGGTGAAATAAGGTGTCTAGGAGAAATGAGATTGCTCCACATTTCTTCATAATGAAGGCTCTTGTCTTTCAGATCTAGGAACATGATTATATACTATGTATCTACCTTCCCTTTAAGTTTCAAGTGTTGTGGTGTTCTGCAAGGTTGTTTGGTGAGTTGGATGTCTTTGCCAATGTGTTTGGCTGCACATAATAAAGGTGTTATTAAGTTTTAGGTCATTGCAATAGTAGTGGAAAATATTCTGATGATGTGGAATATTTTGAGATGTGTTGAAGTGTTTTAGTGTGGTCCATGAGTTGTTTTTGGACCTGTAGAGGTGTGTTTAGAGTCACTTGTTAGTGTTAGTGTAGGTTTGGCTAACCCGGCATGCTAGCGCTAATTACGATGGATGATTATTGTTTTTGAAAGTGTTGAGAAGCGTGTCAGTGTAGATTTCAGTCCTAGTTAAGTTGTGTCATGGTCTTCCTTCACTTCTTTATACCTTGTAAGTGTTTTATTTTAACCTATTTGATGTTGCATGATAGAGGTGCATACATTTCCTTAAGGACAACCTAATTGAGATTGTTTTAGGTTAAGGATGGTATAAATACAAGGTGAGTTGTGTGGATAAAGTAGAGAAGATGTGTGATGTGAAAGATGCAAATGTGATCAAGTGTGGTGATCTGAATGCGAGCTTAAATGCATGTGAATCCCAAATGTAGTTGTAGAAGGTGTCTACATTTTAGTCTGTTGGATGAGTTGTTAGTGCTTCAGTTGAACTGTACCTTTGACATAAGAGAGATGCATTGTTAGTAGTTCAAATTGGTGGTGATCCACCCCTTCTTCTATCTTCTTTCTTTTGGACAGTGAATAATTTTGTTAGTGAACCCTTCTTTCTTTTGGGCATTGATCCCTTCGATAGCGAGCCTATTATATTTGGTGTTTCTATTACTTTATATTGTGATCTAATCCTCACTGTGGTTTTTCCCTTCTTGGTTTTTCCACATAAGTCTTATTATGTGTTTGATGTGTTTGCATTACTATTTCATATGTTCACATTTTGATAATGCATGATAAGGGTTTTAGGGCAAATACAGATCTAAATGTTAATGAGGGTTTTTATTTTTTAATGTACAACTGATTCACCCCCCCTCAGTTTTCCTATGCATCTAAAAATTGGTATCAAAGAAAGATTACTTAGAAGAAGCTTAACCACTTGAGGTAGATCTAGATGCCACACAGGAAGGAGGCTCCCTTATTCGATGGGATGAATTATGTATTTTAGAAAACCAAGATGGAATGTTTCCTTATTTCCCTAGGGTTTGGAGTTTGGAAGTCAAATGAAGATGGATATATCATGCCTATTAATATTCTAACAACTGGTGATGAGATCAAGGAAAATGAAAATAATGGAAAAGTAAGGAATGCTCTTTTGAGTGGTCTTGTTGATTCAGAACTTGTGAAGGTTATGAGCTACAAAACTGGTAAAGAAATTTGGAAGAAGCTGGAAGGTATCTATGAAGAAGATGATAAGGTCAAGCAAGCAAAGATGCAAAATTTGAAGACTTAGTTTGAAACCTTGAGGATGTCACAGGATGAAGATATTGCAAGCTGCATGCATAGAGTGGATGAAGTTGTCAATTCTATCAATGGCCTTGGTGGAAAACTATAAGAAGATGAGGTAGTAAAGAAGGTATTAAGAACTCTTCCTAAATATTATAGTCATAAAGTTTCTACTATTGAGGAAGCTCAAGATTTAGATCATTATTCTATAGATTAGTTGTTTGGTGCTTTAACTAATTTTGAATGGAGAGAATTTGGTCAAAATGATTCAAGAAAAGAGTTTGCTTTTAAAGCTAGCAAAAGAGAGGGATGATGGATCAAATCCAGATGATCTTGATGAGATAGAAGCAAATTTTGTTAGGAGATTAAAAAAGGGTACTAGAAAATACAAAGGTAAGTTACCTTTCAAAAATTTCAATTATGGAAAGATAGGTCATTATGCTTCAAGATGTCCAACCCAAGTTTCAAATGACAAGTATAAGGATAAAAAAGGTAAATTTGTCAAGAGAAGTTATTATGTTAAAGAAGATGCTAGCATATTTGATGATGAATCTGACTACCTGAATGATGAAAATAATGAATTCTTATTCATGACTTTGAATGTTGGAAATAATTCCATTGACTCTAAAAGATGTATGAAGGAAATCACTCTAGAAATAGGTCACAACATCAAAGGGACTATAGTGATTTCTTTTCATGCCATAGAGGAGAAAAATCACTAGATAATTGATAGTAGATGCCCAAATCATATGACAGGTGATAAGAGTAAGTTTGTTAAACTTGAGAAGTTTAAAGGTGGTCTTGTTAAGTTTAGTGATGATACATTTGCTAAGATATGTGGAAAATTTTCAATTAGTTTTGATGGAAAGAATAATATAGATGATGTTCTTTATGTCAAGGGTCTCTGACATAATCTTCTGAGTGTAGGAAAAATATGTAGAAAATGATAGAATCATGTATTTTAGGATGGTGGTTGTGAAATCATAAAAGGAAGATTTGGAACTCTAATTGCTACAGGAATAAGGACATATGGGAATGCTTATTAGCTCAAAGGTTCTAATGGTAAGTGATTTATGAATCAAATCAATGAAATTTGGCTATGGGATAGAAGAATGTGTCACGTCAATTTTGATAGCCTAGTAAGGATCATATCTAATCAAGCTGTGAGAGATCTACCAAGAATTACAAAGCCTATCAATGTAGTTTGCAAGGAATGTTAGGTTGGGAAGAAAATAAGAAAGAGGTTCAATATCAAAGAATATTCTACCATAGGACCTTTGGAGTTGGTGCATACAGACCTATGTGGACCTACATGAACAAGAAGCTTTCAAGGTAACATGTATTTCATGTTGAACTAATTGATGATTAATCTAGAAAGACTTGGGTAACTCTTCTTAGAGAAAAATCAAAAGATCTAGACAAGTTTAATGCATTTAAAGCCATGGTTGATAATGAAATGGATCTGAAAATAAAGTGTTTAAGGTTTGGCAGAGGCGGAGAGTTCACCTCCAATGAGTTTAACAATTTTTGTGAAGATCATGGAATAAAGAGGTATTTTTTAGCCCCATAACTCTTTAGGAGAATGGAGTTATAGAAAGAAAGAACATGACAATTTAGGAAGTGACATGGGAAATGATGAAGAAAGAAAATTTACCAGATGTTTATTGGAGAGAAGTTATTCACATTGCAATATACATACTCAACAGAGTAAAAGAAAGAGTAAACTATTCAAAGACCCTATGAATTATGGTATGGAAGAACTCCTACTAACAAATGAAGAAACTTGGGAAAGTTTGAAGTGAGGTCAGATGAAGGAATCTTTCTTGGATATTTTACATGAAGAAAGGGTTAACGGTGCTACAACAAGAGGTTGAAGAAGATAGTTAAAAGTGCAAGTGTCAAAGTAGATGAAGAACCACATAAAAGCTCAGTACTAATAGAAGGATATGAATTTGATTAGTCCTCTTGCAGAGAAGAAGGAAAAGAAGAAGAAAAGGAGAAGGAGATGTAGGTTGAAGAGGAAGAAGCTCCAAAAAGAATTCATAAGACTCCTAAGTATGTGCAGAAGAACATTCTAAAGATAAAATCATTGGTGATAAGAGTGGAGGCATGTTGATGAGAAGAAAAGTTGCTATGATAGAAGAATAGGTAAATTTGTGTCTCCTTTCCAAAGTAGAACCTAAGACATTGATAGAGGCATATAAGGATGAAAATTAGACCAAAGCTATGGAAGAAGAATTGATACAAATTGAGAAGAATCAAACTTGGGAACTAGACCCAAGACCAACAAAAAAGTATGTAATCAGAACTAAATGGGTATTTTGGAACAAGTTGAATGAGAATGGAGAAGTTTTCAGAAATAAGGCTATATTTGTGTGTAAGGGATACTCACAAGTGGAAGGAATAGATTTTGAAGAGACATTTTCTTCGATGGAAAGAATGGAGGCCATTAGGATGTTTTTGGCCTTTGTAGCACATAAGGATTTCAAGGTTTTGTTACCTTATTTTTAGCTTTAAGTTGAAAATCAAGTTTAGTGTTTATTCTTTTTGTGTTGTTCGTTTAAACATTTAAAAGATAAACCATAAGTCTGCTAAGTTCAAAATGCATGAAAAAATATTATCAAATGAAACATATTACATTTTCATTCCAATGTTGCAATTACAACAAATGAGAAAAGAGAATCGTATGTGTACACATGTAATTTTTTATTGATAATCATGAAGTGTACATGTCCCTCACAAGCCAAGGGACTAACTTTACTTATTCAATGAAAATAAAGAAACAATATATACATGAATAAGTAAGCAAATATAATGTGCATATAAGGGTGGAGACCAGCCATTTCCTGAGAATGACTAGTTTTGAAGTTGTCCTCTTGCCCTACTACTGCCCCCAAGCTGCTTGTGTCCTTCCCAACTCCATTGTGCTCCTAACTCCTGCATCTAGAAAAAAATGATATTAGAGCAATGCTCTAAGCAATGAAAGATCTCAAACCTTACATACACACCTACCTATGCATGTATAAACTGATCCATATGTGCATTAAATAAGTATGCAAACATTGGATGTCTTGGAAAATAATGAAGTCATCAAACACATCCAAAATATGCATCTATTTTTCTAACTTATTTCCTTAATGTGTAGATTTAGGACAAGTTTGGTTACTATTCTGATTCAATTAAATACAACATGTGGGGTAAATGTGGCTCCCACGAGGGTAGAGCTCAACATGCTTTGAGATAAATAGGAAATTGAGCAACTTGATAAAAAAATATACCTGTTATTAATGCATCAAATCAATATGGAATCACACCGGTTGATCAACTTTCATTATCATATTCAAAAGATGCATCAAGTTCAATTATGCATCTCCTAAATAATGAGGGAGAAATCCAAGGTACTCCCAAGTCCCTCTCACCTTAAGCCAATTGGACAACCACACATCACATAGGATGGTGAGCTTTCAGGTCACCAATGTAGGTGGCATGTGTCTGCCCACTAGGTTTAAGGTGAAGAGACAGTGTTTATGTCTTACACATGATCAAAAGGTAAACAACTGTGGTAGAAACCAGGTTGAAAACTTATAGGGAAGCAAGCAATGGTCATGGGAATCATGAGGATTAGGGCATGTAAAGAAAGGAGGATGTGTGCTAAATCTCATGAAGGGGAAACAATGTTAAAGCATGTAATCAAGAAACATGGAATAAGTTGTTGTAATTAAGTATGACATCCCCACCAACCCGGTCATTCATTATATTAAGATGCCCACATTTTTTAAATGACCGGTTGTTGCTTTGTCACTTCCACTTTTGTCTTCATTTAAATATCACTTATTATGTTGGATGCGTACAAACTTGAATGCCTACAAAATATTCTCATCACCAAGCATCTAATCATAACTTTAAAGTGGGAAATTAAAATTCCTTTTGACCAAAAGAAAAAATTCCATACATTACATCATATAGCCTCCTTATCTCAGCATACCATGGAAAAAATTCATAAAAAAAACCTCTTTTTTTTTAAATTGGTTGTTTTCATCTTTAATCAAAGTAATTATTTTTTAATTGTTAATTGAATGATTATATAATTAATCATCATGTCAACAGAATCATGGTCTTTAGGAATCCAAAATAATTATTAATCATGTAAGTGGAATCATGGTCTTTGGGAATTCAAACGTAGATTACATATTGACAAACATTCAACACCAATCAATCGATCACCCCTAAAAAATAAACTAATCATGTCAACGGAATCATGGCCTTTGGGAATTCAAGATATTTATTAATATGTCAATGGAATCATGACTTTTGGAAATTCGAACCTAGATTACATATTGACAAACATTCAACACCAATCAATCAATTGCCCCTCAAAAAATAATATATAATTTCTCTCCTCTCCCTATAAAACCAATATATTAAAAGAGAATCTTGGTGAAAACTTGGGTACAAATATATAAAATGAGACAATGAATAAGTCAAATAAATGCAATTAGGGAGACAACTTGCACTACTTTTATGCAAGGGTAATAACTAGGCCAAAAATATTTACGGTGTTATGATCCCAAACAAAAACAAGGAGACCCATTCAAAGAAGGCTAATGTATGATATGTAAATTGGCTTGGTCAATGTAATAATGATTGAGTACCCAAAAGTACATGGAACAAAGATACCAAGAACTATTCAATAAGCCATTAGTAGGCATGCTTGTGGTGTCATAACTTAACACATTCCATCTCTTACAACATAGAGTATGAAATTCATGATCAATAATGGTGTGTATTTTAAGGGAGTGATTGTTGAAGATCTATTCCATGGGATCTTAAAATGGATTATCTTGAGTAAGACAAGAAACTTTAATAATATTTTTTTTGAGTTTTAAAATAGATGATGCTGAGTAAGACATCAAATTTTATTTTTAATTGATTTTTTTAATATTTATTTATACATAATTGATATGTAAATATAAGATAATTTAAATAATTAGAGTCAATCTTAAATTAAATTTATTTATTTTATGTTAATAATAGATTATGGAGTATGGTCTAAAATCTTGACATCAAAAATCTTATAATTATAATTAGAACTATTCTTGAATATTAGTATAAATTATAGAAATGTTATGTCCTTTATTAGGAGGGGTTGTTTGAACTATACACTTACCAAAAATTAAAATAGTTCATAAATGTGGAAAAAATACTCATAAAACATGTTCATTTAGATGAGTTCCATTACAAGTGAAACTGTTTCATAAGGATAAAATAACAAAACAAGTTTTCAAAGAGAAGTTAAGATGATTTTTCTCATGCCTCTTCATATGAGAGGCCTTTCATATACTTCATTTGAATCATTTTCTCACCCCTTATTATATAAATACTCTCTTGGGTCAAGTAAAGGTATTTTTAATGGATTAAAGGAAATTGGGCTTAACCATAGTAAAAGAGATATCTAGAGATAGAAGATAGATGCACATGTATGAATGGTTTAGGGTAGCAATCAAGCATGTTGTAGAAGCAAAATTAACCTACAAAATTTCAATTGTTTAGGTATTACTAACATGTAATTGGTATCTGTGTGACCCTTAAGGGAGGACAACTTCTAGATTGTAACAAGATAATGGAGATAGGGTAGCATAGCTTCACTCTTGTTATAATTTCATCCTACAAGTTTTCTCAAGGATAAAATGCTTCCCTATCTCTCTTCACTTTAGTGTGTTTAATTCATTTTTTTATTATTTATGTTCATAGTTCAACTTATGTACTATAACTCAAGCACTTAAAAAAGTATAATTAATAGAGTTTTAGTTGATTACATACATATTTATAGTTTTTTATACAAACAATAGATGTTAATTATTCATTTTTACATAAGTTGAAGGAATCTAGATACTTGGTTCTTATGAGATAAATAAAAATCTCATGTTAATGGTAGCATAGTAGAGCTATAAAAAAAAAACATCAAATACATTGACATGCATTATGGATATATATTGTACCCAACATTTATAACTTATTTTAATAGCATATTTTATATCTTCATTTTATTTATTTAATGATATTAAATGTGGGAATACGATATTTGAAGAGTAGATATCAGTGCAAGTGGTCATACTCTTGAATATTATCAATCCAAGCAAATTATAAATCAATTAACTATGAGAACTTGGTGATGTATCTAATCATGAGTGACATGATTATACAAACATCATCCATATTAGATGCACCATTTCCTCACACTAAAATCTCAATGACACTTACCCCAACGAGTGGCATAGTTGGCTAAGGACTTAAGGTTTGTCCCATATAGGTCCCAAGGTTAATTCTCTACTCGGATTAACCTGATGCATGCGGCTTGGGGGTGGTTGTGTACATCCCTAGGGGGGATAGTCTCACCCAAGCCACCCATTTTGCACCCCAAATCAATAAGGCGTAAGCTCCATAAAAGGTTTGGTTGGGTTGTTGGATGGGTCACGAGGATACCCCTTGAGCTACCAAAAAATTAAAAAAAAATCTCAATGATACTATTTTTTTTCATTTTTAGAGAAGATTAATAATATAGCATGGTCTAGTTTCTTGTATTCTCACATAGAATAATTGATTAAGAATAATGGCCAAACATATCTAGAAAAATAATTATCTTGGATTGATAATAAATTATGAGTAGAGGATTCGTGGACCATAAACTAGTCTATAAGATATAAGTAAACATGTTGAGTTTGACAATGAAATGAATGCATTTACACATCATTTTGTGGTAAATGATATTGGTAACTATCACAAATAATCTTTCAAATATTTGAGAACATCACTAAGTTATAATCTAGAGAGATACTTATCTCACAAACTAAGATCAAATTTGATTTGGATTATAGGTGGTCTAAGGGACAATACTCTAGGTACGGGCCTAGATGTGTTGTAAGCATGCAAGCTCAATGTAGAGATAAATAAATAGGAAAAGATGAACAAAAGAATTGGAAAAAAATATTTTATTAAGTTTTATTTTTTACATGACAAACACTCATGAAAATGTTTGGATATGTATTTTACAATGTTCAAAAGCTAAATCTATATCTATTATATTATAGATGCATATTTAAAATTTACAAGATTTTAAAGACAAAGGTCATAATGGAAGTTGAAACAATTGGTCTTCCATGTATGTCACTTCATCTCCTAATAGTTAATATTATAGTTGTTGAATGCACAAGACAACTAAGAGGGGGGGTGAATTAGTTGTACCTTAAAACTTCAAAACCCTCACAAACATTCAGATCCAATTAACCCTTAATCTATTAGAATGATTTATCATGAAAGAAAATAACGAAAACTAAAACACAACACCATGCAAAAAGGAACACCAGATTTACATAGAAAACCCAAGATGGGAAAAACCATCGTGAGGATTAACTCACAATATAAAGTAATATCAACACTAAATATAATAGGGCTCACTGCCAAAGGCTCACTACCCGAATATAAAATATAGAGAAGAGTGTTACAATGAGAAATCCATCTCAAAGCAACAAAAAAATCTACAACATCACCAACACCTTTGCAACCTTTTTGAAGAATTGCAGACACCTTCTGCTCACTACATTCAGTAATCTAACACATGAAATCTCACACTACACTTCACATCACTAGCATCATACTCATCTATTTTAATCATCCATCAACAACTCAACTCAAAAAATTACCACAATGGAAAGGAATGAAGGAAGACCACAACACACCTTAGCTAGGACCTAAATCCACTCATACACACCATGTCATGCTTCCACCAATATCAAAGCAACTTCACATGTAGTGTAAACACCCAAGGTCAACCGAACCCATGTTAACAA